>JAWWEV010000134.1:64920467-64979242 GCA_035583235.1 Hafferia zeledoni
GCCACCTGGGCACACTGTTGGCTCATATTGAGCTTCCTGTCAATTAGTACCCCAAGGTCCCTTTCTGCCTGGCTGCTTTCCAGCCATTCTGTGCCCAGCCTGTATCGCTGCATGGGGTTGTTGTGGCCAAAGTGCAGGACCCGACACTTGGCCTTATTGAACTTCATCCCATTGGAATCATATTTAATTATATTTCACAGGCAAGCCCCGAGACCAGGCAGCCATTTTAGAGAGACATCTTGAAAGTGTCAGAAAAGTCTTATTACTCTTTTAAACATGAAAAAGGAAGAATAATCTTAAAATGGGTAGCTGCTGGCTAAGTTAAGCAAAAGGGTAATTCATTGTATCTACCAAGGGGTACCTGTTCCTTTTTAAGGTATAAGCATGTTTACTTTTTGGAATCAACCTTTGATAAAACATCTTATTTCTTTATATTAATCTTAAGTTGTGTTAACTTTGTAATGTTTTTGGAACACATGATAAGCATTGTGTATATGATAATCATCTCACAAGAGGAGTTCCATGAATATTTTGGTCTTATCTCTTCAATTCCTTGGGTAATTCAGGGTTCCCTTCAAACCAGGAGGTTGAGGGAATAAGGATTTGTCTCTAGCAATAGTATGGCTGTTTGTATGCTGCAGTGAGACTTGTTTCTGCAGATACTGGCTGTGAAACTTTCCAGATCTGAGTGTAGTCTGACATTAATGAAATGCTTCCTACACTTCTGGTGTCAGCTGGGAATGTTGAGCCAAATTATGCATGTTAGGTAAGCCATGTAGGAAAGTTATTCCTTCTAGAACTAAAAAAAAAATAAAATAAATAAGGTAAGCTGAACTCTGTAGGTCAAATTTCAGGTTACTTTTATGTAATAACAGTTACAAAATTATGAGAATCTATTTGCACAGATGCAATCATTGCTGTTTGGGATACCCTGTTATAAAAAAACCTGGCTCTTTTGCTGTTTATTGGAAACAATTGCAGTGTTTCTGTTCGTACAGTATTTCTGACTGTCTCTACAGTATTAATTTTCTGGCTACATTCTTTAACAGTAAGATGTATTTTAAAGTAAAGAACAGATGGTCATTAGTCATTCTTTGAGAGTCACTCTTGTCTAAATCTGACTTGGTTGTGTTGGTAAAGGCAGGGTAATTGTTTCTAACTCCATAGCAATTTTCAAGTCCAGCTTTAAGTTATTCTGGAGCATTCACTTTTTTCTTTGCAGTGGCACAAGCAATCCCAGGTACAAAATATCCTCTTTTTTGAACCTCCTGTGTGTGGATATTGTACTTTACATGTGACTGTGTACTTCACATGTGTTATAAATGTGAGTGTGCGTACATGCTGAGGCAATCTGTGTGTGCTCTGGGCTGGGGCTTTTGAGGACAAAACAGTTCCAGCCAGTCTTGTGGCATGACCAGCCTTAATGACACACCACAAAATCTAACAGAATAGTCTGGCACAGAAGTAGGTCAAACCACATTCCTTGGAGGGAGTAGGTAAAACTGCATTCCTCCCAGTTGGAGGAGGCTTGAAAAGGCAAATGTTATTATTACAATTGGTCAGAATGAGCCTTTCTTACTTTCTGCAAAATGGGAACGGACCTAGTAGTTTATATTCTTGAAAAGCAATCTTAACAGCTCTCTGCCCACTTAACACCTGACTTTGAAATATTTCTTCAACTGTGATATGGAGGGAAGAGTCATCTTGAATCAGTCCCTGCTTTCCCCTGCACTCAGGTTTTAGTGTATTGGGAGTTTTAACAAGACCCTTGTACTGGGGTTATGTAACTACACAGACTGCATTTGTCTGTGCAATTTATGGTGCAAATGTGTATATCACTAAGAAAAAATCTTTTAAAAAACAAGAAAAATGAAGCCTATTTGGCCATGCTACAGGGTAAAGTCCTTTACCTGTGTATGAGAGCATTTGTGTGGATAAGCAGTCCTTTAACTGCACATCACTGAGAGTCAGGAATCGCTTCCTGGCTCTCATTGCCTTTCAGTTTACTCCTTCATAAACCATGTTCTTACATGACCTTTTCATTGTCTTGAGCACAGACCCTTCCACACTGACAGGCTTGCTATTATAATGTATATATTATATTCCCTACGGAAAAGCAAAGAAGAATTGAAAGAGAGATTTCTCACTCAGTTCTCAGTGTCTTTAATAAACCCAGTCAGTCATGGTGCTACCTGAACTGTAAACACAGAAATAACATCTCTTTATAAGGATTTTCTTTTGTTGGTAGCAATAGATAGCATGAACAAAATGAGTCTCCTGCCAGCCTGCTCTTTACTCTGTGTTTGAAAGAATGGGAAGTCACTTAAGGTGCTTGTGCTACACATCTTCCATTGATAGTTCTATCAATAACTAATCTCCAGTGCTTACTTATTTCTGGTTCTATTTTCAGTTTCCTAGTGCTTTTAAGATTGCATAGCCTAATAAATTCTTTTTTGCATTTCAAAGAATTACATATGGAACCTACAGGTAGAATTTCAAACCAATATTCTATAGAATTTTGTTATAAGTCATTATAGATCTTACGTATGTGTCTTATCCTGAAATAAGCGTTCATGCACGTGCCATAGGTATGGGATCTGCAAGGTGGTAAATGCTTCTGCATTTTGCAAAAAGCAGATGGAACTCAAAATGTGTTAGAAATTACCTCTTTTGTTATACATGCTATTTATGCAGTTAGTAACTCTTTTTAACACAATAGGCTGCAAAGTAAGGAGAGCTGGAGTTTTGGACTGCAGAAGTATGATTATAAGTAAGATAGTCTAGCTTTTTGTAATAATTGGCAATGTAAATTTTTTTCCAATATGTGGAGAAAAAAGGTTTACTGTTCCTTCTGTCTTTGTGCGTAGTGGAGTAAGAGGGCTCATGTCTGCTTTGGTCAGTACAGTGAATCCTTAGGACTTGAATGTAATTACATCCTGCGCTCTACTCCCATTTAAGGGTTCTTAAGTGCAAAGTGCTACTTTTCCCCCAAGTATTTCCTTTTTTAAAGAAGATGTCTTCATTTACAGATACTTTAGGTAATTTCTGTTATTTGAAGATTCCTGTCAAATCCTTCCTGTGGTCTCAGGTTCTTTCAAGCTTCTCCATAAGAGGACAATGGTGGGGGGGATGGTGGTGAAGGTTTGGGAATGGCTGGCATCTGGTTTTTAAAAGAAAGTTTAAATTTTGGATGGACATTTGGTGACACATTTTAATCTCGTTAGAGTTTATGAGCTATTCTTGTACAATAGTTCGACATTTCAGCAATTTTTACTGTTATATTTGTAAGGGGACTAATCTACCTCTGTGCTGTGTAAGTCCTATTTCATCACTCTTCTTCCCATTTTTTGGTAAGGTTATATTTAGATTCTATTCTTGCTGTTTTAAGGAAACATAATTCACAATTTCCTTTTTTTCAAATCAATTTCCACATTACTAAATTACTAAGTTGACTTCAGAACTGACCTTCACATTTTTAGGTTGATATTCCCCTTTAGGATTTTTGGTGGAGTTATGTTCTCAGGACTGAGCTTTTAGAGGAAGCTAATGTGAAAAATGGCACAGCACTTTGTAATAGCTAAGGAAAAATGCAATAAAATACAGACAAGTGATTTTATGCTTAAAATTTTTTTGCAGCTGTGTCACAGAGTGAAAGTCAAATGTGATGGTGGTTGGTTGTGTGCTGATTAACTTCAACAAGAATTTACAGCAATTAGTTCCGGTTTGCTGTAGAGTCTTGCCTGAGTCATAAATCCTTTAGGATTTGCTGAACATCCTGAACAACTGAGTGAAGATTTACATTGCTTTCCTTTACATTATTTTTTTTCTCTGACAGCAGTTTAATGACAAGTTCTTGTTCTTCTGATGACATCGATCAGGAGGAAATCCAGCTGGCTCTGCAGGCTGCTAAAATGGCCACGCGAGAGAAGATCAGATCTCGGTTTCATGGCAGTAATGACCTTATTCACCGCCTTTTTGTCTGTATCTCAGGTATGAGTCACCTTTTGTTCTGAATTTATAAATGATTTTCTATTTTTCCTTCTTTTTTTTTTTTGTTTTCGTTTTTTGTTTTTGTTTTTGTTGGTGCACAGAAAGTTATGGTAGAAAAGAGTAGAGATGCTGTTGCAGGACGACTGTGGGTTTGGGGCTTAAGTTGTAGTCTGGACTAGAAGGACCTCCTCTTGCCTGATGGGAAGTTACAGAATCCCAGATGCAGACGTTTTAGACCTATAGTGATGAAGAATTTTGACATGTTTCGGGTATGACTTCAAAGTGCTTTCTTTTTTGTGGTGCTGCTCTATTGTATTGAAGGAAGTTTTGATGCAGCAGCTCTATTTTGATGCAAAAAGAATCTCAGTATTTCCTGCCAAAGGATAAGAAAGATATAAATTGACCTGCAGGTACCATAAAGACCAGAATATAGCTTGGCCATTATGGAGAATTAGTTTAATTAAATGTTCAAATTCTATTCCTAACGTGAGCCAGTGATTCCCTAAAAATAAATGAGACCACTACTGGTAGCAATAGGCAAATATAAGTACTTTTTTTAAGGATGGTGTAATAGTCTAGTAATGGTTTACCCATTTTCTTAAACTCCTAAGGTGTTGCTGACCAGCTGCAGACAAACTATGCTAGTGATCTGAGAAGTATCCTCAAGACTTTGTTTGAAGTTATGGCAACCAAACCTGAAACAGAAGACAAGGAGAAGCAGAAGAAAGGTAAAGAGATCTATAATAAATTTCTGCTGATAGCCCAGTAGAGACCCATGAACTGTTTGACAAGAATTCCCCTTAACATATTGTTATCTTTTTGACAGGGCTCACTGTACAGTGATTTGACCTGTTTAAAAGAAGTCATGGAAACAGACTGTAAACAGGTTGAAATCACTGCACGTGCAGGCACACAGGAGTATGTTTAAGGCAAATACTGAAGAGATAAAGCCTTCAGAGTGCATCTGTTTCCATATTCCTGTGTGTAACAGCAGCCCATATAGTCATAACATAATGTATGTAGGGATTGGATTTCATATATTTATTTTCCCCCCAGTGTTGTTTCACCCTGGGTACATTTTGAGTTACAAAAAAGCAGACTATAAGAATGCTCAGTAAGATGCTGAAATCTGCCCTGTCTTGAAGAATTGGCTTCAAAATAGAAAAATACCCACATTTAAACCTTAGATAATTAAAATAATGGAACCAGAACTAGATCATGAGCCAATGAAAGACTTTTTTTTTGCTGTGATCATTTTGATTATTTCTTTGTTTCAAAGTGGCAAGTCTGCTAACTTATCTAAAAATAACCATGCCATCCCAGCAAGACTGCAATTTCCTTTGTCCTTTGTTATGATTAGAACTATCAGCATCTGAAGGTGATCAGAGCTTTCTTTTATTCCCTTACTTCCTTTCCTCCTGATTGAAAACTTTTCCTTTCTCTTTCTCTCAGTTTCATTTAAAAGCATTGAGGATTGTGTAGACATACTTAGGTAAAAGTTGGATCAAGTTAGCAGGAAAACCTCCAATCCAACCCAACTTTGCAGTGGGATAGTGCACAACATGCATTACAGTCCTCTGTTACTTGTGGTTGAAGCTTCCAGAACAGTTTTATGGTGGCAGCATGTCATGATGTGAAGAGACTGGTTTTTCATTGTAAAAACAATAAATAAATGGAGTTAGACAGAATTGCTAAAAAGATAATAGAAGAGCTCCTGAATATTCAAATAGGAGTAATAACGAAACTGGAGATGTAAAGATTTATCACAGGAAAATATATATTAGTCAATAGTACTTAGCTGGATATAATTTCTAATGGATGAACTCTTGCATTAAAAAAGATGATGTAGACAAAAGTAAAAATAAACAAAATGAGCAAATAAAAGTCAGGGACTTTTGTGATGAAGTTTCTCTTTGATCTTCTCATATGATTTGATGTGTATGATTCACCTAGATGTTCTCATAATGTACTTCTTTAAAAGGATCCAAGTTAAGAATTGGGAAATAAAGTGTAGGATGCAGCTAAATTACCAGAAGTAAGAGGACTGCATGTCCTGTAGTAACAGCGTCTTTCATTTCTGTCATCATTCCAAAGAAGAATAGAGGAGACTTTTAAATGACTGTTTGTGTCAGGGTAAGGAAAAAAGCAAGAAGTATAAGAAGGTACACAGAGGTGCTACTGTAGTCTAATCCCAGAAGTTCTAACATGAATCTTTCAAGTGAAAATTGGAAAAATAAGAATATGAGTACTTTTTGAATTGTTTTACAGTTAATCATGGTTTAAGGAATGCAGCATTGGAAGACTGTGCTTTATGTCAAGAAAGTATATCATCCTCAGAACTTGCAGCAAAAGCCAGAGATGGGGACTTTGAAGGTACTTTCTTCTTTCTACGAATTAAAATGCAACAACACTGACGTATAAAAAATTATCATTAAAATGAAAGGACTTTTAATGTTTGGCTCTGGAAAGTGAATGTAAAATGTTGTCATAGTACGTTTTAGAGACAAAGTCGGATGATAAACTGAACATATTTCTCTCAGGTTTTTTCTAACAGCCTCATGAAACTTATCTACAAATTGTCATATTCAGTATGAATTCCCCTGTATCAGTGGAGAAAGGGTCTGTATAGTAAAGGCCTTAATACAGTGCATGGTGTTACATCTGATAAGTTTCTGAGGGCTGTGTGAGATGCAAAGCTCTAAGTAAAGTCTTCTCAGCCAAATCTGTAGAGGTTTTTTTATATCATTTGCTGTATGTGGAAGTGCTGCTTTTTCCCATGGTGGAAGTACCTTTCATAATTTCTTTATTTGTGCCTTTGATAAAAATATTTTGGTTAATATTTTCATATTCTTCACCATATTACTTCAAAGAAGAAGACAGTATTAGGTAAATCTGCTGAGGTTGCTCAAATCTCACTGAGTACATAGCAAAAGTGAAGAGAAGAGCATATGCAAGTCTCAGAGTTTTAGGTGGGATTCAGGCATTCTGTAAATTCAGGAGTTGTTTCTCTTTTTTAATCTAAGCTGCTTCAGAGTTAGGTATGGACTAAAGCCCCATTATGGTAAACACAGTATAAAAAATGGATTAAAAGATATCATAGCACTTGCACTCAAAGAATAAGAAAAGAGAAAGTAAATGTATGAGATGCAGCAAACAAGAAAGCAATCAGCTTTGATCTTCAAGGCTAAGTGGTGGTTTCAGCACACCAGGAGACCAATTATCAGAGCAGTAATATCTCTGTGGTCAAGTGAGAAATATGAGACAACCGTCAACTGTGCAACTCTATCTGAGCTTCCCAGAAATTCAAGTGTGCAGTAATTTCCCTGTGCTTTAGAACTTTGATGTGTTGTTACGTATTTGTCCACATACACTACTGTCCTTCCATTGAGATGCTGGGGATGTGGGATGACAGAACTGGGTGATAAGCAGTGTGTGTCTCTGCTTCTGTGCGGAGGGTGGTGACCAACAGAAAAGAAATACTGGTTCCTGTCATTTGTAAAAAAGATAAGAAATCACAAAGGGGAAAAAACACCTCTTAAAGATTAGATTTTAGAGTCATGGTACATATTTATAACTTATTTTGTGCTTATGTAAAACCCATATTTTGCTTGCTTACCCTTCTTCTAAGCTGCAGGCTAAAGGATCTAATCTATTTCAAACAGTAGGGCTAATTCATGTATAGTGCACTGTAGAAATATTATCTCTCGTGGAGGAAGATGATTTGGAGGCAGATAAAGAACTATTCAGTAGTAATTTTAATTGATTTTTCTATTGTGCTGTAATTCAGAATGTCACAGAAGGTGCAGTAAAGAACAAATCTTTAAGGAAAATCCTTACCATGTATAGAGTGTATTGGAAAAGAATGCAGGAGATTATTCATTCTCTACCATTTCAATTCATACTCTTTTGTTTTGAATCGATGCCTGATGCTGTCAGTGAATTTGACTTAGAGAACTTGAAAGCAGGTTATTCTAAACTGCAGGATGCTAAATAACCTTCTCACAGTGGATGTACCTTTTGTCACAGCCAAGTCACTTCACTTCCCTGGCGCGTTATTCAGTTTTAAGGTTCCTCAGCCTTTCATAACAGCTTTTATTGGCATGCAGAGTGTTTTATGTTTGGAGAAGTGCAGCCTATGACTTGGGATGTTATTTATTGAAATAGATGAGAACAGTCTGGATACTTAAGTGATGTTATGGCCACACAGGAGTGTAATAAAGGTAAAACTTGTGAGTTACAAGAGCTCCTGCAGTGTCAATCACTTATGTTCCTGCCCTACATGAATGGTAAAATTCAATCTGTAGTACTAATAGCATATGCAGATAACTACAACAAAAACAGCCCCTGCGTGCACCTTTTGTTCTGAAATAGCAGGTGTTGTAGATGTGCCTGCATAATAGAAAGCACAGCCTTGTGGGATAACCCAAGTCCCCTTCGAATAAGTAGATGTGGATGGCTTGGTTGCCAGAATGAGCACATGGTGCCAATGTCTTCCTGTGCTAACATATCTTTTCAACAAGGCCAGGTAGCCAATGGTCCTGCAGGAACTCTGCTTTTGGTGCCTGCACTGGCTCACTGGGAAGGCTTGGATATGTCTGCATGAGTCTCCTTGCAGGCTTCTTCGGGGAGCCTTCCTTGGCTTGTGTGTAAGTGGTTATGCTGTAAACATCTACTTGCACAAATCAGTGCAGCTCTTCTGGCTGTGTAAACTAATGAGTGTAGTCTGCTGTTACTTGGTCTTCAGACTTGCTGATGGGCAGGAACTTTCTGTATCCCAAAGAGACTGAGGGTGCTGGGGAACATGGAGATGACAAGTCACAGAAGGTCTTCCAAGAGGGACATCCAAAGTGGGTCAATTTGTTGAACTTGTGGGAACTGTAGGAACACACATTCTAACCCCTTACTTCCAATACATTCCAGACCCCCGCCACTTAAGGTCACAAGTTGTCATTGTAACACTATATTGACTTTTTTCCAGGTGAGGCATGCAGTGTTAGCTAATGGCATACATGGTTGTGCTCTCCCTAAGACATTCAGCATGAGGCATAAACCTGGAGCAGCATTTTCATCTCAGCAGCCACGTGCCTCTTCCCCCTTAGAACACCTCCCCACGGACCTCATTTTTGCTGGCCGTTGTGGAAGGAACAGCCCCTGACTTAGGGTGATGTTTGGGTGGAGGTGGAAGATGTCTGGTGGTTAGACAACCTCTGCTGCACGAACAATGTGTCCTATTTCTTTCAGCAAGCCTGATGGGTTTGTCCTCCAGGCCAAATCTGGGCCACGGGCCACCAAGAGGAGTACAGGAGTACACTGCAGTTATCACTGTAAATGGATTCAACACAAAGTCTTGGGAGCATTGCACCAATCTGCTGACATCATTGCACCGAAATTAATTGCATCTTCTTTTGTACATAATTTCTATACCTCAGGTCACTCAATTATTTTAACTGAAAGTGAAAACAATTTAAACCAAAGGAGCACATCAGTAGCTCCTCCCTTCTGCCATTGTGGCAGAACCTGAGCATGTATCAAATGGAGGAGGTCCAGGACGCTGCCTGCCAGGAAAGCTCTTTCCAATTATCAAGTAAATCCCTCCAGCCGAAAATACCGAATGTTTAAGATTGTGTTCAATCAATGGTAATAAAGAAAAAGGAAAGCAAGCCCAGCAACCTGAACAAATAAATGGTTTTAAGATTCTACTGAAGGTTTCAGCCTCTGCTCAGATTATGAAGATGAATCACTTGTTTTGTCAGATTTCTCATTCTTATTGTATATAAAACCCACCAGCTGGTCTAGGTCATAAAACAAATATGAATGTTTATTATGAGCCAACTGACATTGGCAAGGGTATAAGAGTTAAATCCTGTGACCTTCTGAAGGTTGAAATACAATAAACTACAGATTAATTGGCATTCCAAAACAAAAGCATTTTCGAAAATACAGATGAGTGTGGTGTGTATGTTCACCTTTGCTGTCCTAATGCTCTAAGATTTTTTTCAAGGAAGCACATGCATTTATAGTTCACAGAATATAAAAAGCACTATATAGGGAGAGAATTTAAAACAAATTAATTTATATTTTCCTATACTAGAAGATTAATTTATGCAATATTCCATAAATAATTTTTAAATTTAGTAAAATTTCTTGCCCTGGTTGTATGATGGAGGTGATGCCCAGTGGAGACAAAGTTCTGTGTATAAACTCAAAGCATATTGTAGAGGCAGATGCTCAGAATAAAGCAGGTTGGGCTCTTTGCTGCCAGTGGTGCTTGCTCTGAATTGCAGGAACAGCAGAAGGGGGCCTGTGTCCTGGGAACTTTCATGGTACTGCCTTTCTCCATGTGCCCTGGAGAGGTACAAACCAGCACAGGGAGAAGGTTATTGGGAAGCTCTGGATTTACAGCTTGGACAAACCACTGATAGATATTAAAATGACCAAGAGGTTTGCATGGGACAGAGTGGGCAGCATGGGTCACACACAACTAAAGGAAATCTCCATGTTTGAAAATGTAAGAAAACTACTCTTAGTTAACCTGGTATAAGTGCATCCCTGCCAGGACTGAGCTGTGTCATTCTTAATATGTAGTACAGTTTTAAAAAAACCAAACAAAATCAAGTACTGGAGAAATATAAGTTTGATGTCTTTCTGCCATTTATGCATCTGTGATCATGTTTCTAACCCCAACAGAAAACTTGCTTTATATTTGTCAGCAGATGCCCATGTATATACAGAGATGTGCACTCACACACAGTAACTTCTCAATTTTTTGTCTTCATAAGTATTTGTGTTTTCATTTATCAGTTTTTAAATGTGATTGAGCATAATTTCCTCCTCACCATATCTGGGAGCATTGTGTTTATCCTTGTGAGTTTAAATTTGGCCAATCTGAGTTTTGACCATACATGTAGCAGGATTGATCAGTTGTTGCAATTGGGGGAACAGGAACATTTTTATCATCCATTTTGTGAAGTTAAAGGCTGGCTAAGAAAGTGAGTTATGCTTCTTGTCTAAGAATAAGTAAGAGACATCTCGAAATCTAAATACTTTTCTCAGGGAAAACCAGAAAGCATTATGAAGCTGTTGCTGCTCCATGAAAATAGTTGCTGTAGCATCTGAGCTCTCCCTGCCAACCATATGTGCATTTTTGTTCCTTATCCCTCTAGCATCTGTACAGAAGTGCCTTGCTTGCTGCCACCTAGTTATAACTCCAAATAATGGATTTGCTGTGGCTGCCAGTACAAATACCTGTTTGTGCCAAGTGGTGTTAGCACCTGTTTGCTGCACAACAGCAGACTGTTTCTCCCTGATCCTTTTCCAGCCCACCCATTTATGGCTAGTCACAAGTCCCAACTGCTCTCCAACCAGCAGCATAAGCACAGTTCAGCAGCTTACAGTCCCGAGGCTGAAGCTCTTGTTGCAATCAGGGTCAAGAAAACCCACCCAATGCTCCTGTATGAGCAGAATGTAACCACTGTGTGTCTCTAGAATTAGCTGTCAGTCCCAGCTGAATGCCTCACTTTTTCTTTTGTCTTCTATGCACCCATGGTAACTTTATTGTTTTTAATAATGACCAGCAACACTTTCTAAATGAAAGAAGTTAAATTGTTGCATGGTTCAGTGGCCAAACATGATCTGTCATGTAACTTTTTACTTTTCCCTTACTCAGCAGCTCAGCTTACACTGTGTGAGAGAAGGTTTCCATATGGAGGCAGTGTTTTATAATCAACTGAACATGCTTAATCATGCATGTAGAATTACAGGATTTTTACGGGTTTTAGGTTGTAGTGCAATAATTTGATCTGACTTACATTTTAAGAACTGGCACAGAGCCTTTTCCCTTCCCAAAGACTGTCCCTCAAAGATTGTCTCAAAGACTGTTGGCACTGTGTGGAGCTTGTTGGGACTTCCATGTGGTATTTAGGGGAGAGCATCCCAGAAGTACTGCAAAGCACAGGTTTGTTCAGCTCCATAATGTCATAACTGGGATTTTGATTAGATTTGAAAAATTTTGAACTAAAAATACATGTATTGAGTGTTTGGTATGGAGTATGTAGACCTACATTATCAACTTTTTTGATTTTATAATGGTTGGTAGCTCTTACAGAGAACACTCCTAATATTCATTATATGGAAAATCCAAGTCTCTGGTCCATCAGATTTAAAGTAAAGATTTGAACCAAAGCTCAGGAGAAGTCAAGTGTTTCTATGAGAGTTGTTCCTTTTTTTGGCAAACAATTATTTTGCCCAAAGGGCTGGTTGCTGATAATGTACCTGCACAGAGTGGACACAGGACGTCATGACTCGCAGTCATGTTGAATCAGGCAGAGCAGAGGCTTCAGCCTGAGTTTGCAAAGCTCCATGTTTTGGTGAAAGCTTTCTAGATTTGGATAGAAATTCCATCCTAAGAAAGCCATTTGACAAGAGCTGAAGTTAAGAAGTCTGTACCTCTTTTCTCCATCACTCCAATATTTTCATCAAATAACATTGTTTAAGAAGAAAATTTATTTCTATTGAAAAATTTCAAGCTGGCTGTAATCAGCACTGAATCTACTGAGCAAGGGTAAGATTACTTTGGTAAAATTGCCTTTTTGGACTCTTCCATCCAAGTTGGAGATTGCCCAAAATTACATGTGATAAGGGACAGAAAATATTCATCTTGCTGTGGCAGCTAAAGTGAGGGGTAAAGATAAGTCATCTTAGTTTTCTACTTTCTGTGCTTAAAACAGTGAGAATTTACAATTCCTGCTTTCATCAGAAGAGCTACAGCAAGCCCATCTGACCCTTTTTTCAGCCGTGAGGGTGATGCACAGTGACGGCTGCAGCAGTGGAAGTTCCACAGGCTGCTGTAGGGACAGCCCTCTGAAGGTTAGTTTGGTAGAAGTAGAATCAGGCTTTGCATGGTGTGCTCTGAAATCTAACACACATCAGTGTAGGAGGAGTTTTACATTAGGAATACTTGATGAAAACAAAAGATGCAGGAAGGGGTCTTTTCTCTGAATTGTCTGTCCATAACTCAAACACAACCACAGGTTAGGGTTTAGCAGCTGATCTTCAGGGAGCTGTGCTGTGCATGTTTCTGTTTTGGTTTATACCAGAGTACGGATTTGCTAGACTAGGCCTTCTGGAAGCCTCAACAACTTTTGGGATTGTTTCCCTCCCCACTCTGGTCTCTCGTGTCTCAACACCACTAAGTTAACTTAAGCTTTCTGGTCTAATGTTTCAGTCCACTCTGCTGATGGATCCAGGTCCAGGCTTCCTTCCTCTTGTGTTCTGGGACAGAAAGATGCCCTTCTTTGTTTTCTAAGTTTAGATGGCCTGCATTAGGTCTATTGCACATAATTAAGCAAAATTCATTCACCTGTGCTTTTTGACAGTTTGCAGTATCTGTGAGTTTTTTCATCATGACTGTGGTTTTCTTAAAGCTTCAGCATCCTGGATTTATGTGACTTCTAACTTCAAGAGCAGAAAACACTTTTAGCTAATGAGGTGACATGTAAAGGTGAATTCTAAAAGCTACAGCATAAAATGAATGAAAAAGACATGATTTATGAGAAATTGTAATGCAAGATTTTTTAATAGCTAAGAGCTGAGTTTCTCCTTTTTAAACGTCTTTTTCACTCTTCACACAATTTAATTTTATCTTATGCCTTTTCCTTTCTTTAAACTTGTTTCTTATTCATTTAAATACTTGTTTCTCTTCCTTTCTCTGCCTTTTTTTCTGTCCATGCTTTTAATGTTTTCTTCTAAAATTTATTTCTGTAGTCTGTCTCATTAATCCCTTCCTTCCCTTCCTCCTCCTCTTTGATGTTTGTGCTGTGGACTTCATCCATTTCCCAGCAGACTTCTCCAAACTCTCATTGCATGATAAAGCAGTGGGCCAATTAGCCTGTGAACAAGGTTTTCCCTCCCTTCCTTGTCCAAATCCCTGAAGCACAGGCAGATAATGCTTTAGAGACTGGATGTTTCTATTTTCCTCAGCATGCAGAGCTAATGGAGCAGCGTAGCCTGGAGAAGGACTATAACCTAAAAAGCCTGTGGATGCAGTGCTGCTGCCCTGCTTCCAGCACATCTTCAGGCTCATGCTTGGGGTTTAATTCGTGTAGGGCACTCTGCTCCTCGCATTGAGGCTTTATCCCCTCTTGAGAGTGCTCTTCAGAGAATATTTCAAAAACCTGTTCTATAAAAAGTCCAATGACTCAATCGCTAATACATGTAAGTCAGAAAGGCTACGCCCAAGGTTGAGCGGCATGAGGCTGGTGCAGGGCACCAAAGGGTGGGATCCCACTGTCACTGGGCCTTGCATGGGCTCAGAGAGACCAAGTCATTCAGGACTTCATCCTCCCTGCCAGGGTGAGCACTTTGGCTCCAATCCAGGATTGCATTTAATTTCTGAGTGCTTACTCTCACAACTCTGTGTTTGCATTCAGTGCAAGGACTTCTCCAGTCGCAGCTGGAAGCAGACACGGGGGTAATGGCCCCAAGTTCCTTATTTCAGGCGTCACTTCAAGGCTGCATCGCTGTGTGGTTTCACACAAGACATTTCTCCTCTGATTTGTCCCCGCACACTCCCTGACTGTAGCTGGGTGGTGAGGATTAAAGCAATTACATTTGTACAGTGTTCTGAATGTTAAAAGCCGTTACATAACCAAGTGTTACTATTTGGGGGTGTGCTGCAGTGCAGCAGATCTGGTGTGAGCAGTCGGGGTGTTGGGAGGGCACTGAAACCCCGAGGCAGTGGGGCTGGGCTGGCTGTGTATCCCATCCAAGGGCCTCACTGCTGGTGAGTCACTGTCTGGGCAAAAATGTGCCCTTTAATTGCGTGAATCAGCTGATGTGACACCAGGGTGGAGGCAGAGAGTCCCTCTGCTGTGGGAGAACTGGAGAGAGGGTTGTACTGTTCCTATACATTGAGCACCACTAAGTTGTGAATTATTTTTAATGCACTTACAAAAACAAAATTTACAGATTAATTCATCTGTCAGTCAAGTAATTCTGTAACCATGAGCTGTGGATTATATGATTGTTACGAGGTTGAGGTGACATTTATCAAAATTTGCTGTTTCTCATGGTCTGGGGGGCATTTTTTGCAATTATTCTTTTTATTTACCATGGAGACAAATCCATGCAAGATCAATTAATGAATAACTTTTTCAGCCTTGCATTTCAAGGGCAACAACAGAAAAAAAAAGGAGGGGGAGAACTAAAAATAACCCTGCCCCTCCACCTGAAAAACCAAACCAACGAAACAAACAACCCACAAAGGAAAAAAAGAAAAAAAAAGTAACCAGCTGATAAGAAAGCTGCTTTCTGTTGATGAGATCCACAGTCTTTGTGGTGGGTTTGCATTACTTTATAATGTATCTGGACTAATTGTGAACTGAGGGAAGGAGAGATCATGGTTGTAGCTGCTGCAGAAGTTGCAAATCATATTGGCATGCTGCAGTGTGCACAACAAGGGCCTGTGTTTTGTGGCTTTTCTGTGAATGTTAATAACTAGCTGAATGTGGTAGCCCACACTGCAATACGTTTGATAAGCAACAAAGTAGGCATCTACCAGTCCTGGTGGCACAGAGCCTGAGTAACTGCCTAAATTTTCCTGTCTCCAAAATCTGTGAGAATCAATGAATATTTAAATCCCTGGAAAGATAATCTACGTAGTCAAATGTCAGGTTTAAAATTTGTTTGTTTTGGATAGATGTGATAACCCAAGGAACATCCTGGTTGGAGAACACAGGGAAGCTCCAAGGTCATCAAGCTTGCCATCGTTTCAGATCAGAGATTTCTGTGGAAGTGATAGAAAATTTTCAAAACCAACATTGTAAACTGATATTAGGCATAAGTTTCACTGGACAAGCTACGTGTAGTAGCTGAGGAGGTTGCAGAGAGAGAAGAGCATTGGAAAGGAAAATTTTTTGGCTTCAACTTAAGCTGGCAGTCCTACATCTTCCTGCTACTGAAGGAAAGCCTGCCTTTGAAGTAGGAATTTGTAGCCATGTGTCCCCACAGAATGTTTTCTGGTGAATTGTTCCCAGGGATGGGGTGAAGGCTTCTGTGTGCAATCTCCTTTTTTAAACCACATGGGTCATTTCTCTGCTCACTGACTTCTGGTTTTGATTTCTGACCTTGTAATTGTAAGCTTTATCAGACCAGTTTGTTCACTAAGTGAAGGATTACTTCCTTAAACTAGTTCAACTTCTAAAATAGTTTAGAGGAGCACATAAAAGCTGAGTCAAATTTTAAGTTTTTATTATCTGCCTTTTGAGCATTTCCTGCATTGAAGGCTATATCCTTTGTACTTTTAATTTGACAAATGTTGCAATGTGACAAACACATGAAAACTGGTCATGGTTATTTTTGAACAAAACAGTGGATTTTTCATTTAATTATCTTCTTTCTGCCTGTAACTGTAGCCCTCCTGACCTCTGCATTAACTGCACCATATATTTTGTTGTTTGATAATACATTTCTTGAGGCAGGGATCTTGCTTGTCAGGTTTATAAATCAGTAAGTGCATGGCTTGCAAACTGTAAATAATACTAAGAGAGAAGCTGCATACAGGGAACTTGGATAAATACATCCAGTAAATTGTGTTCACCGTGTCCGTGGATTCCTTCTGGACAGAACTCATTTGCCCATTAGATTTTTACCAACTTCATTAAGCAATCAACTATATCACTTCTACACTTGCAATTCCAGGCTCTCTGAGGTCGTGTCAGCCTGTCATGAGCAGAAGCAGCTTGAAAAAGTGAGCCCAATACCTTCCACTTTGCCAAAACCAAATCATTTCCCTGCTTGTCTTTTATGAGTGGGTCGAGAGCTCACAGGAGACATAAATGACTGAAACATGCTGTTCGTGATAATGGGGGAATTCTTTCTTTGCTAAGTCTACACTCGATTTTGTGGTTTTGCTGTAGTTACTGGTGACTTCCAGTAAGAGTCCTAATAATTTAACAGATGGTAATCAGGCCTCGGGTTTATTACCTGTGGAGTTGCTTGCCTAATTGCAGACAAACAGTTGGCCTTTCTGTAGGGAAGAGGCTGGGAATGATCTCAATTCTAAGCTTGTTTTGATGGCAGGTTGCATAGACAAAAACACCTGTGATCCAGCTCTGCTTTAACAGTCTCTTGTCTTCATACTTTATTTTGCTTAACTTCTTTTCCTTGCCACTTGCATTTGACTAAGGTATATTTTATAAATCCAAAGCTGCTGTGCACTGTTTCAGTGCCTGCTGTGCTCTGCCTAGAGGTGGGTGCCTGGCAGAGAAGGGGGGAGTTGAGCCCTTCCGGGCATCCTGAGCTCCTACAGCTGCTGTTTGCAAAGCACCTTGAGAAGCACAGATAAAAGCAGATGCTGTTATATTTTACTCTCCCTACTTCCTTGAGGATCTGGTAATCACATGTTTGGTTTTATTCCCTTTATATTTATGTCCCTTTTTGTTGCTGTGTTTCTGGCAGATCCTCCTGACTGGGTTCCAGATGAAGTCTGCAGCTACTGCACTGCATGCAAGGCTCCCTTCACAGTCATTCGCAGGAAACACCACTGTCGCAGCTGTGGCAAGGTAATGACTTAGTCAGACATGTGAGAAACAAACACCAAACAGAACAGCAAATTCAGGGGTGCCACAGAAACTCGGCTGCACGGCAAAATGCGTGAGCTTGGCCAGGGTTTTCAAGCCGCAAGTGGTTTCATGTGCCTTGGCTGCCAAGCTCATGGCTTAGAAAGGGCTGGGGAGGGTTTCAACTTCTATACAGCAATAAACATTTGTCTGCTAAAGGCAGAATTCCCTGTTGAGATCCTAGGACACCCCCCACCCAAATGAAGTCACTCTGGACTACTGCTATAAGCTTTAGCAATCTGCAGCAGCCTGCACTGCCAGGGGCTGGTGCACGCTCAGCTTCAGGGAGAGTGTGTCCCTTTGCTTTCTTTCCAGACTTTTCCAGGATCACTAGGGCGTGTAGGGCTGCTGCTTTGCAAGTTTGTGGGGGAGGAAGAGAGGGGGCAAGGGACAAAAAAGCAGTCCTGTACCTCAGGAAGCCAGGAATCTGCAATCCCATTTCACTTGCTTGCTCTTGTACAAGTTAAAAAAGGAAGAGGGCAGTGAAGATGCTTTCATTGACCTTGTAGTGGACTTGGAGGAGATACAAATATTCCCTTAGTCTTTCTTTAAAACCAGTGGAGAGAGATGTTTGTTTGCATCTCTAGTGGAGCTGCCTTCCTCTGTGACCTGCAGAGCTGGACAGGCCTGCTTTGGCCTGGGGCACCCAGATCAGAGAGCTGAGCACAGCCAGATAAACTGCTCATGGGCACCTTCAGGGCCCTTTCACTTGCTGTGCTGAGGAGGATGGTGGTGCCAACACACAAAAGCCCGGTGCATATAATCTTCTCTCCCCTGTCTTGGAATCAGTTTTGTACCATCCCAAAGGAACTGAAGTGAAATCTCCCTCTTGTTTTTCAGATCTTCTGTTCCCGCTGTTCCTCCCACTCTGCTCCATTACCTCGTTATGGTCAGATGAAGCCTGTCCGTGTTTGCACTCACTGTTACATGTTCCATGTCACTCCTTTCTATAGTGACAGAGCCGGTATCTGACATATTAAACTACTGTTGTGTCTTCTGGAGTCTTACACGGACTGATATATTTGACCTAAGCCAAGAATCAACTTGAAAGAGGGACCCCATGAGGGCATGTAGGCTTTGACATCCATTATTATAAATTTTGTACAGACAGTTTTTATTGCATTTTACTAAGCTGCTAAAGGGAAGTATGAAGCGTCTGTAGCTCCAAGGCTACAGTACAGTCTTCCATAAATTTATAACATTAATGTTACGATGCCATATGCAGAACAAATGCACTGTGTGGAAGGAAATAGGGCTCAGAGAATGGAACAAGCACTGCTGCTTATCTTACATACTAGGAACAGAGTAGCCAGTTAACTAGTCCATCCCAGCAGATCAGTCCCAAAGCTCAGACACTCTTGTGCCTGCTGGAATTCCAGCGTGGCTGTGGGTATCAGCACTCTCCCTCCTGCTGCACTCTAACTTTCCCATTACTAGGTTTTTGCTACCTATGCTAGGATTAACTGCAGCAAATCTATTCCAAATCCACATTTGATATTGTCAGAGTCAGAATTTTCTGTGAATCCCACAGGAATCACTGAAGGTTCTGTAGCAGAATATTTGTTGCCTTTCATTTACCAAGCAGAGCAATAACTGCAAGTTGTCTTCTAAAAATTTTTACAATTTCCAGGTCCGTATTTTGGATTTTTGGAAATATCTATAATCTGAATCATTTATGCTAAATTCTGTTAATAGAAGTCTCATACAGAGCTCTGATTTCTATATCAGCATTTAAAACTTAAACATCAGAGGAAATAGTTACCAAATAAATTAATATTAAAATAAATATTTTTGAAAGATTTTGGCAGTTAAATTCAGTATGTTACAAGTTATTTATCCCATACTGAGGGTTTTTTAATGGTTTTTAAAAGGCAAGTATGTAATGAGATACCCAAAAAGTCCTGCAGAATGGTTGGCCAGAGAAGGGTACTTGTTGTCCACATTTGGCAGAGTAACCATGTAAAATATTGCATACTGTGACTTCACTCATGCTAACAACTCAGAAGACATTAGTATTGTTTGAAACACCAGGGAATAATTTTTATCTCCACTTGTAGAGGAAAGAAATAAGACTCACATGGATTCATGCTATGATCTTGCACAAACTATTTGCAGTAAGAGCTCCCTGAGCACTGAGGTTTCAAAGGCATTTGGACATGCTTTGAGTTGGCCACATGAAAAGCGAGACAGTGTGTGCTGTGGTTACAGAGGAAACGAGATCAAGAGCTCTTTGCTGTGTCCCCTTTCCTGACTCATGGTGTTACACACTGTGTTTCAAAGTGATAAATACAAAAAAGGGTGAGAAAGTTGCTGGCAGTATCACGCTCGAGAAAGGTCATCATTCAAAATGATAAAGCAAAACTGGCCAGTGTTGATTTTTTTTAATATAATTTATTTGTTTTGTGGGGACATTCCTTGTGTTCAGTGTTAATGAGCCATATAAGGGTACAGCAGTTCAGCACTACTGTTGTTTTGAATGAGATGAAACAGCTTCACTTAGTTTACATGTAATGCACAAGCCTTATGATGCTGTTTGTAGACAATGTCAGCTATGATGTGTTATCCTCACCTTATTTATATTTTTTACTATTATTACTTCCCTGAAATCCTTCTCATGCAATCCTTGAGTTGGAGTGTCTGCATTCACCAGAGTCTGGAAAGGCATGGAGTTGGGTGATTGGTGGGAGATGGGTGATGTGGTGCAAGCAATGATACTTATTCAGGCTTAAATCTCAGGCTTCACATTGCAATGATTATTGCAGTTTTATTTTTAGGAAAAGAAAAAAAAACCACAACAAATTTAAAGCTTCTTTTATAGGATTAAAAAATTGCAACAAACTTCAATTGTGAAATAAATATGCACAAAAAGTTGCTTCTGTGGAAAAAAATCTTATTTAATGGACTGAATATTTATTTAAGCTTGTTTTTATTTTGTAAATGCTGTAATTCAGAATCATTTCCATAAATATGATATTTAAAGATCTCAGACACTATAGTTTCTTATGTAAATACAGACTCCTATTTCTCTTACTGAAAAGCACAATTACTATATCAATACTAATATACATTTGCCTCAAGGAAGACTTTCATCTTGTAATCTCTTCAGATAATTAAAGTGTCAGGACTTTCTACTTCCATGTGCTGGATTGCTCTTTCATTTCGGGGTGTGTTTACATGGAGTGACAGCTGCCATCCTGTCAAACAAACTGGCCTTAAGTCTTTCTCACTTCGCAAGTAATATGAAACAAATGAGTTTAAATTTGACAATGGAAGTTGCCTGTACAGAGAAGGGGTGGTAAATCAAAGCTGGAGTACCAGCCTGTCACTTGGCATTGCCTTGTGCTATCTCTTGCCACCAGCTGAAAAT
Source organism: Hafferia zeledoni (assembly GCA_035583235.1). Lineage (NCBI taxonomy): Eukaryota > Metazoa > Chordata > Aves > Passeriformes > Thamnophilidae > Hafferia > Hafferia zeledoni. The sequence continues at coordinate 64,941,441 of JAWWEV010000134.1, forward strand.
CTCCCTTCCTGAAATCCTGGTGTTAATGGCCACTTCACACATCAGGCACATTTGATCTGCCTGTGTCACATCTGAATAATCTTTTCTGTGGGGGATACAAATCTGCAATGAAAACAGCGCTCCCTGGATCAACATGCAGTTATCCTTAGGAAGCACAAATGCCCAGAGCTGCTTTGTTCTGCTCCTTGTATGAGATACAGCTGTTAAAGGTTTTATGAGAATTAATTTTCATTTCCAGAGGACTTAATGCATGGCTTTGGGATGCATTTCACTGAACAAAACCGTGACATTACGATCTCAGCTTCAGTGGTGCAACAATGGGAAAACTTTATGGGAAGCCTGCATACTAAGATTGCATTTGAATTAATATACATAATATTTGTGGGGAAATAATGCTGCCTTAAGGTGTGTATGAATAAATGAACAGTAGAAATTTATCCTAAAGGGACATTTTAATAAAAAAGGGCATTTCTTTCTCCAGAACACAACATTTTCCACAGCAGTTTTTCTGCTGGGGATGCCACAATGGGAGTGAAGGGGATATTAAGGTGAGAGCAACACTGGCAAAGGTGGCAGTAATTCACCTGGTGCTGGACTCTCTTGTATGGTAGGCTCCTTATGATTCACAGCTGTTTTCAGGGGGAAAAAATTATTACAATAAACTCTGAAGTGATCCTTTCTAGGTCTCTACAGCATTTTCTGCTCTGTCTGGCTTTGCAGAAGCAGGTGGATATCAAGGTTTCCTCTGCAGTGAAAGGAACTTCAATAAAATACCTCTGCTTCCAGGGAGTACCTCTGTCCAGAACACTCAAATATACTTAAAGCTGTCACATGACATCTCAGCAAGAAGGAACATGGGTGGAAGTGTGATGGGTGAGGAGTGACCTTTGTGTGTGTTGTCTAACCTGAGAGGGAGGAGGAGGAAAATGGGCTGCGTGCCCGTCTGGTTGTGCCTGTGCAGGAGTGGGGAGATGTGAAAGATGAGCTGTGGAAGCAGGAGATTGACTGTAGGAAAGCTTCAAACACAGCCCCATCATAGTCCTGCCTGGGAGCTGGAGGAAACCACCAGTGCTCTCAGTGTCTCGCTGAACTCGTTGTCAGTTCATGCAAAGTCAAAGCTGCTGGGGCTGCATCCTCTGGTTTCCATGGCAACCCCCGATAGCATCTCCCCGCCAGAGCCAAGACTGCAGCACTCTGTTCCTGCACAGGCAGGCAGAGGCTTCTGCTTTCTGCTTCGTCAGAGGGACTGTGATGGCTCAAAAATCTTTATTTATAATGAAGGTTTATGCTGCAAAGTCAGGTGCTTACTGTGAACTCTTTATTTTCTAATGATAACACTTTACTGCATTATGCTTTATTTATGTTGCTTGTCTGGAAGAAATCATCCCTGTGGGCATCCTTTTGACTATTTCTAAGGGGATTTTTAGCTCTCCTTCCTACTCCTCTTTCACCCTTTATCCCATCCCATCACCCAGCTTTTCATTTCTGTTGTGTATAAACTAGACTTATTCTGTGGCCTCCTTGGGTATCTTGCAGATAGTGAAATATCAGACAACTCAAGGAGCTTTCATCTCTGTTCCTTCCTGATCTTGTCCTTCAAGTCCTCAGGCACAGGCTTGTTTCAAACATTTGTTTGGTCTCTTTGCACCTGCAGGTGCATCCTGCCACACGGGTCCTTCCTGGCTGCCTGAGCTGCCATGGGTCTTGCAGCAAGGTGTTTAGAGTTCTGCAGTATTCCTTTACTTTGTGGAGGAGAAAGGATGAATCTCCTAATTCCCAGGTTTTAATAGCTCTCAGTAAATTAGATATAATGCCAAGACTGTGGGTTTGGGTGGGTTTTTTGGCTTTTTTTCTTTGCTCTTAAACCAAAAAAAAAAGGCAAAATATTAGGCCAGAAGGATGAAGAGGAGAAGTTGTTACAGCAGATCTGGAAGTGTGAAGATGATGTTTTAATGAGGTAATTGATCTCTTTGAAATCAAGCTGTAACTGCATGTGCTAGGAATGCTGGGGCTCATGCATAAAACAAACTGGGCAATTAGTCTTTCATGAACTCGTTTCATTTCTTGTTTTCACTAAACATGAAGGCTCTGAAGTGTAAAGTACAATTTTAACTCATGTTTCACTCAAAGGTATGAAGTTGATTTGTCTTCTGTTTTTCTCAGCCACCAGCCTGTTGGGGCTCTGACTGAGCTTGTCTGCCAAAGAGAATATTCTGTGTCCAAAGTGCTGTGGGAAGAATGGGGTCTCCAGGCCTCCCACTCGAGAGGAGCAGTGAGGGGTGCCCATGGGCACAAGGTGACGGCAGAGGGGCTGGTGCTCATGTCCAGCTGCTGAGCGATGCTGCCACCTGCTCTGTCTCCTGAGACTGAGGTGTCTGACCCAGCTGGGTGTGAGGGACTGGGAATGGTACAGCCAGCATGAGCTGTACCCACCCCAGATACTACAGAGATTTTATCTTCTGAAAATAACCCCGTGCCAGGCACTCACACCACTTAAGCAAGCACTAAACTCATGTCTTACTCTAGAAAGTCTTATTTATGTGTTTTTGCAATTTCAAATAGTGCTTCACAGAGTGATAAAACGTTGCTGTTGGCACCATGACATTTTATTCAGTGAGTTAATAAAAAAGAAGGAAAATAGCAGGGAGGATGTTTGAGGTGCCTGCTTCCTAGGTAATATTTTAGCAGTGGCCAGCTTTCAGGTTTTTAGCTGGAATTAGGCTGTGGTTCCAAGGGGCTTAATCAGTACAGTGGAAGGTAAGATATAGTCCTGAATAGCATTTGTGCTGGTAATTTCTCTGTCCTGTAAAACACACTAAAAATATTCATCTCTCTTAAAAGATGTGTCTGAAAACAGTGCTTAAGTGCTTCAGGTTTTCTGGACAGTTTGGAGGAAGTTGTCCTCATCCTTGCAGGGCTGGGACGGTGGCTCCACCATGGCCTGTCCCAGACAGATCTTGGTCATGGGAAGTTACCTGTCAGGTATGTTAAGAGCAGTGAGACTGTCCTGGCTTTTTTACCAAAGGACCTGTACTGTGCCCTGTTCCTCTGTGTTTGGGGAGCCTCTGAGATTAAATTTTGGGGCACTTGATAGTTAATTATTTTTTCTGGCCCAGTCCATTTGTGATCATTGCTTCACTAGCAGCTTTTCTGTTTGTTATGCAGAGTAAAGCCTCCTGGTTTTGGATTCTTTTTGTTTTTTAAATTGATTTCACTTTCTTTGGCTTATCTGCAGAAAGCTGGAAATGAATAATTGAAGATATAAACAGAAAAATAACCACTTTTTCAAGTTCATTAATAGATTTAAATGAAACTACCCTGTGATGCCTTGGCTCTCAAGCACTGGGAGATGGTACAGGAAAAAGCGAACCCCAAGGAGTTTAAGAGTCCTGTGTTTGGTTTCTGAACATAGGAGGACTTGTAGCTACTGCAAAATGAAATGTGGATGGATGATCCCTGGTGGAAATGGTCTCTCTAGTGGGGAACAAAAATTAAAAGCGAGTGGTAAGTTACAATCTTTGTCATCCCTAATTTAAAAAAAAAAAAAAAAGTGAAGGAAATTGCTATAATCCCCATGTAAAGATGTTCTGTTCAAATACGAAAATTAAACTGATCTGGTCCAAGTGTATTGGAACAGAATATAGAGCTACCACAAATTCATTTGGTGACCCATTTTATGCCCTCCAATTGCCACATTTTTGAGAGATTTTCAGGACAGAACAACCTTGCTTGGAGAACAGTCAGAAAACCCTGCCCAGCTGTTCTCCTGGAAGACAGTTTTCTGTCATGTTTGCTGCTCACATTCTGCTTTTGCCTTTTACTTTTTTCTCTTTAAAGGAATGATATTAGAGTTAGATTGTAAACTGAGTCTCAGGGAAAATGTTTCCATATTTCTTTCCTGTAGGGAGCATTTGAAACATGGCTGTGTCTACTGTCTATCTCAGAAACATGCATTGTGAAAACCTGAGGATGCACACCTGCATCCAGATACTGCCTCCACACAACTTTTGTCTTATACTGGAACAAAAGCAAAGTAGATGCTGCAGTAAAGGATCCAAAAATCAGGCTGGTGTAAAGTGTGAAAGCTTAAGGGCATCTTAGCAAAAGACTCTTGATGGTGCTTACTAAAAATACCCAAGCAGAGAGCCAGACTCTTGTCATGAGCACACAGGTGATGCAGCCCTTGGACCTGGCCAGGTTGGAAGGAGAAGGAGCTGACGGCCTAAGGGACACTGTCCAAAGGGATTTTTCCCCCCCTATTGTTTTGCCAAAAGCCACTCCCAGGAGGAATGCAAGGTGTTGTCTTACCGAGTGCATTGAGGGTATTTTCAAGAAGCTTGGAGAAAAATCCACTGAGTGTGCTGCTTCTCTGTTCCCACCCAGTGTTACAGAAATCCTGTGGGAAGAGGGGACAGAGATGCTGTTGTCGTTTTGCTTGTTGATGTTTTTATTAATTTATTTTCTGCTTGTTTGCTGCAGTAAGAAATGAAAAAAAGTGTTCATTTTTTGAAAATCTCAAATTCCCACTCACGTGACAAATAATTCTCATAATAGTCCAATTAAATACAAGTCATTAAATAATATTAGGTTGGTTTTAAACGGAAAAAAAACATTAACCCCAAATCAAGCAATTACAAAAGTGTTTCCTCTGAGAAGAAGCAGCATGGAAGCCACTGAGAAATAGCAGCACCCTGTGATAAAACCCTCTGCCCCGTGTGCCACTGCTGGAGGCTTTCCAGTGCCTTCCCAAGGTTCAGATGATGTCACAGCATTAGCTGCCAGAGGAAGGTGGTTCTTGCCAAATGGTGGTATCTTCCTGGCTGCTCTGTGCTCTTGTGCTGCTGGGGCTCAGCACTGGTGGCTCCAACAGCCTCTGCAGGGTTGCTTTTATTTGTGGTATTTATAAAACAGCTGAAGGACCTGGCAAAAAGGAAGATGTGGCTGAATGGGGGAAGGTGTTGAGCAAGTGTCCTGCTAAAACTGTTACGGTGTGTTTTGCTGTGAGGGAAAAGCCACGGGAGTGACTAAGGGATTGGAAATCTTCAGAGTTGCAATCTCCTGAATGTATCAAAGAGAAGACTAATTGCAGACACCATCAGTACCCTGTAAATGCCTACACTGGGTGCACAGATCAGGCAAGCTGGGCTCCACTGCCCACCTGGCAGGGGCCTGAGCGAAACAACAGCCAGAATTTGAGCCAACTCGAACAAACGCACATAATAAAGAAGAGACTAATTCTCATGTGGATGACCAGCTGTTGAAAGTGAGTTAATAGTTTTGATAGACTCTACCTATGATCACAGCTGTTTTTACATCAGATTCTTCCTACAGATGCAGCAGTTCAGCCACCCATGTTGGGACTAAGGCAGAAATGAGCTCTCAATGGGGCTGTCCTGCACCAGAGGTCAGGTCCTGATGGTTTCAAGTTTATAAATTGATTCTGGAATTACCAAGAAGAGGGATTTCTCTGTGGTCTGATGTGTAGGAGGCATGCAGTGACACAGGCAAAGCCACTCAGAACTCTTGACCTCCCTGTTTCACCCTGGTGTTAATCCTTTACCAGTGCTGAAGTCACGCTGGCGTTGGACTGCTACAAGCAGCAGGGAAAGAAAGGTAACAGATCAAACACAAAGAAGAGGGAAGCAGGGAGAAATGCACTGCCAGTTATGAGCCCAGTGTCTAATGGAGGGGAAGGAAAAACCCCAGCCACAAAAGTGTCCCTATGTGCAGTTCATAATCAGCTAAAGGAGTCACTTTCCAGTTTGCCAGCAGCAGTTCTGTCCTTGTGAGCTGGCTGTGATTTCCTGCAGCGCCATTGACACTGGTATCATGCTGAAGGCATCGCTCCTGCCCCTGGCCAAGCTGGGCTGTGGGTACCATCAGTGTGCCACGGGTGGGAACTGAGCAGGGCTGGGCATGTAGAATCACTGCTTTCCCAAACCCTACCTGCAGCTAGAGAAGAAATGGTCCCTCTGCTTTGTTTTCCTTCACAACTGCTGGCTGCAGAGCAGGGAGCTTGTTTGCCTGTGGAACCAGACATGGAACACAGTGGCCAACCCTGCACAGACAGTGCAGGTACAACTGAAGATGTAAGTAAATATATTCCACCAAAGGGATATATTCATATTCTCTCCCAACAGAGCACATCACCATGAAGGACTGGAGGGGGGAGCCCTTCCTTTCCTCTGCCCAAGCACGAGAAGTGGCTGCTGGCCCCTCATTGCTTCTGCCAAGCCCCTGTCCCCGTCTGTCCCTTCAAAGATGGTCAGGATGAAGGGACTGTTGTGAGCATTTGTTGGGCATCCCCACAGCAAAGGCAGTGCAACACTGCCACAGTGGAGTCCATAGGATTTTGTACAGTAACTCCTTCCTCAACCCTGCACAGTGCCCCTGATCTTTCCCTGCTAACCACAGTACCAGCACGCTGACGTGCCATCACACTGCTGTAGGCATGTTATCTCCATCCTACACAGGAGCTTATTAAAATACTCAAAGACACAAGATCAGATTGTCCTGTCCTGCTATCTCAAACATCCACGATAATCCCTTTTATAGATCACTTGTACCTCATCACAGAGTTAAATGCAGTTCTTTTTACTGTACTCAGACCTTAATATTCTCAGTAGGTTTTAGAGATGAAGTCTTCAGACTGATGTTTTAGTGGGCCTTTGAAGCTTAACCTTGGATCTCAGGAGTCAGTCATGCCTGTTCCTCCTGCATGCCAGGGAACCTTTTGCTCCCTGTCTATCACCTGGAGCCTTAAGTAGAGATGTGTCTGGTGGGAAGAAGAAAGCTTGTGGGAAATGTCTATGCAGCTGTAAAAGAAGGGTGTTGTGCCATGTAAACTGAGGCTTGGGGTGGCTCTGGGCTTCAGCTTGAAAATCACAGCTTTCCTGGTCCTCTGAAAGTGATTGATTGGTGTGTTCTAGGTTTCCTTTCCATTTGGCAGGTTGATCTCATCCTAAAGCCATCTCTGGCCTTCATTCAGCTTGTTAAAACATCCCAGACACGCTGCACGCATCAAGCACAGGCACCTGTGGTCAAGGTGGACTTCAGAAGGCTGAATTCTGTTTCTACCTCTATTGCTCCCATCTGGACCTAAAGCTCCATCTCAGCAGGTATTTACCAACACCAAGGGGCAGCTCAGCTCAGGAGGGTGCTGAGTGTTGGCTTACTGGTGTGGTGTCAGGACACCTGAAGTAGCAGGGGACATCTAAACTCTGCTCCCCGGGAGTGGCTGGGGAGCAGAGTCACCGTGCCCGAGGGGAGGGTGCGGGTCTCGGCTGCAGTCTGGAACGTGATGTTTGTGTCTTGACATCTCTCTCTTCTCTGGGTAAATGAAGCAGAGATTGATTGGTTTGTTTTGCTTAGGTGGTAATGAAGCAGTTAATTGCTTTTAGTAATGGCTGGCTCTGCCCAGCTGCTCAGGGAAGCATCTGAGAGACTTGCCCCATGGATCTCGGGCTGTGTAAGCACATACGAGCCCTCACCCAATTCCCGGGCTGCTCAGCTTTCCCAGCTCCCTTGCCGGATTGTTTTGTTCTTTCCAAACACATTTTTATCTCCTTGTTTCCCCAGCCCTCTGTGCTAAATGTTGTGTGCAGCGATTTGCAGCAGGAGCGGTGCCAGCGGGGCTCCTCCCGGGCACTGCTGGGCACAGCCCCGCGCGCACAGGTGGCTGTGCCTCCGAGCGAGTGTATGATTGCCGGGGGTGTGATGCCCACCTCGGCTCCTCGCTGTCCCCGGGTGTTTGGCTGTGCAGAGACTCCGCTGTGACTGATCTGCACGAGCCCAACTGCAGATCGTACACGTGCTAAAACATTTCCCTTCCTTCCCCACCTGCACCCACAGCCCCGTGTCCCCCTGCTCTGCTGGGGCATGAACTGCAGCTCCTGCATTTCATCTTATTTATTTTTCTTTTGTAGTTTCTCCACTGGGACACTTGAGTATTTTTAAGGCCTCTCCTGCCATCCTAAAGTCACCTTCCACCAAAACAAACAAACATATTTAAAATGCAGCAAGGCTGATTCTTTCCAGTTCTTCTTGCCAAATCGTAATTTCTCCTCCTTCACTGTCCTGGCAGCGCGGGGCAGGGAGCGGGCAGCGCTTCCACAGACCAGGCTGCTCTCCCTGCTGTCCCAGCACCGGGTCTGGCTGTGCTGAGTCATTATTAGACGTTTAGGTCCAGTGCTTGAGCTGCGTGGAAGCCGATTGTGTTGGTTGGGGGTGAGTACCGCGTCCCTCCGTCCCCCGCTTGGCTGTCACGTAGGAGAGTTAAACCAATGTACAGCACAATATTTGGGTCAAATATAAGCGGTTCAAGTGCTGAAAGCTTTCCCACCTGGCACACCAGCAGGGATCACGCTCTCCTCCCGGAGCCCTGTCCCCAGCGCGGCTGCGGGCACTTAGGTGTCACTGCTGGTGTCGGGGTCTGGCGACAGTGACGGCGACAGTGACAGCGACAGCGCCTCGGGCCCTCCGACCCCGGGATGGCCCCGGGGGAGGTCCCGGCTACGCCGCGCTCCGGCCTCGGGCGAGAAGCTCCGTAGGATTTTCAGCGCTCCGTGACCGCGCAGGAAACCACGAGGTGCAGCCGCCGAGCCTGGCGGGGAGGGAGCAGCTTCCCGCGGGGGTAAGAGCAGCAATTTGGGGTTTCATGTCCAGTCCTTCTGGGACAAACCTCAGCGACGCTTGTCCCCTGTGCTCAGCCGCCGCTCCCGGGCGCATCCCGCGGCTCCCGAGCTGGGGGATTTGGCCCTGGAAGCAGCGGTGCCGCTGGCCCGGGCGGGCGAGCTGCAGGCTCGGTGTGACCCCGTGCGGCCGCCGGGCGCAGTGCGGGGCGGGGAGCGGGACAGAGGGGGACATTGCCGAAATGCTCCAGCTTTCCAGCCCGTTTCAGCCCCATGAACCTCTAGCCCCATCAAAAATCCCTCAAAAAACCAACACACTACCAAGAAACAAGCCCAGTTAAAAAAAGCCACCCACCAAAACACCCAACCCTCTTCTCTTGGGTGAATTCAGGCATCGGGCTGTTCTGATACCCTGAGCAGTCCCGGCTGACAGAGCTCAGCCCTCCCCTCAGTCCTCCCAAAAGCCCATAGCCTTTGCACCCACAGGTGCCTGCCTCTCCACCGGCCGGGTCTCCAGCAATCTGCCCTGCTTGGCCTCAGTGCTGGCTGTGGCACTGAATACAGGGCAGTGAGCCCTACAAGCAGCCAGGCATCCAGATTCCCTTGGAATTGCAGCTGAACTTGAGAGGTTTAGCGTTTTCTCATCCTCAAGAAGTCTTGAAATGGAAATCAGCCACTGAGGTTGTACAGGTAAGTCTTGGTGCCCAGAGCGATGCTCCTCGGTCTCCATGGCCTGGCTGTGTGGGAGCCAGTGGCACATGGGGCTGCCTCATCACTTTCCTGGCTGCATAAGGGCAAGGGCAAGAGCTTTGCAGTTCACCTTCTCAAAGATGACAGCTGTGCTCACCTGGGCTGATGTGGGAGCCTGCTGGAGGCTTTGGGCTGAAAAATCTACTCAGCCACTGGAAAGACCCGAACGGCTTGTGAACAGCTGCTCCTACAGCAGCACATCCAAGACAGGTTTCGGAAGCGTGTGGAGAAGCTCAGCCTGAGCTGGTGCTGCTCCTGTGGTGTGACAGCTGAGAACAGAAACCAGCTCTGAATGATTTGCAGTTTGGTCCTCTGAGGCTTAACGTAGAGTCTGGAGAGCGCAGAAATGTGTCTGCTGTGCTATCCTTGCCAGGGCTGTGTTTAATGTCCTCCCCTGGGGTGGGAAGCAGGAGGAAGCTCTGCTTTTCTGCTGCCCTGTCACAAACAATTGGTCTGGGGTTGTTTTCCTTTCCTTTCCACTTGTTTCTCTTCCTGCACTTGCCAGGGGTCTGCCTCATGGTTTTTGGTTAGTAGGTTCAGGGAGCAATAGGGCAAGATATTCCTCTTGTGGGGCTTTCCCAGCCCAGCAAGGAGCATGCAGAACTGTCCATCCCTGTGCATGATACTTGTGATCATCTTTGCATGGTTTCTACCTAAACTCAGTGTGACATTTTACAGCCACCCCATGAAAAGATCACTGCATGGTTGGCTGATAGAAACTGGCAGGATGGGACTTCTCAGAAGAATGGCATTTCAAGACCTCCCAAGGCTTGTTTGTTAATTTATGCTGACAAGTATTAACAAAAATTTTCCACACATCCAGCCCAGAACGTCCTGCTGTCTCCGAGTGTGCCATACGGCACAGTGCTCGGCTCCTGCTCCAGAAGGATCGGTGCCGCTGGGCACAGCACGTGGGACCAACGCGCTGACCATGAAAACCTGGTGAGCAGCTGACATGGCAGAGCAGGGCCAGGCTGCTCCACAGGGCTCCTGCACGCCACTGATTAAATACCTCAGCTCTTCCTTCCCCTCCACTTGGAAATCTCACTGTGAACTTGACTTAAAGCCTCCCTGTGGGTTTGCAAACTTGGAGAAAAATTTCTTTCTTTGAGAGATGAGTTCTCCTTGCCAAGAAGGTTTTAATAACTCACCATGAAATTTATAGCGTTTAAATTTAAACCACACGTGGGAAAGTGGAGCTGTAACAGTTTAATCCAATTTAACCTTGAGCGATCCGTTCTGCAATGCTCAGGCAAACAGTTCACACCACAAGCAAAATTCCTCTGTGGGGTGGCAGACAGCAGCTCTCTCATCATGTCTGTGTCCTTTCTGAGGCACAGTGGACCAGGGCTGGCCATCTATGTCCCTTTCTTGTTCTCCTGCAGGTCTCCCCTCGGAAATAGCAGGAATCTGCTGCAGCTTGGAGCTGAGCATACCCCTAGGAGGAGGCTGAGATAAGTCCCGTTCTAGCTGTCATGTTTTCATTCCTGTGCTAAACAACATCCTTTTCACATCCCAGTTGCCACCTCCTTTCTCTGTCTCATCACAGGAGGAAGACTTATTTCATGGGTGACCATATAAATGCACCTGCTTGGAGAAGCAATTTGCTGGGAATCTCCCCAGTACCCTCTAAGGAGAGGAAGTGGGAAAGTTTCATTGCCAAGCAAATGCTATGAAGTGTTAGAAAAAAAAAACAACAAGACTTAATGATGTTTAAAGAGTTGTTCAAGTGTCCCTGGCAGCCAGCACAGAGCAAGCAGCCCTGTTCAGCTGGTGAGGCAAAGCAACACATGCCAAGAAGTCCTGACCTGCACAGCATTGTCCTGTCTGTGAATATGATACTGGTAGGGACTGTGGTAGGGTGGTGTAGCTCACTGTAGACAGCAGTGGAGGAAACCTCATCATGGCATAAAATTCCTGTGCTGCCTTATAGCAATTGTATCCTGTGAGTGCAATGCTCAGGAAACCACCACCAGTGGTGCTGGGATCTTGAGAACAACACAGCATTGAAGTTTTACAGCCTTGGGCTCTGCAGCCATGCGTGACCAGGGAGAGTAGGACAAATCATGGTTCCCAGCCAGTTCTGCCACTGGGTGGTCCAACGTGGTGACACTGAGCAGAACTGGAGAGCTCTGTTGTGCTGACATCCCCGGCCTTTCAGGGTTTTGTCAGCTTGCTCATATGCTTTGGTGTTTACCTGAGCAGTTCTCCTGGGCAATCAGAAGCTCCTGTACTATGGAAATGGGCACTTCCATTTGGGTCTCAGTGAAACTGGGGCGACAGTTGTACTGATGATCTGTGCTCCTCTCCAAAGCACCAAGGCCACACCTCTCGTTTCACAGAAATGCAATGGTTACAAATCATAATTAGTTCGTATTTGGCAGCTAAAAGTTGAAAGTTTTCTATCCATTGATCCATTTTATCTTTTGTAGAAAAGTCTGTTTTAAATCAACATTGTTCCAGTGTGGAAACCTCAAAGACCAAACATACATTTGTAGCACCAGTCGGATATAGAATTGGCAAAAGCCTGTTGAGTGGGATTGTAAAATGCTCCATCCAGCCCGGGGGGGGATGTATGGACTGCATACAGAGGTTTGTTGGTGGCTTAAACCTGGGAGGGCTGAAACTCTTGCATGGTGTCCAGCTAAGGCAAGGAAGTTCAACAGTAAGCAGTCACAGCTGTGAGGTGCTTATACACACACATTGCATACATTTACAGCAGTTGTGCCTGTTCTGGTAACAAGAACTACGGTGCTTAGCTCTCTGTTAAAGTCAATAGCAGACTGTGCCTCCTGGAAATGGTCAGATATGATGTTCTGGGATGGCCAGGTGTGGAATAGAAATCCAGGCTAGAACAGTCACAACTGACATAAACCTTGGAGGAACTGCACAAATAGCAGTGCCGTTTCTGATCCAGCGGCCTTTGCTGTGTTTCTGTACAACTACCCTTAGTGCTGCCCTTCTTGGAGATATCTCAGCAAAAAATGGGTAATAGCCAATTCTACTTTTCAGACTTTTGTCCTTTTCCCTTGGGCTTGTGCATTTAACAGAACATCATGTAATAATTTGCTTTGGTGATATTTGTCTGTTTGTTGTGTTTTTGGAGAGAGGGAACTCATCAGCTAAATATGTTTTAGATGTGTTAGATGTGATGTGGTTAGACCAGAAATGGGTTTCACGCCATGTTCCCAGCTGGATAGTTTCCCAGAAAGGTAGGCTGCTGCCTGGGCAGCTCAAGTTGGAAATTTTGGAGTGGCAGAAAAAGAAAATATTCCCCAAACCGGATTCCCTTCCAGCTTGCCAGGTATGCCAAGCTGACTCACTGAGGCAGAGGTTTCCAGAATGACTAATGACCAAGCAGTCATTGATTTTTGCCTAATGGGACACATCTTACAAAGTCTCAAGTTTCCAGACTGGGTGGAGTGCTTGCCCTTTGAAAATGTTGTATTGAATTGACTGTCCCAAAAAAGAAACCAGGTAAGTGTGTCAGGGGTAGACTCTGGGCTGCCAACAGTCATGCAAGGTGCTGAGGCAGTGCCAAAGCTGCCCTCGTGTGCTCCTGAGCTTCATCATCGGCATGAGCTCAGTTACAGACTAGACCTCTCAAAGCCTTGTGTCCTCACATAAAGGGTTAATACACTCCCTAAAATGGAGTTTACTTCCATTTTTTTCCACTCTAAAGGGTAATATTTGCTCCTCTGTTGCCACCTTTCTGCTCTTTATGAGCATATAAAATTCTACGTGCTTAGGCCTGGCTGCCCAGTGAGGCTTGAAGTTGCTCTTGCTCAGTAGCTCCATTATCAGCTTCACAGGAGACCAGGGCAGACCCTGAGGCTATTGTGAGAACAAGGGCATTGCAACATCCTATGTTATTTCTCATCATGGCTGCAACTGAATCGGTGTCACAGAAGAACTACATGAGGTAATTGGGTGTATTCTGACATAGAACTCTTCACTGGGCACCTGGATGATGGTGACTTCATATCTGATTCAGTCTGAGGTATTCAACTGATGTGGGAGTGGGAAAAACCCAGCTCTGGCCTGTAAATCTGCCAAGCAAATCTGCTGCCCTACACAAAGTTAAGTCCCCTAAAGAGCACGCACTAGGTTTGAGGAGACATGGCTTCGGGTTCTTTTTGGCCTTTCTTGTATCTGCTTTGTCAGGCTCTGGAATTCCATGGCACTGTGTGTGTGGTCTCCCTGCTCCTTGGTGGCAGCCATCAGCACAGGTGCAGCCTGTCATCCCTGCTCCCTGCAGTTTCCAAGGGCACAGCAGTGCTGGGCTGCTATGGAAGCTGCCAGACACCTTCCTGGCAGATGCACCAAGAGGCAGGTAGTATTCCAGCCCCATCTGAGGGCACATGTTCCACTTGTGAGGCAGGTCTGTGGGGCCAGATGCTGCTCCTGGTTTAACCCTCCCTTGGGGCATTCAGGGGCAGCTTCTTGGCCCCAAAACGTGGGATTGTCTCCTTGTGGAAAAGAAACAGGAGCTGCTACTATAGCCCAGGAAAGTGATTTTCTGCTCCTCCTCTGGACTCACAGTCACCCCTGCAACTGGATGTCTGTTGAAGTCCAAGGTCCTTTACATGTATTTTTAAGCTGATTTTTCCTGGGTGGGGGCTGCAGAGAGAGTTGGGTACAGTCACCATGGACTGGTGATATCAAAGACATACAAGTAGTCTTGATAAATATGACCATGATCAAACAAAGCAGCATTTTGTGGTCTGTGCACTACAGCAGCTGCTCATCAAACTCACCTTTTCCTGGGAATAAAACTCTAGTCTCAGGCAATGAAAGAGGGAGAGAGCATTAGGCTTTTAAGAAGCAGACTTCAGAGACTGCATCCTCAAATTTTCTGCCATTTAAAATGTTTCCCTAAGGTTTTACCGCATGTAAATGAAATGATAATTACAATATTTTAATCCAATTAGCTCCCTTCATGATCTGGCAGGTGCAAATTGGAGATGGATCAAACTTCTTCTTACTGTGCATTATGCCTGGAGCCTCCTTAAAGCTGCTGTCTGGCCCTGTGTGTACACGCTGTACGACGTGTGTTACGGGGGGCACTGCAGTGAGGTCCTAAATTATGTATAGCATATGAATTATTGCTGAAATGCATCACCAAGACTTCACTCATCAAACATTTCCAGCTCCATGCGAGCAGCATGGGAAAAGCAAAGTATTTGCCTGTGGCATGGGCAAGGTTTTCATTTGCATGGATTTAAACAGTGTGTGTCACTGTCAGAGTCACAGGTCACCTGGAGTTAACTTAATACGTTCCCTGCATCTTGAAGGAAACGTATTTTGCAAGTTTCATCTGATTAGCATGGAAATTACACTGGGATTTCTGGTGAAAATGGGGACAGAGATGAAAAAAAGTATCTTGATGCGTTATTAATAAAAAAAAAAAGAGAACACTTTGAAGGCCAGTGCAGCTGCCCTTTCTTAAGTACATCTCCAACTCATGTCTGGGAAAGCATCCCCTCTTCCTGTTGCCCTTCAGAATCCAGAGCAGCAAGCCCACTGCCTGCAAGGGCAATGGAAGAGGGACATCTCTGCAGCCAGGGCAACGAGTATGGCCTAGGCTGGCAGCAACCTCTGGAGGACAGTTCTACAATGGTTTTCCTAACACCTGTGGGTATGACTAAGCTAAGACTGGTGGAAGACTGCCTGTTAAAATCCCTGCTCCAGACAGTTTGAGTAGCAGGAGGGGTTTTGTCCCACAGTGCTGTCCTGATGTGGCTGTGTCACCCCAGGGACCCCACAGTGCACTGAAAGGATGAAGTTGTCTCTCAACAAAACCCAGTGGGATAATTTTGACAGCATTACATTATTCCAGGCATAAAATGACATCTTTTCTTTTACTGTTTTATTTTATGAAAGTGACTGCATTTGCTGAGAAATTTCTAAACCTCCAGATCAGCCAAGGTAAATGACACAGCCATCCTTTGAACATGCTGGTCTGCACTGGCTGGGCACCCGCCTTTGCCACATGGATGCAGTGAAGGATAACCTCCTTATCTTTGACCTATTTTGAATGGAGAAATATCATTTATTTTGCCATTTCTATTCCGATTTCCCTTTGGAGGACCCCTGCCAGTCTGTGCTGAATGAAAGTTCTTATGGGATGGGAAATCTTCATTCCTTTTAAAAGAAGGACTCAGTAACTATATTTCAGAATAAGGTTGCTTTTGATGCTTGCTTTTCAAATCCCTGTGTGTTTGTGTACCTCCATACTCTTGCATCTTCAGAGAGGTGGAAAGGGAATTTAAAACTGCCTCTCCTTTAGCACCAAGACCCCAACTCCCAAGAATGCTCATCAGTGACAGGAGAGGAACCAGGCCCAGGGAGATGCTGGAGCTGAGCTGTGAGGAGCGAGCCACAAATGATATGAAATAATAATTAAAACAAAAAGTTTTCAAACAAACTGGAGAAAATGGGTTTTATACATTAGCAGTCTATGAACATAAAGGGGTAAAATCCTGCTGGCAGTGATTTACTCAGCTGCTTAGAGATGCAGCTGCTTAGTGTGAGAGGGATGCTGAGTGAGGAAGAGGTGTGTGGCTTTGCACAAGAGCTGCACCACAGCAAGAGGAGGAGATGCTGCATAAGCCCGGGATCGGATGGGAAAAACTGTGCCTTAAAGGCTCTGTGTAACATCATTGCTCAGCAGAGCTGTGCACATAGAAATGTACATTAAGGCAGTAGCGAAGTACCAGCTGGAAAGGATGTTTTGGTGGGCAAAGCACACTCTTTAATGCTTTGTGGTGCAATATGGTCCTACCTTTCACTTCCAGGGGATGGGGAATGCTGTCACCTTGAGTTGAGGCTGAGATGGGGAGAGTCTGTTTGACCTTTTAATTTTACATCCTCTGCTTCAGCTGAAGTTCCCCTGTTTAATGTAGGTGTCAGACTGACCCCTGCTCAGATAAGATACAAATTGGGGATGTCAAGAAGCAATTTCAGTTGAGAAGGTCTTTGCTTCTGTGGGAGGAGGTGTGGTTGTGAATGTTCAAAGAGGATCTGGATTTGGAGTCCTCAACTGCCCCATGAAGTTGGTTGGTTTGAGTTCAGCTCTCGATCTCCACATTAATTTTTCAGCATGAAAGCACAGAGCATGAGAAGCAGAAGCTGTGGCAAACTGAGGACACCCACCCAGGGAGAGAGAAAATTTCACGTGTTTGGAGAAACCAGAGCAAAAAGAAACCAGGAGCAAGGCAAGGGGGAGGGGCAATAAAGGTAAGATTTGCTCTGGGCAAGGCAAGTAAAATAATCAGATTTGAGATCATAACCTGTAACCAGTTTAGTGAAGTTACTTGAAGGCTGCCTATAAGGTCATGTCTTTAATAATTTATATTGAAAAATAAAAATTAGGCAGGTTTGGAAAATGTTTTTTTTTTCTTTTTTCCTCTCCTGAGTTTTGCTAATGGTAATCTACCCCAGGCCTCCTGCTGCAAGGGTTTTAGGAGACAGGTTAAAACAGCCTCTCCTCTGGGAAATGGGTCCCTGTGGAGTCATGCTAACTGAGATTTGAGGGAAGCCCTGTACTCATTAATATTTTGGGAATGGGGGAATAAATCTTCTCTTTGGGCAAACAAAGAAGTTGCCACTCATTTGTTTGCCAGGTGATGGCTTGCAGCACCTCTGCTCATTTGGAGCATCCCCTTACAGACAGTGCCCAAATTGTCACCTGTGGGGAAAGGCACAGCCCAAAAAGTGTGAAGGTGTCAGGCTCTGTCTTCCCCATCTTGCACATGAAAGAAAAATGGTGGTGTTTCCATGAACCCTGGAAATCCCACAGTCACACTTGCCTCTTCTCTATGTTAGTTATTTAGGAGATAAAAATAAACTCACAGAGCCACATTTCTGTGGGAACAGCCTTTGCTGGAGGTAGCTGTGCTGGTGCATCTCCCAGTGATGTTCCCTGAATGGCAGAGTCTGATGGTGACTTTCTGGTGGGATGTGAATGCTTGAAGGGTTTCTCATTCCTGTCACAGACCTCCTGTGTTCTCCTGAGAGGCTTTCTCCTTTCCCTGCCCCTCTCCTCACTGCTGCTGAACTGCACTTCCAGGTGTTGCAAAAGGACACAGCTGTGGTCATAGGGGTGGAGAAAACACCCCGGCCACCCCACCAAGGGAGGTGGCAGGAGCAGCAAACCCTGGCACAACTGCTCTCCACCTCCTTGCTCTGCTGGGTCCTCATGCTAAAAAAAAAAGAGCTGCTCTATGCACAGCAAAACTTACTCATCCCCAGCCTGGGCAGGAGAGGGGGTGTGCACTAGAAGTCATTCTGTGCTGATGGCTCACATTTCTGGGTACTTGGTGGCATCTCTCATTTCTGCCTCACCCCTGACTTCTCAAGAAATTTGCAGCAGTTTGATGTTTTTGAGGCTGTTTCCTCTTGCTCAAACCCCTGACGTTGGGCTCTGACGCAGCACTGCTGTGCCACAAGCCCTGTCGCAACCCTGCTGTGCTCCCTGAGCATCCTCACGGAACCGCTGGGACACACCGGGACTGCTGCAAGGCTCGTGCTGGAAGAGAAAACAGTCTGGGACTGACCAGAGAGAATCATTGAGCAATGAGAGGGTTTATGAGGTGCCTGAGATAACTGGTGAAGGTGGAAGTGATTCAGTCCTTATTTATTTAAGAGTTACATCAGTGGGGAGGTGGGAGTTTGGGTCCTGCCTGAACCTCGGGCTTGGAGGGAAAACTCCTGAAAGTGCTCTGGCTGAGTTCAGGAGCAAATAACCACTGTTGTCCCTGGTGAAATCCTTAATCCCAAAGAGGCCTCTAGCATAGAGCTTTCGCTTAACTGAGGTGCAAAAATTGCCATCTCCTGACTGCATAAACGTCCAATTGGACCGGTCAGACCTCTCTGGAGCTGCAGTGTCCTCTCACAGGCACTTCTTTCTCTCCAGCATGTAGGAAAACTGGGGTGCCTCCAGGTGGCAGTCCTGTCCACTCTAAACAGTGGTTTGTTTTTCCCTTGAGATATGGAAACATCGGCAGTGGAATTAACCTGGGATTCAGTCCACCTTAGCAGCACGGTGGTAGGACAATGCTGGATGTGCTAGTGGTGATGCTCCTGCTTCTGTACAACGGCCCAGCACCTGCAGGAGTCATCCCAAACCAGGAGATGTGGGCTCTGGGCTCTGCCAGCTCACGGACGGGATTGGAGGATTGCAGGGTTGACACTGCAGCCTCCACAGCAGCCCTGGTCCTGCCCAGGACCAGGCTGGCAAGAATCCTGGGGGCAGAAGGATGAGCATGAAACCAAGCACAGGCCTAAGTTATTGCAGCATTCACTTGTCTGGTTACAGATTAGAACCTGGAAATATAACATTAAAAGTGTAATTAGATATAAATACACCATAACCACAGCACCAGAAGTGTAGACTGGAGTCCTGCATGGAAGTGACTGCCACCAGGATCAAAAAGCTGCCAGCACTGGGTGGCAATGCCACCCTCTACCTGTTTTTATCCTTGGTCACCCCTGACAGCCACTGGGGAGAGAGGTGAAAAGCTCAAGGCTGCAGGCAGTTCTGCTCCACCAGCATTCACGTGGTTGGGCACCCACAAGACCATCCTTGGTAAGAAGTCAGAAATCTGTGAGCAGCAACTGAGAGGCTCTTTGCAAAATTTGAGCTTGATCCCTTTGTGGATCAAATCAACAGCACCTCGAGGGGCTTTTTAAACGGGTTTAAAATGGCAATAAACCATTTACAAGTTGACAGCAGTAATAAAACTTGGGTGTTCCCAAAACTTGCAGCTCAGTTTCTATTCCCCAAAGAAGGATCAAAATCTAAATGTTTTGTGGATCTAGCTAGCTTATTGCTCACAGGTGCCTTATGGTATTCAGGAAAATGCCCTGCTTTCTGACCAGAAATTAGACTTGTAGGCTGAGCAGCAGAATTTGAAATTTTGCTTTAATGAGCGAAAAAGCAGCACAAAGCTGCTTTCTGAATTCGGGTTAGCCTAAGGATGGAAGTCTGTTTTATTTATACTTATGATTAAAGATGCATTTTTGTTTCTGTCACAATGCACAGAATTATTTCTAAATCATATTTGAGACTTTCAGCAGAAGAGGTTAACTCATACTGTGAACTCATGCACCCAGGGGAGCTCTGCATTAATGTGGTATTTAAGTGGGGAGATCAAAGCTCTGATACCAAATGAAATGCTATTAACAGTTTCACACAAGCAAAAACCTTCAAAAAATTTCAGTGCAAGACACAGGAAGTGAGGAATGACTGTGGATGAGGAAAAGGTGGCTCCATCCCAGTGCTGAATTGATTTGGTGGTCAGAGCAGAGGCTGGCATAGCAAATTACTCACTGATAGCTGTGGATGCACCGGTGTGGTCACGATGTCATGTCCCATCTGAGAAGCTGCAGGGCAGAAGCAGAGGCAGCGCTCTGATAACCTGCACCACCTCCTCCCAAGTTCACTGATGAAGACAAATGCTGAGGTGTCTTCCTGTAGTTTGGATTTTTCAGCTTCCCAGCTTGCACAATGAGCCTCCTGATTCTTTTCTTGCATCATACCCTGCTAAGTAGTTCAAGAAGCTTCTCTACCCAGTGCCTTTTCCTTTTCTCCTCTTTTTAACTAGAAGGCAGCCCAATTCCCAATGTTACTATCCAGGCAGCAGTTCTGCTGTTGGTAGTAAACCTCAAATTCTTCGAATAATCCAGAATTTTGTTGTCTTCCTTTCATCTCTTATTTTGCTAAAAAAACCCCAACAACAAAGCAAGCAAACAAACAAAAACCTTAAAAAATCACCACCTTATTACAGAGAGACTGTATTTTTTCATAGCCTGCATCTCTATCTTACAGCAACGTTTTCCTAACTCCACAACTGCATTCAAGTCAACAGCTTGTAGGGGTAGGGCTAGGCCACTAATTAAGCAAGAACTGTAGGAAAGATTTAAGTGGGATCTACAGTGTTGACCTGTCCTTTTTCAAATGCCAAGTTTATATACGTGACTGTGCATTTCAAATGGGTCAAGGGAGCTTGGTTGTAAGTACCCAACACATTGCTGTGAATTAATATTTAATCAAATGTACAACATAGGGCTGAATATTAAAGCTTACCTTTGATTTTTACTTCCGTGGTTTTCTTGGGTTTCTAACCCCCTCTGAAAATACTTCAATATTTCATAACAGTATTACTCATACGATATGTTTCTGAGCTGTGATTAAAGCTAGTGAGAATGTAAATCTACAAAGGGAAATCTAAGCATGACCTCATCAGCATAAAGTATGTGGGAGACTAATTTAGTTACGTCCCTGTTAGTAATGACAAATCAAATTGTTCCTCCTTTTAAATCACTAATACAGCAAAGTTTTGCAACTCAGCACATAGCACGGATGATAAATCAGTTCAGTCTGTACACAAACACTGAAGGCTGCTTTAAATCTGGGTTGATTTCTGGTTCCAAACTATTTCAGTGCAGTTCAGGCAAACCACCCTAGTTCCCTTAATACCTGGAAAGAAAAGAAAAAAACAAAAAATAAGAGTTAATCTCTACCCCCATGTGCTGTATATCAAGCACTCAACATTTATAACCCTGCAGCTGATTGCTTAGCAACGTCTTTGGGAGGAATGGCTCACCTGATGTGCCATCGGGCGCTCTTCTGTTGCAGGGGAAGAGCATGGATGAAATGAGGTCAGGCAGTGTAATCTTACCCTGTGCCGAGCGGCGTTTGCTCCTCTCCATAATGAAATTAATCAAGGTCGTTAATTTGATCCTTTTTTATTGTTATAATTTGAAACTATAATTTGAGGTGGCTCAAAGAGGCGCAGTCATATCTGTAATTATACCTTTATAATTACATTTGTATTTTAAGGTAAACATTTTCATGTATTGCTGTGAATAGACTGTGTATGACAGAGAAAAATATCATCTCATGCTGCTTTCAGCTAAAGCTGCATGACTGAAAACATGGACTGTAAATGGGATGAGGGAGATATTGAAATCCACCAGTTGTGTGCTGTTTAATTTGGTTTTATGTGTTTCATCTGTTTTACATCTTAAGGTTAAAACTGAGCCTAAACCCCTAGAGAGGCCCAAAAGAAAAGGCTGGGGCTATTTAAAAAGATACAGAATTGCTATTTAGTCACATTAACCTTTGAAAATTGCAGAGCCAAGGCACAAATGTCCTCATCTGGCAAAGCTCTGTGAGTTTATGGTGGCTGAAGAAGCACCATAAGTGCCAGAGTCACCTCCAGACTGTGCCAATGGCGGGCGAGCGGTGAGGGACCAGCTGCCGACCCTGCGAGTGATGGTGAGGGAAAACTGCAGTGCCTGCTCTGTGTTTAACGTCTGCTCGGTGAGACCACGGTGAGGGTGAAGCTCCTTTTGTCTGCCCAGCCAATTTGGCTGGCTCTGTTCCCCCCCGGGCTCTGCTCACCGGCTGTCTCCATCGCATGCATATGAGCTCCCTCCTGTCTCTGCTCTGGAGCAAACCAACTGGTTTCTCCCAAGGAGAAACCTCGACACGACTGACAGGGCTTTTTTCCAGGATTGCCCAGACAGAAGAGCCTGGCATGAGCTGGACCAGACTCTGCCCTGGAC
Source organism: Hafferia zeledoni (assembly GCA_035583235.1). Classification (NCBI taxonomy): domain Eukaryota; kingdom Metazoa; phylum Chordata; class Aves; order Passeriformes; family Thamnophilidae; genus Hafferia; species Hafferia zeledoni. The sequence goes on from JAWWEV010000134.1 coordinate 64,963,394, forward strand.
AGACCTCCAGCCATCCCAGGAGACTTCATGCCCACCCACTGACCTCCATGCTGTGCTGTAGAACCCAAAATGCCTTCATATCCTGCTGAAAAACATTATACTGGCAGGCTGCCACTGTCCTTTCATCATCTGGGGCATTTCAAGCCTAAAGAAAAAGTCCCCAGTGCAATCACTATTGACCATGGGCCCGTGGGGCTCTGCAGGGAGCTCCGAGGAGGCCCAGACCAAATGCTGCATGGCACAAAGGTAAAACCACTGCCCTTCAGAGAGAGCTGGTCCTTGGGGATGTGGACACCAGCCAGCCCATAGCAAAGAGCAATGGTTAATGGTGCCTCCCAGGCATTTTCCACAACGGCAGCAAACACACAGCCTTTGCCAAGTAGCCAACACTCAGCATTTCCTTTCTTCTGCCTAAGACTGTTTCTGGACTTTGCAAACCTCTTCTTCCCTTGTGGCTCAAGGCTCTGGCAGCAAAGTGGCGGGGACTCCCTGGAGCTGTAGGAGTGGGTGACACACAAGCAGGTGGTGCAGCAGGTCTGTGAAGACAGATCTCCAGAAGCAAGATGAGGATACCAAGTGTGGGGAACACAGAATGAGGTAATCACTGAGCCTGTGAAGGAACAAGAGAAAATACAGTGACCTCCCTGGAAGAAAACAGCTCAGAAATTAATACCAACCCTACTCCATTTTGGAGGGAATCTCCCAAAGCATGCAAGAAATTTGCCAATTTAGTTGAATTTGGCAATAGTTGGAAACATTGAGATGCTTTTAGTGTAGTAAAAACTGAATTCACAGATTCAGTTAGAAAGTGTCCTGAGTTCTTTACTTGCTAATAACCTTGATGCAGCTACCACCAATACCTTGCATATATGTCCTCCTCAGAAAATTAAGGCCAAAATTGAAAGCTGAACTCTTAAGGGCACATTGACATTGCCCTTGGGCACCTGGCTCAGCTCTCAGCAAACAGACATTTTCCATGTCTCATCTGTATTTACCGCATGGTACAGATACAGTGTTTGTAACCAAACATCTGTCTATACTTGGCTTGTTCTCTCCTCTCCTTAAACACACACCTGAGAAGAGCCATGAACAATTTACAGAGAAAAGAATCAACTATCACCAGCAGCAAAAGCATTTATAGAAAACACTTCAGTACATTTCTGCAAAATGAATACCTGAACATGGGTTTGTAAAATATGAACTAGAATGGAATGACTAAGGACCTGGCAGGCACTGCATGAACAAGCCCACAGAATCTCCAGGCCCAGCTATCAGGTCAGTGTGCCTTATTTTAGCTCACCACAGTTTTTAGAAGTGGTGTGGTATTTTTGCAACCTTCATTTTCCAGTTCTTTGTTTGAGATGGTTTTATACAAGGCTGCTGCTGTGACAATACTTGCTCATCTCCAGATTAAAAAAAAAAAGACTTAGCTTCTCAAGTTCTTTCAGTTTGAGCACCCAAAGCCAATGGTCTTTATTGAAAATTTTGGCTGTGGAAACAATATTGGGGCTGGGAGACAGGGGCCATAAAACACTGTACTCTTCATGCAAATACTTATTCCAGCAGGAGACAAACCAGGTGCCTTTTAGGGCTCGTTTCTCAAGTAGGGCAAAGGGTTTTTTCAGCAATCCAGGAATATTCTGTGAACTTCAGCAAGTATGATTAAGATGGGTGCAAGTTCATTTTGACCATTTTGGTCCCTTCACTTGCTGTGTTGCCTCAGGATCCTTCAGAGAAGGCACCCCCCTGCAGAGAGTTGTGTAAATTTGCAGAGCTAAGTGACAGGGAATTGAACTTGATCAGATGAAACTGGACAGGCTGGACAAGCTTTTTCTGTCTCATTTCATACAAATTCTTGGCTGGCTGGGATGAAATCCATGGCTTCACTGGCATGACCTCCAAAATGAAACACCCTGCATTTTCCTGGTCATTCTTATACTTCTTTGGCGTCTGTAGTAACCACTCATCAGCAGGAACCTTGGCTGTTTGAACAGAAGTCTCCCCTGTGCAGTCTGTTATTAAATTCTCTTATGTCTTTATTAGATATTAGATGTGATGAAAGAAGGTGATGTCTCCAGGGAAATCTTGCTTGAGGTATGGGGATGGGATGTTAATGGACTGGGGAAGATGGAAAGTCTCCAAGTGTAATGATCTTGTAATGTCCTCATGAGAGTATTAAGATCCAGATATCTTTTTTTTTTCCTCCACAAAGGAAAAGCATTTGAGGTGTATATAAACAAGGTACTTAGCTCTTGCCTACCCAATACCACTCGCTTCTGTTTTAAGGATGATTTCAGTGTCTTTTTTTGTTTATTTATTTTTATTATTTTGCTGTTCTGCAATCTGCATCCTTTTTATCTCATCTATTGGTACAACCAGTGACTTCTCCTTTCCATCTGACAGTTTAATTTCAGAGAAAAATGGCAAAATCTCTGCAGAATCAGCATTTAAAAAAAAATGGAGAGGAGAGGATGGATGCAGACTGTAGGACTAAACCCTGAGGGGCTGGTGAGCAGGTGCCAGGAGCACGGCAGAGACCTGCCTGAGGTGGCAGGAGACAAATCCAGGGGCCCAGGTAAAGAAATAAATAGGTTAAAATATTACATTGTATTTACATTTGTATAACTGGATTTTAAAAAGTGCTAAAATAGAGGTAGATTTGAGAAGATGTGGTTTGAATTATTTACAGGCAAGTGCTAAAATGCTTGGGAAATGCAGAGATACGGTTAAACCTATATGACCAGGAGTGTTGTGGTTACCTTTACAGAATGGCCTGAAAGGTGCCTTTTCATTTGGGATTAAGATCAGGCAGCAGCTCTTAGTCTTGTCTGGGTTGTATCTGAGAATTAGAGTGCATTCAAAAACCCTAGAAATTTAAACTGGAGTTTTATTTTATTAAATTCTAGGGGACCAAAGGAAGTGGGGGGAAAACAGGAATCTTAAAGACCTCTTCAAAGTCATTCTTAGCTGTAAATTGATTGGAAATTTGTGACTATTTATAATCAAGAATGCATTCTGCCCTGTGAGTGCTGCAGCCTGATGAAGGATGTGCTCTGTCTTCTGTGTATGACAGAAAAATTAAGAGCATGTCAGTGCTTCCCTGTCAGTGGAAGCCAAAGTTGCATGGGATGAGGACAGCTGGTTCTGCAAGGGAAGTCCATGTGCTCCTGGATCCCAACTTGCACCATGTTGTCACGGTGTCAGGTCTGGCTCCAGTTTGCTCTGTGGAAGCAGGTTTCCCTTGTGTCCCTCTGTCCGGATGGATGCGCTCCCAGTACAGTCGGACACCACGCACACACCCTCTTTTTTGGGAAAGCAAAGCGAAGCACAGTGTGCTCTGAGCACACATCGACACTGCAGCTGCATTACTATCTGGCACTCAGGCTCCTCTGAGCTCAGGGGTCAGATGCAGCTGCTCGTTGGCTGCACAAAAACCTGCGCCTTTACGAGGAAGGTGTGTTGTCGTTGGCTGGATTGGTTGTGTTTCTTGGATTGCCTCAAAAATAGTTTTCTGCTTTAATAGACTTGAGTGGCTGATGATCTTAACATTCGCTCTAATTGCTGTTTAACTTCAGAGCTGGTTTAATGTGTGTAGCAGTAGTAGTTACAAAGAAAATACTCTACCATAATCTGAATAATTGAAAACCAAAAAAATTCCAAAGCCTTTGTGTGTACAGGGAGAGAATTAAACATGCACAGAGCTTTTTAGGCCCTGAGTGTAAAACAGTGTAATCACAGAAAAAACAAAATTTGCCATCAGGGTAAGAGGTGGTGTCCTACAAACCAGAATCACAGAATGTTTTGGGTTGGAAAAGACTTTAAAGATCATATTCATTTTCACCCCCCCTGCCACAGGGAGGGACACCTTCAGTAGCCCAGGATGCTCAAAGTCCCATCCCAACCTGGCCTTGAACATGTCCAGGGATGAAGCATCCATAACTTCTCTGGGCAGAAAGCAAGCAGACTGCAAATTGCTTTCTAATGGATTTCTTAAGCTGTTGAAGGAGACTTGTTCCATTAATTTCAGCTAAGTCTAAGTTCTGGTTTTGTATTGTTATGGTTTATTATGCTGTTGATTAAGAACTGATGTAGAATTGCTGGAAATAGATCAAAATCTATTAAAACCCATATTATTTTATCTGTTTTGTCCCAAAAAGAAGAGGGAACAGCTCTGATGTAAGTGACCAGTGTTATAACCCAGCACAGAACCATATGCAGACATGTCTTCACAGCCTGTCCAGGCTTGAGGTAAGACAATAACAAAAATCTGGCTAATAACTAACTGGAAATTTAAGATTTTGACTCAAGGAAACCAATACGCCTGGAGGTCTGCTGGGGAACAAAAAAACCCAACTAGAAAGAAATGATAGACGGTCCACGGTGACATAATTTTGTGACTTAGCAACAGGGCTCCCACAGGCAATAAGGAATGCATCCAAGTGAACCCGTGATTTATTGCTGCAAACCCTGCCATGGACACAGAGAGACCTGTGCTCCTGCAAACAACAGGCAGCTCTGCAAATCTTGCCATCTTCTAGGAAATCACTCTTGTGTCACATGAAAAACCCTTCCTTATTCCTCCTGCTACAAGTCAGTGGAGGGCAGAGGGTGAACGGGGCACTGCTCTCCATCAGAGCAGTCTGTGCCTGCTGGGGCTAAGCTGAGCTGTGATCCTGCCCTTTGGGGAAGCAAAGGAGTGCAGGTTGATCTCAGCCTGGCTTACCTCTTTTTGCACTACCAAATATGTGTATTCAAATCTTCTACAGTCACCCTCACCGTAAGGAATTTCTTCCTAATGTCGAGTCTAAACCTGCCCTCTTGTCAGTTTGAAGCTGTACCTCTTGTCGTCTAACCATATGCCCTTATCAAAAGTCCCTCTCCAGCTTTCTTGTACACATCCTTTGACACATTTTTTTTATGTCTTGGGATGTGTATCTGTATTTGCAAATGATCTTTCCTGAGAAATGTCTGAGGGCATCTGGATACAGTTATTCTCTAAAATCAATCTCCCTTTTGAGCTGCTGCCACCTCCATCCCAACTGTAACTCAGCTGCCCTGCAGTGGCCAAATACAATCAGGAATTAAAATACTGTGTTTGGGCAGTGGCTAAATGCAATCAGGAATTAAAATACTGTGGGGTTTTTTGTTTTTTTTTTGGGGGGGGGGGGGGGGTGGGTTTGTTTCTTTGTTTCCTTTTAATTAACTTTCAATTGCTCTGGCTCCAGATACAGGCAAATTCAACAGAAGAAACATGAAGTTGGATTGCTTTGCTCATGAGCAAGGAAAGGTTATGCAGAAGCCAGTGGAGTTGAATAAGAAACCTGGATTAGAGGGAAAGCACTTTTCTGACAGAGGGAGAGGCAGGTCATACCAGACTTGGGTGGGATAAACATCAGTAGAGCTGCCATACAAAGTCTCCTGAACCCAGCTGTATCTTTTTGGGACACTTGCATAACCAATGCAGGCAGAGAAGCTATAAGTGCTCTCCAGAAGCCTAACTAAGCATCTAAGCTAGGCCCTGAGCTAGAGGATGGGCTTTAGGTCAGAATACCTCTGGGTCAAATGCAACAGGCTAGAAAGATCACTCTTGTTTTGAATGCTGGAGTAGGTTGGCTGAAGTAATGTCTCACATGGTTCCTGAAAGAACAGGTCTTTATTTTCCAGAATATTTCAAAAGACAAATTTTCTGATGTCTTGGACAAGAACCACAATGATCCAGGAGCATCAGTCTGACTGGCCCCAAGCTGTACTTCAGATATTTTTGATTATTTTTGTGGACTAGTATAAATCTAATAACTTTCAGACATCCAAACCAACCATCTGCACAGGAAGATCATCAGCAATGCATTTCATGCCAGCTGGCCAAGCACAGCCTACACACCTCAGTCTATCTGTACTTTTCCTTTCTCTTGAGCAACATTTGTCATGTAATATGAGGAAACCAGCTTGGTTTTTGAGGTTAGATCCAGCCTCATCAAAGTAAACACAAGCATTTCCAATGACCTCAGCGGAATTTGGATATGGCCCTTCACCATCTTCTGTCTTTGAAATACAGACAAAGATTTTGAAAAGTCCTTTGTGGCTCTGCATATCTTTTCTGCATCTAAGTCTAGTACCCATGTTTACACAGAGCTGCGTGGTTCACTGCTCCTCTTTCCATCTTCTTTTTTTTCTTATTGTTTTACTAATATATTAAATCCTTTAAATAGAGGCCTACCATACTTAATTTGTTTCCCTTTACTGATCTGAACTTTTGAAAACCAGATGTCAGTCCTGAGCCACACCTCTGTGGAATTTACACCTCATATCAACAGTATAGCAAGGCTCCTGTTGCTGGAGAAAACAGATGAATGATCAGGTCTGTACCTGCCACAGACAGACTTTTCTCTGAGAAAAGATAATAAATAAAAGAATCATCTTTCACGATTTTGTTGAAATTTTACTGAAAAGCTCCTGGAGTATTTGAGGCTAGCATCCATGGCAACACAATATTTGCAGTCTTGAATCTTAAAGAAGATGTAAATTACTATGGGAGTCCAAAACAAATGTTTCATTCCTTTAAGCAGGAAAGTCACAAGACATGTGCTTTGCTAGGTAAGAAACCAAAAAAGGTGTGTGACTATGCTTATCCTTAAGCTGATATATCTGATATGAATCTGAATGATACAATGTTGGCTGCCTTTTCTCTCATTTCCCTTCCCAAACCACTTTGAATATAATATTTAGAAATATATTAATTTCTCTTTTAAACATGTGTAAGCAAAACAGGAATAATTTTGGAACCTTTGTCCATTCTTCTGACAGCTGTTCCATGCTGACCCCATTTCAGGTTTGCATTCTTTCTGTCTCTGCCCAGGTACACCTCTCTGGTCCCTACGGATACACATTGCTGATCCCCATTGGAATTCTGATCTGATACAATATCTGATCAGTGTTCTGCCACCAAAGATGTTTGAACAAGTCACAGACCTAATAGAACATGTCTTCAGATGGCATGGGGAGGAGGAACCTGAATGCACCTGTTCACCATGTTACTATTTCTCAGCCTTTCTGCGTGTCTTTGGTGAGCACTTCTTTAGGCACCCTCAGCTTTATTTGAAGGGAAGGATGTAGCAATAGTTTTCTTTCTACATCAAGGATCAACACTAGATTTGTTCCACAAAATATGACCTCTAACACTCCTCCTGAGGGGTGACCTGTTTTCTGCCTTTTCTGCAGTTTAGTTTTCTTCCTTGTTCTTATTTCACTCATGTAGCTTAGGGGAATGTGGAGAAACAAAATTTTGTGAACTGTATTAAATAGTACAGGCTTCACAGTTTCTCTCTACACAATAATATCCATTAGCTTTTTTTAAAAAAATCACAAATATGCTGAAAGACAGATATGTTCCTAACTAAAATCACCAGCCACTGCTCTCTGATACAGACACGTAAAAGATCACTTAGGTGAGGTGTCCAATCATGAATACAGCTTTAGCCCTCAGTAAATGCAAGGTAACTCTGCATGGTTTCTATGAATATTAAAACACATGTTCTTCAATATTGCACCAAAATACTTCTTTCACCTCCATTTTAAACTTATTAGGGCAGGAGTTCTCTCTATTTCTACTGATTACATTGTAATAAACATAATAGGTTTCTGATCTTATTGATAAGACTAAGTACAGAGCAGTAGAACTACTAGAGGCCCTGTTGTAATAAAATAAAACTCTTTTAATGTAATAGATTAAAAAAAGACTAAGACATGCTTCAAAACAAGAGTTAACCACATGTCAAACCAATGCATTGTCAACCCCAATTTTTTTCCAAGCATCATCATATGATCTCATTTGCTCCTTAATTGAAAATATCTTTTAAAGGGCTCCTAAACACTAATTGCATCATGAGCTTCTTTCTGCAGAACAGTGAATCTTGGGCCACAGTTCAGAAAGTGCTACCAAGCAGTGCTTGACCTTTGTTAGGAGCTGGCTCTGTAGAATTTTTAAGAGGATGTCATATTTTTTTCCACATTTTTCAAAAAAGTCTATTTCTTCAAGATTATCAGTTTGTGAATGAAAGGGAAAACAAGGGAATCAATTGTTAACAAAGAAAATACTTTTGTGGCTTTAAACTCTATTACTAAGGTATTTTATAATCTTCTACCACTGTACAGAGAATGAATCTTTTTTATCTATTCTGTCAAGACATTCTTCATGGAAGAATTTAGATATATAATTGGTAGAGAAAACAAAAAATAAAAGCCTAATACTCCTCTGGTTTTCCTGAGGACTGATCCAAAGATATTACAATTTTCGTGTCGAAATCCCTTTTGTGTGCAAAATTATAGACTGTGTTATATCAAAGACATTGCCAAAAGCAATAAAAGTCCAGCATTGTTTAAAACACAGAAATAAAGCAGAAGCTTAGAAGTGAAATAATTGACATTCTCAGTTAGGAGGTATAGCACTGAGGCACTTCTAACCTTTGTAGGAACAGTTAGTACTTAGCATCTTGATTTATTAATCACTTATTCCATAAAAATCATCCCCAAGAAAGAATTTTCAAGTAGTTTTGAGGTGAAGGATCAAATTCAGCCTTCGAACATATGGAAATAACTCCAAGTTTTTCTATATATTACCCAGCAAAATAACCTAAGTGATCTCAGCCAGTTCTGAAAATAGAACTTGAGTACCCGTATTTCAGAGACATTAAATATTATTCAGAATCTAAATGCCTGAAGATATTTTAGAAGATGTCTACATGTGCATTAACTTATTCTTTATCCCCGGTTCTTATGCTTTCTGAAGTTGTGGGCATAGGAATCTACTTAAACTATAGTCCTGTTATGTAAATCCAGCTAAGTGCAAAATAAACTCATTTTCTCTAAACAAACATCAGATTTTTCAGCTTATTCACTGTCATCCTAAGGAAAGATTTCTCTAAACAATTGACTATTTAGCCCCTAGCTGTACCACTTGCTATAATAAAAAGTGTTACATTCTCTTACAGATTGGATCAAAAGCCTGGGCAGACCAATTGTGAAGAGCAGAGTAGAAAATGAGTTCATATGTGTAAGATGTATTTCTGAAGAGATATTTCTAAGATGTGTAATGCCAAAGTTCTTTATTCATGCAAAAAGAGGTCAGTAGTGGTATCTTCTGTAAGTTGTTCTGAAGGAAAAACAATCTGTGAGAATAGGATTATTATGGATGTGGAAATAATAGTACATGTTATAGATATAGAGGTAAAATTACTGCACAGAGAAATAAAGAATATAAATTAAAAAAAAAACCTAAAAACTGGGCTCAGCTGTACTTCTTTATACTAGACATTATACAGTATATGCTCTTATAGACATATTTCTTGGCTAAATTGCAGCTATAAACAGAAAATATGAATTCATTCTGCTGTTTGACCTTCACACTTGAATTTAGCAATGCTCCATACAAAATTCTTGCCTATAAATCAACAGAAGACCAAAATCACATTTCTTATTTCTCTCAGTGTTATAATCTTAACATGCAATTCTGAACTTTTTTTTTTTTTTAACAGATATGTGCATTATTTTATATTATTTATATGTAGGAAAAGAAATTCTGTGCTGGAAGTGTAGGTCATGGGTGTGTCTGATACTTAGTTTATCTACTTTGAGGGGTTTCTCAAGGGCTGTGCCTGATTGATGGGTCTCTGCCCGCAATGAACTGAAGACGAGGCAGATCTTCCTCCCAGCACACATTCTCCTCTTTCAACATGTACTTGCTCTGGGACAGTTATTTGGCATGAGTAAGTCAACTGAGATGAAAGAATAACTTGTAAAAATTTTGAAGCCTCAGCTTAATGCTTTTTGGTAACAATAACATTTGAAGAGATGACAAAATCAGTTAGAACAAGGTGGAACATCGAGCATTTTATAACTGCAACTTGAACCTCACTGTCAGTCACATGGATGTTGGTCCATATTAGTTTTTACGTGTTGCTTGGGTAAATCCAGAGTAAACTAATGAACATAGTATGACTGGGAGGTGTGGGAGAAGGTTCTTAATTAAACAAATTTTATGAAAACAGTGCAATCAGCAGTGTCATATTTAAACACTATTTTAAATTTTCACAAAAAGACAAACTTAACATGCTGCCCAAGAAAATTTCTCTGATGGCAATCAGGGAGAAATAGAATTGACAAGATGTAACTCTATATCTCTCAATATATGTATATATGCAGAAAGAAAAATAAATAGACAGTAGCTAAAACTAAAGAAAAGAAAACCGAAGATTTGGAAGAAGACAGGGCTCCAAGCATCTGCCTGTCTGTTTAACTCAGTCAAGATCACAACCAGTTTTCATATATGTCTTAACCTCCAGTTCTGTTTTAGACATTCCAAATATTTGGGTCAGTTTTAGTTTGGCTTCTTTTTTCAAACGTGGAGACTTGAGGGCAGAATCAGGCACAACACTTACAGGCAACACCACAATATTTATTAACTAGTGCATGTAGGCATAGACACGGACAACAACATTGTGAGGAAAAGCTATAGCTTGCCTTGGCAGAGGTGATGATATGTGGCACGACTTAGCATAAGATATAGCCACAAACAGCAGTGCAGTCACCTGAGCAGTGTCTGCTGGCCATATTGACACCAGAGAAGTGCAGAAGTGTTAAGTTCTGCCATTCTTTAAAATAAACTGATCCTTAGTTTGTAGATCATCACCTGAATCTACCTCTTTTCCTCAGACCTTATAGGTTCTCCTGGTGGGTTTTTTTCCCCTCTGAATAATTGATTTTGAGCTCATTATTAACACAGCAATCTCACTTTGTTTCTACCTTCTTATCATGTACAATTTATTGCACTGTATGCCTTCTCACAGGTTAATGGCAACAGCCACTGCTCAGTGCTAGCTGCAGCCACATCACAAGCTGAATCTCTTGAGTCAGGTCACATCATTGATTATGTAACTCTAATGACACATGCAAGTGGAAAATTTTCATGTGAAGCTGTCCAGGACATTGCATAACATAGGTATCTGTCACCTGAGAACTCAGTTTCTGCAATTGATATTTATAGATAAAATCACTTTCCAGCCATGTGCTCTACGCTCTGTGGTGATGCCTTATTGATTTCCTTGAGCAAGAAATCCGGTCCTGGGTTTCAGACATTATTTACCTTATTGTGATTACAGCGTATCACAGCAATCTCTGCCTGCTGGCACCACTGAGTGACTCATCAGTAGTGAAGAATTCCTGCACTCAGCTGTCCTTGTTTGCAGATGCTGTCACACAGCTATTTAGAACAATAACTCAGTATCGGTCATCTATTAGGACACTGATTTTTCTTTTAGTCACCGAACTCCAGAGGCACAGACAAGAGTTCTAAGCACTTCAAGCTGAAAATCTGTTTTACAGGGTAAAGTTTTCCTCACAAAAAGTACATTCCTATAGTAAACCCAACTTGTCTTTCCAAGGAGCACTGTGAATCTTTATCAAGAGCATGATGACACTAATCCACTGCTACGTTAATTATTTTTAAGTTTCCAGTCTTGTTTTAAATGCAAAGTCTGGGAGACCCAAAGCTGGATTAGCGTCAGTGAGGGGTTTGTACATTTTATGAAGCTTTGACATGGCAGATAGAGTCTCTGTGGAATGGATACAGATGAGCATTTTTTTTCTTTCTCCTGTTTTTTCCATTAGCACTGGAATGCCTCAAAAGAAGGAAATATCTCCTAACTGTCAACAACTATTTAAAGACTCCTTCTGCATGGATCATTTGTAGAGCCATTAGAGCAGGTCTGTCACTTAACTCCATATTGAGAGGGTAGCCTAACATAGTTCCTGCTAGGTCAGGCTTTGCTCCCTTAACTGTTCACTCTGGATTGCTCAAAAAGCATTTGCACACAACGTGACTGACTGGATCTGATAGAAAAAAACCCTAAATGTAGAATCTCAGGAGAGGAAGAAATAATCAGCTCAGTCTTTCCTTCACCACTTCTGAAGTGATACTGTAAAACCCTCACCTAAAACTTATGCTCAGAGAGCCAATTTCTTCCTTTCCATGTACATTCTAGTTTTCCTTAATAGTGTCCTAACAATCCTACCAGGAAGCATCTAGTCTCCCAGAAATACTGAAAATTTTCAGGGTTTTTTTTTTTTTTTTTGTGGGGGGTTGACTTGTTTTCTTTAAACATCCAACAGGTCACTTTAGGAATGTTAAGTTATAGTTTGATAAAATGCCACAAAGTTTCCTTCAAACTGCACTTCTTTGTTTCAAAACAGTGGCTTATCTGCATTTCTATTTACAGTTGCATGAGATGATATAGATGGTTACAATTAGAAACTCATCAAGCACTAGAATACTACCTAATGCCACTGCAATGAAGCAATAAAAGTCAGAAATGAAATCTGTCCAGAATTCTTTATTTTTTACAGATTTCTTCAGAAGAAATGCAACACAGTAAAAATTCATTGTTATTGCAAAAGCCTTCTCTTAAAGACAAGAAGTTTGCTTTTAGTTGTTGCTGCTTTGTTGTGTTTTTTTCTCCTTGATATTCTAACAATAAAACCATCTACTTTGTCCCTATTTTATTTAATGAACATGCAAAAATAAAATTTACTTCTAACTTTATGCTTATCTTTGCAATATGCATATTTGGGATCATCTAACTATGGAAGTCTCTTCGGTCTATGCCTTTTAAAAAAAATTTTTACAAATATTCTGTCTGTGATTTTGCATGCCAAACAAGTCCAGTCCCCATGGAAAATTATTCAGAATGTCCTATTGGGTAGAAAAATTTTGACCCCAGTGCAAAACTTAGTTCCACCAAGCCAAGCTCTATAACTATGTTAATTATTATTCATGAGTATAGCAGCTGCTTCCACAGGCTCATACTTTTCTTCTGATAAATTTCGAGTATTCTCTCAAGAAGATCTGGAAGGTCTATTTAAATGCCTGTTTTGTGAGTTAAGTGGTGAGGTAAAAGCATTAGCATGATGAACACCTCTATCCCCCCATGCATGGTGTCTTTTCCTCCTCCCCACACATAGTAGCAACACACCAGGTGCTGATATGATATTGTTATCTATATGAACAGGGGAAATAAAAGATTTTTTGAGTTGTCTTGACACCTTTGCAATCTCGTTGTCAATTTAAACCTGCAGACATAGTTTGCCACCTTGTGGCAAACGTGCTTTTAAAAACTGTGAATGAATAGGCCTGTTTTCACAAATCATGTCTCATTCTAATAATTTTCCAAAATCTAAGTCCACAGTTCAAAAAATAGTCTTTGAAACATGGGCCCCTTTTTATAGAAATTAAAATAGATTTTAAAAAATCTTTTATCTTTTTATATTTATAATAATCTCTCAAGTTAACTAATTGAAGTATACTGCTGATATTTGAAGCCAAGAAAAAACACTTAAACATTGTTGACACCAGCCTTGGCAGTCATACAATCTACCTAGGCTGCTGACAGATAAGTAACCAAAGACAAAGTCTTTCATGACTACAAGTATGGCTTTATTGAGAGAAAAGTTTTTTTCCTTAAGGTTAGCAATTATGGTTAAACTATCAGCAAAGACCAAGGTTCACAGGTAGCTGATTTTCAGGTTGATGGTAAAACAACAAATAAACACTATAAAATTAGATTTAATCAACCAGAAATAAAATTACTGCAGAATTATTTTGTGTTCTTTTCCAGTCATTTTATATAGAAAGAACACTTTTCTTAGATTTACTTATGTTCAGGCAGAATACTAGAAACAAAGATCCAAACACCTCTCTGCCTAATTGGAGCTACAACTACACCCATCTTAAGCATTTAACACTTAGACAGAGGAATCTGCTCCCATTTTCTGGGCCGTTCACTACTCAGTTTATAAGAAGACCTATAACAGAGTGTCTTGGACATAAATCTGAAAGGTAAGAGGCATAAAATTCATTACCAGTTGTGGATTGGGAGGAAAGGAGCTCTGAACCTTGGGTCACAGTATCCCAGAGAGGTTCTTTAGACTGAGCATGTGTATGTGAGATCTACTGCCATCCGTACATTGGCTTGATCAACTGTTCCACAGACTCTCTCATTTCCACTAAATTTTTGATTCCCTTATTACTGTTGTCTCAACCTGGGTAGTCATTTGAAGACATTTAAGTCACCTGAAATACTTCTTAGTTAACTAATTGGGAGAAAAGCCTATGTCCTTAATTGGCCAGATGATTTTTTTCTTTGTTTTTATTTTGGTCTTGATTTGGATTTTGTTCTTGTTGTTGTTAACAGGTTAAAGTAGTAATGGCGATATCAGGATTTGCTCAGATGTAATAACCCAAGCTTCAGGCTGTCTTGTCTTTAATTTTTTCCAAATGTGGATTCATTTTTGCATACAAGAGTCTTTTGGCTCACAGATCCCATCCAGGGAATCTTTTTGTTTTATATGTGTTTCACTGCTTTGATACAGGTCTGAGGCACAAGATAGATGAGAATGACAAACTTGTGGCTTAGGCTGAGAAGTAATTTTCAGTAGGTCTTTATGGTCCTAACAGATTAGCCTCTCAATGCCAGCTACAGGAGAGAGTAACCATCTCTGTATCACATAGAGATATTCTCAATAAAGAAAAGGAGTACTTCATTGAGAAGGGTTTTCCTCAGCTGCAAGTCTTGTGTTTTATATCATGTTTTTAATATTAAGCCATAAAGGACAGTTGGAAAACTGTCTGAAAAGTAAAAAGAGATTCATGTAGTCACTTCAAGGTGGTAGAGAATTCCATGACAAAACATTGAGCACCTCTGCTAGCGTATAACATGCTAGCTCATTTTGGGATGTCATAAAACATAGTTCTCTGGATGACTTTTTCTCCATGTACTTAGGAAAACTTCCATTTCTGTTTTGAATGAGAGATGAAATCAGACCACACAGCTGTTTTTCAAAAGTGTAGATCTCTACCATCTTTCTCTTATGAGCAGAATGTCTTTCCTGTCCCCTCCCCCTTACTCCCTGAATATCCATTTGGATTGTCAATTTTTTGCTTGTAATTCGAAGATATATTGACATATTTTCCTGTATCATGCCAGATAGAGTCATACCAAGGCTGAATCTCTCTTTTCCTTGTGTTTTCTTTTCCTTTAGAATACAGTTACAAGCCATCTCTCTTCTCCATCCACAAAGCAATTAGTGCAATTGCAAAAATAGTGCAAACTAGGTGGCTTTAGCTTGTCTAATCTCTCAGTGTCTATATGCCAGATTAGTTTCCTAGGTAAGGTTACAGATGCCTTAAAATTGTTTTCACTTGCTGCAGCAATTTTGAAAATCAGGAAAAAGTAATACACATGTTAACACAGCCTTGGACATTTTCTACTATGAAATACTCCACTATTAAGCAGTAATGAGACTGAAAATTTGCCTAAAGTGGATTGATTCCTTTCCTCCATTTGTTTACCAGAAATCTTTTTGTTCCTTTGTGTTTCTATCATTTGGCGCTCAGGAAGAGAACAGCATATCTTAGTTCTATCATAAAAACATCAGGGTTCAGGCTCAAGAACTTTGTGTTGCCCAAATGAAAAAAGTTTCGTCTAACAGCAATTCAGTCATACCCTGCTAAACTACTTTGTTCTTCCTCTGTGTAAGTATATAACTGTATCAAGATATCCAAGAGCACTAAATGATAACTCCTTTTTGAGCCTCAAGCATATTAAAAAGTCAGCATAAAATAAGGATGATAAAATTTTAGCATGTAGTAGACTGCTTCTACACTACAAATTTGAAATTTTAAATAAATTAGAAGTAAAACACCATTTTAAGAAAATGAAAGCTGAAAGTTCTTGTGAATCTGAGATCTAATGCTTTGAAGAAGAAGGGTGGGGGGGTGGAGGGGGAGGGGGGGGAGGGATG
>JAWWEV010000134.1:64979342-65066820 GCA_035583235.1 Hafferia zeledoni
TAAAATACTGTGGGGTTTTTTGTTTTTTTTTTTGGGGGGGGGGGGGGGGTGTTGTGTCTTTTTAGCTTATTTTTTGTTGTGGGGAGGTTTTTTATTATTATCAATTTTTTTAATTCTCACTGGGTAAAACTAAGACATTGTGACTTTCTTTGAGTTCAAACTAATACTAATGAATTCATTCAGGGAATGGGACTAAATATTTGTTTAGGATGGGAACAGCCAGCCCTACTTCAGCTGAAAGATTTTCTCCTGTGCACTTCTGACTGATGGAGTTTTCCTATCCGTTAGTAAAAAGCAGATTTTCATGCTGTTGTTTCAATGAGCCTTGAAGGTTTTACACGCCTGAGGCCATTGTGTATCTGCTGGAGCTCTGCTCTTCTGGCAAACCTTCTTTGCTTAGAGGTTATTAATACTTTCTTCATTAGTAATTTAACATTGCAAAGTGAAAACTGCTTATATCAGCCACGGACTCACTGGAGAGAAGTTTGTGAATGTAAAACATCATCATGTCACGATGATGAGCAGATAGCACAAATGCCTGCTCTCTGCTTCCCAACAAGCAGTCACAGGTTGTTCAGCTTTTTATCAGCCTAGTTTCAGGTTATCAGCCCCAAAAGTCCCTCACCATAGCATTTAAGATCCTTTCTCAAGTGTTTCTACCCTTTTGCTGTGTCACCCAACAGCCTCCCTGGAGTCTGTGGAAGTGTTAATATGGCAAATCTTTAAAGGTGCCCAGGACTTTAGAGAGAAATATTTACCTACCCTTCAGATGCCAACCTCATCCTGGGAGGGAACTGCCTTTGTTTCAGCTTCCTCTGGTCTGTGTTTACCCTATGTGGGCTCACCAAAACCTGTTAGCAAGAACCATCAGCTCAGTCACAAGGGCACAGGGATGGACCCACACCCACAGCCCCTCTGCCATTCTGTGGGTAGGACAGGCCAGCACGAGCAAGTGTTTCCACTTCACCACTGGTGCACCTGATGTTCTGGCCTATCTCGTGCAGTGCAATGCCTGCAACACCAGAGCAAGCTCTCACACCTTTCAGCAGAGGTACTTCATTAAGTCTGAGAACACTAATTGCTTAGGCCCAGCCGGGAGGATAAGGCACCCTTTTGCTTGGGAACTGTAGAAATGTTACACTTCGGGGCTTTGCAAGCTGAGAACTGTGTAAACATAACAGATAAATTATCCCCTAAGTTATTTACAAATGGGCTCAGAAGTAGGGCTACAGCCAACCTTTGCATTAGAGGGGAACAGCTGCATACAGCATAGCCTCCAAATTTCCATAGAAACTTGGATCAGCCATAGATTATCTCCATTTTGTAAATGTTTTAATTATTATACTATAATACTGTTCATTGGGGATTGCAATACTGAAGCCAAGGCTCCATGGAAGCCACATTTTAAAAGCAGTTTCCCTAGGCCATATTTTAAGAAAAGCAAAACTAGTTTAGGATTAAGACTTACGGTTTCTGATAGATTTTATTTTTTTTCCATGCTACTGCATGCACTCTTTTAAATAAATAAACTCCCACCGAGCTTGCTACTCCAGTGGGACTGGATTGAACTTCCCAGGCATGCATGAATTATAAAGTCAGATATATGTTCCTGCAGAGAGGAGAATTACTTGCAGAAACCATCTCCTGATGCACGTAGCCTGCCTTGGTCACTTGAAAAATGAAGCCCTGGGTGCGTGCGGGTGCAAAGAGCCGGCGCCGCGCCCCGACGGGAGCCAGCCCTGCATTGCCCCACACGGACGTGTCGCTCCCGGAGTGTCGCAACCCTCTGTGTTGTGGCCAAGGAGATGGCCCTGCCGATTGCATAAGGGGCTGACAGGATGTGGCTTCTGCGTGCGCGGCGGCGCCGATGTTTACAGGAGCAGGTACCGGAGTGGAAGCGGAGTCCGGCAGGCGGCCCGGGGAGATCTGGTTAGATCAAAGGCTTTCCCACGGTGAGGGTTCCCGGTGTGGCAGCCTCCCATGGCAGCGGGGAGCGTGTCATCGTGCCTGTGCCATCCCCCGGCAGCCTTGCATGGCCCAGTGCAGCTGGGCTGGAGAGCTTTCCTTGGTTCGGCTTCGATAAAACAGCCGGACCATCCATGCTGCGGGAGGGCTGGTGGTTGATGCCACAGGTTGTCCCAACGGGGCGTGGACAGGGGTGTGAAGATGCCCTGTGGAGTTCGGAGCGTGCCCACAGCCAGCCCTGCCTGCGGAGAGGGGCTGCAGTGCTGCGGGTCCAGCAGCAGCCGCCGCCACTAACGCTGCCCTGCCGATGCTCTGCTCCTGCCAGGCTCCTTCCCCTCCCCTTTCCCTGCCTGTCTCCCCTGGACACAAGGCCCTAGGTGTCAAAGCTACCCCTGTGCTCAGTAAAATGTCCCTTAAATAACAAATATCCTGGGACAGAGTTGGTCAAGTTACCTGTGGGGTGAAGCTTTTTTTCCGCTTGCAGGGGAAAGGTGAGCAAGGTGGGCAAGGGAGGAGCTGAGATCCAAACCTGTTGCTTCTTACAGGCATTGGGACAGCCATGGGTTTTATGTTTTCTCTATAAAAATGCTGTGATTCCTGACCTGCACTGTAAGTAGTAGAGATGCCAGTGGGTGGGGGACGGGGCAGCCCAGCAGTCACACGATGTTCCTGCAAGGCCTAAGTCAACAGAAGGTATTTGCCCAAGCCCAGCAAGCTGTGAATCAGAACACAGCTCCTAACAAAACAGAGATCCTCCTTGCTCATGCTTTGCTAGTCATCAATGGAGGCAGAGTGATGGAATACTCTGCCCTTCTCACCCTGATAAGCACTTTATTTTTAGACTACCTTTAGCATCGCCTCAGCAGCTAGTCCTGGAGACTGAGCTGTCACCTCTGGCTCCTGATGAACACACAGATCCTACTGGACTGTCACTGAGCCCTTCCAGCTCCTAATTTACACTCCAGGACAACATGTCAATACAAAACATTTACTTTGTCATGCCTTCATCTCCCTCTCACCTTCTGCTGCTGTGCTGCATCAAGCCCTGACTTTTTGCAGAAAGTTTTCGTGTCAGCTCAGCAAAACACATCCTATGTCTTCACGTTTCTCCAATTCCTTCCAGCCAACCAAATATTTTTGGGCACTTCAGGGTAATTTGTCAAGACAAGAAAATGCCTGGCAGGGTGCTGCTGTGTGCAGGGTGCTGCTGTGTGCAGGATGCTGCTGTGTGCAGAGGCAGCCGTGTGTGCAGTGCCCTCCAGCCCTGCCCGCGGTGACAGAAACCAGCCAGACACGTGTGCCAGGCTGACAAGGCTCCCGGTGTCTGCTCTGGGTATCTCAGGTGATCCCAAGGTGTCCCAACAAGGCTCACAGCAGCACATGGGGACCATTCCCCAAAGCTGCCACCAGCATAAGCAGCTGCAGGCCTCTGTCTTCTCCAGCTTCAGATGCTTTGGGGTTTTTTGGACAGAGGTGCTAAAACAACACCAGGGATGGGAAACACTGGGACCAATGTTTTTTGTGCTTGGAAATGCTGATGTGTTCAGAAATGAATTCTCTTGTAGAAATGCTTTGAATTGGGCAAAACTTAATTTAAATAAGCTAAAATTGCTTAAGTTCTTTTACTATATTTTGGAATGTTTTGGTTCTGTGTCTTTCAGTCTCATAGGAAAAGATAATCTGTAATTTTCAAAGGCCTACATCAGATTTCATAGACACCAAACACTTTGTTCTCCCTGATGTGAAACAATTTTGGAATTGCAATGCATGACAAACGTATTATGTGCTTCGAAGTAGAAAACAAATTCCAAAATTGCAGATTTTTGCCATAAAATAAAAAAAACCCCCACCCATCTCGCACCCAGCTCACCATTCTGAATGAAATATGTAGCTCTGTTCTCTGCAGAAACACAGAGCTATATTTATGACCCTGGTGGTCCCTTTTGCCCTATGTCTCAGCCTGCTGGGTTTCCACATGGGATTTCCTACTGACTGACCATGTGCTGGGCCGATGTTTTGGGGCAATAAATCAGAGAGTTTTGGGCCTATCAGATTTCCTGTGCCTGTCCTTGCCCCCTGCACAGCCTGTTTCCACCTCCTCGCATTTCCCTGATGGCATGACAGTCCTATTTGCTGCCCCTTGATTTCTGCTGGTGCTTGGGAGTGTTTTGAGGTGTATGCCAGCCTGCAGAATTCTCTAAGCAGCAGAAAAGGACCTCAAATCCACCCAGTCAAACTTTCCCAACAGAAGAAAGGGGCGATACCTTACACATGTTTAGTCGCAGCTTCTTCATTAAGCAAAGGTGAGGAGAGCAAGTCTACCTTGTAAAGCACTCCTGTGTTTTCCTGAGAGCTGTTCCCTGTTCCCCTGCTGTAGCTGGCCTTCCTCCACCCTCTTCTTTGCTGGTAATTAGATGCCAGACTACAAAGCTGCTGGTGGTTGGGCTCTCAGCTGCCTCACTGCACACCCTGTGCACTGGGAATCGTGCTCATTATTATTATTGGTATTATTATTATTATTATTATAGCATCTAGAGGGCTTAGACGTTGTGGCAGTTGTTTTGCAGACATGTAGGAAAATGTAAATCTTTCCCCCATGGATGTGCAATCAAAAGCAAGTTTCAACAAGCGGGAGACAAAATTAGAAGGAAGGGCTTGATCTAGGGATGGGTGGCCAAACTGCCCACTGCCACCCTCCCTTTGAAGTGATGGATAAGACTGATAAATGGAAATGCACTCCATAAAAAGTGGTCACTAAGTGTTTTAGAATTTTAGGCTATTTACAAGCTTTATTTATTTATTTTTCTCAGCTCTACAATTTTGAAAGGCTTTGAAGTCTTGTTTGCTGAAGTCACTTGGGCAACTAAAGTCCCGGTGACTTTTGGGGAGATGGGAACTCCTGGATCTCTTTCCTCCTGCACAAAGCAGCATGTTGATTACTCTTTCATTTAAGATTTCTGAATACTGCATCTAGGGTCAAATGCTCTTGAGTTAGTATGGAAGGGGGGAAGAGGATGAGGGTAATGCATCTGAAAAAAAAGGAACTGGTTTTAGCTGTTTATGAATCTTTAAGGACAACATTCATTAAGACAGCATCTTCAATCAGCCACTGTGTTGTGGCCCTGTGATCAGTGCCATTCTGCAGTGCCTGTGTGCCAGAAATTCCTGTCAGTGTCCAGAAGGAGTGACCAAGAGTGGGGACTCCACTGCAGGCTGCAACTGAACAAGAACCAAGGGACTTCCTAAGCATGAACTGAAACTCTTACAGAGATCAAAGTTAATGTGTGGACAGGTAAAAAAAAAACAACGCAAAATATCTTTGGAAAAATCACCATTTGGGGTCTGTTTTGGATGGGTGTTGTTCAAGGAGCCATAATGTGATCCTTTTTTGACAAGGGGAGATATTTGTGCCATGTCCTCTGTATGTGCTGATGCCTGAAAATTTATGGTCGAAGATACAATGCTGTAAAATCACAGGAAGTGGAAATAAGTTGATTTCAGTAGTAGGGTATTTTTCATGTGACTAGAAGTATGACATGAGGGCTTTGCAGAACTGTAATCCTGAAAAAGCTGAAATGCTTTTATTCAGAGGCAGTAAATAAGAATCTTTGACTTAGTTTTTATCACTGATAAAGGGCTGACGTGCCCCAAGGATGGCAAGCCAAGGGAGGAGGAGCAGAAGGAGGAGCATTTGCAAATTTAGCTTCAATAAGTTGTTCCTTAAATTCAGTGAGTCACGATTTTTTTCACTGCATGTGGCTCTCTGTGTATAAACTCCAGCCCAGCCAGAAAAATATCCCTCGGCCATTCGTGAGAGCTAGTAATGGTTTCCTAAGGATTAATTTCTCCTAAAAGATACCGTCTGCATTCCTTTGGAAGATGCCCTCCCACAGGCCCTTTCTTACAGCACTGCACTAAAAATAGTGCTCAGAGCTTTGTTGCGACAGCTCCATGTTGCAATTTTCATGGTTAGGTAGGTGAAGCCTCTTTAATTCAGCCAGCTCAATTCACTTAAATTTGCATGATAATGTGGTTAATTATCCATGTACTTCAAATTAATAATGATTTCAAAAAAAAGATAAGACAGGGTTCTGTTTTTCTTTCCTTATATTTTAAAAATGCGCATAGAGTTTGCATAATTAAAATGTATTTTCTCTGGAATGGAAATTCATATCTATTGTAGGTTGAAGTGTGAGCTCCTCTGCATGCTGGGATGCCATCCTCCAGTCCATGATCCGTGTGCAGGGATGCTGACCTCCGGCTCATCGTGTGCAGGAATGGTGTCCTCCTGCCAAACCATGTGCAGGATTCGCATCCTCCCACTGATCCATGTGCAAGGACAGCATCCTCCCACCATTCCATGTGCAGGAAGGGCATTCTCCTACCAATGTATGTGCAAGGACAGTATCCTCCTGCTGATCCATGTGCAGGAATGGCATCGTGCTGCCAATCCGTGTGTGGGGATGGTGTCCTCCCGCTGCTCACTCGGCAGACCTGACTCACCACAGCTTGCTGCCGCGTCAGTGCTGACCAAAGGAAGTTGCAGGGAATGTGACTCAAGTCCGGGTAAATAATCACGGCAAAAGGCTGTGCAGAAGGAGCTGCCACCCAGCTCCTCCATGGCTTTGCTCTGGGTGGCAGGAGTGCTTGGGAAGGGCAGCAGTCCACCCTGAGAGCAGCCCCTTTCTCTTACATCTCCGCAGGTAGAGTGGCTGGAGTCAAAGGGCACTT
Organism: Hafferia zeledoni; assembly: GCA_035583235.1. Taxonomy (NCBI): domain Eukaryota; kingdom Metazoa; phylum Chordata; class Aves; order Passeriformes; family Thamnophilidae; genus Hafferia; species Hafferia zeledoni. Next base: position 64,986,039 of record JAWWEV010000134.1, read on the forward strand.
CCTCATGAGCTGCCGCCATCAGCAGATTTGGTTGGTCTTGGTGACACTTTTAGTCCTTGGCCTTTCCCTGTGGTCTGTGCAGATGCAGAGACTGGGGAGGCTGGAGCTCCTGGATGGAAGTGAGTACCTGCAGCTCGGCAGCACCAGGTATCCCACAGTCACTGTGGATGTTTAACCCTTGTGTAATCACACACCCCTGGAGCAAGAGCCCCAAACCCCTTCTTGGCTCAAGGAGCAATAAGCACAGGGGGTATTTTTCCATCTCCCTTTCCTTGCATCTCTTGTTCAGTGAATTAGTCCAGTTTTTCAGAAAATGTAAGGCACTCTGTCTCTTCTGGGTGAGAAAAGAAGCGTCTTTTTCCATTTTACAAAAGACCTTGTGGAAGTAGGGTTATGCCCCTGCTTTTCTGTTGTCTGGCCTTGATATGAAGCACTCTTCTTGTCCCTTCTCCAAAATACAGACAAGGTGCCTGTGCAGGAGCAGGGGGTTGCCTAGTCTGGATGCCAGGTAGACACTGCATGAGATTAATGGCATTGGGGAACTGAAACTACAGCCTTTGAAAGGGAAAGGATCATCTCTGCTGCTCCCTTTACACTGTTGACGTTGTTTGCTCTGCATGAATAGTTACTGGGCTGGCATGTGGTCAGGTAAAAAGTGCCTCTTGTCCCTTCAAGATGAGGAAACTCAAGCAGTATTAAAAGGAGGTTGTAAGGAGGTTCAAGATGCTTCCTTCCCCTGGGAGAGGGAAAGGGTGTTCCCATTGGGACCTGAGCAGTGCACAGCACCCCCAATATATCTGAGACACATGTAGCTCCAAGTCTGCTACTGTTTGAACCAATGTTAATTAAAGCATTTTAATGAGGATGTTTTGAGAACTGAGCATTAGTCTTTGCATGCCCTTTGTGAAATATTAAACATCTCTGCCCTTTCAGCATCCTCCTCCTCCCCAGAAGGTCTTCCTGCAAATGGAGTTTGACACTTCTGATAATTCCAAAGCTAAAGAAACCAGAGAAATAACCTTCTACAAAAATCTTAATGTGATCTTTGATGTTGCAGTCAAAGGAGCACATGCTAGAAAATGTTTTGCTCTCTTCAGTTCACCCTTTGGTTGTGTTTGTTGTTGTTTTCCCATGTCAGGCGCGACATCAAGCAGCTGATTAACTCATTAGGCAAGATCATCAAAGCATGGGGCAAGAGCATGAAATCTGCTCCTGTGTCCTCCAGCCACTCCTCACAGCTCAGGGGTTTCTGCAGGGCCTGACTAAGGTACAAAAATCCATCTTAGTTACTTGTGGACAGTCTTTCTCAAGCCCTGTCTCCATACTCAGGGACTGTGGGTGTGCCAGCATCTCAGGTGGTGTGGAGCATCTCAGGCTCCATCCCAGGGGATGGCTGAAGCTCCAGCCTATGTGTTCATCATCCAGTGCATAGAGGCAGACCCACAGTGTGGACCCCTCCCCAAAAAACACCCCATACCCTATGCCAGGAGTTTCCCAGGGCCACACTGTGTGGAAAGTCCCTTGCAGAGAAACAGCCATGGGACAGTGAGGGAAAGTGCCACATGGTGCTGCTCCAGGTTGAAAGGTCAAACACCACTTGATGAACAGGTGATACAGAGAGCACACACAGAGATTTTGAGAGCTGCTTCTAAATATCCAGCTTGCTGGAGTTGCAGGAGCAACTGATAATGTTTAGTTTCTCTTGCAGGTTCAGCTCAGGTGGATTTATGCTCAAGGCAGTAGTTTGCACCTGAGCTGCTACTGCCTTGGGTTGAAGGCTCACAAGGTGTTTTCTCCTCCATGTAATGGGCTCTGAATCAGTGTAGCCCCACCTTGAAAAGACCAGCAGTGCCCCAGATCTGGCTGGTGCCCAGTAAGTGATCTGTCTCGTATCTGTGTACACCTGCAGCCCTTCAGAAGCAGAGGATTAGCAAATAGCATGTTGCACTCATGGTAAAATCTTGCAGATCCAACTGTCTGTCTGTGCAAGCCCTACAGATATGGCAGAGAGGCACAGCAAGCCCATGGCCTCCCAGGAGCACTCCTGCACAGGAGACATCCAAGAGATCACTGGAAGGTACCTGTCAGGTACCCAACACGACTCCTGTTTTCCTCTTCCTCTCACTCCCACCTGAAGGTCATGGCCTCCTGCCCACTCTCCACCTCCAACAAACACCTCTGTTTACACCCCACCAGCTTCTGCCTCCTCCTTGCTTGCACCCCTTGGCCCAGTGCGTTGACCCCAAATGTGTGAAGGAACAGGACTGAGCCAGCTCTGCCCAGGGGCCTCACCAAATCTTACTTTGATGTTAACAGCCACCTAACACTTCTGACACCCAGTAGGTGCCCACCCCACCCACAGCAACTGTGGCTCACCTGACTTCCTTGACCACCTCTTCCAATGGGAATTGCCACAGCCCCACAGGACTTGAATGCAGCCCAACACCATCCTGCAGCTACACACACGGCAGCCTTGTGAGCTGAAGGACAGTCAGTATTTGTTGGCAATACTGAGTTCAGGTCCATTGTGCATGGCCCTGCCACAAAGGGAAAAGACCAGATTTTGCACCTCCAGAGCTAAAAAGGACTCATGTATTAGCTAGCTCCTTGTCATTCTCCTAGAGCACAGGTCTCTGCAAGGAGGCTGCTCACAGAAGCAGCACTGTGGGATCGACACTGATCCTGGAAAACTCATCAGAAAGGCGATGGATTGGTAGCATAACCAATGGCAAAATGACAGAGAGGAGCCTGGCAGGACTGAAGTTTTTTTACATGGCTGAATCTCCTGATTCCCAGCTCTGGCAGTGGTGTCACTGCTGAGCTCCCAGTTCTCTGGTGATTCCCTCTCTCCTGAAGCCCAACCAGCCTGTGCTTCATTTTGCACTGAGCAAAAAATCAAACGCAGAAGCCCTTTGTTTTGCAAATCTGCAACAAACCCAGGCCTATTTGCAAACATCAGTGTGCAGTTGCACACCCACCATGGCCATCATTAACACCTGAAACTCTCTCCTGACAGGATGCTCCAGGGAAGGAGATGTAAGGAGACATAATCCTAAAATGAAGTCATGCGAGAAAATGGTTATGTTTTCTTCCCCTTACATAAGGAGCTGCCACAGTGCTCCTGAGAAATAGATATCCAACAGCAAGCTGCAGGCAGCGTGAGATGACAGATACATTTTTAAATAATGTCTTTATTCCAGTTCAGCTGAAAAAATAATTATTGAATTTGGGTCTTAAGCCAGGAAGTACCTTTGTTTCTGAATGCTCATTGATTAAAACAACTTGTGCTTTCAGCTGGGTTCTAATAGAAACACTATTACTCTTCACACACAGTATTAAAATAATGTCTGTGTTTGGGAGGAGAGAGGAATTTAGAGAGTGACCTCAATGTTTCTGGAGATTTCAAGAATTTCACCCAGCCTAGAGAAACTTGTATTTTAAACTCAGGGATTTCTGCTAGAACAGGAAGTTTCTCTTGCATTGTTACCCAGCAAAACGAGCTCTGGATTATATTTAGCTCCATTCATTCAGCACAATGAAAAGTAAGACTCCAGCCAATTTCCTCAAGCAAGTTTACTAATAAGCACTAGTTGTTTGGTGGCTGGTCATTTCTAGGTGGCTGGGGAAGATGACATGTAGCACAACCTCCCTCAATCCTCTGAACAAGGTTCCCAGTGGATTCAACCACTTGAAGCACTTTATAACCTGTGCTGGCCACATGTGCAAGCCTGGCAGCCTGAACATTGCCCCAGGTACAACTTGCTGGTCACTCTTGCTTGGTCCATTCTTCACTGGAGCTTCATCAAGGACAACTGAGCAGGTTTTAAGCTAGAGCTAAATAATCTTTCAGGGGGTCCAGGCTGGAGGCAGCTCTGTGTAAAACTACTAACGCTGAAGCTGCTGAGCTCACTGCAGATACACCAACCACAGCAAAGACTCCCAGAGTATGGGAGAATGTGCTGCAGCCACACTCTAGTCAGGAGCATGGGTCAGCCAGTGGGCCAGCCTGTAAATCCTGGCTTCAGCCATTGCTTTCCGTGTATCTAAACACAATTTGCTAGGGGTGTGTCTCTGCCGAGAGCTAGAGAACAGACTTAAGGTGGTTTTATGCATGACAAAACCCTTAACTTTTCATCTGTTTTGCTGGCTCTCATTTGGTCTTAAAGTATCTATCGTCTGTTTAGGGTGTGCTAAGATCAAAATATCTCCTGCCTGTGCTCAGCTAATTTGGATGATGTGACTTGAAGTTTGGGCTTGCCCTCCCACCTCCATTTGTAGTCATCAAGGGGAGAGGTCTGGAGCTGTGTCCCTGGAACACTTTCGGCAGTGGGATATGCCTTGCTTGAGATCTCAAGCAAAATTCAGGCTATATGATGCCTTGGCTTTGCTTGGACAGGAAAAACTAGTTGCTTTCCTCCCACTGGGAGTGATGGTGGGGAAGGGAGTGGAGGCAATCTCTGTGCTTGTGCAAAAACAATGCACAGCAATCTGTGGCCATCCTCTCCCACTGCAGGAACCATGGCAGGATGCCCTTGCAGGCTATGGGTGCTAGAGACAAAAGGACCCAGTAATCAGTGTGTGTCAACCACAAATCATCACTGTTGGAGGTCAAAGGTAGAGGCAGGAGTATTGTTGGTCTTAACTTCTCCCTACAAAGTGTAGATGTCTATGTACAAGAAAGAAAAATGTTCTGGTACTCTGCCAATCAAACAGCAGTCCTGGGAGGCCAGTGGTCAGCGTGGACATGGATCCTTTGCTGCAACAGCTGGAGCAGCTGTTCCCTCAGTGCCCATCCTGTCAGCAGTTGTGGCACTGAGAATTCCCAAACCTCAGCAGTTTGCACCTTTCCACCTGCAAACTCCAGCATCGCTGTGAGGCACAAGTTTCAACCCAGTCTGGAAGATCTCAGCCAAAAGGACTGCAAATGGACTTAACTTTTACTGAGGACAGTTGAGCCTGTTGCCATCTGAGGATCGCAGCTTCAAACCAGGTACAAGGTGGTAGGTAAGACCACAGGAGGTAAGGCCACCTAACCCAGCCAAACATATGAAAACAAGCTATAAAAGTAATAAAATATAAAGCCACAGAATTTCTTCAAATTCTAACCATTTTTATGTCTATGGTTGGCACTGCTCTGTTATTCCTGCCAAGCACTCAATTAGCACTTGAGTTAATAAGATGTTTTAATGGCTGTTAAATTAATCTCTTACATTAAACAGAAATCTCTGAAATTAAACTCTGACACTGCTTTCCAGTGTTTTCCAAGGGAAAGATATTCTTTCAGCCCAATTCCTATGTTATCATTGCCACTAATTATTTGTGTTTATTCTTTTTACTATGCTTATTTGATTTCATTTGAAATTAGATGCGGTGATAGGGAATGTAATTTGGTATTTTTTGCCAATGTGCTGAATAGATGAGGATTAGAGCCCCAGAACGATGAGAAAATGAGTCTTCATAAGCATTTGTTCAAACAGAAATCACAAAGCCTTTTTGAGGACTGTCACAGCTCCTTTGATTTGCTCTTCATCAGTGCTTTTGTGAGTTTGTTCACAGAAAGCTTTGCCAAAATGGAAGTATTGCTAAAAGACATGAAAACATGTACTAGCCCAGGAATACCTGTGAAAATGTTTGGACTGATCTGTGCCATGGCTGTTTTTTAATGGTGGTCATATTGATCCAGGCAGGAAAAATCCCTGATACTTTAGGTGTTAGCTTATCAGTTATTTAAAACAGCTAATGTACTATAACTAGAAGGACAACATCAAGTAAAAGCAATAGCCATTTAGAATTATTTTATCCAGAGAAATGAAAATAACAAAAGAAAACAGATGACCTGTAGGCATTTCACAGCTCTGCCCCTGCTGGGACACTGGGAATGACACTGGCTGGGAGTGGGATTGGTGCATGATTGGGTTGTCATAGGTCTCTGTGATATCTCCCAGGCCTCACTCGAACTGATGCTTCTGCTGTGAGTGGAATAGCCTAAGGCTGGAGCTGTGCTGAGAGAAATGAAAAGCTTTCACAAAATTATGTCATGTGCTGAATGTGCCAGCCTGTCATGTAATAATAGCTAAAACTTTCTGTAATTAAAACAAGTAGCTAGTTATGATGTCTGACTATGATCAAAGCTCTTTTGTCTGCTTTGGCAGTTGGCACATGTGAAAGATTTTGGCTTACATGGAAAATACTGTTGTGGTTTTTCTCTTGGTTTTAAATGGCAAGAAACATACATCTTGGATTATCCCTAAACTGAAAGAAAACAGTAACGGGAAACTGAGAACCAGAATGTGCATGACGTAAAATGTCTACAATTTCTGGCAGAAGCGGCTCCTCTGCCCAACCATCTGCCTCTGGAGCACTTGACCCGTTGCTGTGATGCAAATGGCTGAATCATGCCGTTTTATATTTTTGCAGAGATGGGAATAGAACTCTTGAGAACATTCCCAAATATCCTTTTAAAACAAGAATTGCTTTTGCATAACAAATATTTGTCTGAATTGTGACAAGCCAGTTGTCTCCCATCAGAGAATTTTTTCATTACTTGGATAGTAATTTTTTTTGAGACATTTTATGGATGAAGGGTACCTTTCTGTTCACGAGAGAAACCATCATTATTTTTCCATATTCATGTCTGGTATCTGTATTATAAAATAAAGGCCTTGGTGAATAAATATTAATTCCTCCTCATCTTGAAAAAAACCCAACCAAACTAATCCAGAATTCCTTTTGCACATCTGAAAACATCTACTACCTCTTGGAAAGTCTCTGGGAAGATAAATATGAAGTAGTTTCACAAAAAACCCAGGTGTGAACTGATCAGTTGAGGATCATCAGCCAAGAATATAATGTTTTAAACATTATATTAAGCAACAAAATATCATCTGAGGGATGTGTCCAGCAGAGAGTATTTGGATTTTTCCATCTCTTCCCCTGAAATTCTGAAGTACAGTGTGAAGATTTACTTCTCCTACATCATGTGTGTAATCATGTCTTTTTGTGTTTCCTGTAGTTTAAAATGATGTCCTGTGAACACAGTGGGCAAAAGATGAATATTCTCCCCAGTTCAGCTATGTTTGATGTGGGTTGTCTTCTTACCTTGGTCGTGACTGGAAGAATGGGTTCTTCCTTCAAGTGTCCCTCTGCATGCCAGTGTGCCTACACACTGCTGTTTCTGACCTGAGATTTTCCATCTTTGCAGCTTATCGGAGATGACAGGAAATCTTCACTATTTCTTATTTGGATATCTGGCCAATGAACTGATCTTCCACTCGTCTTGGGCCACCCCTGCTTCACAGGGCAGGACTTCACTGTGAAGGGTCAGAGTCCAGGCCTTCAGCCTGTGTGGTCTTGGAGCAACTCCAACTCCATGTCTGGTGCTTTTGGACCAGACTTCAGAGCATGCAGGACCCAGTGGTACCTGGAGGTTTAGCCAACAACTACTGCCAAATCCTGCTGACCTCTCTGAGGATCTCCAGAGGTTTGTATTTTGATAATGTCCCCTGTAAGACTTCACCTTCTCGACTTGTAATCTTGGTTCCACATAATGCTGTCTACAAAATGACCCATTCTTATCTCCCCCTGGGTGTGTGCCAATTGCTCTTCTGGTATATGAGGAGGAGATGCTTCCCAAGCACAGGGACAGCCATCCAGGATGCCCATGTGGGCATTTCAGTAGCGCAAGATCTTTGGCCATTGCAGATGCAAACCTTCAGCTCAAACATGATGAACTACAGCACCATGCAGGCTGCAGGCAAAGGTGTCACTAACATATCCAGGGACATTGCCTCCAGGTGAATACAGGCAGTATTAGCATCATGTGCAATCACAGGCAATGTGCTGTGACATTCCCCCATCCCTGACTGGAAGCTGTTGACCTATGGAGCTTTCCTATTAGATTAATTTATCCACAGCTCACCTTTAGCGGATGCTTTTAATTGACAACCTGACTGATCTATCTCTCACAGAAGATGAGCACTGGCATCTTGTAGACTGATTTCTTGAACTGAAGACATTTGGGAAGAAACACGTTTACTGCAGATGCCAATGCAGACAAGTTGAGCCTGCTGTCCTCAAAAAGGAAGGGACCAAAGGGTATGGGTAGACCTTGTTCTGCTCCCATACTTGGTCTGATTGCCTGAATGTAGCCACCTTGGTCCTATTACTGGGATTTCAGTTGCCTATTTCAAAAAGCTCTGTGGAATGCCAGCTCTCTTTGCTGCTTTTCCTGTGCGGAGTTCTGGATCCTGGCTTGCCCCAGCTCCTCATGGCATTCATGCCATCCAGCTCTCACCATTAGGACATACCTATTCCCTTCTGCAAAGGAACTTTTCACAGTAGCAGAAATGGAGATGGACCAAGGGTTGGACTCGATGATCTTGGAGGTCTTTTCCAACCCAATCGATTTTATGATTCTGTGATTCTATGAAAGGGACAAGAAATACTTACCTGGTACAATACACTTGACTTTCAGTTGCTGATCTCACATGCTAAAGGTGTAAGACTTCAGTGTCTGTTCTAGCTCGGTCAGGGTCCATATACAGTGTGAAATGGAAGGAGCATTGATATATTTACATCCCTCTATCCTGAGATCTCATAAATGGTGATGGATATTATCCCTTTGGTATGGGTAAGAAGGCAGGCTCCCTCACCAAAATTCCCATCATACTGGGTGTTTGTCTATTCATTGTGTGAACGTGCATGTTGACTATTCACATACCTCTAACCTTGCTTACCATAACCAGCCTCTTTTTGCATACATCAGGCTTCTCTGGAGTTCTCTTGAGTCCTCAGGGATTCATTCCACTTAATGATAAAACAAAAGATCTGCATTACTACTATTGTAGCTTGAAGTGTTTCTCAATACTGTATTGTCTCACACCAGGAAATAGTTAAGTAGGATGGGAGCTTCATTTTGAGCTGGGCATGGGAAAACTAGATGGTAATTTGCATGGCTGCACAAGGTACAAGAATCCACTGTGCAGTTTAGTACTTTCTCAAGCTGAGAAACTCTAGAAAAGTTCCCTGCAAACGAAAAGCTGAAAAAATTTTGCTATTTTACACTACTGAAATTCTAATGCATAGTTAGGGTTAGACAGTTCTAGTGGGCAGGACTAGAAAGATGGTATCTTCTGTGATAGTAACTAGATTTTTTCTGATACTACGTTCTATATCGATGCTTATTTTTCTTGCTGCAATGCAGCATAAATATTTTTTCATTCATGTTTGTGTGTGTGCATAAATGCAGATATATGTAAGTACATACACTTGTGTTTAGACACACACACACACGGTCTGGGGGACCTGCCTAGGTCTCCACAAATTCTATTTGAATTTTAAACACTTCTATTAACTCTAACTTTCAGTGCTGATTAATGGCCATTTCACAGCACAAGAATTATCTTTGCTTCAACTCAAGGCATCAAGGACCATCAGCACCATCCTCAGAGCACCTGGGTTTTCATGCAACATTTCTACTTTAAAAAAAAGAAAAAAAAAATAAAAGAAATCTCCAAAACTGAAAGACATAAAGATCCTTCTTGAAGAAAGGACAGACAGCACCCCAGAACTGAAAAAAAAAATTGTCTAGAACCAGCAGATTGTGTGGAGATGGATGGGCCAGAGCTATGTGCTATTCCTTGTAAGACACTGGCCCAAAACTGAAAGGACTCAAGAAGCACTAAGTACCCCCAGAAAGGGTAAGGCATTCAAGTGTTTATTGTTTTTCACGGATGTTTTTATTATTGTCTGGACTTTTGGAGTATAAAGTAAAAGTGACTTTAAGATGTTCCTCTGCAAAACCTTCATGTACATTGATCTGCCACACACAAATTCCCAGGAGGATGAAACTGGAAGAGCCCTGATCTTTAAAAGAGCACTGGCTCGGGTGGAGCTGCTGGTAACATCCACAGCCTGAGAGTGAGATGGACCAGTAGTAAAGGACCCAGAAAACAAAGGATTTCTAAAACAAGTTTAAACAAAACCAGATGTATAGTATTAGAGGAATATATATTTAAATAAAAGCTTAATCTTTAAACCTCAAGAGCATATTCCCCTGGCAGTCACTGAAGTGAATGCAATATAAAACCCCCAGATAATACAATAAATATGAACAATTCCTGCAGGGAGGGATCCTGAGGTGCTTTGCAAGTGTAAATTGATACAGACAAGAGTAGTAATTATCAGTTTGCTGTGAACTGGGGTTTCATCCTCTGGAAATCCCTGAAGAGAGAAATGGAGTAGGTTTCCCAGATGAACATGAAGTACTGCTGGTTTGATATTCCCTTCCTCCCGGGCTAAATAGTTTGGGAATCTTCTACCAGCTTTCTCAGTAAAACCTTCCTCTTCTAGAGATGTATTTCAATCCCTGCTGGTCCTTAGCTGATCATGGTCCTACTTTCCTGCAAAATCACCAAGTCCTGAAGGTGGCTAAGCAGGGATTAGTTATGCTTCAAGGGTTGCTTTTTTAAAATTATTGATCAAAATATATATACTTTGCTCAGATAAAATGATGAATCAGTCATATAAACACCTTTAATGAACATGGTAGCAAATGCTAAGCAGGTGCTGTCGTCTGTGTTACCTCCTTATGGAAAAAAGCAGAGTAAAGGGGGACTGCTCCTGTGCTTCCACCTCTGCCTTCCACATCCAGCTGCACTGTGGCATCTCTCCAGCTTCTGGCAGAACAACTCCCCCCCAGACTATTGTGAATATGTTTCATGTGGTCAGAGAATGCTGGAGAGACAGGCCAGAAATTCGGCCTGTTACACTAAATCCAACAAATAGGAAATTATCTGCATATAAATATAGTTTATGCTTTTCCACTTGAAAGGAAATCCCCTTATCAGCTCAGTCTCAGTTGAAAACAAGCATGGACACTGTGGGCCAAGCCAAGTGCCCTTGATGAGGGGAAATCGGTGGCCTTTCCTGGCAACTGCATCCATGGCTTTACAGCCCTTGGGGAAGGAGTTTTACCATATTGTGTAAAATAATTTGCCAGACAGAGCTGTTGAAGGGCAAAGTAGCGCACAGAAATAGCACATGGCTGCTCTGCTCAGCCTGATACTGGAAACTGATGCAAAAGCAGGGAAGGAGATGTGAGGTTGGAACAGATCTTTTGGGTTAAATGCCAATTTTTTCCCTTTTAAGTAGACTGCCATCCTGCTGCCACTGAAATCAATGAAAATGTTGCTATTGAATTTCAAGAATCATTGAAAGCTGTACCTTGTTATCTGAATCTTCAAATCATAGTCCTTTCTCCATTCTCCCTTTCTATGTATTTTTGTCTCAAAATGCACTGGGTCAAACATGTGAAGTCCTATATGGCTGAAGACTATGCAGGTACAGGAGGGATAAAGCATTTTATTTATTAAAAAACAAACAAACAAAACCAAACTGAAATTCCCTGCTGCAATAACACAAAGTTACCTTAAAAATGAAAACAAACAGACAAACAACAAAACCTCCAAAACCAGTTCCAAGGAGTACAGGGTGACATGAAGTCCTGGTCAAATACAGTGCTCAGAAATTCAGCATAGCCACAAGCAGAAGTAGGCAGTTCTCTCCATGCTCATCAGGAAGCACAGCAACCCCTTTAAATTATCATAAGTAACTAACAGGAAAGAAACATTTTTCCATGTTATCTGATGGCCAGACAAGTGGGGTTTTTTTTACCCCAGAAGTGTCTGATACAGGTAATTTAGCAACACACAGTAGTGGGCTCTATGCATATCTCATACAGGCCTTGAAATACAAATTTTCTCTACAGCCAGCCTGATCCAACAGACTTGGTGTAGGACAAGTGGGACCTTGGTCTCCTGGAGTTGTTCTGCACTGCTGAACCACCTGCTCCTCGCTGAGGCTGTGCTCTCTGAGGCTGTGATCTCTGGACAGGTGCAGGCAAAGAGCAAGACTTGCTACTCATATAATTCCCACTAGCCCTGTCAGGATGATTTTTATGATCAGCCATGGTGAGTCCCTCTGTTTTTCTAGGGTGACTTCCATGCTTCATAGTGATCCCAAAGACATGCACTGGACAGAGCAACCCTGCACCAAGAGCAGCAGAGGAAGGAAGGAACAGGAACTAAATGGGACTGGAAGATAAAATGAGCTGATAGCATGTTCAGGTTTCGCTTTAGCCCATGGTGGAGTTATGAACAGCATCAATACAACACAACCATGCCTTTCCCAAGGAAGGGGAGCTGATTCCCAGCTCCCCAGGGGACTCTAGTGGGAGCCACGGCCCAACAGCACCACCTGCCTCAGGCAACAACCTGCCTCCAGGCAAGAACAAGGCTTGCATGGCATTCTCAGCATCCCTGGTGCCTGTCAAATCCTCTGGGCTGGCAAAGCATTGCTCTCTCACCCCTATCCTCCCCCAACAACCAGAATTCATTTTTACCAGTTGCAAGGGGGGGGCATCCCACTGCATAAGCCTTCTGTATCTGTTTTCCACTGAAACAGCATCATTTTCCTGATCGCGTGGGGTCAGTTAAAGTTCTCGAGCTGTGCTGTGGAGGTTTCCTCCCCAAGAGCGGGGGTGTTAACCATGGTGGCATGGCACAGCTCCAGCTCCGCTCGCACCACTGCGCTCTCCGCCGCTCCGGCAGCCGGGGCAGCACCCGCACTGTTTAAACAGCTGCCTCGTTTCATCTGGGACGTGGCTGCCCTTCAGTCCTGGGAGAAGAGCTCATCTTCTGCATAGTTTGCATAACAATTAACATTTGTCAGCTGAGATCTGCCTGGTGAAAGATCACTATTTACAAGTAGACGGCAAGTCTTTTAGAGGCTGCAATACTTTTCGAACCACAAAATTCTAAGCTGAGAGTGGGAAAGAGCCTCAAGGTGGGCTAGTTTCACACGGCAGGTTTAGGAGGAGTTTCTTTTGCTTTCAGCTCGGAGGTAGAAAAGCGGAGTTGCTGTGAAAGGGGGGATTCTTTAGCTCTTACAGATTTCATTCAGTTGTTCCAATGAAATAAATACATCCGCCTAAAACAATTGAAAGAGGTATTTACTGCCTGTGGTTTAACAACTGTACCAAGTCAAAGGGACCAGTCAACTAGAGCCTTATAATTCTTTTCCAAAGAGAGGATGAGAGAGAAGAATGAGACGACAATGCAGTATTTATAATAAAGATGAAATGAGTGGAACTCAATGGCGCCAGCAGCCCCTGAGCTCCTGCTGCTTGGGCTAATGCATTTTGCATTAGCACGTCTGGATATCTGGCACTGGAAGGTCCTGAAAATGCTTTCACAAAATAGCAGCATTCTTATAGCAGCAGCATTTCTTCCAAGCACCACCACTGAATGGTGCAGCTGGGATGGGCAGCCCCTGCAGCTGAGTGAATCAGCAGGAAGGTTTCAGGTGACTGAGTTTCAACTTGCCTTCTTACAACCATGTTGCTTTTTTACTTGCTCATCTCTGCATGTTGACAAGTGTTGGCATCATGATGCCCTAATGGGTCACCCACTCAAGCAGGAGTGGGTATAAGGGGCAGCCATCCCTGCCTGGGAGTTGGGGGCCCACAAAAGCAGGATCCCTGAGTTCTCAGGTTATAGTGGGGTGCTCCTGGGCAGATAGATAACATGTTGAACATACAAAATTACATCTGTAAGTAGGTCTGCTCTGCATAGGCTAAATAAATAACATCTGTGTTACATGAACTGCTATGTGATCTGTATCCCATACTACTCCATTACTCCATCAGCTAATCTTATATTTGCCTTGGAAGCAATACAAAATCCTCAAAGGAATTAATAGCCAGCAACTGCATGTCACCAGAACAATTTATTTTTCATTCTTTCCCCCAACAGACTGGAGAGATACGTGTCTCATTTCTTTCTGAAACCTGGATTTGAAAAGCTTTGTGCTGCTGCATCTTCCCATAACCCTGCAGAACGACGGAATTAGCAGTAATGAGCAACGACAGCAGCACCCCAGGACAAACTCTGGGACAAGTGGAAAGACCACCTGGGTGTAGTGTCATCAGAAGCAGATGGCAAATGGTACCTCTTTTAAATAACTATGATGATGGAAAGGGAAAATTCAGCACTTCAGGGTTTTCTTTAGGTTTCTGACAGATACAAATGATTTCTTGTTCTAAGAAATAAGTGATACCAGAATGTATTTCAATAATTCTTAAAATATGGACTTGGCTGTTTGTTTTTCTTTCTCCCTAAGCCTCTCTTACACGAGCTTATCTCTGCACAGAAGCAGCACAGCAGTCTGTGGGGAAAATGAAAATGGTGCTAGAGGCTGCCAAAAAGTGTGGGAACAAGTCAATGACGAGTGAGGCAAGGAGAAGGAAATAAATTTATGAAGCTGTTGTCCTGATTGCTATATACTTGAATACAGCTACGAACAGGACTTCTTTCAAAAAATACAGCTGATCTCAGCTTCTGACCCCCAAATGCCAGAGCAGCTGGACTGGGGTAGCAGCTGTGAGCCCTGGCACTCTGGTCTCAGCACTGAACCTTGTGTTCATGGGCAAATTACTGTTTACTTGATTTTTCACCAAATCCTGTTGTCAGGAGGACATATTGATGTTGAACTCTACAAAATCTGCTGTTACTCTCTTGACCTCATCTGTGGGAAATACTTATGAGACCCATAGGCTGTGGGCAGTGTTGTTCAGTTACCACAGCACAGTGCCCAGAAGCCATTCAGCGGTGGTAAGTCCAAGCCCACTGCTTTTCACTGCCAACCTGCTCACATGCCAAAGGAAAACGGGCATGGTGACTTAATCCAAGTGATGAGGATAAAAAGAAACTGACACCTACCTACATTTTAAGGTAACCCTGATGAGATGTGTCTTGCAATGAGTTACTTAAACCAGGGCAGACAGAGACTTATGGAGAGAAGGATGGCATCCCAGCAGAAGTCCCAGCTGCCAAGACAAATTAGAATAAAGGCCTTTAAAAAACCACAGGTGGGCAATAGCTCAGCACCTGGGATACAGAACCAAATGGTTGGTCTCCAGAGCAGGTTGTGACTCCTCACATTTAGGCTGTTGAGGCTGGTCGGGATATGACTTGGATCTGGAGGTCTGGACTGAGGTTTTGACTTGTCCCTATTCAGAAGAGATCCCCGAGGCAAATGTCTTATGCTACATAAGCTCCGTGTCAGGTTTCCAGTGCATCTTCAAGCCTGGATTGGTGTCCAGGAGGAATGTGAAGTATTTAACAGCACAGTCATTGCCCGCTTCCAGGAGGATGTGCTGCTGGCCTCACTCCACAGGTTCCCTGGGGATGGGCTGAGCTTTAACTGAAAGCTGTTGTAAGTTTTGCAGAGTGTTTCAGAGGAAGACTGGACACCCTGGGGCTGCAGAAAGTGCACGTTGGGGCAGAGTCCTCCACTTCTTCATGCAAAAAAGCCAAAATCTTACCTCTGAAATTGATGCTAAAGAAAGCTCTTGGAGCCAGTTCTGCATTCTCAGGAAGCAGGAAAGCCCCTCATGTTCCTGCCTTAACACATCCTCAGCACTACTTTCTAGTGGAATGCATTTCAACCTATTTTTCAGGCATCAATGCTTTTTTACCACATCCACATCTCATGCATGGCTATTTCTTTGCTTTCTTTCTAGTGTAACTGCTGTCTCAGAGAGTCGGAGCTGCTGCTCAGCTGGGACTGGAGAAACAGCTATGGAGACATACAACTTGTGACAGATAATTCTGATTTATGCCACTTGGTGCTATCACACAGGGCTTTGAAAACAACATGTCTCAGTGCAGCCACATGTATTTTGCTGTCTGCTGCTCTGTGAAGCCTGGAACAGCTTAAGGCTTCATATGTATCCTCCTCTGCCTGGAGCAGAAAGTATCCTGCTATGGCTAAAAGGCATTCTGACAATGTGCACTCAGTATTATCCTTCCTGCGGGGGATCTCAGCAGCAAAACTGTCAGAGTCACTGGTCCAGGCTGAGTAGATATCGCTTCAGGCTGTGCTGAGGGAGTTTTATTCTCCCACCTTTGCTGTTCATGGTTTACTGGGTGAGCTGGGATAGCTGGTTTTCCTTTCAGGTGGTGCCTTGGGCTGGAGCAACAGATCTGGGAGTAAAAGGCCTAAGGTGTCACTTGCTGTTTCCTCAGCTTGAAGAATGGTAAAGAACCAGTCCCAAATAACCCCCTGCTATTGAACTGGCCTCAAGATGGGACAGCATGAAATGGTGATGGATCTGCCACTGTCCCCAGACACAGCCCAAGTGGATCCCACCAGGGAATGGACATTGCACAGGAAGGGAAATCCCCTGGGAGATGAGAGAAGCACTTGAAGCAGTGTTTTGAAGACAGCCTCTAAGAACAAGAATGGTGGGAACCCTGCATGGCCAAGGTCCTGGGGATGGAGCAAAGGGAGGGGAGAGGAGGGGTGCGAAATGACCCCATGTGGATGTGTGCTCCTGGCAAAGGAGACCCAAAATGAGCCTTCTGCATCCCCCTGCTTGCTGCACAACTTGACTGTAAGCAGAGGTACCCCAGGAGCAGAGGAGCACCACTCTGGCTGCGGGCACTGCTGTGCTCTCACTTCATGTGCTCCATGAAGTGGCTCGGCAGGCCAGCAGATCCCGTGTCCTGAATCCCAAGTGTGGAAGCAGGGACTCTGCCTGTGATCCAACCATCAGAGGACACATTCAGTTGTGGGTAGGTGCCAGCTGCAAGGGCAGCCCCAGGCTTGGGGTTCTCCACTTTAGGGTAGGTTACTGTGTTAAGTCATTTGTCTCTTTTTGTTTTCAATGGTTTTGCACATAGTTTCATTGTGCTGTGCTTTGCTTTTGCAGTCACATGTAGAAAACAGTCAGGATACATAAAAACAGGAAAGATCTTTAATCTTAAGGTCATGAGAATGACACTTGGCCTAGCAAAGCTACTTGTCCAGTTGCTTTGCTTCTAATGTACTTGTTTTTTTTCTTCACCACTGACAGTGCTTCAAGCGTCTGGATTTCAGCCGTGGCTCCAGCTATGACGTGAAGACAAGTGACGAGTCAAGGTACATCTTGAGAGGACTATGGTAAGCTAACAAATTATATCATCTCAGAAGAGTTCAGGACTTGCTCAGTACTCTCTTTCCACCAATTCCTTCTTTTGTCTTGAAATATGTTCAAGAATCTTTGAGAAAACTGATGTGGTTTTGTTCATTACATGATTTTCTTCAGATTGTAAATATTAATTCTCCTATTGGGTGAAAGAATTAGAATAATGCAAATAGACCTAAAGAAGAGTTGCAAATTAAATGATGCTATAAGTACTTTACGATGAACAGAGGAAAAAAAAATTCACTTTAACAGAATCAAGAGGCTGAATACCAAAAGGAACGTTAAAAGTTTCAATGACCCTAAATCTTGAGCTGTGCCATTGGAAAACTATTGCATATGTGTGCTATGTTTTAAAAACAACACTGATGACCCTGCAAGAACACTCAATCAATCAACTTCCCAGAATCATAGGGTCAAGTTTGTGTGCAAACCAGTATCACTTCAGAGCCTTGTAGAGACAAGGCACAGACATCACTTATGGAAGTCTCCAGACCTGGGCTGAACTCTGCAATGGTGCCTATCCTTTATGAATGCTTTCCCTATAACTTACAGGAGGGGATCACCCTTGCACACGGCAGCTCACCCCGCTTTGGCAGCAGATGAGGCCAGCTTGGATCTGGCATGAACAGGGAATGGCCCTGCCCCTCCAATCTCCAAGAATGCCACTTGGCAGCATCAGACCACAAGGAGCTTTCCTAAAGCTGCATTGCAGGTGTGGAGCAGAAACCCCTTGTTTCAAACTCCTGCATTATCAGAAAACGTCTAGAGTTTCTCAGGTATTCATCACCAAAACGAAATCTGTCTGAGGGAGTGCGAATGCCCTGCAGGGGGATCGGGTTTTATCCGGCACCAGGTACGCTGATAACCCTCCCTAATCAGTCGCTGATCTCTGCTCGCTGAAAGCACTCCCCGTGGTATTTTTACTGAAGCTATTTTTAAATGACAGTGTGATATTTTGTTTTCTTTAGCTCATTTGTCAATGAAGAACTGGCTGTGCCATGCGTCTGCTCTGACAAGAAACTTCCAGTTATTTTTCAGCCCATTCCAGCTGGGATAGAGGCAAGGCTGGAGAAAGTGCTGGCTGCAGGCAGGGTGAGCCCTCCTGGGAGCAGTAACCCTGCAGACTTCTGCCTGTCAGGGTCCCCTGTGTCCAGCTGTGGGAAAAGCCTTCGAGGTTTCTTCTGACTCTGGCACTCATTGTGTTTTGGGCTGGTTTGCACAATTTGGGTTTTTTATGTTTAGCTGAATTGCCGCTTGCAAGAATGTTGGAGTTTTGTTTTGTTGTGGGTTTTTTGCTGGGTTTTTTTTTTTGTCACTTGAATTACACTATGTTTTCAAGGAATTACACCCTTGAGTTTAGGGTTGTGATGCTTTCAAAGCATGGCCATCTAAAATTTGAAAATTAAAACCCATTATGTCCACATGGCGTCACTGCACAGACAATTCATGTTTCATCTTGTCAAACAGCTTTCTCAAGTGGAGATGTAACAGGTTCCACCTCTTCATCCAAGTACTTGGACATCGCTGCATGTTTCACAAAGGGCTGAATGTTTCACATGTTATTTCTCTCAAAAATACATTACAGAGTGGCACTAGCCACTTTCCACCCCTGTGAGTTTCTCCTGGGTGAAGGAAATATAAAATGCTTGCTGGAACTGTGCTGATTCCCAAGCCCTCCACTCTCAAGCACGACTGGATAACAGTTGTCCCACAGTTATATACCAAGATTTTCTACCCCATCAAATTCAGACACGAATGGCTTATAGAAGATAAAGCTCTACTGGGAAATATGGATTGTCTATCACTGTGTGGCTATCGGATGCAAAACATGCCTAATTAAATCCTGGAAAATTACAATCTGCTTTTAAATCTTCAGTTTCTTTGTGGGGCCCAGATTTCTGTTTAATCCCAGGATTCCTTCCACTGCCTTCCCTTACATATAACATGTACAATATTGCTTCCCTATGGAGCTAATTCCACAGACTCTATCATGATTAATGCTCAGGTAGCTTGAATACCTTTCCATCTAAGAAATGGTGTTGTACCCAGTCTCAGGAGAGGAGCCAGACTCTGAGGTCAGTTCCAGGAGCAGAACTAGATCTTTACTAAAATTTGTTGCCCTGATCCAGCAGAGCCAGCAGTTAGAGCAAGAGGGAGAATTGCACCCCTTCTTAGCCTTAGCTCTGCCAATTCCCACCAGTTACTGAGGCTGGTTTTTACATTGCGGAATCCAGTATAACTGGATTGAAACCAACATGCCTTTTTTCCCATTGAGGATCTGACTTATATTCTAAAATCTCTTCAGATTTCCAGTTCCTAATACAAAAGACCAGATATAGCCTGATGGGTTAGATTTTAAAGATATGTTGTACAGTAATAATTTCTGCTGCCTTTGGTTAAGATCCCCAGGCAATAATAACAGAAGCTGTAAAAATATGTCCCTTATTCATCATGGCTTTACGTCAGAAGTTTACTGCTCTAATCATTAACTAGCTTGCTGCATTATCTATGAAAATTGCTTGGTAATATTTATGAAAGGTGACCTTTGTTAATTCAATGTTACAAAGTGTTGGATTCATTCTGTTTGCAAGTGGAACAGATTTCCAAATCACTCTGCAATTAGTACAGTTTGATCTAAGCAGCCTATCTCTGCATGGGGTAGCCTTCTACTGAAACAGCAGGATCACTGTCAGAAATGAAATGTATTTTCCGTATGGCTGAAAGTATGGCTGTGACACCTGCTTGCACTACATCATCTTTGGCAAAGGTAATTGCTGAATGAATATTTCCCAATAAGGGAAAATAGTAACCAGATCTATAAAGACTTTTGTTATGAGAAATACCTCAATTAACAAAAATCAAAATGTCTGTGGCCAAAAATTATTGCTATGTGTAATATTGTAAGTGAAAACCTCAAGGAAACAGGACAGTTGGGCTGAAATGGGCATGATTAGCCATTCTGCAGTGGATACAGATAAAGGAATAGCAAGTGACAACAGGAAGATTCAGGAAACCAGGGGAGTCAAGATGCTTTGGGGTGTGATTCTCAAAATCACTCCCAAGGCCACCATTAGAGAATGGTAAGGTCCTTCTCCACCCAAAAACTCCATCTTCCCAATCCACCTAAAGCTACCATGGATTTCTGATTCTCACAGTCCTACAGGACAGTCTGTTCTCCTTCAGTGTATGTGGTGTTCTGGAGGAACCAAGTTTCATTGGAGCGACAAATGTGCCGGACAAGCATCACGCAGTGAAGCCATGTGGCACCATTCAATAGCACATCACTATGAATGTGTAGGATCTGCAGCATGAATATAATATTTTTCCATTCCCAGAGCTCCGCATGATCAGTGTCAGCACTCCATTTTCAATACAGGATAACGAATGCTCACTCTGACTGGGACTGCTTCATGTGACACACCATACTGGGAACAAACTGAGCATCTTCCCTGTTCCCTGTATTAGACTCTGTCCTGGTTCAGCAGGTGGGACCAGTTTATCACTGTGTGGGAGTTACCAAAGCTGCGTATCCTACACCCTCTATTAATTTCCCAGGAACTGTTAACAATGGACCATTTGCAGCAGTTGCCCAGGGCACACCTGACCCCTCAGGTTGTGAGCTGGGTGTGAAACACACCTGTGAGATAACAGCTGTGATAACTCCCCTCCAGGAAGTCGTTAGCACCTTCACACCCAGCCTGAGGGGGCGTGTCTGCTAATGGGCCATCAATGATGCCAAAATACCCCCTGACCCACAGAGTCAGATCACCCATTGTTTAACTCTCCGACCTGGGGGAGGTACTGGGTGCTCCCCACCTGGACCTGAGGGTACATAATCTGGGGGTTTGAAGACCTCAGGGAACTAACTACTCATTGGATCCCGAGGAGGAGCAGAACCTCAACAGGAGGAAACCACCACTCTCGACCAGACTGCAACCATCATCTGTACCAACAGGTTCTTCACTTCCTTTTGCCTTGGACTCAGGGGAACCATGTGGGTCTCAGCACAGGGGCCAACAAACACCGTTGTGTTTGTGACCCAGCCGGTTGGGTTAAACTTCTGGGGTTTGTGGGTTAAAACCAATTTCTCTTTGTGTCATTGCATTTATTGTAATATTGTTATTAAATTTTAACTCTGACTTATAATCTCTTTCCTGTTGGGTTCACTTCTCCTGCAGGTTTACCTTTAAACCAGCACAGGCTCTGACCTTGTCCACTAGTGATGGACAAAATCAGAACTTGGTTTGATGAGCCAAGTTAAGCTCTGAAGAAATCCCTATGCAGACTTGTAAAAGATACCAGTCTGGCTCTGTGTTTGATTTTCCTTTAGCGTGACATCCAACTGTGCTTTCCTTTGCAGGAAACAAACATCCTCTTGGATAAAGCAGGGACTGGAAAGCCACAGAGACACCCATTCTCATGTTCTGTTGTGAGAACAGAGAGGGAGGCAGAGGGAGAGTTGGAATGGGACAGGCCTCAGGTCCTTGTCCAGGACAAGCTGGTGGAGCTGCCCTGCAGACAGCACAGCCCTACCAGGCCAAAGGGAGGTTGCTTAAGTCCTCACAACAGTCCTGCCATTCAAAATGGTGTTTTAGCACATTTTTTCCCATGTATGAAATAGAAACCATATTAACCCACAGGACCGGAATAGTCTGATGAGAAGCCAGCAACACAGGCTGCAGAAAGCCCTGCCCATGCTCTGCTGCCAGTCAGGCCTCCATAGCTCTTGATTTGGTCCTAAAATTTGAAGTTGCCTGCAAGCCTGGCCAGCAGTGACTGATGAACCTCCTCTCCCTCTGTGTCCTTGACAATGTGCCGGAAAACAGAAGAGCTTCTAAGGAAACAAACGTGAGTTGTGCCTATGAATTACATGGGTTTCTTGGCATCTGGTTGAAAATTGTGGCACTCATTCCCAGAACTCACCAGATTCAGGTAATCTTCCTTCCTTCACGTCACTCTGCTGTTTCCCAAGGGAAAAGAAAAAATACAGATGCTTGTACAAGGAAATAGCAAGTGAGAAGCTAGAGGTGTGTACAGGCTGTTATGATACAGGAACTGGGGGGAAAACAGGCTCTGTAAGTACCAGTACCATGAGCTGCTGCATTGCCTGGTAGTGGCAGTGGAGAGAGGGACCCTCTGAGAGGTTGCACTCACCACCAGCCCATCTACCCTGCAGGTGCATTTCTTTGGATGCCTTTCCCATTACCCAGAATTGCTACCAAATGCGGGAAAATTCGGAAGGGGTTAAATCATGAGCTGTGAACCAACTGTCAAGAAGGAGAATATTTGAGAGAGAACACGTGAAACCAGGGAGAAGAGAAACAAGCAGCTGCTCTGATGGGATGAGCTCAGCCCCTTCAGGTGTCCTAAAAACACAAGCATGTGCCCTGACAGCCATGGTGAAGGCAACGGGACAGGCAGTGACTGCAGCACTCAGAACTGGGGCAGCACAGGCATAGCTGCCCTCTGGCTCCTTGCTGGGGCTCCTTCACATGCATTTATTGCAGCTGGATGTGTCCCCACTGGTGCAGAATGGGTGAAGCCCTGAGGGGATCTGGTTATCCCACAGCTCTGAGGCAGGCACAGATCCAAGGAAAGAGGAAGGCTGGGACAGAAGAAATGATCTGGCCAAAACCATGTCTAGAAATCCCCAGGGTCCTTCTGGAGAGCAGTGCTGGAGCCAGGTTCCTCCCCACTGAGCTGAGCAAGTTCCTCTCTGCAACAACCAACGCAATATTTTCTCTTCTCAGAATCATGGATTGCTCCATCAGACAGAAGATTTTCCTCCTACTGGGTCCTTCCTCAAAGATGGGGTTTTATCTACCGTCCAGTGCTGTTCTCTTCCAGCAAACACATGTATGAATGAGTGTGATGTGAGAGCTCCCCACATCTTTGTAATGTCTATGGCATCCCAACATCCACAGTGTGAAATCCCCATTCGGTTTCAGGTCTTCTCTTTGACTTTTTTTCCAACCACTTCAGCATTTTTGAGCTTCTGAAAGTGTAGGAGTTTCTACTTTTTTGCATAATTAGGAAATTGAGAGCTGTGGTTTATCTACTTGTTTCCTGTGAAACACAAAGGGCTGAGAGACTGGGGGAGTGTGTGGGGTGGGGTGGAGTGTGTAGATAAGGCTGCCTAAAGAGTACAAGGATGAGTTTGCAGTATCATGAGGAGAGATTTTCCGAGAGTCCCACTGGCATAAAGAGAAGACTGCAGCCATATTTGTCTGTGGAACCAGACTTCTTATTTATGGACTTGACTTCTGAGAAGTATCCCTCACTCCAGAAGTGATGTGCTGCAGCTTGATGTCACTGTAGCTCTCAGGCTGTGGTTCAGTGGCCATGGCAACCCTCGTCTGTTACCAAGGGGCCCTGCAGTGCTGGCCAGGCACCCTACTCTTCACTAACATTGGCGACATTTTCTGCTGTGCAAATCCTTTCCCACATTGCAATGTTTGCCACAGAGTGGTTTTGTCAACTAGGAGGTGTTTTGAACAACTTGATGAGGAAGGGGCATAGAGGGCGAGGGATGGTCCATCCTTGAAGATATGGGCAGCACTGATGGAGAGTTTGGTGCTCCCCATCAAGGTGCCCCTTCCCATCCAGCCTCGGCCCTGACAAGGACTGGGGCTACCAGGATGGGAAAATGGCTCAGGGAAAGCAGGAGGAAGGCATGCCATGATTCAGCAGCACTCCTTTTTGCAATCAGCTTTCTAGCTGCCAGAAGAAGGCAAAGTTCCTGTGTGAAAATGTTTTCAGTTGGATATATCATAAAAGGTAATAATAGATATTTCAAGATGTAAACAGTAGCTCTTTTCCTCTAGCAAAAAAAAAAAAAAAAAGGCAATTATAGCTGTTGCATGCCACATAACTGTTTACTAACATGTAGCATAACTCTAGGGATCAAAAGTGGGGGAAAGAAACTGGATTAAAGGAAATGTGGGCTTTTTTTAACTGAAAGTGTGCTCCATAAAACTATTATGCTGAGAGGATGACTAATGTAACCAGTGTGTGTTTTGAAGCGTGTCATGAACACTTTTTATGCTTTCTGAACACACAAAGAGAAACCCCAGGAGAGAATTAATTTACAAATCTGATTAAGCATAGTGCCTAAGTGGCAAAAAGCATCAAGCAATAAATAGTAGACTCCACAGGTGAGCAAAGCTTTAAAAAAACAAAACAAACATACTCTACAAAGAGCCGAGATGTGTGCATTTTGGATAGTTTAATGTGTTTGGTTAGATGTCAAAGGCACAGACAATGAAAACAGAGGTCACACTGAAGTAATAATACTGACCTCTTCTTCATTAAGCCATCATGCTGCCTGTCCAGTGTAAAGCATGTATCTGAATTTGGAAAGCAAAGGCAAGGCTATAACAGAAGAATGAACCCTAAGATAAGGATTTTCTACTTGATGTCAAAAAGACTTAAAGTGTTTTGCTTGGCCAGTCACAGCAGAATAAGTTGGTGTGGACCAAGAATCTGCCACCTCCTGGGGGCTTTTATCCCCCACCAGATACACCCTATTCCCTCACCACTGGCCCAGGGCAGGGCCAATCTACCCCAGCAACAACTCTTTCTCCTTGGGTGCAAGACCTGTGCTGTTTCACACCAGGTCATAACAAGGCCTTGCCCCAGCCACCTTTGTCACCAGTCTTGGCTACCTGAGTCTCAAGAAAAGTTACCTTCAGAGTGGGTTGTGTCAGCCTTTGTTCGTGCACAGTTATAGGGTGGTTTATGACAGTATTTCAGAACTGAGCAGTACTCCTGCTTGCCAATCAGAGGCTACTGCTCTTCAAGGGCTTTCTGAGTTCACAGGAGTTTGGATGCTAATTACAATACCTTATAGCCATAGATCAGGATGCCTTCAAATTCCAGACAGATATTTATTAGAAGTTAAAGCTTTAAGTCTCATTAGTGCACCTCTGAATATTACACCTATCTTTTTGTATAGGGGAATATACTTTTACTAATCTTCTCACCCCCCTGGGGTAACTGACAGTAGACATAACACTTAAACAACCCACATTATTTAATTCAAAATCAGAGAGGTGACAGAGTGACTTGGCATGATTTAGACTTTCCCATGTGAGCAAGCAGTGAAATGCCCTGTCCTAATGCTGTTGTAGAGATTGTCTGATATAGGTGTAACTTTCACCATCCTTAGCACATCCAAAAAGGAGGCAAAAGTGAAAATCCATCCCTGTGTTATGCTGGTCCCAGTGAACAGAAGGAGGACCATTGTGTGGTGAAAGCCCTGAACTGGACTCAAGGTATCCAAGTTACTACAGGTTATCTCATTCCTCTAGTAATGAGATCCAGGGATTTTTCTGTTTCTACTTCCCTCTTCATAGAAAAGATTTATTCATAACAACTTTCTCATACCTTTGTTTTCTCTGTGTTGACTGCAAGGTCTTCCCATTAAGAAAAGCTCTCTCACTGTGTGTAGGTCATCTGGACTAGTCTCCAGTAGATATCAAGAGACCAACAACAATGAAGAAGATGTGAAGATCTGCCAGTGTCCTGACAAGGTAGAAAAAGGAGAATCCATTAAGTAATGCCCTGAAACTTCTTTTCTGTGGGCTGGCAAAACACATATTCACTTACACAATGCAGGCACTGTCAGTGAAGCAGGAAGTTGTGTCCTTGGTATCGAGTCTCTGTGCTGTAACTGCAGGGAGTCCAACACCTTGGACATGGCTCAGGCGGAGAATCTGTGTCACATGAAAGGAGGAATGGAAACAGCGTGAAACCATCGGCAGCAAAGGAAGGCAAACAAAAACAGGACAGAAGGGATCAGAGACACAGAGCCAAGTACAAGGTAAAAAAAATAGACCTGTGGAAAGCTGGAAGAAAAACAAATAAAGTAAGTTTGAATTCTCCATCCTGCCCTCCAGTTTCTTCCACCCCACTAGCACCTTGTTACTGAAATTTTCTCCCAATGCTAAAATCAACACAAAGGATGTGGCACCCCACATGACACTGGCAGGGTAAACATCTGCCTAAGGATGAGTCACAGAATCAAAGAATATCCTGAGCTGGAAGGGACCCACATGGATCATTGAGTCTAGCTCCTGGCCCTGCACAGGACATCCCCAAGAACCACCATGTGCCTGAGAGCATTGTCCAAACACTCCTTGAACTTTGTCAGACTTGGTGCTGTGGACACTTCCTTGGGGAGCCAGTTCCAGTGCTCAGTCACCCTCTGGGTGAAGAACCTTTGCCTAACATGTAACCAAAACCCCCTGACAGACTGTCAGGCCATTCTCTCAGGTTCTGTCACTGGTCACCACAGAGATCAGTGCCTGTCCCTCCTCTTCCCTTCATGAAGAGGTTGTAACTGCAATGAGATCTGCCCTCAGTCTCCTCCAGGCTGAACAAGACAAGTGCCCTAAGCCACTCATACAGTTTCCCCTCAATGCCCTTCACCATCTCCATTGTGCTCCTTTGGGCATCCTCTAATAGCTTAATATCTTTCTTACATTGTGGTAACAATATTCAAGGTGAGGCCACCCCAGTCAGAGCAGACCTGGACGATCACTTCCCAGGACCAGCTGGTGATGCTTTGCCTGATGTGCCAGGACATGGTTGGCCCTCCTGGCTTCCAAGGCACTGCTGACTCATATGACGGTTTGCATTTTGCATCCATCACATTTAGGAGATACAGTGCTATGTGCATCCCATAAGGCTGGGTCATAACCATGACATGCTACAGCATCTTAGATTCTGGGGTTCTGGTTCCCAAACAGAAAGAGCAGTTTAAGTGGTATTTTTTTGCATGCAAGATTGCTTTCAGCAACTTGTGCCTTTTGGAGGCCCTTCCTTTTCCCCTTCATGATGTCACAAAGTATTTTGGGGTCATTGAGCAAAGATCTCCCCTTTGCTGGGATTCAGTGCCTCAAGCAAAGCTTCAAATCAAACACTTGGCTTGAAGGTTTAGCTGGGAAGAATTATAGGGAAACTGTACATAGGATCATACTTTGGCCAGACCTATGCAGCCTCCCACCTGTGATCCCTGGAAAAAGCAATCACTAGATCAGTCCTACCCACTTAGCTATAGTTGGAGTCTGGCAACACTTAGATACTCATTAGCATGATTGATTTCCTGTTATCTAAATAATTACTGCAGATTTCACATTTTCACGTTACCTGCTTTGCCACAAAATGATGGCACTGAATTTGTCTTTGTCCTGTACTTTGCATTTTTCCCCAAATTGGTTCAAAGCTCCAACCAAACACTGGCAAGAGTGACCCAGGAGGTGCCTGGGTGCTCCATCCCCTGCCTGAGGCTGGAGCCAAGCCTCTTGCAGGCTTCTCATGTTGGAGGTGCCAAAGGTTCCCCAGATAGCCCAGCCCAGTGTCTTACTGTCCCCACCAACAGAAGGGTTTGCTGATATCTGACCTCCTTGTTGCAATTTAAATACATTGCTTCTTCCTCTCTTGGATGCTGAAAGCTGATGATTTCCTGCTTGCACTAGCTTTTTTGTTGCATAAGGAAGGGAGCTTGTTACAGTCATCCCACCTGACTCTTCACTGTTTCTGTACCTATACCAATAAGAGTGGGAAATTTTCCTTGCTTTAGGAATTAAAGACTGTAAGACCATGTGAAATCAAGCCCATAATTTTTTATTCTAAACCATACTTTACAGATACAGTTCCTACAAAGTGCTCATCTAACATTCAGTTTCATTTCTCCATAAGAGTAATTAGCTTGCAATGAGGAAAATCATTTAATTAGGCCCACAACTGATTATAGCCTGGTGCACAGCCTATCGAAATAAAGGAGAAAATACAAATTGATTTCAACATATTTTGGGTCAGACCCAATCTTCCAAAGCAAATAGAGAGATAAGACAGCATCTGCTGAGTATTCACCTGCCAAGCCTTTGTGCTGATCTCTAATTTTAGGTCCTACAGGCAATTGTCCAGGTTATTTACCACCTGGGCTGTTTTGATCTTCTCTCAAACGTGTCTATTGATGTGTGAGCTCTCTTATCTCTACCATGATAATACTGGCCCAACTATACTAGCAGCGTGAGGCTCAGGATCAATACTGATTCCTCCATCATTCAGCTGAACAGCATTTTATTTATCTAATTACTAATATCTGTTAAGGGCCTGGACTGGAAAATCTTGACTAAGCAATCTAAAATATGTGAGTTGGACACGCTATAGAAACTCAGAGTATTATCATCACTGTACAATATGGGATGTATTTACACTTTTCTTTTCACAGATCCACTTGGTTCCATCACAGCTAATACAAATAAGTGTTAGAATCCTGTGGCTGGCAGTAGATTTGCATCAGCCACATCAGGTATTATTTTTTCCCCACTGGGAATAGAACTCCAGAATTTGCTTATGTAATTACTGCAGGCCTATAAATGTATTACAGATATCTGTCCTCTGATAAAAACCTGTTCTGCCATATAGGTATGCAGACACTTGGCTCCTGGAGAATGGCTGTATGGAAAGATACCACGGGTCCACTTCTAATTTCCTTCTCATCTCAAAAGCTGGTTCACCAAGATTACAACTCAGTAGATTTTGCATGTCCAAGCACCCAGGTGAGCAATCTCCATGCTTAAATTTGTAAATACAACTTTTACTTTCTTGGTTCCTCCTCTGTAATAAATATTCTATAAACTAATGGCCAGTAACTACTTTATTGTTCTCCACAGGACACATGAACTCATTCTTCCATATCCAGATGGATTTTCAGACAAAAGAGCAATGCAAATTTCATGGAGCTTCTTCCTATAAACTCAGCAGACGATTGACAGATACCTAGGATGAAGGTACCTTGAGTAGAGAAAATGTTATGTTTTTTACTTTACAGAATCATGGAATCAATTAGGCTGGAAAAGACCTCTGAGATCATGGAATCCAACCTATGACTGAACACCACCATGTCAACAAGACTATGGCATTAAGTGCCATGTTCTAAGGATAGATGACATTGAGACTGTGCTACCACTGACTGATTTTGTTCATAAAGCCCCCCTCAAGTGGACATTCTGTTTGCCAAAGGCAGGCTGGTTTCAGCTCCCTTTGCTAGCACATGTGCACAGCCCTGCTATGTTTCTGTCCTGGACTGCAGGAGAGTGCTAAGCATCAAAGCAGCTTAGAAGGTGATCACAGCAAGGTAGAATATTCTTTTACTGCTATATGATAGGCTTGAGTCAAAGCTGCCTAACAAGAAGGCCACTCCAACAAAGTGGGTCTGAGACATGATTTCTTCAAAGCCTCTTTGCACTGCACTAGTCTATATATTTTGTGGAGACTTCATTCAACACAAGTGCACACAAAGCCCCTTGTGGAAGCTTAATGCAATACAAGGGGACACAAGGCTCCTTTCCTATGCCAAGGGAGTTAATAAGACCGTGACAAGCCTGAGATTCAGATCTGAAATCATGTAACAAATCCTTACTCTGCAGTACATCATAATGCCAAACGTGCCAGACTGGGGACTGGGACACTCAGCCATCCTCCCAGCCCTTCTCCTGCTTTTGCTGAGTGTCACTGGTCAATTGCTTTGCCTCTGTCTTAGTCGGGATTTTTTTTGTCTTTTAAAATGAAAGCAGTGATACCACTGCCTTCTGTGAAGCAGTTTCAGTGTGGCAACGTCAGTGAGGATTTTTATGATGCTGTTCAAAATTGCCAGGCATGGTTTAAGCAGAGCAGGAGGATGGAGTGAATAAGTGTCTCTCAAGCTCTTCAATCTATTCCTCACTTCAATCAGTTAAGAATAATTTCATGCCTGATCACAGAAAGCCTGCAGGGCCTGGCGGGAGGGCACTGCGCGTCTCGCTGGCTGGGAGTGCTGATGGAGAGGGGCATTCCAGGTCCCTGCAGCCAAACTCTCAAGGACGCTAAGACACAAATGTTGTCTTTCATAATAACAGCAATTAACAAGAAATGAACGTTACAAGGGACTGGCATTTGGTTTGAAGTACTTTTTCTTTTTTTTTTTAGATTTGACTTTCAAGCATGTGTGTACCATAGTATTACATAAACCCTTGTTAAATTCCAAACAAAACCAAGAAAAATTCCATTGCTTTGGGAAAGCCAGTGACTCAAACAG
The DNA here is from genome assembly GCA_035583235.1 of Hafferia zeledoni. Taxonomy (NCBI): domain Eukaryota; kingdom Metazoa; phylum Chordata; class Aves; order Passeriformes; family Thamnophilidae; genus Hafferia; species Hafferia zeledoni. Next base: position 65,016,149 of record JAWWEV010000134.1, read on the forward strand.
TGCAGCAAACAACTGGGCAGGGCCAGGCAGCAACCTGGGCTAGTGAGCATCATGTAGGGAGCCCACCAACCCAAATGTGTGGGAGCCACTCAGGTCCATAGGACCCCACAGTACCCGTAGTACTTGTTGTGGTCCTTGGACCAAGGTACTCACCAAGTCTACACCTGGGTGCAGCTCAAAGGGTATGAAAGGTCGAGGACCAAGCTAGGGAGCATATGGGTTGAGATTGCACAGACATGAAAATTCCACACTACACAGTCTCTCAACACTGTACCAGCAACTCATCAACCCTGACACCCCACATACCTTCATGTCAAATAACCTCAGATTTAAGGTCTGGAAGAAGTTCTCTATTGGCCTGCCACCTATCTTTAGGCACCCATCTTCTTAAGTTCCATCTTGGAACTTAAAAAAACCCACCCCAAACTAAATGCAAACCAAAGTGATGACTAAAAGCCACATATGCACCAGTAGCAGTCCAGAGGAGATACAGGGCCAACCAGCTGCAGTGACACCTGCCATTTGAGACTGGGGATGGAGAACAGTCTTTGACCGTGTGTTACTTGGCAGAGAAAATAGAATCAGGGTCTCAAACTGGCCTTGGGCACTGACAAAACTTACTTCTGAAACTTCTATTCAACTTTGCAGTGTTTTGGTTTCTGCACTTAGGAAACAGAGTTCATGATCTTCACAGGTAAGATGAGAAATTAAATAAGATTTGAGATGCTGAGTCAGGGAGCTGAAACTTGTCAGTGGCAGCCCTGAGTGAGGATCCTTTCCTATGTGGGAAGAAAACTCTTTGCTAATTACTTAAACCTTGCAACACACAAGGAAACAGCAGGATGGACTCCAAGACACAGTGTAGGGGGTTATCTTTGAACACAGAGATAAGATACAGTATAGAATTTAAAATGATATAAGAAAGAAACATTCAGTAGCTGCAAGGAGCCAAATACAAAAAGCAAGGCAGGCCTAATTATTTCTTTAAGGCCATAACTGGGGAATACTGAATGAAGTTGCTTGAATTATTGATTGTCAGCTTTAGACCTCTGCCCTCACCACAGCTCAGGGTAATGAGCAGTTCTGATGTCACGGATCTCACATGTCATGCCACGCCACAGGACGGATTTTGGAAAAGAAAGGCACTGTAACATTTAAAATTGTAAATACTACCACTCCAATCACCAAGTGCAGGCAGCAAAGAAACCGCAAACAGTTCAGGTTTTGGGGTGTGGCTGCTGATGGGTCTCCCTTCTGCTTCTAAATATAAAGTTTTCTAAACTTCACCATGAAGTGACAGCTACCCCTTATCACTGAAGGCCAGCTGTTTCTTTAGTACTCAGCTGTTCCTGCTGCTTGCACATAGAAATGGAAAAAAGCTATTTAGAGACACAAATCTGCAAAGCCTTCGAGCACATGTATATCTTAGGGCTCGTCCTTCAGATCTTAAAGTAATTTGGTTGATCTTCTTTCACACCTGTTTTACACCTCTGCACCCATGCTGACACCACCAAAGCTAGTCCAGGTTCCCTGGCACAAATAAAGCCAGATCCAGAATGATTCCTTCTAGGTATTTTAAAAGTTTTTATGGTGCCTCCTCAGAAGGACTCAGTTGAGCTCATCCCTAGGAGATGCAACTGTAGGTCAATGTGTGTCACTCCTTGTTTGGAATGAGCCAGCCCATACACTGTCCTTCCCAAATGCATGTGGGTTTATCCTGGATTTCATCAGCAGGTGTTCTGTGTGTGTGTGTATGTGTAGGATGGAGAGGGCAGGGACGGGGTGGTTACACAGATACTTACAGTTCAATCAGACTAATACATTTTATGACTCCTGAGGCCAAGATCCACCATGAACAGAGACCAGCTGGCTTTTGTGATTGCACTGATCCCCATTTTGCAGTCCTCACAAGCACTACACAACACTCATGCATAGCCCAGCAGGCTCCAGTGGCTCCTCTCTTCCCAAAACTGACTTTCTATGCAGGGAAGGGTAGAAGCACAGAGCCCTGGAAAGTGACAATATCAATATGAAATTGTGCTCAATGACCCAAAAAATAACTGGCTTCAAAATATTTCTGCCCACATTTAACAGCAAAGAAAGCAATCATGTTGAGTCTGATGGTTTTTACCCCTCTAATGGTTAGAGGTGCTGTGTTTGGGTCCCAGGGAGTGCAGGGGAGGCTGAGGGTGACTCCAGCCCAGGACTTGGATCTGACAGAGGTCCGAGTGTCTGGTGATTGTTCACTATCACCAGTGCCCAGGGGGTGCTTAGTATGGGCTATGCACCCTCCTGAAGCACTGCCCTGGGCAGTGCTACACTTGTTTGGACTCCTGTGTGTCTCCAGAGGTAAACAGTGTGTACTTGCAGTGTGGTGGGGAAGAGCAGGAGAAGCTTCAGGGCTTCAGAGCCTCCATAAATCCACATCTGAATCCTGGGCTTTCATACATGCAGATCCCACTTTCACCCAGGTGCATTTATATACCCAGCACATTCATCTTCCTTTCTGGATGTGTGACTGATTCCACAGCACGTGTACAAAACAGTTTAAGATACATTTAGACACGTACACAAAGAAACATATGTTCTGAAGATCTGAGGTACTGCTGGATTGCTGTGGCTGCAGAGAACAACAGTGCCCTATCTGCCCATCTCTGCATCTTTTTCACTAAGTGCCCTATGCATGTGGTCAGGCAAAGGGAACTTCCTTTCCTGTGTGGACAACACAGACCTATGCATATATGGTTTCATGCTGTTTCGTAACAGAAAGCAATGTCAAATAGTGTCTAAACCTACTTCCAGCAAAACTGCCATAAGTTTCAATGCATTTACAGTAAAAACTGCACAGTCTCACCCACATGCAGCAGAATTTCAACAGTTCAAGCAGCAAGTGGAAAATGTTACAGCAATTTCTTTTTTACCTTTGCAATCTATGCACCAAATGGGATCCCTTCTGCCTTGTAATTGATGGAGTCAGACTTTTTCCAAACAGATATAAAATTCTCGTAAATTGCCATCACAATGCTGCTTTCTTCACTGCCTTGTGTTTTCTCTTATCCCTGGTGCCTGGACCAAATGCCAGTAAAATGTGATCTGTGTTTCAGCAATGTTCAAGAGCCACACTACACTTGTGCATCTGAGGCAGCAAGATACATATTAATGCAAAATCAGGTGTAACACGTACGTGGTTTTACCACAACGCTGTAAAGACACTGAAGCATAATCCTTGTTTTAATCTGAATTGCTGTTATCCTCTTAAATGGAAACTGGCTGACATCTTTTGACAAGGAATAAACACACAGGACAATATCCTGCATCCCTCCTATGTGCTGAATAGCCCTTACCTAAACAGTTCAATTAAAACCAAGGGGACCACTTGTGTGCCTAAGTGCTATCCTGCAGGAGGGACGATTACAAGGTTCGGCACTTCTGGCCTGAGGACGTAGCAGTGTGTGATCACAGCACAGCTCAAAATGCGCCTATTTTAAAACAACTTGCTCGTGCTAAAACAAACCGTTTTTAGGCAACAGCTGTGCAGCAGCCATCTGAGATAAGGATGCAGAGCTAGCAGCGCGAATAGGATGGTGTGGACAGGCAAGGTGCTGTGCTCCTTCCTGCCCAAGCCTGCGCGCCAGGGGCCGGGCGCCCCTGGCAGACACACAGGCTGCTTCTGTGCATCCAGATGACGACAGGCAGCTCCATGTGCTGGAGAGCCGGCAGTAACTCTGCCTGCATCTCTGAGCGCTTCCCACTGCTCCTTTTCCCCCAGCAGGTCGGACTGCCGTGCGCAGTTCAGCAATTCTCCTAAACCTCTGTGCGCGTTTCCACAGCACGGCGTGTCTTCCCCTCCGCCCGCGCACCGGGAGGGGCCGCGCCGGGCACGAGCTGCCGCATCCCTGGGCATCCCATTGGCACCGTCCTTGCGTCCCGACTCAATTCCTGCCGTGCTCTCCTCCCCGGGCTCCTCCACCCGCGGCCCGGTCCCGCTGTCCCCCTCTCCCTCCCGATTCCCGGTCCGTGTCCCGCTGTCTCCCGTTCCTTCCCGATTCCCGGTCCGTGTCCCCCTGTCCCCCTCTCCCTCCCGATTCCCAGTCCGTGTCTCGCTGTCCTCCTCTCCCTCCCGATTCCCGGTCCGTGACCCCCTGTCCTCCTCTCCCTCTCGATTCCCGGTCCGTGTCCCGCTATCCCCCTCTCCCTCCCGATTCCCAGTCCGTGTCTCGCTGTCCCCCTGTCCCCCTCTCCCTCCCGATTCCCGGTCTGTGCCACCCCCGCCGTGTCCCGCGCGGAGGGGGCGGAGCCTCGCCCGGCCCCGCCCCGCCTTCCTCTTCCTCACGGTAACGTCAAGCCCCCTCCGCCCGCCCATTGGCTGCCCCCGCCCCGCTCCGCCTCCCCGCCGCGCGCCACGCGCCTCCCGCCCCATTGGCCCCTTCCCCGCCCCTCATTTGCATGGCGCCCCGCGCGCCAATGGGCGGCCGCCGCCTGCTTAACATGCAAGGACGCGGCCAATCAGCGCGCGCGGGGGCAGGGCCACCACGTGCTGTTGCTAAGCTTCGGCTTCTAAATTGTTACTACCCGCGCGGCCAATGGGCGCGGGCGGCGCGGATCTGTCAACATGCCCTGCCCGGCCGGGGGGGCGCTCTGGCCGCCCATTGGCCCGGCCACCGCCCCGCGCCCCGCCCCCGCGCCCGGCCGCGGTCGCTGATTGGCCGCGCGGGCCGCCCGTCGGCGGTGTGTCAAATGTAGGTTGAGCGAGATGCCTTAAAACCGGGGGCTCGGGAGTCCCCGCGCGTGAACTCGGCGCGGGGGGCTCGGGACGGGCAGCCATGGAATTGAACTCCCTGTTAATCCTCCTGGAAGCGGCCGAGTACCTGGAGCGGAGAGACCGAGGTACAGGGCGCAGGCGGGCAGTCGGTCAGGCACCCGCAGGCGCTCCCCGCCGCTCTCGGCCTTTGTTGTGTGGCGGCCGGGCCGGGGCAGCGGCCCCGCACCTGCCCGCGGGGGACCCGCGCTGTGCCGGCGGCCCCGGCCGGGGGAGCACCGCTGCTCGGAGTCTGGCTTTGTTTTTATGTAACCCCCCCCAAAGAACCCATGGCCGGGCGTTCCGTGCCGCCCCGGATGGGCACGGTGCGTGTGCAGCGCTCAGGATCCCTCTCGCCGCTCCGTGTGTGGCAGTCGGTGATTGTATGGCAGCTCCCCTCCCCCAGCGCAGCGTGACAAGGGTTTGCATGATCCGCCTCGTTTTTAGTGTGCACTCCAGTAATCCTCCTAATTTTGGCACTTCGGTGGTGGTTTGTTGGTTTGGGGTTTTTTTCCCCCCTTTGGTTTACCGAGTTATGTTTTTTTTTTGTTATGTTTTTTTTTTGGTCTCGCTTCTTTAAGAGATGCCGGAATAAAATGCAAACAAATCAACCGGAAAAAATTCTGTTCTTTACCCTAGCGTTCCTGCAAAGGAGGAAAAAATTGCATGGAAAAAATATATTGCCACTAATGCTGACTTTGTCCCTAGAAGCAGAACATGGCTATGCATCAGTGTTACCCTTCGATAGTGACTATTCCAGAAAGAAAACAAAGGCAGGCACCATGGCCAGAAAATCCCAGAATAACAGGTAATAGACGCACCGCTTTTTCAGAATGAATCGGCAGCTTTTCCAATGTGTCTAGCTTATGTGCAGTGCATACATTTATGAAAAATAATAACTAATCCAGTGTCTCAGTTTTCCCCATCCCGGTAGTCGCCATTTTTCCCCTGGATGGGCTTGGCTCTGTTTTGATCTCTCATATAAACACTGCCACGCGTACACCATCTCCTTAGTACTCACTGCACTTCTGAGCCATCCGCCCTCACCGCTCCTCCTGCTCCGCGCTCACCGACAGCGGCTTTCGCTGCAGACCCAAACACCATAATCGCCACCCGGACTCTTCTTTGCATGGCACTAATTTATCCCCTCGGCATTTATTTATAAGCCCCGGGCGGGGTGCGGGCCGCCTCCCCCCGCCCGGCCCGGCAGAGCAGCCCGCGGTGCGGGCGGCGCTGGGTGCGGGTCCCGGTGCGGGCTCGGGGCAGCCCCCGCCGCTCCGGCCGCTCCAGGTGCCGGGGCTGCCCCAGCGAGCGTGGCCTCCCCGTGCGTTCTGCTGCCCCCCCGGGTCGCCGGCGCTTCCTGCCGCATGCGGATCGGCAGGAGCGCAGGGCTCGGTGTTCTGTCCCGCTTCCCGTCCCTCCGCCGTGCTGGCGGCGGTCTCGTTGTTCCCCCGCACCGCCGGTACCTGCGCCGCGATGGCAGGAGCCGAGCGCTGCTGTGCGCAGGCTCTGCAGCTTTGTTTGCTGCTTGGGCAGCGGCTGTGTACGTGCAGGAGGCTCCCTGTCTTACAGGGGACACTGCCGGACCCTGCCTAGAGCACACCCAGCCCCGGGCTCTGCCTGCTCTGCTTTGCTCCTCCAGGGCTGCTCCGGAGAGGACCGAGGACCGTGCCCAGCTGGGCCTGCTTCGTGCCGGGGCAGCGATGCTCTGCCCAGCGCAGGCTGCGCTCTGCATGGTCATGCTGGATGGTGGCTCCTGTAGAATAGCCTAAAATGAACTTGGCTTGCACGTGACTTGTTTTCCAAAGGAGCAGTGAGCCTCGGCAGGCCCGCTCGGCTCTCGCTGCTCCGGCGGGCATCCCGCACAGCGGCGGGCAGCGGGGTCGGGTGGTGCTGGGGAGGTGCTGGGCAGATGGCCAGGAGCTGCTCGTGGGGCACCGGAGGTGCAAACCGAAATCAAAAGCTGACGAGCTCCCTCCTCGAGAAAAACACGAGCTGGTGAGCGCCCTGTTCGTGCCTGCTGCGGCCGAGCAGTGTGTCTTGGAGATAACTGAGGGGGAGCAAATTGTTCCCCCGTGCCCCTGCTCTGGGAAAGGCAACGATTTTGGGGGGTATCAGTTGCAGTACTCCTACTTTTTTTAGTTTTAGTTGAATTCTTTGTCTCATCTTGGAGCACAGAGAAGACGTCAGTGCATTTTGAAAAAGAAAGTCATCAGTAGTGGGAGGCGTGTCTTATGTCCTGAGACACTTTGCTCCTGGAGATTTTTTATTGTTTTCTTGTAAAGTATGCTTGCTGCCTTTAAAAAAAATCAAAACAGGTTTCATAGGATTTCCAGCTGTAAACTGCTCCTTGATTTGTACGGGTTTCTTGTCTGTCTCCTACATTCAAGAAGTCTGTGTTACTTACAGAGCTATTATGCCATCATTTCCGTTCTTAGGGCTCTTGTCATCCACTGCAAAATAGTTATTTGTCTGAACTGTATGCTGCTTTCAGGAGTTTTTAGGAGAGGATTTGTAATCTATCAAATACAGCAGAATTAAAAGATTCTTGGTTACAGATTTGCTAGTGTTATTAAAGCTGAGGCAGACACATCCACTTGCAGTTACTCTCCTGCTTTGTTTTCTGCCTGCAGATTTATATTTATTTACCTGTTCAGTGTTTTGTGCTGATTCTCCCTCCCTAGCAGTGGGAGCCTTCAGAAATGCCATCCTGCAGTGTGCAGTGTGTATGTTTACTTACACTTTTCTTCTAGCTGCAGTGGTTAGACAGGGAGTGGGTCATCAGTGTTTCAGGACTGGATGATGCTTGTCGAGGAATGGTTTCCAGTGCGATCCCCACTGGGACAGTGGTTGCCCTGGCTCAGCACGGACACTGGCATGGGAAGCAGAGGCACATTGCTTTAATGCAATTCCTTCAGGGACTGGGGAGCAGCAGCAGGGCCCAGTGGGCACCTCTGCATTGTCCTGAAGGGCTCTGTGGCTGTGTCCAGCAGTTGCTGCTCACATTTGCCTGTGTGCTTAGATTTTGGGTGAGAAATTACCCTTATGTTTGAACATGCAGTTGAAAACACATGAGGTACATCAGCATCAGTGTTTTATTATTATTTGAAGCTTAGAGGCTGTAAGGGCCAAGCCCCAGACTACAGCCTGAATTTTTGGTAAGACAAATAATTTTTCCTAAGCAACTCAAAGATTAACAGAAGGAGCTGACTGCCCAACATTCAGAGGATCTGGAGTGGTCGTGGGCAACGTGAACCACTGGGCAAAGCATTTGTTCATATTGTTCCACTTTAACCATTTTCCAGAAATGCTCAGTTTGGAGCATCAGATGCAGCCAGGCATGGTCACATACATGCCTGAAATTCATGCCTTATTGTTGCATTGTATTTCTGGTTATAAAAATACATACTTAAGGTTGGAGGAGTAGGGAAGGAGCAGATAACTGCACATTTCAGATCTGCAGGGGCATTGTTGTTTTCGTCATCTATTTTTGTATTCTGTTGCTTGCAGCATCTGATCAGATTAAAAAGTGAGATTATATATAGAGAGAGTATATATATTTTTTCGTGCTTTATGAGCTATACATGTATAAAAGCATGAAAAACATCTTCCTTATTCTTGGAAAATCAGAAAAGAGGGAAGGAGGGGAAGAACTGTCAGATGTGAGGAAGCCTGGTGTGCTGTACCCTTCTTCTTTGTTCTGTGTTTTCTCCCCCATGTAGCCTGCCTGTGGGTGGTGAAACACACCCCGTGTAGCACAGGTGTGCTGGGCAGCCCCCATGGGCAGGACAACAGGCATGGGGGGATTCTGCCTGCCCTGTTGTTCAGCAAGAGCACAGATTGATGCCTCCTTCCTCTGCTGAGGTGGTGGTGATTTTCATGTAACAAATCATATCATGAGACCTCAGTCCCTTGTTGATGGCTGGGAAGGCCCAGACCTGCAGGAGAAGGGGGAGAAAGGCTGCCTGTCCTTTGGACAGGATGCTCAGGTCTGGGCTAGAAGCTTGCTGACCTCTTGACTGCAATTAAGTGACAAGTAATTTTGACAGTTCTGGATTCATGCAGGGAAAAACACCTGCAGAATTACATTTAATTAACCAAAATCTATAAGCCTTCTGTCCACTACAGGAATTGTAACATTTTTGCTTTGTCCACTGCCAGCTTTGAATCAAAATCGAAAGCAGCAGTTAGCAGTTTGTTGATAAACAATATTCTCAGTGTGGGGAGTATTGGTAGCAATCAGACACAATTTTTAGCTATTTCTTTTTGACTTGTACATTAAAATACTTGATGTTATGAATTTTCTTCTCAGTTTCCTGTGATGTGCCCTTTCCCATGTCACACAAACCAAACTGCTTTGTTTTCTCTCTGGCTTGCCATTCGTACTGTGTCCTCAGCTGAGATTCAGACTTGTTTCCCCCTGTAATTTTGACCAAAATCCTCTGGCAAATGAAAATGGATTCCTGTTTTGTGAAGAGGACAGGAGATTAGAGAAAGCCACAATATTATCTTTTGCAGGGAGGTAAACCTAGGTCACATCTTCCTGTTACAATAATACTTATCAGGTACTTGACTACAGTATAATAAATGTCTCCTCTTCACAGAACAGTGGCTGTATGCAGTTCCTAAAGCAGTGCCATGCAGTTTAATAATTCTTCTTATGGTGTAGTTGGAATTCAAAAAAGGCATAAAATATCTGGATTTAGTGAGTAACAAATATTCAGAAGTCAGGCTTGCTGTTTGTTCCAAGGGGATGGATAGGTGACACGTGTGCGATGTGCCGGGGAGGAATGCGACACAAATCTGAAATTTGGTGACGTTTGCTCACAAGGCAAGGCACTGACAGAGAAACAGGCAAGCCTGCAGATAACTGGGCTTTCTTCTGCCCTGGCTGTAATGACATTCACCAGGTGTGGGGTACCTTGAGCTGCATGTGGGTGTGAGGTGTGTGTGTGTGTGCCCAGACATGGGGGAGCTCAGGCAGCTGCTTTGCCACGAAAGGGGCAGAAATAAGGTAAAATGAAAACTAAAATCTTAGTGTTAGATGCCAGTCTACTGAGATCACGGTTAAATTTACTTGCAGAGAAAGGAATGGGATGTTGGTGGTGCAGTGTGTTTGGCCTGTTAATTTAGGAACTGGTTTATTGAAGGAAAGGGAGCAAAATAAATGCTGGTTTATAAATATATCTTGTGTATCTATTAATTAATATTTTTGTTCATATGTTACATAAATAGACTTGTACTTTGTGTTTTGGCGAAGATATGTAGAAAAAGATGAAAGCTGCATTTGGTGTTTCAAATAAAAACAGAGCTTAATGTCCGAATTCCTCTGTTGATGTTGGCTCATGGCGAGGGTGAACCTGTGGCCTGCAGAACAAGCCCCTTGCTCTCTGCAGATGTTATTCTGTGCCCACACAGAGCAGCTTAGGGATTGCAGCCTCATTTTTTTTTTTCTTAATTTTTTTTTTTTTGTTTTAATTTTGTGGGAGGCCAAGAATAAAGCGCTGCAAAGCAGACCATGCAGACACAGCTCCTCTGATTTTTTGCCTGGGTTTTTGAATTCGATAGATCCTTCTGGGTTTGCTTTCCTAAAGCCAGCAGCACAGGGACAGCAGCTGATGTCACTGCACTTGGTTTTAAAACTGAGGCATTTTACTCCCAGTATAATAGATCTCACCAACGGGCCCGATGCCCCTGAGGAACTGCGGTAGGTCTGCGATGCTTGGGAGCTGCACTGCTCCTGCAACTGAGGAAAACAAATCACCACTGTATTGGAAGCACGTTCAGACCTGGCCACTGCAAACATGTGGCAGCACAAACTTGAATGTGATGCTGGAGCCAGAACCCTGCACTGGGGCTGTGCCTCGTTCCCAGCTCCCAGTGGAATCTGCAGGACCGGTTAAATTTTCCTATGAGGAGAATGCAAAATTAATTTTTAGTGGATTAATTCCATACAGGCTCTTTGTTTGACAGGCTGTGAGCAATGTGTCCAGTTTGAAACAAATGGAAAAAACCCAACAACCAAGGAACAGTGAACACTGGGCAGGTCACATGCTCATGTTCAGGTTTGTCTGGTGCGTTAGGTGGTGAGTTGTAATATTTTCAGGTGCATCCCATGGTAGGTTGTATATGTGGACAGGGAATTTCCTGAAAGCAAATCTGGATCCTTCCAACAAAAAGCTGCATTGCAATTGGATTCACACAGGACTGCAGGTGTAAGCCTCCTGCTTTTACACACCTGCACTTTCGGGATTGGGAACTGGATGCAGACACTTAACATGTAGCACCTTGTAAAACTTCTTGCTGTGTTCGTTCTTTTTCTTTTGGGCTGGACCAAAGGTGAAGTGCAGGCAGGGTAGTTCACACATGGCTGCATGACCTTAGGTAGAGTTGTATCCTCTGCACACACCCTGGCAGCTTTGCCTGCACTAGAAAGCCCTGGCACGGGTAAGGTGCCTGCCACTGTTTTAAGCACTTCATTAACTAGCCTGCTTTGCTCCCTATAGTGCTTTAAAATGGTTTGGCAAGTGGTAATGTATTGGTGACTCATGGTCTAGACCTTAACACTGAGCAATAACCTTCAGTTTACTGCTTTTGTCAGGAGCTGTGCCGATTTCCCACTGACAAGATACCCTGTCTGGTGAGGTAAATGGATGGAGGGGTAGGGAAGGTGTCTTAATACTGAATAGTTAACTGAATACTGAAGGTTGCACATCATGCATAGAGTGAAATCTCAACCTCTCAGGCATGTGAGCACCCATAACCTGGCAGAAAGTGGACTTGGAGAGGCCCTTGCCTTTTCTGTTTTAGTCTCACCATCTCAATTAGCACCTGTCTAAATTGCTTAAGTGTGCCTGCTGAATATTGCATCAACCAAATGCTCCAATACCTTGAATTGTTTCTTGGGGAAAAGATGGTGGAGGGGGATGGCTCTAGGGATATGCTGTTGCAAGTGGCAAAGCATCTTGCAGACCAGCACCTGCATTTACTTGACTCCTCTTTGTTCTTTCATATCATCTTTTGACAATTTTTTCACAAAGAAAATTTAGCTACTTCTTCACAGCCAGTGAACTGCTCAGCATTTGCTAATGGGATGCTAGGGCTGTCTCAGGTCAGTGGTGTTGTCTAAGCAGCAGCATTCCTGATCGGTGATTTTACTGATGATTTTTTTTATTGGCTTTTCCCCTTTTTGTCTGAACCTTTTTATTGTCACCTTTTCATCACTTCTATGCCCAACTCGCCCAGTTTCTGCATGGAGATACAAAACTTAATAGTGTGAACCTAAGCTAAACACCAGAAATCTTCCTTCTCTTGCAGCCGTTTTTGAAGGGCTCCACAGACCATTTGTCTGAAAAACAGTCATACATCTGTCTCTTTTATAAAAACAAACATACAGAAATATCTGTAGTCATGGCCTACATCTTATCTTTTACTGAAGTAATAAAAGACTCCATTTTGAAACAGGGTGCTGTTGGTACTGGGTTATGTGCAGACCGGTTCTTACGGGTTTTTTCCCTCACTTCAGGTTGCACGAACAGCAGAAGGAAATGGATATTCTTGCAATATATGGTATTGTAGACTGGGAAGGAGATAAACCCCCCAATATTTAGAGAGAGATTCAGCTATTCTGAAAACAAAGCCATCATGCTTCGTAATAGGGCATTTAACTTGTGTAGATGGAGCAACTCTCAGGTAAATGTCAGGACTCTCAGTTTTGGTTCCTGCATAGGGCCTGATGGTTGAGGTGCTAGTCAGCGCCCCCCTCCCCAGAATGTGTGTCTGGTGCCCACATTTGCACACTGCAGGCATTGATCAGGATTTTGTGTCCCCAGGAGCTCTGCACAGAAGCACATGCCCCACTGCTCCCTTTGGGTGCTGACACAACCACAGCCGTGCCCCTCCAAAGCTGCTCTGGCAGCACATCCTCAGGGGAACACGGGGGTCACCCTTCCCAGCTCAGAGATGCCCTGGGGGTGTGCTGCATGCAGAGGGGCTTCCAGCTGCTCATGGCATCCTCTCTTAACCCAGCAAAACACTCTGTTGGCCAGTGGTTCTCGTGCTGTCCCTGTACGTGCTCACCAGAGCTGCCGTGTGCTCTGCTGCAGAGAATGGGCAGTTATGGTGACGGTGCTCATCTTTGTGTCTAATTGCCAGAAATGTCAAGGAGTTCGTGCTGTAGGAATGAATCCAGACCAGCCTGTATTTCCTCTCTCTTCAGAGTGCCCTGCAAACAGTGTCTTTGTGCCTTTGACAGGCTCATTGCGGGTGCCTGGGGACAATGGTTCCCTCCTGAACTTCGGTTTCCCATGTGTTTTCATAAACATGGGTGGATTTGGCATAGCGTTTGTCAATTTTTGTAAACACTGGTGTGGAGAAAAAGTTTGATCTCTTTCTCTGTAGGGATGTATTAGAAAATAGAACAATATCCCCTTATTGTAGTCAAAAGGCAAAGGCAGTAAAACACAGCAAACCAAGCCCCCCCCTGCTCTATTTATGTAGCACAGAATATGTGTAAAACACTTTCAGTGTTGTTGCATGGGTTAACAAGGGTTACATGGTACTGTAGGAATTACTTGATTGTGTCTCTCAAGATGCAACAAGTTAAAAAAAAATTACATAGGGATTTCCTAGGGTTTTCAGAAAAAGATACCAGGTAATGGCTGACGTAATTGGTATCTTGGTACCAACTCCGAGGTGCTTTCTGGTGAGAGTGTATTAACATCAGTGCTGGGCCTTGTAAGCATTTCAGTTTTACCTGCAGAAGGGCAGTTCTCTGAATTCCTTGCAGGATCAGGAGCTGTACTGGCCTGAGATAAATGGCTTGTGGGTTGTTCAGTGGATGTTTCTTTTCCTGAACTTTGCTTTCTTTTTCCCCCTCTGTGGCTGGAGTGATGCTTTGTCATCAGGTAACACCCAGGGAAAGCCGCAGCATCAGCTGCACGTGTGTGTGCAGGGAGAGGCAGGACAGCTCTCCACCAGGCAGCATTTCTGCAGGGAGATTTTCTCCCTTTGGGATGTCTTTGCTTACTGGAGGGACTTACCCCTCCAAAAGCCAAGAGACTGTGCACTTACCCCTCCTCAAAGGCCCCTCGGTCAGCACATCGTGCCCAGCTGCAGGCTGGGTCTGCAGCAACTGTGGCAGGGCTGCTGTGGCATCATCTGCCTGCCCCAAAAGCTGCCACCGCCTCTGGATCTTTTGATCCTTATGTGCTAGATGTGTATTCCGTGGGACAAAACTGAAAAGTCTGGAAAATTACTTGTTTTGAAGTGGCAACAATAACTTCATTTTAGGAATGTTTTTAATCTGAGCTGTGTAAATAAATAAAATTAGTATTTTCAGCTGAATCAGTGGGGAAAAAAAATCCTCCAAGGATTTAGAGCTGCCTTCTAAAGGCAAAAGACCTGGGGCATCGGTTGGGGGAAAAAAATACTCCAATCCCAGTAGATTGGAAGAGGATAGCATACTGCTGTGGTCAGTACAGGGACCGTGATATTTTTGGTTTCTTTTTCTGTTTGTAGACTCAGAAGAATTAAGAGGATTCCTCTTTTTTTGCCATTAAAATGTCAACAACAACAACAGCAGTGATTAGCTGCTGACTTTTGTTGGTTTGAAATCTGCTTTTTGGGTGCTTTCTGCTCTTACCTGCTAGCATTTAGATCTGCTAACTCCTTCTGCCCCCTCATAATTTTTCTTCACAGATAAAAATCTTGTGGGCTGTTTTTATTGCTAACTTGCTCATTTTTTTAATGTTCATTTCTGTCTCTGAATGTATTGAACACTAATAAATGCAAATTTATTGTAATTCCTCCCCAAACCCACGGTTTACTCATGGAAATTAAGTTGATACCTTCAAGTATCTAAGGGATGTAAAAGTGAACCAATTTAATGGCAAAGCTGTTTCATAATCCATATAAATGTATGTTTTAGAGAATTCTTGCAACTTATGCTGGTGTTGGCTTTTAAATATTCTAAATCTTAGTTTATTTATACTTTTCTCTAATATTTCTTTTCTCTTTTTAATAGGTCATCACACAACGAACTAGAAAAACATAGGTAAGTCTTGAAAAAAAGAGCTAATTAAAAGATGTATGGCTGACATTACAGTTACCATGTTTATTGAAGACTATTTTGGTGAAATTGGTTTGATTCTACACTGAGTAGTTTATTAAGGGGTTTTTTTGTTTTTTTACGAATTAAAATCTAATAGGTATAGTATTATTTGGCTTTTTTTCCTGTTGTTTGGTATGCTCTTCTTGAAACACCCTGAAAATTAGCTTTGAACTGATTAATACTGTAACTGAATAAATGGAATTGTTAGTAACAAAGAATCTGATTGCAGCAACTGTTTGCTAGAGGTGTTAAATGCTATAAATTCAAAATATTCTGTGACTAAGGTGAACGATTTTTGGGAACAACGTGTCACACAGGGTTATTCTATGTTTGTTTTTTTTGTTTTTTTTTTTTAAGTATGCCTAAAGTGCAGTTAATTTTCATCTTGCATGTAAGTACCTACAGATATGTTTTTCCCCTCCGTCTGCTTCCTTGCTGGTGCGTGTCCTGTCCAGAGAGCTGTGTGTGATAGGAATGGGCACCTCCTGAGCTGCACCCCGGGCTGGTGTGGCCAGTGCTGGGGGAAAGCTGGACTTACCCAGGAGAGGCATCAGACCCTGCAGACCTGAGGGGTACAGAACTCAGGTTTGCCCAGTTTCCGAGGCAGTGTTCACTGTCTGATGTGTTTGTAGATGGGCTCCTGAGCTGTGTGGAGTCTCTGGGGTGCACACAGAGGGCTCTGAGAGCACACGGTGCCTGTCCTGGCTCTGCCTTGCGGTTTCCTCACGGCCGGATCGCTGCCTTTCACTTACCGTGCAGGCAGCAGGATGAACTCTCCTTCGGGTAGTTTTTTGTTCATTTTGTGTAGCTTGTGGTCTTTCGGGTTTCGTGCATCCAGAGAAAGCAAGGGTGGTGTGTGTGAGTATGATTTAAACCTATTTGCATGTGTCTGAATACGTGGAACGTGGTTGATGGCACAACAAGATTGAACTCGTGGGGGTTTTTTGTGTCTTGTTCTGTGGCTGCAGTTATGTAGCAGCTAGACCATCACTTCCCTTGCATGCTTACATGCTTTCCTGTAGTTTAATTGTAATATGAGTAAACTGTAGCTGTGCCTAATAGCCACGTGGTCATCCTAGAGATGAGAGGAACTGGAGGAGGCTCAAGCTCACAAACACAGGCCTCAGCTGTAGAATGCAGTGCATTGGCTAAGGCAGTGACATCGACTGGCAGAAGTTCTGCTGACAGTCTTCCGGAAAATAACTACATGTAAAATTCTGTCCTTTGGTCACACTTCTTTAAAATTAAAAAAAAAAAAAATCGTTGGCCCCAATTATAATTCTTTCTCACTCTCATTTTTTTCCATCCTCTTTCTATTCTATTCCATTTGTTCATTCTCCCCGACACCATCATTACTGACTTGTTGTCATCTAAACTAAACATTCTTTTTTTTTTTTTCTTCCTTCAGTCATTTTTATAACCCAAGCATGGACTTGCCTCTTCTTTCCTCTGCTCTGCCGTAACGTGTTTAAGCAGTGCAGTAAATGAGGCACAGCAGCATTTGCAGCAGATGCAGGGCCAGAAGGAGAATCTATTAATTGTTCAATCTCTGTTCTCACTTTCAGTTTTGTGTTGTATCTCGGTAGTAGCTGGACCATATAGTATTTGCCTTGCTACCTTTTCTTTCTCTGCCATCTCAAGGTCAAAATAGGTAAACTGCACAGTATGTCTTGTGATTATACAACTAATGTTTGTAACTGCTGCTGCTTGCTGTGCCTCCTGCAGCTAGACTGTACTCCAAGCCAGATTTTTATTATTCCTGGTGAGAACCTGCAAATTAGTACGAGATCCTTGTATGTGCAAATGGATGTTCACAAAAGCAGATGAGGTGTGTACAGTTGTAGTTGCTTGATGTATTGGTGCTAAGAACTCCTGCAATTTTTATTTCTTTTCCTTAACAACCCCCTCCTCCAGCACTGTGGGTGTATGAGCAGATAATACCGATCAAAGTGTTTTCCACTGTGTTTCACTAAAATTACATTAAAATCTATCCAGTGTCTCGCAAAGTTTAATGGAAGATTCACAGCCATAGTGTGTCCCTGTGGGAGCTGGTCCTTTCGGCAGAGCCTGTCCTCTCCCCCAGCACAGCCCTGCCCTGTCAGCTGGGAAGCACTGGATGTTGATTTTGGAGGTGTATCCTTTCCAGGACCAGTGCCTTTGACTCACCACTGCCGTGATGCTTCTCTGGCGAGACACACTTGGGTATCTCCCAGGAGCCTGTCAAGGAGGAGTAGAGAAGATGGCTGTGTGCATCCTCCTCCTCAGTCAGTCCCTCCCGTGGTGTCTGTGGAGGGCAGGGAAATGGCTTCCTCACTACAGGGACGTTGTGTCCTGCAGGAGGGTGGCCAGAGCTGCCACTGACTGGAAAGCGATGGTAGCCCCGTGCTGTTTGTGGTGCTGTTGCAGGTTGCACTGGCGTTGCACATGAGAGGTTTTACCTCTGGGTTTGACAGGGTGGGAATGGCAGTGGTTGTTCTCTGTGTGTGCCCACTCAGCCATTTGGCACCACGACTTTAATTTGCATTTCCTACTGCTGGGTGTCTTTTCTTTGTGCTCTTGAAGGGATGCTCAGAAGAAGACAAATGCAAGCAGAGATATAATTCCAGGCAAAAAAATCTCGTTAAATTCAGATTACCATTATGGTAAAGTGTTTGTGAGCAATTCATACATTTTTTTTTCTCTGCTTTAAGTCTCCCTACACTCTTTTTCTGCTCAGAAAATTCGGTGCTCAGAAATTTGGTGTGTGTTCATTATAGAGAAACTCTGTAAGGACTTGCCCTCTAATGGCAGTCTTGTTTTGGTCCTGTGTGATCAACATTTGCATCTTGGAGCCATGAAACAGGAAACCCCCTAAACAAAAAGTAGGAAGGCAAGAAATCTTCTATCCTAGGGACAGATGAGGTCCTAGAAGATATTTTAATAATTACAGACAGGTTAGAGTGGCACTTGGATGTAACTAGTTCCTAATGACAAACGCATACATGTATATTCATGTATGTATTTTTCGTTGTTTCCAGCCACACCATTATGTCTGTAGGCTTTCACAGAGCAATATAAATAGTAAATAAATTAGTAGTCATGACTTTTTGCAAGGAAATTTTTAAATTGACCTGACTGGTGTATATAGGAATTCAACTTTCATAGTATAAAAAAGCCCCAAGAATTCATGCGAGACATAAGCTTCTTAAAAAGACACAGCATAATCTTACTTATTTGCATCAATTTATACTCGTTCTACATCAGAAGGTAAAAGCCAAGGTGTATCCCCCTGAAGACTGTGCTGAGCAATCCATGCTGCTCTGTGAAGGCAAGGAGTCCCCTGCCCTCAGCTGTTCATGTGTGGATTTGTCCCCTCAGCTCATGCCGTGGTCCATCCTTTCTTGTTGGAAAAAATACCCGGATCAAGCATCAGGGCTCCCCGGGTGACAGAGTCATTCACTCCTGCCTGACCAAGAGGAGCTCTGGTGCAGGAGGAGTTCAAGATCCTGCCCTTTCCCTGGCAAAGTCTTTGAAAACTGCTTGCAAAACTTGATTTTAAAGACCAGCTTTTCAGAATTAGTGAGGAAGTGTGCCTTGAAATTGGTGAGTCGCTTGCTGCTGTCCCCAGACTGGCACCAGGTGAGCTGAGCAGGTGCTGTGTGTCCCTGGGATGGCTCGGTGTAGGGCCCAGGTCCCTGGGTTCAGGTTTGATGAGAGCTGTCGAGCTGAGCTGGATGGAGGGACAAACCAGGCATTGCTGTTGGCAAAGGTGTGTTCTAGAGGTGTTTCCTGGATTTCCTATGGAAGTTGCTCCAAGAAGTGGAAGTGCACAAGTGTTTAGCTCCATCACTGGTATCAGGTGGGACAGGGAGCAGTTCCCTTTGGTTCAGGGCTCACTAATTTGTAATGTGGGAAGCTGAGACTGCTGTGGAAGTGGCCTGGATCACTTGAGCGAGGCTGCCCTGAATTTTTAGAAGTGCAAGGCCAGGAATGGGGAATACATGAGACATTGTGATTTGCAAAACCTTACAGAAGGCAAGAAAAATCCTTTCCTTTTTCCTGAAGGAGCCTAATGCATGCATTGCTTAGAGAGCTGATCAGGTAGAGACCAAAAGTGTTCCCATGTGCAGAGAAGCGAATGGTGCCCTGAGGTTTGGGTAGGGCTGTGTGTAGTGCTTAAATGTAGTATCTTGCCAGAAAAAGGTTTTTTATATTACATTATCACATGGATGAAGTGGATATCTGTACATAAACATATAGGTTTTGATAAGCAGTATATATTTTGATGAGAGCATTATGATGTACAACATTGGCTGATACAGTAAGTAGAGCAGGTGCCTCTGAAATTAAGTTCTAATAGGTAATTTTCTCATGAAGGACGTCCAGATACAGGAGCACAGCTACATTCAATTTCACCCACCAGAGTTACTTCCAAGTTTAAAGTTTATATAAGCTGAGAGAATACACAGATGATTGTCTTTAAATTCTCTCCATGGTTCTTCATGTTAGTAAACTGCAGGGTTAATGAAAAGCATGTAATTGCCAGTTGCTGATAAACCTGGAAGTTTTGAAACAGAACTGAAAGGTCATTGAAATAATAGCATACCAAAACAATGCTTAATGTTTATTTTTATTATGGGCTGCCTTTGCAAAATCACAAATTACCATTGTGGTTAGTACTGTTATGCAGCATAAAGGTGTAACTGCATTGATCCATCACGTTGAATGGCTGTGGTGCCACCACTAACTGAGGAAACCCCCAAACTGGTGCTGGAGGCAAAGTCCTCCCAGGGAAGGGTCACACAGTTCGTGTCTCACTGCTGTGCTTCCATCGGGAGTTTAACCCAGCCTGGTCACACGCAGGTCCTGCTGGGCCCTGCTTCCTGCCAGCACAGCAGGAGGGGAGCAGCTTCTTTGGCCAGGTCACCTTCCTGACCCAGCTCACTGTCACAGCCACACCCTGATGCCAGCACAGGGAGAGGGTGGGATGGCTTCTTTGGGTGATAGTGTTAATTTAGAGTGTTAATTTACAGTACAGAGCAGTTACAGTTCACTTCTCTGTCAGTTTAGTGTTTCTCCTAAGCATCCAGGTCTGGCTGCTGTTGCCTGGAGAGTGCTGTGCTGGATGGGTCTTACTGACCTGGGACAGATCTCATTGTTGTAATGGGCCTATGGAAACTGCTGCCATTTCTAGGATGTGTACAGATTACACATGAACATCCACATAGTGTGGCTGCTGCATTACTGGTGGGAACCACATCGTCTTACTAACTGAACTTAACCTCCCTACTAGGTCTGTTTCTTCTGGTTTCCTCATCAAGTAAAGAACTTTTTTTACACCATCTGGTTAGTGTGAAGTGGTTTATTACAATTCCAGTGAATTGCAGTAAACATGCCTTTGCACTGCTTAAGCGAGGTAATGTCTTAGGAGTGTGACTTGCCTTTTGTGAGCTCACGCTCACTATGGTTTGGGCATCTGCTCCTCCTGCTGAGCTATGGCTGCTTCCCTGAGGGTGCCAGCTGTAGTGGGCAGGAGAATGGTGTTGCCTCAGCCAGTACAAGCCCAAATCTCAGTTTAACCCCCTTTTACCTGTAATTTAATCTCAGGCATTTGTGTCTTTAGTTTCTGTAATTTTTTTTTTTTTTGGTGGAGCTTGTTTAGCAAAGTCCATAAAGATCTGGACCCACAGAACTGAAGATTAAATTCTGTGCTTTTACTGAAATGTCCCATGTTTCTGAGTCTGACTGATCTATGAAATGAAAGAAATGGGAAGGTTTGAAAGGATGCATTTCCTCACCATTTCCCTGCTTCTAAAGAGTCAGCAGCATCTGGACCTGTGGCTTGCCTATAAATTGCACTGCAACAGCTACTATAAATACTCATGCACTGAACTGCTGTCTTTGCAGTGCACATAGCAGCTCACCTGATTATGCACTCCCAACAATAGTATCTTCCCACCTAGGCTGCTGGTTTGGAAAGGAAGGGTATATTAAGCAGATGAAGCTTGGAAGTTAATCTGCTCAGGAAGTTACATTCCAGGTGTCAGAGATGTGCACATCCTCATGCTTTGGACAAAGCTTCTCTTTGGCAATGAAAGATGGGACTAAAATACATCCTTGACTCAACTGTAACGTCCTTTTTCCTGCTGAAGTCGACTTTGAACTGTGGAGCCCAAGTGCAGCCCTGGGTCTGGGCTCCAGAAAGCCGTGTGTGCTTCCTGGCCAGCCGAGCTGCCAGCAGAGAGCAGATGGGCGAGAAACCAAGTGCCTGCGTTTTTTTCCACTTGAATTTGTTCATCGCTCTCTCCAAACATAAGTCCATTGTGTGTCAGCCTCTAATGGATTATGTGAAAGGTAGTTTATGTTTTCAGCATCTGCTAATTGACCTGGCCTGTTCTTATCCACCATGGTAGAGAAAGTGGGCTGGTCTTGTACAAAGGGGTGATAGGTGGGCCAGAATTCCAGCTGCTTTCAGGACTGTACAGACAATGGTTAGGTGCTGATTCCTTTCAAGTAAGGGAAGAGAGGCCTTGTGGTGACTGCTCTCTTGATTGGAGAAGAAAAAAATTCTTTGAATTAGATATTTTCTTTTAAGCTTGCTTAGCTACATTTGGGCAAGTGAGGTGGAACTTGATTTTTTTTTTTTTGGTAAAGGTTTTTAGGCAGCTAATGGGCTTTAAGAAGTTGGCCTCTGAAACAGGTCTTATGTAATCTGATGGGAATCCTTGGCTGAATCCCAACCAGTCAAGTGTGTGGAAGCCCATGGACCAAAACTGGGTATATGGAAGTGGTACCTGCTGTAGTTTGAAGAAGTGGCAAATGTACCTGCAAGACAGCAGTGGAGCTTTGGCTCTTTCAGGAGAGCTTGGCTCTGCACTCAGGATTCACACCAAATCTGCAGGAGGCTGCATTACTTTCTTCCAAGTTTGCCATGAGCATTGATGTCCCAGTGTCCCTGGTTGGAGTATGAAAAAGGGATCAACCTCAGCTGGAGGAGGTGGCTCTATACAGTGGGGTGCTTGTCCTGTGTCTCTTCCTTTCCCTGCCTCCATGCTGTATTGGCATCTCTAGCTCTATTTTTAGAACTCCTTTCCTGGGAGTGCCTACGCTGTTTGAGCATTGGATATGCCATGGCCTGGTCCCAAATTCAAAATGTCTCTTTCTGGAGGGAACGATGTGTACTTCCCTGTTGCTGCTCATGCCCCTTTCCTCTCGTGGTCTCTGTCAGCAGACACTTGTGCTTGGATTTACTGCACAGAATTCCTTTGCAGGTCAAGTAGTTTTTAATCTGTGTTTTTCCCCTTGGTACACACGGTGGTTTAACATGTGGCAGGCTGTGGACCTGACTCTGCCTCACACCCAGGGGATTTCAGCAGGAGCTGTGCCTGCAGCCCGAACCCTGCATCACATCCGGGCAGCTGCAGAGGATGCAGTCAAGGTTCCAGAAGCTGCACCGAGCATGAACATTTAGCCAGGAGGTTATAAATGTGAAAAAGCATAATGCTGTTCCTTCACAGAAGCTTAATGTGGGTCTTTTTTTGAAAAACAAACCAAAGCCAACTCCCCCTCCCCCACTGCCATGCATGGGATACAGTTAAAATTGACTCCTTGTGTCCTAAAGAACTGTGCAATCTGCAAGAATGGCTAAGATACTCTTTCTATCCACTTCTCCCTATTTTTGGAAGGAGAGAGTTGTTTTGGGACTTCATAGAGTACTGTGTTTTGAGATGGAAATACATATGCTGATCTGTGTACACACCCTGCTAGACTAGAGCAGGGTGGCAGGACTTGTCAAAGGATGTCAAGTGGCTAATATTGTTTAATTCTGGTTTATGTTATGCAATTTTTTTCTATACAAATCAGTGTAACTAATTGTATAGTGTGTGGAGATTGGCACAGCTGACACAGAAGAGGTGTGGGCTTGGATATATGTACATGAGGTTGTGTTGCAGTGTTTGTAACTTGAAAAACTAATAACTCTAGTTACAGGCTACATGCCTGCATTGAGAGCCGATGTTAGATTCTACCTTATAGCAAGAAAGCAGAAGATTTGGGTGACAAAGACTACATCTGACCATGGTAAAACATCTCTAAAAGGCTGGAGAACTAGTGGTGAGTCCTTTTCTCCCAAATGCCACCTTGAGATTAATGCCTGACAAATTTATCTGCTTTTCTTTCCTTGATGGTTCAATTTAGGTCACTAAGTGAAGATACAAGGTGCTAGACAAGGGGCCTGCCTGGCATGTAATTGCTGCCAGGACTCTGCAGCTCGTATTGAAGTTAGGAATACCATCAGTGTTTGCAAATACTGGCTGCACAGACACTCTGTGTCTTACATAGCACATTAGCTGGTATTTACAAAACATAAAGGTTGCAAACCCTGTAATTCCCCCAAGAAAGCTGACTTAATCCCGATTGGTAGGAGCTGTTGTGTTGACTGCGGCTATGAATAGCATGGGTGGAGCAAGTAATTTCTGCTAGGGAAATTTGGGAGCTTGTTGTGTGTGTTTGGCTAGAAGCAGCTATTGGGTGTAGGTGCTAAGAGGTGTTTGAAAATAGACTGTTGGCTGTCTTGGTTCCCACTGCCTGACTTTACATACTCATATGGCAAGTGGGTCCAAACTTCCGGCTCTTCCTTCCATTGCTACATAATTTCAAGACACTGCATTGAATAAATCTGGCATGAGTTTTGTGAGAAAGAAGATGGAGGAGGAAAGGGAGAAGAGTTTTGAAAAGCTGTTCCATACTTTATCACCCCCAAATGCATCATTTTCAGATTCTGCTTGACTCAACCCGGTCTGGCTCAGAGACAACCAGCTTTGTACTGTTCAATGGAAAGGGAAATAGAACGGAAATTAAATTATAAACAAGGCACTATCTGTGCTGTGGCAAGCTGTATCTAAACTTTGGGGCACGACTGTCAGATATCTGCAAGTGACCACTGTCCTGTGATGCCATATTTTGTCCCTGTTTGTCAAGGGGAAGTAAGTGTTGATCAGCTTTTAATTCATTTGAAAGTAAGAATACCCATTGCAGCCTTGGAGGAGACCATCTTTAATACAGTCAGGGCATTTAATCCTTCCCCTAAATTTGTTTATATATACACCTCACTGTCTTCTATTCACCTCTAATTACATGGTTTCAATGAGGGAGTTGGAGACATACAGCAGGACATTTGGGGACATGTATTATTAATTACTTCAGAGTAATTTCTTTTCTTCTCTTCCTCTGGTGTTCTCACCTGGGGTCTGAACCAGCCTTCAGTTGGTCCCAGGGCACGTCTGCTGTCTTGTAGCACACTCAAGTACCTACATCTGTAAAAGAGAGCAGCACCCACCACCTCCTTCCCCCCAAAAGCCAATAAACTTCATTTGTGCATGCTCGAGCTGCCATCATTGGCTGCTCCCTCTAAGATGGCCATGAAGCTTTGGTGGGTGCCTGTGCTGAGGAAGTAATAGCAAAAACAAAAATGGAAGTAACACATAGCACTGACTATCTCTTTCTGATAGTTTCCTGCTTAGAGCTTAAAACTTCCTACCTCTGAGAATGAGAAAGTGATTGTTTAGGTGCTGAA
This sequence comes from Hafferia zeledoni, assembly GCA_035583235.1. Classification (NCBI taxonomy): domain Eukaryota; kingdom Metazoa; phylum Chordata; class Aves; order Passeriformes; family Thamnophilidae; genus Hafferia; species Hafferia zeledoni. The sequence continues at coordinate 65,040,611 of JAWWEV010000134.1, forward strand.
CCAGAGACAGAGTTGCCTTAACTCTGATCAGGTTTTCAAACTGTGGTGTTAATAGCAGTTGTTTCTTTGGTGCCTCGTGCATGTGGGAACATGGAGTCCCTACAGCATTTGTCAGGCTAGTTAAGTTGAATGCTGGGTATTTACTTGGAATTTGGATATGGAGGTAAAATAGACAACAGCTGAGACACAGTCACAGCTATCCAGTATTGCAGATGTTAATGCTCCATACTCATTTAACCTGATGCAGGAAAAGGTTGCTGAATTCTGGCTGTCTGCAATCCCAAGGCCTTCTGGTGCTCCATGTGTGTCAGCAGTGCATGTTTTTAATTTAGCTAAAATAATTCAACTTGACTTGCCTCTCCTTTAATTTGGCATCATACAGTGGTGTAAAAAAAAAATCTTGAACACACTTCCCTCCTCATTTGACATACGTATAAAATAACTAGGTCTATAGGGAGGTTTAAAATTAGGCAGAAAAAGCTCACTAGGCCCAGCACTGTGCTCTCTTGGCTTAGTGCTGTGCTGCAGCCCAACTTCTTTAGGCTTGTTTAAGCATTGTAGTCTCCCCTCCCTCTTTTTTTTTTTTTTTAAGATCCTTCCTGTTGGCAGCTATCCTGAGACACGATGTTCTTGCTTAGCATTTTGATGTGGGGAAACAGTTCTGATAATTAAAGCCGGTTTCAAACCATGGGCTGATTTGTAAGCAGTGACTTGCTCTGGGGTGTTGTCAGTCGCTGAAACATGTAGCTCATGTGCACAGAGCCACTCTGCACCTTGTGCCTTAAGCTCAAGACGTGAGAGGGACATACGCACTCCCAGGAGCCACTTCTGGGTGAGACAGACTGCATCCTCTTCAACCACCTGTTGGTGAATGGCAAAATTATCGTTATCATCCTGTTCCCCTCTGTGTGTAAACCCGGTGCAAAGCTGTTGTTGCTATGCAGCTTTTCCTTGTTTAAATAAATGCAGTTCCCTTTGGCCCACACTCTGCAGTCCTCCACAAATTCCTTACAAGAGTACTGTGAAAGGTGGCAAACACAAACACACCTGTTGCAGAGCTGCAGACCCACAGCATGGGTTTGGGCGTGCTGTGGGAAATTGCTTTGTGGTGTTCACTGCCAGCGAGGGCCAGAGCGTTGCTGCTGTCACGTAAGTGGTCACAATCCTAATTCACTCTTGGGGTTTCTGTGGGCAGCATGTGTAAGTACGTGTGTGCTTCCATGTAACTTCAAGTGGGAATTAAAACTGCTTGATCCTGTAGTGGCATGATCTTGTGATGGCACTTTCCTTATCTAATTGGGTCTGACACTATTCTGAGGTAGCAGACAACTTGAGTCTCCCTGCAGTGTAATCTAAGAAACTTGAGTGCCAGTAAGACAGATGGGTTTGAGAGGTCTAATTTAGGAGGACTACTAAATTGCAGTGTGTGCTTTTTAATGTGGGAAACAAATGGGTGGAAGGCTGGCTGAATGAAGTATTAAATTAGTTTATTAAAAGTCTGGCTGATTAGTTTTTTGTGGATTCTGTTTTCAGTGTGTACAAAGGTGTTTCCATCACCCGTGTATTTCCCCACAAGGCACTGTTGTTCATCTGCTTGGATTAGGCAGGTACTGTGCGACTCTGAGCTCATGGTACTAGGTGACACCTACCTCACTGTTGCTTAAAAGCACTGGAGAGGTAAATGTTAAAGACAATCATTAGATAACAGAGCCAAAAATAGAAGACACCTGAAAAAGAAATTCCTCTTCTATAGCTCTAAGAATTGTTCGTATTTGCCTGACATTGACTTTGAAGGTTTTAAAATACAGAAAACTGTTCTTTATAGATGGGCACAACCTAAAGGCTGAAATGCTAAAATATAGGCTGGATGTCCTTTTTTTTTTTTCTCTGCAGAAGAAGAGAAATCCATACAAGGGAGAAACATACTGCAGTAGGTTTCAACTGTTTCCGTAATGTTTGATTTCTGTTGCCTCAGTGTCTTGCAAGGTCAGAGATTTTATTGCCTGTGGTCGAAGGATGCAGAATCTCATACATGTAAATTTGTGATGGGCGCCATCCAGGAAAGACAAACGATGTCCAGCTGCCATTACTTTTGCTTGTGGTGCTTTTGGGAATCCCTGTATAGCTTTTAAATTGCTGTTGACATTTCCTGTGAAACACATCTCAAATTTCTGTGTGTTGCTGTTAGTTATCACCAAGACCCAAGACAATGAAGGGCTGTTAAACCCGTCATGACTGCTCTTCAAATAAGAGCAGCATAAGGCAGTGGGATGGCTGGAGCCTGGGGAAAGCTATGAGGACAAGCCTGGCTGCAGGGAGGAGTCTGGAAAAAACCGAGGAGATGAGAGTGGTCAGATGTCGGTCCTGCAGCTCTTCCTACTGCAGAGCCTGAGGCTGTGGTTCCCCAGCAGGTAAAACAGAAACCAGTCAGCTTGTGGTGCTCCACCTGCCCCGGGGTCCTTGTTGACATGGTCCTGCCTGTGTCCTGCCTTGCCCAAGTCCTCCTCTGAGTGCCTCCTGTGTTGCTGGGTTGGTCTGGGGTCTGTGGGTGAGTGTGCACGTCTCTGTCGCACCTCACATGTCTGTGACAGCTTGTGCTCACTCCGCAGCAGCAGGAGAACTCAAGTGGGAGAAGGCTGGGGAGCAATACAGCAAGAGGCACTAACTGTGCCACAGGGCTTTTATTTCTTCTGCTGGCTGAAGTCAGATGTGGCTCTAGGACCCTCATCAGTCTGTCTGCTTCTGTTGTCAGTGCCCTCCTGAAGGGACAGCGCTGGGCAGTCTGGCCAGCACCAGCTGCTGATGCTCCGGCCAGGTCTGTCATGCTGCCGTTGTCCACGTTGCTTTACAGGGTCATTCCAGCCCAAAGCAGGCCTCAGGAGTAGCTGTCATTTCCCCACCTTTGCTGCTGTCCCTGCCTTATGGCAGGACACAGGCCACCCCAGCTCACCTTCCAGTGGGGACCGGATCACAAAGTGCATCAAAGGGTGAGAGGTGAAGAGATGTTGATGTAGCCCAGTACTTGTAATTTAGGACAGGCAGCTGTCACTGCATTCAGGAGATGGAGAAAGGGGGAAAGAGGGAGAGTGCAACATGGGCAGCAAGGTGTGTGAGACATTCCCTCTCTTGGGAATTAGCAGCTTCCCTCTCGCAGACCAGCCACTCTTCCCCTGTTCCCAGCTTGCATTCCAGGTAGCTTTCTGTGCACTGCTGCTAAGAGGCTGTGCTGGCCCAAACATACATTTGTGGTGCTGCAGATGCTTCCCTTAACTTATATTTACTGAAATTACTGAAAGATGTAGGAATAAATTCTGGTTCTATGCATATGTTCCAGAACAAGTGGCATCTTTTGGAAGGTGAAAAGGCAAAAGTCAGGTGTGGAGTCTGGGCTCAGCAAGTGGGCTGAAGTGGCACTAAGTGAAAGTAAATAAAATGCACTATGAGTGCTGTACTGTGCGTTTATATCTAGTGTAAAAGAGAACTGAAATATTTCTCAGAGCAATAAAATGCACAAAATGTGGAAATCATAAGCTGTGTAACAGGCAGCAGAGGGGTTTTTTTTTCTGTCTTCCTTAGCATTAGGAACAGCACCAGACGTTTCTAAGCAGTATTCCCATGAAAACTTGCAGATAAGTCCATAGCGGCACTGACTGTGAAAGCCTGTGATAGTAAGAGACACTTGCAGCCATTGCCATCATAGGCAGTTGTTGTCCTGGGTTTGGATACTCCCGAGGTACCCAAGACCACCTGGCTGCTAAACTGATCTGGCTGGTTTCAATTTAGCAAAACAAATGCACACCAGCATTCAGCATACTGAAAATGCATATAGAGGAGGAAGCTCCTGGTTAATGCCACAGTAAATAAAGCAGGCGGTTGCACTGATTGTAGGGCTGTTGCATTTAATTCTCTAACAATCACTGCAATTAGGCACTCGCAGCTCTTTCTGCTTGTTAGTTTCCACGGTGCCCTCTCGGGCTTTGCTGCTGAATTTGGTTGCAAAGGCCTCTGTGAAGTGTTAGATACAGGCAAAAAATGCCATGTGGAACAAACCTTTGATGAATCTTCAACAGCGGCATAAACTTCAGGATTTTGTTCTTAATATGAAAAATAAAAAAGACATCTATTGCAGAACACTGGTGTTTGGATTATCTTTCCTTGGATAATAAAAAGCCAAGAGGTCTGCTGTTAAGACTGCAACTGAATTTTCTGGGTTTGACTCTTAAGGCACTCAGCTGTGAGCAAGCCTTTCACACATCTCATAGCAATCGGCACACTCGGTGCCTTGCTATGGTACAGTGCTTTAATACTAAGAGGGTTTCTTTCCTTTTCACTGAAGCAAATTTGTTGTGCAGTTGAAATAGATTGTGCAGCTCAAGTGTAAGCTGGAGCATCCTTTGGAAAAAAAAGACGTATTTGAGGTACCCTTTGTAGAGGAGAAAGTATTGAGAGTGTTTCTGACTGAAATAAATCTGGAAGAGACAGGATTTTATATTGCAGTGGAGGGTTGTTATCTTCAATTGTATTTAATATTTTTCTGAAGATATGCTAAGTGCTGTCTGGACCATTAATAAATAGGTTTCTTTAGAACCATTTTTATCTGATTGAATGTCTGTGATTTCTTAAGATGGAAGTTTATATATAATCTCTTTAAATGGCTTTGTAAACAAATGTGTTTTAATTAGTACAGAATTGTCTTTGGTAGCTTATAAAAAGTCTTGTAGAGCTGTAAATATGTAATTCCTGACACATATTAAAGTGCTAGTTAAAGAGGAGCAAGGCAAGTATACTTGAGTACAGCTTCTACTAAGCAGAGTTGGGTATATAATTACATGATTGTGTACATTATATGTGTGGCCATGATATCCAGGACTATACAAAATAATACAAACACATTCAATTTTCAGTACCATTATAGGTTTGCAGGAAAATTCCATCATCACTATAGAGTGTGACTGTGCACAGAATAAAAAGAGCTGCAGCCCTTCAGAGATGTTGCTTTGTTGTGTCAAGCTCCAGTTAGAAAGGGTTGAAGCTGGAGTCAGAAAGCAGGCAGGGTTCCTCGCCCTCATTTTACCCTGGTGGCAGGTGAACCTGAAGTCACAATGGGGAAATTTTTACTTCTGCATTGCTTAAAAACTTTGCAATAATGATGAGTTTATGAGTGATGATTCTGTCTGTGTTCATCCTGACCAGTGCATGTCACAAAGGATCCTGAGCTTCTGTTTGCTGATTCTGTCTAAAACTTGAGTGCTCCCTGTACGCAGGTATTTGCATTTCATAAATAAATCTGTGAAGAGTCTTCCTGTAAAAACAGGAGCATCTTACAATTAGTTCACTTCTGTATTTTATGCTGAATTTCATGTCTGGTAGGGAGATAAAATCCCTTTCTTTAAGGAGAAAACAAAACCATTAGTTCACCACCACCATCTCTGACCCAGAGCTGTGGGCTCAGGCCAGACTATTTCGTTTCACAACGTACCTGCAGAACATTTGAATCCAGAAGTGAATTTTTGGTGCAGAGATTCTTCTCTGACTTTATCCTATGTACGCTATTAAGCCAGCTTACATAGTCATTATGCAACAATGAAAAATTTAGTAACTGCTCTATATTTAAACCTTTGTGTATTAACTTCATTGCACAGCACCAGGATAGGTTTGAATGTGGAAAAAAATGTGAAGCATGAGAAAAGGAATCAGAAATGCTTCGGTAACTGTCTAGTTTGTAATGCCTTCGTCTAGATTCTTTTCAAATACGTTTCTATTCTTCGAAGTGGGGGTTTTGTTTGTATTAAATTTGTACTGAATTTGCCTTGTTGTAATAGGGTCTGATTTTGTCTGGTTTTTGGACCGGAACAGTTAATGTACAGAAATGACGAATTTTTAAATTTTGCATCTATTTCAGATGTGTCTGTTGTCTCACTAGCACAGCTTGGAGCGACTGCATTTTCGGTGTCATTTGAGTGTTTGATCTGCAAGTGTCCTTTTCTTTTCAGAACATCACCAAACAAGTATATTTAGTAGTTGATTCGAGACTATGTCAACCTCCCATACACAGAGCTAGTTTAGTAGACTAAATTTGGGACATCTGAAACACAGACACATGTTCAGCCACACAAATGTTTTTAGCATTAAGGCACCCTGCAGAAAGCACAGACAGGGCCTTCTTGTGAGGCCACAATTGTTCCATGCCCATACGTGCTCTGGTGGTGCACTGTGGGGAGAGGTATCTTGGGTTGTGGGTGTTGAACCAACAACACCATGTCTAACCCAACCAAGTTCTGCTGCTCCAGCAGGAAGGGAAATTCAGAGCAGGCAGTGTGGGGATACCGACATTTAGTGGCCTTTTGTCCATTTCCCAGCCTTTCAGATCCTTGCTGTCCATCAGCTGGAGAAGCTGCAGGTCTAAGATGCCTCCCAGTATGGCCAGGACAGCTCCATGTCTTGACTGGGCAATCTGCTAGTAGGAGGGAGTGAGTGTGGACCAGAGGGAACTGTTCTGGGGCTTTCCATGGGATGACAAACTGCTGATAGAGCTGCTTCTTCCCTCCTACAACCAGCTTTGGGTCAGCAGAGGATGGGTACGTGCGAGAGAGTCATTATTCCAATTTCAGGAGGCTATGGAGCAAGACCTTGTCATGAATTTTCCTTCTCTGTAGTGAGTTTTATGTTCTTGCCCACAAATGTTCAGGAACAGATGAGCATGGTCCTTCTGACACTTTCATCAAGTGACCTCTGGCCGTCAGGAGCATGATGCCAACAGTGGGAACTGTTGTTTATGTCCTCGGCTGCAGCTTCAAGAAAATGCCCACCCCATGCTTCCTACCATAAACATGGGGAAGGCTGTCAGAAACTTGTATGCATGGGTTGCCCAGCTGGGGTGGCAGGATGGACAGGCACACATCTCACACTGTCACCTCGTATCATGAGTGTCTGTGGCCATTTAATGTCCCCATGGCCCGGCTGAGCCGTGCCATGCTGAGCACTGAGCAGCTTGTTTGGGATGTGCACTTTGCCTTTCCAGCTGGCTTTGTGCAGCTCAGTGTCCTCCAAATAAAGTCTGTAGATTTTTACTAGAATGGTCTAGGAAACACACCTTTGCTGCTGTCAAAAAACTCTGCACTTGCTGCTTGAACACCTGTCTGCTGTCTGAGGGGCTACAGGCATTTCTGTCTGCGGTGTTGGGCCTGAAAAAGCCCTGGAGAGCCCCTGTGGAAAGGCTGCAGTGGATCAGGTCCCTTCACAAACCTACCAGCACTGAATCAATCGGTGGTGCAGGTTTGGGTTGCACAGTTGGGGGTGTTCTGCTCTACAATCCTGTGAGTCAAATGCTGCAGCATTACAGGCAATCTTTGATTTACATGTTCATAGACACGAACATATGTCTGTGAATGTTTATTGGTCTGTCTGGGGAAATCTTTAAAAACCTCCAAGGACTGCCTTCTACAGCCTTTCTGGGCAACCTATTCTAGTTGTGCACTGCTGCCCTAATAAAAAATGGATTTCCCAATGTCCATCCTGACCCTCCCAATTCACAGCCATTGCCTCTTGTATTATTTAGCCCTACAGAGAAGCATTTTGTTCCCATTGCAACTGCCTATCAAATAGTTGTAGGAATTTCTTGAAGTTGTTGCAGTTTCCTTGGAATGAAGACTATCCAGGGCGAACAATAGATTTTTTGTTTCTTTTTTTTTTCTTTGCATCTTGGTATTCCATTTCTTGGTGCATTCAAATGGATTTGCTTCTGGGATCTCAAATGTGTGGCAAAGCTTCTTGACCATTTTTTAACAGACTCATTTAACACAATTTTGGAATTGGTTAGGGGCAACGGGTTTTTTTGAGAAATGGTGAACATGCCTTTCCATAGCCAAATGCTGGAGCAAAGTAGAGTCTCCAAGGACTAGAGTCAGTGAGTGGTCTACAAATTAACTTGTGGTGGATGTCCTCGTCCTACCGGGACACTCTTAACAACACTGTTTTGCTGCTTTGTCCCTCAAGTGGGACAATCTGTGAGCTTATTAAGCATTAAAAGAGCTGTAATACAGACTGATTGGACCATGTTGTGAGGTTGCCTATGGAGAAACACTGAAGTCTTGAACATCTGAAACCCCTTTATCATCTGGCACAAAAGACAGTGTGGTAAGTCAGAGACAGGGCACCCACGCACCTCTCATTAGGTGGGGCTATACCCAAAATGGAGAGCTGCAGGCTTGAGGATTTGGATTTGGGATGGCATTTTTTAAAATCCCAACCTTCCCTAATGAATTCAGTGTCAGTGATGAGGTGAGAACGGTGCCCACTTCTGCAGGCACTGCTGTCCTGCCTGACACCACGCTCGGTGTGGCCAAAGGTGTAGCAGTCGGGGTCTGAAGCTGGAGCAGAGTATAATTACCGACCTTCAACACTTCATGCACAGAGGCTGCTACCCCCGTTGCTCTTGAGACCAGGCTGCTTTTTTTGAGCATATTTTTAGGTGGAATTTCAGGTGTGAGCTGCAAAACAGAAAGCAGCACCGGCTGTGATTACCTCTGTGAGTGCCTTTCCCTCCTCCGGTGGTCACAGGCAGCTGAAAAAAAGCAAAAGCTGTCAGGTCCCTGCAGAAGAAGAGAGAAATTAGTGCTGGCAGAGTCTGTACGAGACAACTTATCTGCTGTGAAGTTTGAGTCCCTTGTTCCTGCTGGTGTGATCTGTTAACATAACATGCCTGAAATGTTTTCTTACATTCTTATTACAGTTTTTTTCTAAGATGTGCAAAATGAAAAACATGGGGATATTTACTGCAGTACCACAGAAATTGTGGGCTGTTTTTCTTTTCCTGCATTCACAATCCATGCCATCGAATATAATGTATGAACTAGTGACATAAACGTGCCTGCATTTATGTAAAGATCTATGTAAAGCTTATGCTTTAAAATCTTTGACAGATTCCTAGATGCTGAGTAATTAGAAGGAAGAAGTCGCTTTAAAAAAAAAAAAAGGTGAAGTCAGAGCATATCTTTCAGCAGGTGTGTTTACTACATTAATGCTGAGAATGCCTGAAGCAGTTTTGTTAATATTTAGCTCTTCTCATTGGTCAGTTAAAATACTCTTCTTAACCTCAGTCCAGTGTTCTTCATGGCACTTCTGTGAAATCCTGCTTTACCAGGCTGGCAGACAGCATAGAAGAGTTAGTGCTTTAAAGAAGCACACAGCCATGTCCCTGAATCCTGGCAATGTTTCTGTTAACTCTCCAGCTCATGGTAAGGAAGTGCACTAAGCCTTACTTTCTCCCTATGTTAAGCAGACTTTCCTCAAATAGCAGTGAGGCAGATAAGTTGAGTGCATAGTCTGGTTTCATTAACGTTTTCCAGGATTAATAGGAAGTAGATCTCAGATCAACAATTCCGTATATTCCTTATCAAGTTTTAATTGCTCCAAGTATATTGATCATTCCATTTCAATGCATTTAACTCTCTATTTACCACTTGGATACTATTCTTGTCCTGTTCCTTGCTATATCCTCCTTTATCTTCAGTCCCCACTTTCTTGTCAGCTGTCTAAATACAGTCGCATCCAAGTTGTGCTGAGTGATGCAACAATTGCCTGTCTGTTTAGAGGCCACTTGGAAAACAAAAAGTTTATTTGAATTTAGTCCCTGAAACAACTTCTTTATTTAAAATGCAAACCCAGCCAGGTAGTTGTTAGAGATTACAGGCACAGAAATAAAAATGTACCTGATTACGATTTTCTGTGTAAATACCAGTAGTCCCTAATTTGGGTATTTCACTGTTTTAAAGATCAGTATCTCAATTTAAGGTAGCAGCCTCAGGGGATCTGATGGAGCTATTTTTGTGAATACTTAGCCCAGTCTTCGTTGATGTTTAAATAAAAGGATTTTGATGGATAAGTTTAGAGCCTTGTATTTAAAAACAAACCCCAGGCCTAAACAAAAAGTCTGTCATTAGTTTTCGCCTGTAAATCACATTTTCACCAATATTCCTTTTTTCCCCGAAGTGGTTTGAAGAAAGAATTAACAATTTTATAGAAATGCTTTTACCTTTCTTACCTACATTGCTGATTTGTAGGCAACCAGAACTAGATGTGTGAGTGTGTAGTCATTACTATTCTGTATTTATTTGATTTTATTTTGCTTTGGGTTTTTCCCCATTAATTCTTAGGTTGTTTTCACATTGAACTAATAATTCCAGTGACACACATGTAATTTGTTATTTGGTACATATTAAATCCTCTTCAGCTGCATTTCAAACACTGATGCTGGGTTGGAGTTCTGAACTGATTGTTCAAAAGAAAGTTCATTCTCAACCAGAAGCGTTGAGTTCCCTGCAATGTTTGTTTCCTTCATGCAGCGTTGAGCAGATTTGAAAAAGATGATTATTCATCTCACCCTTGTGATCTGCTTCAGTTATTCTTATGGCTGTGTGGGGGATGTCGGCTCCAGGTCATCGCTTTGTTCAGCCTGTAACTGGCTGCGAGAAAGGAAAACAGTAGCCATGTTGCTCCTGGAAGTGCTTCTGCATCCATTCCTACCTCATTGCAGAACCATGTGGATTCCTGTTCGAGAACGGTGAATTAAAACCGGGAGAGATTTTCTTTCAGATATGACTGTAGAAACACTCACAGGTGGTTCTTTGGTTCACCACTGCCTTGTTTTGGATGGTTGAAGCAACTGCGTCATGGACTGTTGTATTGCCAACTTCTTTCACAAAGAGAGACAGTTTGGAAAACAGATATTTGGAGAAATACTACTTTGTTAATCCTCTTTTTACTGATAGATTAATACCATTAGTACAGGAGAGATTCTTGAGGGCCAGTAGTGATACTTGCAAAGGAGTAACAGAGGAAGCAGGACCCAGTTGTTGAGGAATATGGCTGGAAGTGTTTTCTCTTGTGTGTTTATAATAAATACTGTACAATGAGAGGAAGATTATCTCTTTCTCGGGGGACTGTGGGTCACTAGAAGAGAGGAGAAGGCATCAGGACCTCCCTGTTAGAATATATTGATAAACCATGGCTGGAAACAGCCCTGAGCTGTGCAGAGCTGTGTGGGTGCCCTTGCCTTTCCTAGCAGGAGTGTGTCCTCTTGCAGCAGGCAGGGATAGGGAGAGAGGGAATCGTATCACAGCAGGAAGGGGTAGGAATGGGCTGCCCACAACTCTGTCTCTGCCTGCAGAAATCTCTGCGTTGGAGCAAAATCCCAGTTTAAATTCCCTACGAATCCATAGGCTGAATGTACAGCCTTGCCTGGAATTCTCAGATCTCTGAGCATACTTCCCGCTTGGCTAAGATGGGACTGACCAGGCTGAGCAAACCACTTTGAAATACAGGTATGAGGCTCGAGTCTGAGTGTGCCAGCAGCATTACTGCATTTCAAGTGACCTTTTGGTCTGAAACTTTGCCAAAGGGAGGGGAAAGGAAGCCACCGTTGACTCGAGTTCTGCACAGAGATCCTGCAAACAGATGGTGTTTGCATATAGGATATGCTGTTCGGGTGCGACTCTACTACAACCCTGTTCATTTTTAATAATTGCAGGCGGGCTAAACTGCGGCTATATTTGGAACAGCTCAAACAGCTTGTGCCCCTCGGGCCGGACAGCACCAGGCACACCACTCTAAGTCTGTTGAAAAGAGCTAAGATGCATATCAAGGTAAAAACATTCACGCATGTTTTTATTTCTTTTAAAGGAGAATCTTCCAGAATGTGTACCCATAGAGAGGAAACTCGTTTTCACACAAAATCCATATCCATATGTCCAGTCTTCTGGGTATGCTGGCCTTTATTAGTTGCAAGGATTTCAGTCACAGTATCAAGGGTTTGCAATTTTCCCATCAGTCTCAAATACATAAAACAGTTGTTTCTGCTTAATTACTAACTAGTGTAATCAGTGATTTACACTGTAGTTTAAAAAAATAATATATATGTATCAAAGCTGTTATTTGATTAATATATTTGTTTTGTAAGGACTGAGCAAGGTAACTTTGTGTTGCATTGCTTTCAATGTAAAAGGATCCACTCATGATGAAAGAAACTAATGGAGTCAAAAGGATTATAGCTACTAGTGAGCCATATCCCCATCCCACATCTTGCTGACCAGATTCTGAAGCACTTTTTAACCATTTAAATGAAACGAAAATTTAAATGCCATCTCCTGTTAGTTACGGCTCCCCTTGATACAAGTTTAAAACAAAAAACAGCCCAATATCTGACCTGTGATCCAGCAGCAGTGCAGGTTCTACATTTGCACAGGTAATTCAAAGGGAATCACTCCTTAGGCCTCCTCTCTCCAAAGACCCCTCCCATGTTCACTGTCATCATTTTCAGGGAGCAGGGCTATGTGCAGAAATAAGACAAAGGGGTATTCAAATGTAAAAGTTAAAGAACAGGTTTCTGCTGCTGTGTCCAGGACTATAATTACTCATCTGGCATTTTTTCAGTGTTAGAGGGAAACAGGTCAAGAAAAGTGTCAGAAAAGGTTGAACACTGCCAGTAATCTTAGAATATTTTGGAGAACAGCCTGCTGATGTACAGCATTAGGATTCACTGCAGTTACAGAAATATGTGTAATTCATATGAAGAACTGAAGATTAATTTAAGCAAAACTATTCTTGAGAACAAATCTATGGAGCTACTTCTTCAGCTTTTCTAAGCACATTTACTCCAGCTGGGCAACCCCTGTTTTTACCATTTGAGATTTTGGCCTCTTGTTTATAATTCAGACTAACATGCATGAAAGGCACTGCATGTGGTTTTTGTCTTGGGCTGCCCCCCTATCATGGGCTTATGCATACAAATTGAAAAACTGTTTTTACAAGTGGCGAGTGTGAGAGATTAGCCCTGTAGTTACCATTTCAGCTGCTGATAAAAAAAGCAAGGAACAGCTTCTTTCCAAATCCATCGTGCACAGGACCAAATACTCATTTTCTGAAAACTGAGACTGGAGTTTAACTTTCTTTTTAACATTTTAGCTGAACCTGCCCTAACTGGGTTGGCACTTAATTGCTCCCCTTTGTCAGGCCAGCTCCCTCCCCGCTGCACTGCCAGAGCATGACTGTGCCCTGCTGCCATTTCTAACAGTCATTAGTTTTGAACTTTTCGCACTCACCCCCATATATTGAAACTTACTCTGAAAGATTGGATGGTTTTGAGTCTCCTGGATATGAATCACTGAGTTCATTCCTAAAATAGCAGTTAGAGTTTGGGATTGCAGCCAGGAAAATACAGGAAAAGGAAATCTGATCAATTGGGCACATTTGGTTTGTTCTGTACATGGATGTACCAGCCCCTTTTCTTATTATAACATTGTGTATCCACCTATGCTGCATTTCTGCAGGGAGGGGGCTTAACACCAGGCTGAAGAAGGTAGATTTCATTCAGCCAGGAAACTGCCCAGTTCCAGAGTGTCAGGTTATTTTTTTCAGAGATAAATACTTTCATTTCAGGCTTGCATTGGAACAGCAATATCTCTGAAGAGGTTTTGCTTGTGGTCTGCTGTGCACTGTCCCAGCCCACCCTCCTCAGAAAACCAAGCCCAGGTTCATTCAGATGGCAGGAGGCGTTGTCAGCAGCTGGATTCACTCCCTGCACATCTCCTAAATCTCAGTGGTCATGTAAACACAGCTCATGAGAGAAATCTGCTCGTTCTTATAAGTGCTGTTACTGCTACAACCTGTAATTTACTGCATCAGTTAGATAATTTTTTTTAGTAATAGAAGTGTTTTGATTTGTGTGTCCTTCATGCTTTTAATCCCATCTTACTCATTACCCTTTTTTCCATAATTATGAAGTCCAAAATGGTTATCAGTGGTTTGGAAGAGGGTTCAGTTGAAATATTAAAAGATGCTATTTCTTTTAATGTATTTGGACCAACAGGCAGCATGTATTCTTTTTATTTGCAAAATTAGTACCTGCTTTTATTCTATCAGAGAGGAAATTTTAGGTAGATATGTGGAAGGATCTTTTTACAAGCTGTTTGCTGAGAGATTTTGAATTAATACCACTGATTTTGTAGGAGATATCACAGAATTATCATACTTGCTCTGCAGGGGTTCAAGGAAAAAACCCACAAGAATAAAGAGAATTGTTAGTAAATTCCTCCTACTATATATAATTAATGCTGCTTATTGTTAATTAGGCTTTTTAAATGCTAAAATTTTCCATGGCCTGTGGTAGGAGGGAGAGTGTTCAGAGGCTCAGGATGATTCCTTTATGGTGATAAATAAGTCTCTTATTTCACCTAAAGAGGTGTTATGTTCTCACTGAAACCTGAGCTGCACTCGAGTTATCAAAGATAATGCCAGTGTCACCTGATAAGATGATTGAAATATTCCCCACAACCAAGGCAACAATAATTCGGCCTTAGCCAAGGAATGTCTGCTAGTGGCAAGAGAGTCTCTCAGGGATTTTTTTCTTTTATTATTTTTCCCCTGTATCCATATATCTTATTGTGAAACAAATTCAGCTCTGACCTAGCCTGCCAAAATTGTACTGACCTATACAGAATGCTAACTAAAAAACTAAAGTCTTTAATTTAATTTTAAACGAATTAAAATATTTACATTGCTTTTGAATTACTGTTTATGAGAAGACCTCAAGCTACTTATGCTTCAACGTGGGTAAAAGCTGTCAGCTTACTGTGTTCCTCTCCCTTTAAGAAATTGGAAGAGCAGGACCGAAAAGCTCTAAATATTAAAGAACAATTACAGCGGGAACACCGCTACCTCAAGCGCAGATTGGAGCAGCTATCCGTGCAGGGCATGGAGCGTATCCGCACTGACAGCATGGGATCAACAATATCCACTGACTCTGAACAAGGTAATTGAACGGGGGCTTCCCAAAGGGAGCCGCAGGAAGGAGAAGGGAGGTCAGGAAACAAGAAACTGTCATTTAGAACTAAACTCGAGCTTTCAACAAAACCCAGGCAAAATTGTTCCATAATTCAATTTGAAGAATAAAAAAATACTCCTACTTTTTTACATTCTTGGAAAAATGTTGTTTTTCCTAATCAGTTTTGATGCTGTTAATACTGCATGTTTTTTTAAAGCTTTTTATCCTGCATATGTTTTTGCCAGTTTTTTAAACATTTACCATTTAGTGTTTTGAAATTTTAGTGTAGTTATTGGTAAGGCTGGCATAATGTTTTCTCTTGGAAAAAAAATTCTTATTGGGCTTAATTCATTTGTGTGAATAAATTAATTCCACATCGTTTATTGTGAAACTTTAAAACATTTTCCGTGTAACGATCACCAAGGGTTCTCTGCATTTGGTTCTCATTTAAGACAGAGCCATTTCTTATTTTCCCATTAGGAATTTTTTCCTGTGCTGAGCACTTGCCCAGGCTGGCTGTTTCAGGGCCCGTGGGAGTTGTGGTCAGTGTCAGGGCAGTTACTGGGGACAGATGGTCACACCACAGTTCTCACCAACCGACACCTGTATGGGTTGGAGTGCCTGGGAATGGGCCCCGCTATGACGGTGTTGGAGGGTTGGATTTTGCTAGATCAGTGTCACATGCAGGTTGGAACAGTTCTGGGACAGCATTTGGTATTGATGTCATGCAGTATATTTATGTGGTTGAAGACAGAAGAGATTTTAATTCTCAGGTGACAAGATGATCCTTTCCTCAGGAATTACTGTGCCAGTTCTTTTTGTTTTGATTACTGAAAATGAAGTAAGATTCAGGTTTCACCTGAATATTGAGTGACACTGGCCCATGACTACTTGCTACAACTACTGCCTTTCTGAAAATGTGCCTTCTTATGTTTTCTTTAGAAGTAGACATTGAAGGAATGGAGTTTACTCCAGGTGAAATGGACAGTATTGGAAGTGCCAGTGATGCTGAAGACCACTACAGTTTGCAAAGCGGTTCGAGTGACGGAGGTTACACACATTCCCGCAGACTGAATGCCAGGCTCTCATAGTGCCTGAGTTACCTGTTCAACTCAGGACCATCTGACTGAAGCACTTATATATGAATATTCCAGAGGTGTCAACTGCCACTCTTCCGGGAAACCCCAACCACAGTACTCTGACATGGAGGTTTCTTTACCCACTGTTCTCTGCACTGTAACCACAATATTAGATATTGTAAATCATGGGTTTGCTGCAGAGAACTGTGGTTAGGTACAGTTGTGACTTAAAGCTAGCTTGATGTAGCCATACTGCAAATTAAAGGAAATAAATTGTGTCATTCCATTCAAGAAGAATTAAATTCAAACTGTTGGAAGCATGGTGTAAGGGAGTTTGACAGTTATTTTGATTTTTCAGAAACCAATTTTCAAACATGGAAGAATAAGTGGAATCTACAATGTGTTAGCAATTCAGAGATACGAAAACCTAGAACTACTTTTTGTGGTATTTTTTTCATGGAAAAAAAAACCATCACAAACCTGAAACATTTTGAATGCTGTATAGTGGGCTCCATAGAGTAAATTCTTTCAGCAGTTGTTTGGGTAAAGCAGGCAGATAAATCTTCAAATCTCAGATGATCTTTAGAAAAGGTCATTATTTACAAGTCACTACTGTACTTCAAAATGGGGGGAAAGCCAGCTCTAATAATGACTTCATGTGGGATGATCTCAACTTTCTTTTGCTTTTTGTATTCAATATCCAACCAGCAGCAAATCATTCTATCCATGTTAATGGGAGCAGTAGAAAGCAACATGGCAGTTTTAACCTGTTACCATGGAAGGGGTGACATCTGAAGCATTTCAGTTGTTTTATGGGTTGTTGTTTTCATTTCTTTCTCTGAAGAATACAGAACTCAAGTGAACCAGTTTGTCATAGTTAATCTTTCCTTTCAAGGAAATGAAATCTGTTTGCTTGTATTTTTTTTCTTTTCTTCTATTTACACATGTCAATACATTTTTATGGAAGGCATGGCTTAAGATTACAGTATTCAGCTAGAAGATAATTAATTTTTTTTCTTTTGCACACTATAATTGCATTTTCTATTCTTAAAAAAGTGCAAAAAAATTAAAATGTATGCTGTAAAACAGCAAAGTTTATTTAGTACTCATCAAGCTGTTCAGAACATATTTACCCAACTTGTAGCAATACTATGAAGATGTATTTTAATACAACTTCTGCTTAGTGAAGTCATTAGAGCTTGGCTTGCCGGGTAAGAAAAAAATGGACCAGTCTTTGCATTATCCTGTTTAAAGAAGGTCTTTTAAAAAAATAAGAAGGAAAAAAAAAAGAAAAAATTAAAAAAATGAAAAATATTAAAAAAAGAAAAAAGCTATAAACACTTTTAGGGAAGTGATTTTAGCAAGTGTAGTCTATATTTCCTGTAAGAGATTTTGTATTATATTTTCCTAAATGTTCTCATTTACTTGTATAGGGAGGGGAATGGTACAGACCCAGACCAGAGTCTCAGGGACTCTTCACCTTTGTCATATTGTGCCTTGGTGACCATTTATGTATGCCTCTCCTTTTCATTGTTTAAAGGACAACTAAGCTTTGTTTCAAGACCCTCTGTTCAAATGGTCAGTTGTCCACCTTCTTACGGATGAAGCAGAGAGGTGTATTCGTATCTTCTCCCTCTCACAACCGATTCAGTGTGGCTTTAAGTGAAATCATACAATTAGGTTTTGGTGTGAGGGTTAATTGTCTTTGTATGAGCCCTCCCCTGGATTCTTCAGCACCCAGATCTATATTTTGTTAGCTTATAAAGTCAGGGTCTCTGTGAGACCAGCGCTCAGTGGCTAAGGAAACACAAACGTACTGTGTAAGGCTATGGGATGTCCAAGTGTGGTGCCATTTTTAGCATTCGGATACAAGACCTCATGACAGACTGACCATAATGATCAAAAACAAAGGTTCAGTTGTTCTTTCAACATCTGACATACGTGTCCTCCCTTTGGCTCTTACAACACGGAGTAGAAATATGAATACATTTTGTGGCAGCTTACAGATCCTTGTTTGCACTCTCGCTTACTGCTTGGAACTTGCCAACAAGGAAAACATACATTTAATTTACATAACCTAATGGATGGCCACCCCTACTTTGGCTCTGGGGAGGGGCCTAAGGTTATCAACTCTGGCAGCTGAATAAAAAAAAAACAATTAACCTTTTCTGTGATGCAGGTTTTGGTATTACATTCTATACACCTTGCATATTACTAAAATCCTCATTGTTGGGGAAAGCACACAGCAATATACTCATTGTGTGTAGCTGACAAGCAGCAGAAATTACTAGCTCCTTTGGTGCATATGTAACTAATTTCCAAATCATGGAAAAAAAAATTAAGAGTTTACTTTAACACACGACTGTTAACAGGAAAAAAAAAAGGCTAGTATATTGTTGCTGTTCATTTATTATATAATGAACACATTCATGGATTGTAAAGTGTTTTCTTTCATGACAAGCAGCTCTTGCACAGAACCTCCTAATGAAAAAGATTTGAAACTTACAGAAGGAAAAACGAGACTTTAAATTGAACATTATTGTACCTTAGGTCAACCTGAAATTTTCCTTTTAAAGATGAATGTGCTAACTTAATGAGTTCTTCCACGCTGGGTATCCATGGCTTTGTAGATCTTATATTTTCAATAAAAATTACTCGAATAATCTTGAGTGGAAATAAAAAGGGTTTATTTGTTTTTACTTTTTCAGTTATTACAGCTGGGAGCTATTATGCTGGAAAAGAAAAATGACACCATGCTGCCTGTGTCATTCTCCCTCAAGCACAGCCTAATTTAAGGTGGAATTTTCAGGCACAGCCTCCCTGGACAGCAGCAGCCCAGTTAGAGGCAATGGCACCACAATTCCAAGTGTTGGGTTTAGTGGCTGGTCTGGCAGTCCCACGGGGATAGTTGAGTCTGACATTCCCTTCAGGGACACAATTCTCCTTCTGCTGAGCAGCCAGTGCAGTGCTACCTGTGGCAGTAGCCCCTTGGGATGCTGAGTGTTATTTTTATTAAGCTTAAAGCTGGACATCAGTGTGTCTGCTCCATGTGCATGTGTGCATCCATGTGTGCACACAGCTGTACCTGTAACACAACATGACTGCAAAAAGCAAACTGGGGGCTGTGAGATTCAGTCCTGCCTCCACCTTGGCTGCTCTGCCATGTTATGTCATGCTTTTAGCAGGCGAGGAGGTACCAGTGCTCAGTTCATCTTATTTCCTCTGCAATTACCACATTGGAAAAGAAGGAGTAGGGACAAGATTACGGGCTGCTTGGTCTTTTCCTTTGTGGAAATGGCTCTGGAGAGATGAAGTCATCGAGAAATTCTTTTTATGGAGACGTGGAGGTTTGGCCTGTTTCCTGGGGAGAGAAGAAAGGAAGGGCTTTCCTTTGCAGCAGGCAGGTGTCGGGAGGATCTGCGCCTCCTCCTCGCTCCTGGATTAGCGCTTCCTCAGCTCCTGGAGTGCACTGTGTCATCACTGCAGAGAGGCATAAAAACCAGCCTAAAATTGTTAGTTTTTTCTGCACTTTCTCTGCTGCAATTCAGAGGATGAATCCTCCTTCACATCCATCCTCTCTCTGCCCAGCTTGTACCCTGCCAGGCCCATTGCAGCTGATGTATTTATCTTCTGAAAAGAGCAGGTTTGGCAGGAGAAACTCTTCAACACATGGTTAACCAGAGACTGGATCCTGTATTGTCTTCTGCAAAGAACAAACTCAATTCAGAGAGTTTTACTGGATTAAAACAGAAATAAAAAGCCTCCCAAAAATCCATGAGAAGTACGATTTTTCACCTGGTGTTTATAGATTAGTTTCTATCCTAATTTATTAGGGTAAGATTTGGGGTGAAAAAAAAAAAAGGCTTAAAATCTAAACCAACTTGCATCTAACTTACAGAATTAAGACTGTCTGACCTTAAATGATGTTACATTTTTTTACATGGATGAGCATGGATTCAGCTACACCACATGCAGCCTACCAATATTTAGTATTAAAAGTCAAAAAAAGAGTTACTTGTACTGATCTACAAATAAATTACAGTGATAAATACGAGTGTTCTAAGCATCCAGCATAACCCATTTCAGTGGATGAACTTAAATGCCAAAAGAGGAGAACTGGGAAATGAAAGAGGTGAAGTTGCCGAGTGTGGGCTCTGCCTGCAGACCTGCTCTGGGGCAGGTATTTCTGCTTTTCTTAAGGTATTTACAGCAGTCTCTGCTCCTGGGATAAGTGATTATTTTAGCATTTTACCAACTTTTTTGGCAGACTGGTAATTAGCGGTGAAATTTTTCATCCTTGCAGATTAGCCCTGTGGAAAAGAAACAATTTTGAAAAGAACCATATCATCACAGCTTTTAATTAAGTAATATTAATTTTATATACTTCATTTTATGATGGTGCTGATAAAGAAATGTTTGCAAAACAAATTACTCTTTCAGAAATCTTTGGGTTTGTTTTTTTTTAACTGGTAGAGGCCATTGGTTGTGTACATGAGCCAGTAACAGTGCACTAACTTGCACTTTCCAAAATTGGTGGAAGGATATTGAATCCCTTTAGATACCCTTTAAGGAAGAGCTGTACTCCCTACAAATACTAATGGGGCAAACTCATCAGAAGTTAATTTCACCAGCAATGAAATGAGCCAATTTGGTTAAGTGACTGCCTAAATGCAATGTTTGTTAATTGATAGCTGCAAAGAAAACATCCAAGTGTGTTCCGTAACTACCCAGAATTAAAATGCAGGAACTATATGAAACAAAAAAGACCAGAAACCATTTGGTTACCTTGGCTGTTCTCTCTGCCTGAAGTATTGTAAATAACCCCAGGAAAGGATTCCTGGGGAGGCATGGCCAGCCAGAGGTGTGCCCACTGGCAAAGCAAAGTGAAGGCCCCAAATTCAGCATTTCTTTCTTCCATTTTGCACGAGAGGCATAAACTGTGGTTACGCAGGATTTATGGCATTGGAAGGGTCTGTGCAATACGGATGTTTGAGTGATGAAACTTTGGTGCAGGTGAAGCACTGACTGAGAGCCTTCTGCTGCTTACTGGTGAAATTGTTACCTAAAGGTGTTGTGAGTGGGTTCTGTGCCAGAGCCCCTGGGTCCCAGAGCCAAAGGAATGGTTCATAGTCTGTGAGATGCATTATACTGTATTATACAGATTCATTTGTACGCACGTACATGGCGCTTGCTACGTTCTGTAGCACACGGAGTACTGTGTTGTATCATTATCTCGTCATAATATAAATACAATTTTTTATAACTTTTTGTTGTGTTATTCAGTTTTTTAAAAAAAATTCATCATTGCTTTTCGTGCGTAGCGTTTCTTCTCTTTGAAAATCTTTACATATTGCAAATCTTTACAACTGGCTTAATGACTATTTCATAAGGAGCTCACTGAGTTTAGCAATTCAAATGAATAGCATGGTATGAAGTCTGGATTGCTATTTAACGTTCTTTTAAACACATTGGCCCAATGAAACCTCAATAGTCATTAATGTTATTTGTCTCTAACCATGGGTCCTGTATAAATTTCCACTATTATATTTTTGAAGACAAACCAACCTGTAAAACAAAGTGCCAGTAGAAATGCATTAGTGTCTGTTCTAAGTAATTATACTTGAAATCATTCCAGCTCTGTACAAGACAAGGAAAAAAAGCATTAAAAGGCAGCCTACAAGTTCTGCATGTGTATTTGGTCGAATATGAAAGTCACATCACAAGTGACGTGCAGCCAGACAAAAATGAGCATTTTAGTTTGTTACTAGGAGAGACGAGAGGAAGGACAGAGCCAAAATGCTTTTGTGAATGACATCGTTTACTCTCAGCTGCCGTGCGTGACATCCACTGGCTTGTGCTTGTTTGTCACACGTTTGGACTTAAATAAAGCAACGTCTTGAAAATACAGAAATAGTTTAAAGTTGAAACCATGGCAAGTAGCTTGTTGATATGTTTATGTTTGATTTGAATAAGTTAAGCTGCTGAATCAGTAATAATATTCCTGAGCAAAGCATAGTAAACTAATTTACCACAGCTTTCTTTGAAATTAATATTTTTACAGAATAAGCATAAAATAGAATCCAGTCTTTACTAACTTACTATACATTAATTTCCAACAGGAAAAAAGCTATCAAACTTATATCAGTGCGGTATTTTGTGACAGCACTTTTCTCAGCACAGGAATTATATGGGGTAACAAAATTATAACAAATGCAGTGACACTATTTTTGTAAATCCTGTACAGTTTATGACCTGTACAGCTTCTTTTATGACTTCTGTCATGTCCTATAATCTGTTTATTTTGCAAATATGCATGTTTCAAATTTAATATTAAATGTCCATAAGCTCGCCTTAACTATTAAGATGAAGATGTTTTGCCAAAAAGTATTTAAATAGAAAAGAGCCTTAAATTTTAATTGAATTCATAATGATATAACCATGAGCTTCCTCTAAAAGAGGTGCTTTAAAGTGGATTTAATGGCAAAGTTGTCGTTTACTGTTATTCTATAAACTGTGAATTACCCAGTGTTTTTAGGGATTGTGGCATGGCAAGAAAGTTGTGATGATGGTGTGGGGGCCAGAGGAGGAGTGGAGGGTTGGTGGCACTGCTGCCAGGAGAGCTGGGCCTGGACAAGCAGAGATTGCTGCTGGCGTCTTTGTGCCCACTATGATTTTACACTGCCCACAGCTCTGTGAAAGCTTCCTCTCCTGTGCCACCACTGCCTTACTGTGGGGAGGCTGATGGGAGAGAGGGAAGAGAGCAGGGAAGTGGGAGGGACACCCCTGTTGAGTCCCACACATGCTCCCACACACAAACCGATTTGCAGACTGGCCAGCTGATCAGCCCCGCTTGGGGTTTGCATTCAAAATAGGGTCAGGAGAGTAAACAAACCATTTTCTAGAAAAAAAAATCCCCTTGTGCATTGTATGTTTAAATACATAGGAGTGTTAGCCCAAAAAATGTGTAGGAGCTTCTTGTATATTTATGGCAAATCTGAAGAAAACTAATCACTTTGACCTGCTTTTCTGGGAATACAAGGTCTCAGAATGAAATCTACCATTCCTCTGGAGAGAAGATCCATGTGCCTGGGAGACAAAGCAAGCTGGTGCCAAATTCCTGTCTTATGACTCTGTTATAATAAAAGTTCACATGGCACTTCAGAAGCCGTGCTTAATTCAGAATATAAATTTGCTCAAAGGAATGAATTACCTTTTAGGACAGGGTGTTTCCAAAGACTGATTGTTACTCCAGCAGTCTGCAGCAGGGACCTCTGCCATCCTGCTGCTGCAAGCAGATGCGCAGTATGATGCAAAATCAAAAAGCTTCTATACAGTTACAGTTCACCAGCTAAACATCTATTTCCATGTCTCCTCTGTGGGTCTTTTTTTTTCCCACAAAACAAAAACCCAAACAAAAAAACCCCACCAAACAGAAAAAAAAAAACCAGAAAAAAACCCAAACAAAAAACAAACCCTAAAGAAGTAACAAGCAAATCACTTTCATGAGAGTTTTTATCTGACAAATGTATCCCAGTGGGAGGGTTTAGGCTGGCCAGCTGTGACATCTCTGTGGTGGCCACTGCACTCCTTGGCTGTTAGAGCCTTGGGTGATGGGATGATGGCGCTTCGCTCTGTGGTATCAGGCACAATGATGTCATATTTTGCAGAGGAATAAACACAATACGGTATGGATGGAATAGTGCAGAGCTTGCAGACATCCTACCAGAAATTTTTATGTCTTAATCTGCTGGAATTCACCATAAAATGGCTTGTAAAGGCAATATGCTATCTAAGCTGCCTCTCCAGTTCTAGGGCACAGATGCAAAACAACTGCCCCTAGAATGGAAAAAAAGGGCAAGGTAAGCCTTCAATTATGTTTTGACTGAACACAACCAAGAAAAAAATGAATCAGAGAAAAACAATCTTGACCCATGAGGAGCTGCAAAAGCAAACACTGAAGCATGTGGGGTGAGGTTGGGTGGAGAGAGGGGCTGTAAGAAATTTTGAAGATATGTTTGTAGGGGAAGTGTGTTCTTTAATCTCTACCCTAAAAGCCAATCGATGGTCTAACAAACGAAAATTTGTTTCCCTTTAGAGGCTTGCTTTTTCAAAATGAGAATTTTATGTGCACAATGTTCTGACCTAAAATATTTCAATTCTAGCCTGAATTCCTATGCCAGCAGGGATTATGAGATCATGCTGTCTGTCAACTTCTCTTTCGTCCATCTGTTCCCCTCCTCCTTTCCTTGATAACTTCTGAACCTTCTGGCTAATTTTCACCAAATTTGACAAAGCAGAGATAGGATGGAGGTTTTAATAATAATCCATGATGAAAACTTTCATAGAAATTCCATGTCTGGGTAGAAAGAAAAATAAATTATTTCCTGCACTGATCATGGCCCAGTTGACCTATTCACTGTTTCCAAGAGGTGGCCACAGGCCAGCACAGATGTAGCTCCAAACCAGCTACAGAATGAGCATTTAGTGTTTCTTGCCCAGCTACACAGATGGGGACAGAGGTTTTGGGAAGTGGGACATGGTAGCCAAGTGAGTCTGGAAAGAGGGAGAGGAACCAGTCACACAGGGAATTGAAGCCATTAGTTGCAGCAAACTAGAGAGACAATTTGATAGACAAAAGACAGACAATCTTTTATCAGACGTGTGTTCTTTCATCTAGGATGTGGACTGCAGTGGAAGAGCTGAAGTGCTCTCAGGACAGCAGAATTTTAGGAAGTTTTCTAGGCATTTAAAATTTGCTTTTACTCAGGCATTTTTTACACAAGTAACACCAAAACATTGATATCTATGAAATAAAAAAGACCCCAAACTACAACACTGTGAAACACAGCCCTGCAAAATAGCACTGCAGGAGAAGTTGATTTTAGTGCAAGCAACTGACTGAACTGAAACAGCACAGTCTGATGAAATAAGCTGGTGAATGCTTTTGTTCCTTCCCTGTTGGAAAGACATAATGCACTCCCATCTGTAAGACGATTTGAAAACTTCAGCCACCCTAAATTGCAGCTGCGTATCAGGCTGTAATCTGATGGGGAGGAATTCAACACTACAGCTCCTTTTACCCAGAAGAACTCACTGCCAGGTCAGGGTTTAATCTAAAAGTGTCTTGCACAGACCACATTATACGAGAAATCAACATTCTGTACTTTGCAAACGATACAGGTGCTGATTTTGATCTAGAAAACCTCACTCGAGTTAGTCTTAGCTGTGCTGAGCTGTGAAGTTGCTCATTTCCCTGTGTTGATTCATTTCAACAATTGCATTAAGTGAGATCAGAGAAGCTGAACATTCAGGACAAGAAGTGGGAGGGCTCAGCCACCCACATATGGACTGGGTCAATGCCTCATCAGGGTGAAATGTAGAGATAACATTTCTGGATGCAATAAGTGACTTCCTTCTAGAATAACTGACCCTAAGAACCACACACACACACAAAAGCCATTCTGAATTTAGTCTTCAGCAGTGCATAGGATCTAATTCAAGACTTATTAGCTGCTCAGTATTAGCAACCACAATATGATTAAACTTAACACTAAGAAGAGAGCAAGACAAAGCAAACAGATACTCAGTTTTAAGAAAATTACCAAAATGATCCATGCAGAAATGGAGAAAAATGCCAAAACTCCCTAAATGAGCAGTACAAAACTAGGAAGCCTACAAACACCCAGAAGACTTAAAAACCACCGTTCTAGAAGCTCAGGTGAAAGGTTTGACACAAATAGAAAAATGTGGCCCAAACCTCCCCCTGCATGACTCAATGAGAAATGAGGCTCTTGCAAGGCAAGTAGGGAAGCCCAGAAAAATGTGGCACATGGAAATGTAAACAGGAAGCAAAGATGGCCAAATTCAAAGACTGGCTGATAAAGGATGAAGGAAAATGTACTGATTGTTTCTAAATTGCCATGAATGCCACAGGTAAGGTATATGCCGAGGTGGCATTGACCAAAATCTTCCATCCTAGTGCGAGGAATCACTCCATGGGTTTTGGAAAGGGCTGAAACACAACTCAGGAGTTGCCTTTTCCAGCAGCAGGTGGTGATGTTCAGGGGAGTTGCTTTGGGAAGTTTTGAGGGGAGATCAGCATGTTCAAGATGACATCACACAAACCCAAGGACATAAAGGCCATGAATTACTGGAAGGACTAAGCAGGGGTGAAAATCACAGAGGGGCTGAGGGTGGTGAAGGGACTGGAGCACAAGTGCTGTGGGGAGAGGCTGAGGAGAAGAGGAGGCTCAGAGGTGACCTCAGCACTGTCTAGAACTACCTGAAGGGAAGTTCCAGCCAGGTGGGGGTTG
>JAWWEV010000134.1:65067007-65082120 GCA_035583235.1 Hafferia zeledoni
GACTGGAGTTGGACCAAGGGTTGGACTTGATGATCTCGGAGGTCTTTTCCAACCCAATCGATTCTATGATTCTGTGAGGGGGCTGAGACGAGCTGAGGGGGCTGAGGTGTCCTGAGGACGGCTCAGAGGGGCTGAGGGGCCGGGGCTGAGGCAACGCCATCGAAACCTCCAGCCCCCCTCGCCTCTCGCTGCCGGCCTGAGGGGCGGGATCGCCCGCGTGACGTCACCAGCGGGCCCGGCGCGAGGGCGCGTGCGCGCGCGGCCCCGCAGGGGGGTGCGATGGGGGCAGAGGAGCGCGCGCGTGCGCGCGGGGCGCGTGGCGGGCGGTTCGAGCTGTGGGCGCGCCCTGGACCTTCCCCGGGCCTTCTCTGAGCCTCCCCCCAGCTCTCCCCTCCCAGCCTTCCCGGAGTCTCTCCTGAGCCTCCCCACAGCCCTCCCTGAGCCTCCCCACAGCCCTCCCCCTCCCAGCCTTCCCTGAGCCTCTCCTGAGCCTCCCCACAGCCCTCCCCTCAGCCTTCCCGCCACCTCCCCCAGCCCTCCCCTCAGCCCTCCCTCAGCCTCCCCGCCGCCTCCCCTCAGCTTTCCCGCCATTTCCCGCCCCGCTCCCCTCCGCTCCCCTCGAGCCGCCGCTGAGGCCGAGCAGACGCCGCGGTGAGTACGGAGCGGGGCTGTGGGCTCGGGGCTCGCTCCCATCCGGACGGGATCAGCCGCCACCGCCGCGTTCCCGCTTCCCTCCGTCCCCTTGTGCCGCCCTGTCCCGGCTCCCGGCCGGGATCCCCGCGGGGCTGGAGGCAGCGGCTGCGCCGGGGCCGGGACGTGTTCCCTGAGGGTCCCGGTCGTGCGGCCACTGGGGACGGGGGTCGCGGTGCTCCCTCGGGACTCCGGAGGTGTTTGCAGTGTTGGGTGGCAGCGGCAGCGCCGTGGTGGCCCGGCGTGCCTGTGCACGAAGCTGTGTGGGCCCTTTATTGGACAGAATCACAGAATAGTTAAGGCTGGACTGAACCTCTGGAGATGATCCAGTCCGACCCCCCTGCCAAGGCAGGGTCACCTGGAGCAGGTGACACAGGAACCCAGTGGGTTTGGAATGTCTCCAGAGAGGGAGATTCCACAACCTCCCTTGGCAGCCTGTTCCAGTGCTCGGCCACCCTCAGCGTAAAGTTCTACCTCATGTTGAGGTGAGACTCGTTGTGTTTTAGTTTATGGCTGTTACCCCTTGCCCTGCTCCGCCTGTGGGCACCGCCGGAAAAGTCTGGCACCGTCCTCTTGGCACCCGTATTTATTTATTCTGAGCGCAGCCCCGTTTAGCACCGAGGGCAGAGCAGAGTTGGGAGGCCACCCTGTGACATGAAACTCGCATAACATTCAGTTTCATGTGTAATCTGTAAACTCTGCGTTAAGTCAGACACACAGGGACATCTTTACTTGTTCAGCCCTCCGGGCTGGCTGGTAAAGTGGGGTTTTGTGATGTAATGCATGTTTTATAAACAGAGTATTAAGTAATATCAAACTAAAAAAACCCCCACCTTAGTATTACTGGACCGTTGCAGACAAGGCTTCTTGACTGTGTTGATAATTTATCCTTTGTTTTCTGTTGCACACACTTTAGGATCCCAGAGCTGATGATTTGTTTGCTGGGAAACAACGAAGCAGCAAACTCCTTTTTCTTGCAACTTTTAAGTTGTGACTGTTTTTGTGAGAGTATTTATGCTGATCTTAATTTGAATTTGTTATAACTGGTCAAAAAGCCTGCAGTATTATGTTGAGATATTTATATGTTAAAGTATTTCTTGTTCCATTTTCAGAGGAAACTTTAAAATGAAGATTTAGAGGACAAGGCTGTGCTTGCTGCTGAGGTAAAAGAAAGCCCTTTATAACCAGGATCTTGAAGTGCAGTGCAACATCACTGTAGTTTTGTTTTTAGGACAAACTGAAACCTCCACTCATTTTGGAAGAGTTAAAACAATTGTGGGTGTTTTTTCAAATGAATGTGAAGAAAACTGTAAAACTGTATGTGTAAATCACTTTTGCAGGCTCAACACCTGTTGCTTTTAAGTGATTGGTGCTATTCTATTTTAATAATAAATTTATATGAATTAAGCAAAAATATAAGTGCTTACAAAGATCAGGGATGTAATTGATGTAAAAATGTGTCCTGATTTGATTAAAAAAACACAGTGAGATATCCCTGAAATAAAAATTGGTTTCTAGTCTTTGAATAGAGACACTAATCCAGAACAGCATTCAGGTTTTTTTGATGGGATCTGACACTTCCTTTTTTCTATGCAAACTCTTTTTTTATTAAAATACTGAATATTCTTTTTAAATGGCAAAAAAATTACAGCTGGAATAATTCTCCAGATTTTTTTCCATGCATTTGGATCTTTTCTGCTTACAAAGAATATTTTAATCATGAGCTGTGGAAAGGATTTTGTAGAAACTCTCAAGAAAATTGGATATCCAAAAGCTGATGAGCTTAATGGAGAAGATTTTGACTGGATGTTTGAGTCTTCGGAAGACAGACCATTTCTGGAGTGGTTTTGTGGAAATGTAAATGAGCAGAATGTGGTATCTGAAAAAGAACTGCAGGATTTTGATAATCTTCTCGAGTGTGGTAAGCCCATTTTGGAAGGAAATGCACTGAATGAAGCCCTTAAAACCTTGAACCCCGTGGATTCAAAGAACAGTAGCCAGGAGGAGGAGGAGGAAGAACTGAAGAATTTAGAGGATGAGCTTCAAACTCTTCAGAAGTTAAAAAAGCTTCAAATTCATCGGCATAATAAGCTCCAACTCCTGGTTACTGCAAACAGCCGTTTGTTGCAAACAGTGCAAAGCAAAGAGGAAGAAGCACATAAAGATTTGAAAAAAGCTCTGGAAGTGTTTACTGCAGCCAATAATAAGCTCGACAATGATCTGCAGTCCTTTATCGGTGCCGTGAAAAAATTTGCCTCTTTCTTCAGTGCCTCAGATTCAGATCAGGGAGCAGATGTACATCCAGTGTTTTTTTCCCAACTTTCTTTGGACAGGTATTTGTCTCTGGAAGAACAAAGCACTGCAGCACTCACCTCACGCCTAAAAAAGCATTTTTATCGAGGTATGCCTGAATGTGTTGAAAATTCACAGGCAAGCAACTTTCAGCTTGAAGATTTAAGCAAGCAAGTCCCTTGTGATGGGACTAGTGAAGTTCCTGAGGAGATTGAGGAGGTGGCCAGGCTCCAGGCCGCGTACATTTGTGCTCAGCGTCAGCTCATTCAGCTTCAGGCTGCAGAGGAGGGCAGGAATTCGGCCGTCAGGTGTGCAGAGAGGATCCTGCAGGCCTTAGACAAGGTAAGCCACAGAAGGTGACAGAAGGTAGTGGAGTTTTAAACAGGAATGTTCAGTTGGATCCAGTGAAGGGAATTGCTGAGTTACTGTTACTTCAACTATTTTTATGTAGTGAAATGGCACCTCCATGAAATTTTTGTCCTGTTCACCAAACTCTTGTGAAATAGGTTCAGTCTCTAAGTTAGAAATTCTTTGCTATGGCACAGTACCTTTAAATCTACTTTCCAGAGTTACTATCTTAAAACCCTAGAACTTAGTAGTACCTTTCTAGTTTAGTTCAGCTTTGAATTTTCAGATTGGAACTGTCTCTCTGTTGTTTGTACAATAAACAAAATCTTAGCTTTGGTTACAATGTTATGATGTTGAGGAGCCAATACCATAAATGTATTCCTGTGTTGTATTGCACAGCATAAGCTTTGAAGGTTTTACTTCACTGATTCTTTTGAAACTCAAGTATTTGTACCAAATAAATTAATGATAGTTGAAATCCCCAAAGTCTCTCAACAAGTGAGTGACAGGCAGATATGACTACTGGAATTTGTGAAGAAATCGTAATGAAAGGAAAGGTATTCACTTATGCCAGTCATGGAATAACTTGAGGCATCATGTCAGTTTGTGTGTTTTCATTTATGGATGACTGGTATATAGGACTTGATTGATTAGAGTACTTAGAAAAGATTGATTCTGCTGGCAGTGTTGATCATCCAATGAATATAAAAAATTATGTTTGCAGTGAGATTTCAGTCAGACATGCTTGAAATCTGGGTCTTGGGCAAAAAGCAGCTCTTCTGGTTTTAGCACAATAAACTGTTTCCTGACCCTGCTATAGAATGAAATTACTTTTTACTGAAATATATTTATTTGCTACCTGATTTGCCTTATGTTGTAAAGTTCTGTAAAACCACTTACGGAGTTTTCCTTTAATTTTGTAGGTAAATGTAACATAAGTACATGAAGGAATGTTTGGGAAGTGGCTTGGAGGTAACAGGGAAGGAATTGACAAATACTTTGTTTTATGCAGGATACTGGACAACAAGAAAACCTTGATGCCAAAATTTCTAGTTTGAGTGATGAAATTTCAACAATTAAACAAGATATAGCTCGGATAAACAATGAAGAGCTGCTTCCCCTTCTGAAAGAGAAAGCACAACTTCTGACTGCACCGGTGGTGAAAGGGTACGTGGATCATCAGATTGCTCAGCAGGACTGCTATGCTGCAAGACAAGAGGAAATGTGCAGGCATTTAATAAGACAGAAAGCATCGTTTGAACTTATTGAGCTGGCCTGTAAAATGGAGATGAAAAAACACCAGGAGATGAGCTGTCAGCTTGAGAATTTGGTGGAATCTCTGAAGCAGAGCACTGATGAGTTGCAGCAGAGACTGCAGGTGATAACTGAGCGAATTCAACGTGCAAAGCCACGAAACACTATTGGTCCAGAGGATGGTTTCTCTTGCAGGTGAGTGTTATGGCCACTATTGAACTTTGACTTGCTTTGAAGTAATACCCCGGAGATGAAAGCTTAGTCAAGCTAAGCCTTCCCTGTTGGGAAGTTCTTGGTTACTTGCTGTAGCTAATTAATATTTCAAAATCTCAAGAAATGAAGCCTTCAAGATATGAAACCTGCTTCTTCCTTGTCCTTTGAAATTCTTTGCACATTTGCCTGAGGAAAAACCGTTCAATTATCAGTCCTTTTAATAGTGCTGAAGCATTCCTAAGCAATATCCAGAACAGAATGAATGTTTAAAGCCACACCTGTCTCATATGGTGCTCTGATCCAGGACCTCCTGGAAGCTGCTGTAGAAGGACAGACGTTAACAGGGATTTCCCAGGCTGTGTGTCTGTGTGTGTGGCCTCATCAGCTGAGCTGGCAAAAAAACCCCTGTGGGGGGGAGAGGAACGACTCCTTTGGTGTATGAAACGTGTTTAGCTCATTTTTCCTGCTTGATTTGCCATCTGGTTTGAGTGTCCTGTCACCCATGCAGGAGTCTGGTTTGTCACCATCCCAGTAGTTCAGTGTCCAGTTAAGTGTCTGTGCAGCTCATGTGATGCAGTCAGGGGTGTGTGCTGGGCTGCTGTTCCGTCACAATTAGATGTTTTGATGAGGTGTATTGTATAATTATAGGTGTGTTACTGTCACACTTTCCCTCCTTCTTTGGAATGGAGCTTTAAGTGTTGGGGTTTTTTTAATAATTGTTAAGTGATAGCAGAGTATGGTTTGGCCTAGTGAATAACTGCAATAATTAGGTAGCATTAATTTGCTCCCATTGTGTGTTTGCATTGTCAACTTGTAATATTTTTGTTTATATATAAATATATACATTTATATATTATTATACTTATATAAGTTTATTATAAAGTCTTCAAATCACAGAATGTTATCTGGCTACTTTTTCCACTTTTTTTTTTCCTTTTAAAGGGAAGGGAAGTTGAAGGAGATAAAAGCTATAGAGTTTGTAAGCAGAAGACACTCGAAACTCAGTTACTTTTGAAATACAGCTTCTGCTCTTACTAAAACCAATCTGATTTTATATTAGGGCTCAATTCCTGAAGATTTTATTGTGGAGAGGTTGTAGTAACACTTGAACAAAGTTGTCTGTGACCATATTGGCCTATTCCGGATGCAGTGTAAGGGCACAGTTTGGTACAGTGTGTAATGCTGTCTTTTGCTTGACTTGTAACTAATTGCAGAATTTCTTAGCAGTGTCTTCATGGAAAACAGGAAATACTCCAGTAAGCTTGAAAATGTTACAAAGATTGCTCTTATTTCTTACTGGCCATTGAAGTCTGGGTTTTCTTCAGCACTGAAAAGAATGTATCTTAATTGCAATCCTTGAAGTGTCAGGAAAGAGTTGGCAGAAGTCAACTTCTATTTGCATTCATTATGTACTTACTGTTACTTAGCTATTTCATTGTCACTAATTTAATACTGGAATATTTTGGATTCCTATTAATCACTGGCTGTATATAGATAGAATAATGAATCAGTTATAGCAGTGCAGTAAAAGAGCCCTGAGCAGCACTGCCTTTGACTAGACCTCTGAATTCTCAGCATGGACATCTTCTCTTGACTAAGGATAATGGAGTGCTTGGGAAACTTAGGAATGGTTGTGTGTCTTATTTCACTTGTTACAGGTTGTATCAGCTCCTGGAAGGAGGAAATAAAAAACAACAGTTATTTAAAACATACAAACACCTGGAGCAGATGACTCAGAAGTTAAAGCAGGACTGTGCTACAGTACAGGAGCAGATAGCAGCATCTTCCCAAGAGCAGTCTCTGCTTTTGTCCAGCCTAGAAGGAGATGTAGATGCCCTCCGTGATGCTCTTTATTGTGGAGGAAATCAGATCCAGCTCCGTAGCCCGGTAAGCCTTTATCGAGTTATTAAAATTATTATATTAACATGTGTCATGTTCTTTTACTGACAGAAATGTGGCACAAAGGCTGCAGACACACAAACTGCCCCCACTTGTCAGCAACAAGTTTATTAGTGTAATGATGATGGGCACTGTATTCACTTTGTTCTTGGCAAATGGTGGGTTTTTGTAAGTGCTGACAGGTAATGATTTTTTGTGTCTGAGCAAATTGTTGCATATACCTTAATTAATTTCAAAGGCATATCCTGTCCTGTATTACTGTCAGTTTGTGGTATGGGAAATACATTGTCTGGATAGGATGTCACTGGAGAACTCATTTAAATTTCTCTTTATTTTCGATGCCCTCTTTTCTCCCCTGTTATCTGTAACACTCCAAACATGGTTTGTCCCCTTAAAAAGCCTGGCCATGGGTGGCTCCTTCGGACAAAATAAAAATTACAGAATTTTGAAGGACAGTTGTATTTGGACAATCCTGCTACACAATTCCCAGGCACTGGGTTTAGAACATCTTTTAAATGGGAATAGACTTTGTTAAATGCAACTTGTTACGGTTTTTAAATAATTGTAGATACCTCAAAAATGCATCGAGGGCAATCTCCTGTTACATAATACTTCCTTGGTTAATTACATAAAAATATATTTAACTTTCATCTGTCAAGTGAATTTGCAACATATAGAACAGTTTTTATTAAAAATTGAAGCTCTGTAATTGGAACAGTACATATGTGGGAATGACACATTATTAAATCAAATATCTGTCTATTTGTTCAATTTACCTCTTAAAACATAGTGACATCTCTTTCTACTGCTACTGTTTCTCAAGGAGAGTAACTCCTTTAATCAGGAAATAATGTGTAAGTAGATGACTAATCTGCTTAGGCTGAACTATCATAAGAGTGCTAGTTGGGAAAATTGTAGCTGGTGGTTAATGACTCAATTGTAAAATTGATTTGGCTTTTTTGTTGTGGTCTTTTTTGCCTTTTAAGATTTGACAAGCTATGAAGACTTGTGATTGATTGAAAAGGTCATTCACTCATCTGTCTAGGTCAGGGTCAGATTCTTATGGTCTTAACTCATCTGGTCAACAAGTAAATGAAATTACATTTGTATAACCTGATGTGAGTTCTGTTACATGGAGCTCAGAAATTACATGAATGAAATCCCTTATCACCTCTGTTTCTGTTTTTTTTTTCTGTGATTACTTTTCAATTATAAACAAAAGTGGCTTCCCACACCAAAACCCTTTTGTATTTCTAGCTCAGCTAATGTATTATCAATATGAAAGTAATAATTTTTTGTCTTTTATATTTTGTTAGGAACTTACTGAGCGGTTTCATCAACTGGAAGTTGATCTAGATAAACTAAATCAACTCCTCACAGATCTGGTTGCTGATCTGAAGTCAAAGAGAAACATTCTGGAGTCCAATAAGCTACAACAGATGGAAAGAGACTTGTATGTGTATTTTTTCAAAGACGAGGATCACTTGAAAGAGATGGTGGAGAAACTTGAGCAGCAGTCTCAGGCTAAAACCAGTGGCCTGGAAGATGAGAATTTCACAGCCAGTGGAGCTCTTAATGTCTAAACTTCAGTACTCTTAAGGAAGGATAACGTTAATGTAATCTGTCTACAAGTTTATGGAATAATAAACGTTAGTGTGTCAAGGCTGACACTTACCTGTCACTGCAGTGTGTTACTGGTTTGGATTGTGTGCTGCTTCGTGGGTTTTGGCATCTGCCCACCGAGTTTTGTCAGAGCTCTTGGATACAAAGTAATGCATTGTTTATTTGAAAGAATTATGTGCAGACTCTTCTGCTGGCCTGTAGGTTCATTTCTGCTGCACCAACAGGAACATTTCACACCCTTGGGTTTTCTTGCATGCTGAGAATTGTGAACTGCAAAAAAAACGTGGAGGAGGCATTTCAGATTTTGGAACATGAGTGTAATGTGCTCATAGTGAAGAGGAGAGTTCTTCAAGGCAGATATTCTATGATTGTTTCCCTTACAGTTTTCCTAAGAAGATTTGGTTTTGAGTGTGTTGGAATATATACCACAATCTGTTTTAACTACCAAGACCATCTCTTAATTTAACTTTTGGCCTCTCTTCCCCATTGAAACCTGTCCATACTTACACTGAACTTGTCAAGGAAAAAGAATTTTAAATTTATCTTTTGGACTTCTGAGTTGTGCTATAATTTATAATGATAAGCATTTCAATTCAGAGTTCTGATACTTTCATACTTCCCCTTTCATGTGCATTGTTAGCCTGTTTATCAAATTTTTGTACAGCTTCCTAATATACCAATGGAACTAAGTAGGCTTTTATAGTATGATAAGTTCCAGTCTTATATTTTGATGGGATCAGCTGTGCTTGCTTTCAAGCATTGTACATACTGATGTATTTTATCAACTTTAACTTCACTAACAGTAGTCTTAAAACTATTTTGATGGAAGACTTTTAACTTTTATGTGAGCATAATTTATTTTGAAATGTTTAATTATTTTTTACCTTACCGTTTTGAGTGTCTTTATGTCTGGATTTCATGCTGTTTATACTTTGTATTTATTATTAAATGACAAACTATAAATTCAGTTTAGTGTGGTCAATATTTATGGTGTATCTGTTTGTTGGTTTTAGGCCTGTTCTCAGGCATAAGTGTCTTGTTTATATTTAGTCTGTGGGGTTCTCGTTTTGATCTGCCCTGACGCTGTGATTGCTCCTTCCCACTCTGAGAAGTGAGGGAGCACTTTAACCCTGTGTGGGAAAGAAGTGTTGCTCTTAATTATCCAAGTTTGGAGGAGTTGTGTGTGGGCAAAGATGGTACTTCTGACTCCTGGAACATCAGGGAAAACAAAGCCACTCTGTCCCTCACTGCCCTTCCCTCACACACTCGCTAATTTAAGCAGGATCGATACAGCCAGTTCTAGTGCAGCGTGAGGGATGTTGCTGTTTGAATCCGGATACAAATGTTTGCACTACTGAGTATTCAAAGTTGCAATCTGCCTGTGGTCTCCAGCTAAGAAAAATACTCCAGTGCAAGCAGAGGAACCATTTGCCTGATGGTTCAGCTTGACAGTCTGCTCATGATTTAGTGGAGAAGACCAGAGTAACAGCACTCCAGTTACTACCTGTATGGGAATAAATTAGTAAACAGCAGTATTTGGTGGAGGGATGGACTTGTACAGCTTGGATCCTTTATTTAAAGGATCCATTTTGAAAATATTGGGTATTTCTCTTGTGTAAAGTGAAGTTTATGCATTCTTCTGGTCTATCTGTAAAATACCAGGGCATCAGTGTGGGCACCATTACTTGTGATTCTCCAATGTGTGTTGTATCTAGGGATTCTCCCAAGTATTTTTTTTGTATTATAGAATATGGCCAGGTCAGCTGGAAAAGCAACTCCTTTTAAGAAAGGGATGAAATTTAGAACAACAGGAGCTGTGGTCAAAGCTTGTAGAGCCTGTAGATGTTACTGCCCAGTTTCTCAAACTGACAAACTGTAGTAACTATTTGAAAGTTACTGGTATGTGTAAGTACTTGAGTGCATCAGTTACACAAAATTTAGGAAATAGAGGTCTTTTATGATAAGTATTTTCTGAAACAGCACATAACATATATCATGATAGTACTGCTTGTTTCTTTCATCTTGTGTTGGCTCAGTTTTGGCAGTTCCTTGAAAGTTGATTGTTTCTTTCCTGATAAACTCCAAGCACCAATAACAGTCAGTGTCTGCGTGTGCTGGACTAGTTAAAAGATGTTGAGAAGGGGGAAGTATGTCAGCCACACATTAAATTCTTTATTTATTTGCCAGATTTTTCTTTTTTAGTACAAGTTAGCTGTACTTCAGACTGCTGATTTTTTTAATCAATGTATTAAGACAGCGTTTCAAAGATGGTAGTCTTTATAAATAGTTACATTTTTATTTACAATATGTTACTAGTAGGCCTGTCTGGAAAGAAATGTAATTTTCCACTGAGAATAATTGCTGAACATGCTCACTGTATTTTGTCTTTAGTTTCAACAGAATATAAGTGAGGATTGTTTGTGGCCCTGATTAATTAATAATTGCTGTGTTCTGTGTTTAGGTTTAATCTTAAAAATGGAGCATTACACGTACATAGGATGTGAGATTTCTCAACTGCCTCTCTCTGATACTGCTCAGAGGATTATGAGAGCTTTGCAGTCTATTCCTTTAGAAGTTCAGACTAAGAGAGAAAATAACCAGAGTGAGTAAATCTTGGCCTATTTAAGTATTTTTCAGGTAAAAAGTTGAACACAAACAAAACAATATCAAACTTCTAGTCCTTATTTTTAAATAGGGGATGGGGGAAAAAGATGAGAGGTTACGTTTATAGGTTTAGAAAAGGAATTAAATTGTAACTGTGATATTTTCTGGGACTTCTCTGATTAAATAATGGTATGTGAGTGCAAGGAACAGCACCCTCTTTAATTTTTTTCTTTCTGTTCCTGTGTGGTGTAGAAGTAGATGAGAATTTCAAACTGTTACTTAACTAATACTATCAAATGTAATAAATTAGATGTATATATTAACTTAACTCTAGAGTAGATATTTAAAGATCACCAGAGGTACTAGGAACTTGGCCTGTGAACTCTGCAGACTCATGTCTGTCCTTTACACACGTGTTCATTAGCAGTGCACTCCTTGTGAAATTCCAGGGGGAAGACTGAACAAAAGTCCCAGTGAAAGCAAATTAGGTAATGTTACAAGTGCCTCAGCAGATCTTTCTGTTGGGCAAATCTTACTCAGAACATTGTGGATACTAGGGAGGTTTTGCAAGATGTAATTTTTATTCTCAATTCTCTGCATGTCATTGTCTGTCAGTCTTGTAGCTCTGGAAGGAAGTAGATAGAAAGTTGAGAGTTTTGTGCAATTTCAGTTGTCTGTTTTCTCCTGAGAATTAGATCCTGGAATATTATTTGATGGATGGGATTTGTTCCTGTGTACATCATGTTTTTTGCAGCCTCAGTTTTATATAAATTATGGTTCAAGCTCCTCTTTCGGTGGTAAAGTTTGGTATCAGTGGAGCCTGGTGGTGTAGCAGTGACAAGGTAGTAGTTCATTGCCATGTCAGTCAGTGATTTGAAGAAAATGGGATAAGTTCATTTTAAAATGATACATTGTATGTGATACAGCTGGGACCAAAACCCAGATGATTTTAAACAAAATCAGATATATTTTCAGCCTTGGTTTGATTGCCATTCTTCTTCTACTACCTTGTAATTTTCACTGCCTTCATTTTCCCAAGTAATATTTTTTGTCTTAGACTGGGACACTCTCAGTGCTCTGCAGTCACTGTATCATGTTGTTTTGTCTGCTCTTGGTCCATTCCCTCTCTCTCAAGATGCAAAGTTACAGATTCTTATTTTTTTGGAAGCACTATGGAGGTGCCTGGTATCTCTAGCCAAATGAGCCTGCAGTTGTCTTTGTAGTGCTGCTAAATCCTTATTTACCGGGGAGTGAAAGAACAATATTGAGCATTTTGTGGCAGCAGCTCACATGACAAGCTTTTCTTGCTCTTGTTTTCCTTCCATGCAGTAATTACTCAGTAATTGTTTCAAGTGTACAGGCTTAGCACATTTATTTGAAGCTCTTAGGAAATAGCCTATATGTGTGTGTGTGTGTGTCTGTCTGTCTATCTATCTATCTATCTGTCTGTCTATCTATCTATCTGTCTGTCTGTCTGTCTGTCTGTCTGTCTCTTTAGCGTGGCTCTGGAAAGAAGAAAAGGTTCACCTCTCTTAAAAACAAAACTTGTGTTAGTTGGTCTGTTTCAGACTGTATTGAACTGTATTTTATTGACAGATTTTTAAATTCTACTTAATGAAAAAACTGTTTGTCTTCTAGAAGGTAAATACGCGGCTCAAATAGAACAAATATCCACAATTTTGACCTCATTGGTGCGATTCTGTGGTTATCTTGGCAGTGTAACTGTAATGTTTCCATCAAGCCTAAGGGAGTTGTAGGGCAAGGACGTGTTTCTGCTGCCATCTGGTGATACTTTGGTGTAATTCAGGAATTGGAAGTTGCATATCTCTTTATTAATTGTCATACTGATTGCTGCGTGCTGGAGGAGAGAAATGTAATCCTGATCATCTTCTCTGGAGAGTGAATTTATCAAGAAAGAGTGTCTTGCTGTGAAACAATTAAAAGCACTGAATGTAAACTAAGATACTATCATTCTTGATTTATAATGTTATTGTTGTAGAAAGTGTCAAGAAAACCAGACCTAAAATGTTTAAAGCTACAAACACAGCTATGCCATATTGGCTGTTCTAACAGCTCAGGTTAGAAGTTTGAGCTGGAGATAAGTGGCTGATTATACACTTACACCAACATATAGCAATAAGCTGTTTCTTCTAGGAACTAAAATAGTCTTTGAAAATGCTTTTTTTCCCCTGTATTTTAAGTACAGGGTCTTGATTTGCCTAGACAAAAGTTTTTTCTAACAGTTTTAGTAAATAGATCACTTATGGTTTGTGTGAGGTGGGTTGTCAGTATGTTAGATTCAGAAAGTGTCTTGCTGTTGGAAAGGCAAACTCATGGCTGAGAACAGCAGTTCAGTGTTGCACTCGGTATGGGGGACAAAACACATGCTTTGCCCATGAGGTGTCTTTTGTCTGGATAGTAAGATAACCTAGAGATAAAAGAATCCTAATTGCTGACTCTGGACAGACCTGCACTTCAGGAGACTTGTCTTTTTCCCTGTTCCACTTTGTGCCTGCTGAGACTGTAATTACTGCTAGCCCATAGTAATTCCCTGCTCTTTCATTCCAGTCTTCACTTGCTTCTCCTCTTCTTGGGACTTTTGGGAAATGTTAAGGGCAGAAAAGAAAATGCTTGTTCTAATGGTTTCACTTGCCATAGTGTGAGTCCTGAGGTGCATTTACAAACCTTCTTGAAGCTGCAGCATCTGTGCTCTCTGAGCTGTAGGTGAAGATCCCTGACAGTTCAGTGGTGGGCCCAGAGTGACAGCTGTGCTGTGCTCTGTGTCAGACCAGCACAGGTGGCCATCCTGCTTCTCCTGGGACTGGGATCACCTTTTCTTTCTGTCAGCCTGTAGGTCTGAATTCTCTTGCTCTCTGTTCTTGTCTGGTCTTACAATACCTGTTCTATTGCACAATGAACAGGGTGCAAAAATTATCCCCTGCAGGTGAAACATGGTCAGTTTGCTGTAGGGCATGATATGCTAAAGTCATATATGCAAATGGTGCTTTATAGAACAAAGTTATTGTGAAATAATAGTGCCTAATTCCAAGAAAACAGTTAAAATGTGTAAAGTATGTAGGGTTTGGATTTGTTTTTTTTTCCTTCATGCTCTTGCCCCAGCTTTCCTTTAACCAAAATGGGTTGTGTTTTCTTGAACAAAGGAAATATGCCTATTTGTGGGATTATACTAATGCCTCTTCTGAGTACCATGGAAAATGTTTGTCTGCTTTGTAATGAATTTGAATTAATTTTTTCTTAATGGTGACAAAGCAGGCTTTTTTGCATATGCATATTTCAGAACCTGCAGGGCCCTTTTAACCATGAATGATACTAATTTGATAAAATGGTTGTCAAGGGAAATTTTGCTACAATTATTTTAGATTTGGTATAAGTGTCAGTAATATAACCCTGTATGTAACCTAAGCTACATGCACTGCTTGCAGATTAATTTGTACTGAAAAGTGTTTCTTCTTTTTTAAAGGTATAGAGAAGACAGAGGAAAGTAAACTAGGTGATAAGGATGTACATCTGAGAAATGAAAAGGCAAGCATTTTGTAAGACTGAAAACAACTAAAAGCAATATTTTTATAGCAGGTTTGAAGTTATATAGTGGCTCTTTCATAACAAGCTTTATCACAATATATTTTATACACTCATGGTTCAGATAGCTTTTCCTGTCTTATTTTGCATTTGGCATGTATTTACCTGTGAGAGTCTTGGCCCGACTTCTGTTACCTTTTCCACAAGAAGTTGATTTGTTAATGACACATTGATCAGAATGAGCTTGCCACATTCAGACAGTTACCAGGGTTTGGAAATGTTCCAGACTTCTGTCACTGAACAATCACTAGCACATAATCACAAAGTGAGCTGATTCAGGTGAAAAATTACTCTGAGGAAGTTTAATTTTGGGTTTTAATCATCTCTCTGAATTTGGTTTGATGAACATGTGAGTGAGTGCCGTGGCAGGAGAGGGAATGGGAAACTGCAGCAGCCCCAGCTCAGGCTGTGACTGTAAAACCCACTGTGTCGATCGATGGGTTGCAGATGCTGCAAGTGAACTCCTGTCCTAGCTACAAGTTTCACAGCCTTCCTTACTCTGGCTCTAGTGAATGTTGCCCACTTCAGCAA
Organism: Hafferia zeledoni; assembly: GCA_035583235.1. Taxonomy (NCBI): domain Eukaryota; kingdom Metazoa; phylum Chordata; class Aves; order Passeriformes; family Thamnophilidae; genus Hafferia; species Hafferia zeledoni. The sequence goes on from JAWWEV010000134.1 coordinate 65,082,062, forward strand.
GTCCATTCAGGCTGCTCAGGATGCGGAAAACTGATTTCTTTTGTGGAGTGGGAGAGTTT
>JAWWEV010000134.1:65082220-65104740 GCA_035583235.1 Hafferia zeledoni
TGTTGCCCACTTCAGCAAGTCCATTCAGGCTGCTCAGGATGCGGAAAACTGATTTCTTTTGTGGAGTGGGAGAGTTTCCTTCCAATTACATTGGCTCATAGAGGCTCATGCAGCTGTGGGTGCACATGGATAGTAGTGGAACCCCTTTTCGTGATGATGAGATGCTAATTTTGACTTGCTGCTCTAATGGAATCTTCCTACACTGACATAAATTATGGAACTACATCCTGGGAGTTGTTTTCTCTACTTCCAGCCACATAGTTATTTCTAATAGAAGATCATAAGCTGCTGTTTCTCCCTGTGGTTTATTGTAGTACCAGCTGTATTTTTCTGACTTGATAATTAAATTGCATTGTTCTTACTTTTGAACCTTTAAAAGGGAATTGCTTATTCCTGATTTTATAATTACTGGAGTGTCCTAATTCAAATTCTGCTGTGTTAAATAATAAAACTATTTGCAGTTTGACTGGGGAATACACTTTTGAGTGAATTAATTGTCTTTCTGTGGCTCTTAAACATATTATTTTTCCATTTCTGGTAACTTTTATAGTGTCGACTTTTTGATTAGCATTGTCTAAGTCCATTCAATTTGTCTTCAAAAATTTGTCTTTAGAACAGCCACTATTCATTTTGGTTGTAGCTAAAGTTTAATTAGTTCCCTTTTTCTGTTTTGTTAGAACCTGGTAATTGTACTTCTGCTGTAGAACTTGATCCTGTGAAGCATCATCTTAGGCAGTCTTAAGCCTTTTTTATCTTTTGACTCCATAGAACTGTGGTTTGGGAATACTTGAACTGGGTTGAGAAATATTGCAAAACCATGAAAAACCCACCAAAATTCCTGGCTTTGTCATTCTGGCTTGCTCAATCAATACAGGTTGGATAGAGATGGACAATATCCTTTGACCAGTGAGAACTGTCATCCTGGGGAGTGCAGGGAGCCCTGCCCAGCAGTAACTTGTGGTTGGTTTGAAGTCAGGAGGCCTTAGTTTTTGGAAAGGCAATGGCAGCAGAGGTACTAAAGAAGAGCCGAAAATACAGGAATTTTGAGAGGCTTTGGTTATTTTTTAGCAGAGTGGGTGAATGTTAAACTTCTACATGATGCTCCAACTAAAAATGAGGAGACAACTGCTCTGTGGAACAGTTAGAGAACTCAGGAGAGAATTTGGTTTTCATTTGATTCTGTGTGAGATTAGGTTTGAATTCTTCCTGCTGAAAGGTGCTCTGACAGAGACTATAATCTTTCTGAGACATTAAAAGAAAGATACTACAGTAGTGCTTAATTTCAGTAGAGGAAAATACATAAAATTGAAGGAGCTTTTTTAAAGAAAGTGTAAAGAATTGCCCTCCAAAATCAGAACATTTGTAGATAGCATAGAGATTTATTCAAAACAGAGTAGTGAAGATTTAAAATGAATACTAAAATTGTGCAGGAAAAAGTAGTATAGCCATGAGACAGTATGAAGGACACTACTAAAAAATGTCAAAATGTGAACTTAGCAGAATTTGTATTTTCATATACTTGCCTCATTTGACTAAGTTACTTGAAATACACAATAGTATAATCCAAAAAAACTTGGAGGAACAGTTTGCAAATGCATCACTAGCACATCATTTTTTCAAATTACTCTGGAGTAAAAATCTTGCCAGTTCCTCTAAGGCCTACTGGTGATTGAGGCATGAAGAGATTGAGGGAAGATCCAACCCTGTATAATCTCTAAATAGTTAAACACACATTTATCTTGGAAAGGTCACTGGTTGCCATTCCAGAGTCCTTGTTTATGAAATCAAGACAGAGGATCTGTCTCAGCTGAAGAGGTTGTGGAAGAAACTAACAAAATAAACGGTAAGAAAGTATTAGGGCCACAAGAAGAAAGTATTAGGGCCAGTAGTGTACCAAGGAAATTTATATAGGAAATAAGGACAACATTTATGAAGGAAATAAGAAACAAAACATCACTATGCAGCATGTTGCTTAATGCTGTTTAGCAGCTGCTGCTGAGAAGGGATCCAGGGACTCCCCCGCAGTAAGAAAACTGTTCTTAGTTAGGTATAGTGGATTAAACAGAATAGATTATAATGCTTATTCATACACCTGATAATACTTCTTCAGTGCAACTTTCATGTATATATTTGTTATGGCTTAACATCTTTGAAGTTGCTTGAAGAGATCCAGTGGACTCCTGTACTTGGATTTCCAAAGCAATCATTAAAGGTCCTTGCCAAAAGTTCTTTAACAAACTGAGCTGTCATGAAAAATGCTCTGAATATTGAAATTAAAGATGGACTCCTCTCTTCAGACACTAATAACCTTGTCACTATGGAAGGCAGGATACTGGACTAGATGCATCTTAGAGTTGTTAATTTGGCATTTTTGGGCGTTGGACTAAGATTTAAAAAAAACCCAAACCAAAATAAGTTGTTGTGAATGTGAACAGTATATGTTCATAAAATGATCTCTACTGATAAATACTTGAATTTTGCTTTATGTAATGTGGTTGGCCTAAACTGACTCTGTTTTGTTAGTATCAACATTTTTTCTTTGTATATTGCTTTCTTCAGAGGTTATGTAAATTAACTTAATGCATTTTCTATTTATCCTAACAAATTGAATAATTGATTTGCTAAAAAATTTCCAATTTTCCCAGGAGGTTTGTGATTCCAGAACTGCCATTTTAAAAACATCTGCCAGCCCTGAAAAAAGTGCTGCTGGTGAGATAGTCAGGACAGTGCATACCAATGAAATCCTTGGCTGTCAAGATACCAAAATAGTGAGCTGTTACCAGGATTCAGGCTTGCCAACATGGGGATATCAAGAAAGAAATCTTTCAGTAGAAGCAAAAAAGCTGAAGGATGGGGAAAAGAAAATAGCTATTCCTCTTAAAAGAAAGCAAAATGTGTCTACATCTTGTTCAGAGAAAACAAGAAGATTACATGTAAAGACCTGCACATCTTCACATGAAAGAAGTTATAACTGCAGCTCTGAACAAAGAGAGACTTCTGAAAATTATGCCTGTGATATCAGCACTTTAGGATGTGAAGAAAAGGGAGAACTGTTTTCAACTATAGCACAGGCAGTGGCTTTTGTAACTACTATGGTATTTCAAGATGGTTCTTCACAGCTCAGCTCGGAACAGGTTAGTGAAGGATGAATATTGTTTAGTCAGTTCTGCAGAGTTGTTTGAATGTGCATGTGACTGATAAACATAAACACATGTTCCCTGGAATCCACTCTTGTGTATTGCATACCAAAATAGACTTGTAAAATGAGGTAAACATTAATATTTAGACTATATTTTAGTTTAAGTTACCAAGTAAAACTTGTAGAAAATGAAGCCGCTTTGGCTAACCAGACATTTGTGTACTTAAAATGAGACTCAATTAGAATATCTTTTTTCATCTTTCTACAAAGTCTGTGGATTTTTGTTTCAAGACTGAAACACTTGCTTGCTCCTCTACTGTGTCAATGGTGTGTGCAATAACCTCAGTACACATACCAGGTTTCATTTTGTGAAATATTTGGGAACTTTTCTTTATAAGATTGCACAAAATCTGTCAGAGGAAACTTATTGTGATTATACTTAACAGGTCTCAACTTCATCAGTAAAAGGAGTTGTTGTGCTAGTGAAGAATCAGCCTGATCACCCTTTCCCTCCCAGTCACTCTTCAACTGGCTGTACTTGGAATGCTGCTAAGGAAAATGATAAATTATTTTATTTAAAAACTGAGCGATCATCTCTCTGGGAACAAGGACAGACTCACATGAAATTTTCTTGGTGAGAGCATGTAGGAAAAAACCTGTTTTGCTTTACATATGGTTTTAGCAGCAGTGATGTTGGTTACATAGCACAGGATTAATCTCCTTATATGTCAAGCTCATTGAATTTCATATTGCCTGGGCTAATACAAACCTAATAAAAACAGACTATTCCTTGGGGGTTACCATGTCACTAATTGCAGCCCTGCAGAACTGGGTTGGGATTCTGGTAGGAGTTGTTTACATTCACCTGGAAGTCGTTTATGAACAGTTAAAGCTAAATGGCACCAAAGATTGTGTTTCATACCCTTTTATCTTTATCATATTTTATCTTCCATTTCCTGAACTGCATTTCTTATCTAGTATTTTTTGGATGGGCATTATTACAGTAAGCACACTTTTTGAGCTTTGCTATTATTTTTAGTCTTTTTAGAACAGGGTTTTTTAATGACTTCTGAAATTTCAAACAAAGTTTTACTAATATTCAATAATAATACAATATAATTTTTAAAGTAAATGCATATGTATTTGTTTAATACTTGGAACATCTTTTAATAAAATGTTGGATTATGTTTTAAACTTAGTTATTATAACAAAAGCCCATTTTTATTCCTATTAACTTGGAAATTGTATCCCATAAAGGGAGAAATGAGAACTGAATCTGATTCTTAGATGCAATAGTTACATGTTAAAATTTCATCAGACTATTTTATGACTATTAAATGCCTAATTGTAAACTGCTGAATCGGGGTTATTAAATTACAAAGCATTCATTTTCAAGATGTTGGACTTGATTGTTAGTGGAATCTCTGCCCCTGCTCCACTGTGACTTGAAACAAGTCACTATGCCTCCCTCTGCTTCTCCAACTGTGATACTGGAGTTATGTGACAACTAATTTAATAACTTGTTGTCAGCTTGAATGTAGATTGTTGGGAATTGAGAATAACAGTTCAATAAATCATGTACATATGAAGAGTGAAAATTCAATAATAAACAAGTTGAATAAGGGTATTAGCATTTAGATGAAACTTACAGGTAATTATTTGATGTAAGAATGGTGCAGTTTTTGCTAATGGACCTACACTGCATACAATAATACCTTAGGATTGATGTGATTTCTAATATGTCCAAACCCTTGGTATTGTGGCTTCATACCAGCAAAAATGCTCTATAAAAATAATATTTTTCTATGTTGACCAAAATAGAACACATTTAAAAAATAACACATATAATAACTAAATCTGTATGCTAATATATGTAGTTGGCAAAATCTATTGAAGATAGTGTGAATGAGGAAATTATAGACATTTTGAAAAGGTATGGAAATAAATGGCAGAGATGAAGCATTTCAGATTCAAGTAGTGTACTAACACAAGGCAGCTGTGGCAGTTTAGATTGTGCAGTAACTTTGAAATCAGTATTTTGCAATGCTGCAGTAACTCAGCCTCTGTGATCTTACTTGGCAGTATTAAAGGATTACAGGGATGCCAGTTGCTGTTTTGGACTAAGGTTGCATTTAACTTTGAGAGTCAGACAAGGATTTGTTTTCTTTATGAATGCATGATAAGGCTCATCTGCTAGGATGTTTAATTTCTTATAGAATGAAGCTTTGGGTATTACTGAATTGAGGATTTAATATTCAAAATGCACTATTCTATTCTTATAAGGAAATTTTCTTGGGTTAACTGTTGAGTAGCATTAGGTGCTACTAAATGCATAAAGAAAATAGATTCACTAAATGTATTAACAGTATAGTGTGTGTTAATGAACTACTTCTGTGCAGGCAAGTGTTATGGCAAATGCTACAGTGCAAAGTTCCCATAATTTGCTTCAATGCAAAAGATTTCCTGAGAACTCTACTTCAAGTTTATGGTAATGAAATTAACTGGAAACAAGGTAAGTATTGAATCTATGATCTCATCCTATAATCTCTGTGATTTTGGAGTTTCTATGAAAATCCCTCAGTCTAGAAATATCTGTATAGGTGGTTAAGTAATATATTGAGAAAATGAGTTTAGTATCATAGAGAAGAACATCTTTCTGGGGGTTGTGGCCAGAGGCTTGGCATGTGAAGATGATGGATTTCTTCTCAGAGTAGGAAACCAAATAACTGAGTATTTTGAGGACAGCTTCAAGTGGAAACAAAAGCTCTCAACACAATCCTGACTATATCTGAAAAGGTCAAACTGCTTCATCATATTCTCCAGAAAAAAGCTTCCTCTTTTCATAGGAAAGGCTAAAATTAATCCCAGAGGTGCTCATAATTGTCAGAATTAGGAATTACTTGAATGAGTCCTTGGATTTTTGATAGGAACAAATAAGACTGTTCTGTGTGGATTTAAAAGCAACTAAAAACAGAACGCATAAGATGTAAATATAATGTCTTTTTTAATATTTTTTTTGGTTCCATGTATTAGATTATTGGTGAATGAGTTACAAAAGTAAATGTGACCTTTCAGGAAGGGCTCCCTCTATGGAGAGTCGTCAGCTTGTGTTCAGCATCTGAAAAGTTTCATCAGTAAATCACAGTAAACTGATGATGTTTTAAAATCTGGTGGGAATACCCACAGAAAGCACAGCTCTGGGAATGGGAAAAGAAGGAAGAAATGTAAGGATGGTATTGGCAGTAATGATAGTTTTATAACCTGTCCATGACAGTACTAGGTCTAGGTTAGATCTTATCAGACGTGTGGGATTTGATTCTGACTTTTCTTGAATTCTTGTCTAGGTTTTTAAACTTTGGAAGGTGATGGTTCCTCAGACAATTATTTCTGCTATGGAAAACAAACAAACAAACAAAAAACCTCCAACAAAACAAACAAAACCGCTAAAAATTCTCTAGAGTAGTCCTGCAGCTGTAACTTGCATATAGACATTCAAGTTTGCTTTCAGGTGCCTGAGTTTCCAAGGTTGTGTAGCATGGGGTTCTCTATAAAAGTACCTGTGGGTCATCATTTCAACTAATTTAGAGATTACTGAAGAGGGTACTTAGTTTATCTTTGAATACATCACAAAGCATTCTAGTTACTAGTTTTTCCTGTTCTTTGTAGTACTGCAGCACACATGTTGAGATTGTAGTTAAAAGGGAACTGAAACAGCACTGGGCTTGCTCCATCCTATCAGTGTATGTGAACACGAGAGAAAGTGCAGTCTAAGCACATGTGATACCACAGGACAAGAGGTTCTGCATTTGGGAAACGATGTGTTGTGCACCCATATGTGAATTCATATTAACTTTAACAATCTCAGTCTGATTACTGGGGAGTAAATCTATCTCTGATCCCAAACAGCAGTTCTGTGGCTATCAGTCAAGTTAACAACACAGAAGTGTACCAGAGGGAGACACTCACAAGAGTGATAAGAAGGAGAGACTTTAACAGTAAATCTAAAGAACTGAGGGCTTACTTATATTTTAAAACTGGAAAAAATGAATTAATGAATTAATGAAAAAAGACCCACTCCAGTCTCACAAAATAACCCATTTCAAAAATATTTAATACTGAAGTTACTCCTAAGGAGTCATGATATTGACCATTTGTTACTGCTGCAAATTCAATGTTTGACATTTTTGTTGAGTAAATACTTGTCCTTTTATGATGTGTGGGTGCAGGAAAGGTGGGTGAAACTTTAGAGGTATTTTTTAGCACGGGAGTTAATTTAAATATTTTGATTGTCAGAAATAACTTATTCTTGTAGTTGCCGATAGTGTTGTGTTCGATCCAAGGATTGCAGCATGGCTGATAAACCCCAGCGACACAGTTCCTTCCTTTGAATCCTTAATACAGCAGTATTTTGAAAAGCCTCTTTCAAAGGGAACAGAAAATACTGATACAGGCACTTTGAGAAATGCATGTGTAAGTAGTTTGTTTTCAGTTGTTTGTGGTTGGGTTGAAAGGGGAAGGAAATGATACAAGAACTGCTTTTGCTTACGAAATACTGCATGAAAAGATAGATAATGCTTTTCTAATGAAAGAAAATGATTCTATTAATATGACTTGCTGGAAATATGAAGGGGAGAAGGGAAGGTTTCATTGCATTCTACCAAAATGGGATCTAATTCTCCAGGAAGAGCTGTGGAATTTTCCTTCAAAACTATAAAGTTCAGTAACAATATTAATTAGTGTATAATCTTATCTTTTTTCTTTCCATTTCCCTGAAAAAAGATTTCCAGCTCTCCCTTCCAAAATGTCTAATGCTGCCTTCTCCCATTCCTATGAACTTGTAGCCTGTATTTAGTTGATTGTTATTAACAATTTTACTAAATTTCACAGCTGGTAAAGGCTCCACACCACATCTCAGCCTGAGGAACAGCAGGGAGTCAAATGTGAACTTTCAACATGTGAATGAAAAGATCTGAATTTTTATTCTCTCATTATAAGAGAATGTGGGAATGACTTTTTCAGATTTTATCCCCAGCACTATAGAAATTTCTTCCTATTTCCTATTGAATAACTTCCTATATTCCTATTGAAGCATATTTAATTAATACTGTAAAATTTTGGTACATGTGTTTTGGGCTATGGTGTTCTACTGTGGACACACTGACCTTTAGAGGTTGTCTGAATGATAAGATGATGTGCAGCAACCTAAATGATTTTTTTTTTAAAACCATTCACTTTTCTGAGGCCTTGGTTGTTCAGACCAAGTACCACAACTTGATTATAGGACTTCTATGATACAAGTCCACAGTGGGCTCAGAGCGTGGACAAAGGGCATTTGTTTCAACACATGCCCATTAGTATAGACATTTCTGAGAAAAACAGAGCCAGTTTACTTCAAAACACTGGCTGTAAACTTCAGTTCTTCAGAAGTTGCTTCATGAATTAAGATATTAGCGCAGGGAATGGACAAGCAAACAGGCAGAAATGATGAACTTGTTGGTTATTTCTATATGTGATAGCCCTCTTGTGAGTCAGTGTCCTTAATCTCATCTCTTTCCTTAGCTTGATTTGTCAGATATCACATCTGTTCTTAGTTATCATTTCTCAACTTTGTCATCCTGATTCCCAGCTCTGAGTTAAAATCATATTTCCTTCCTGTCCTGCTTCAGGTCTAGTTTGTTTCCTTGCCCCAACCATCTCCGCTGCCTTTTTGCTGACTTGTTCACTCAAGTTCCAGTTAATGCCTCCTTGTAACATCCTATAATTATTCTCCACCATTCCTTATTCCTTAGTTTGTTACCTGAACTTTCACACTTCCTTTTTTGGCTTTTCTGTTTGCTCAGTGAGTCTCAGTTCTTCCTGTGAATGCTGGCTCTTTGCCAGATTTATCTCTTCAACCTTCTTGCTCTGTCTTTACTGGTAGGATCCTGACAGTTGTCTGTACTCCCAGAGGGATCTCTGGTAAGTGATATGTCATGTCATGTGCCCCAGTACTTCAGTGAAGCTCCCTCTGTATAGTCCTACTCTTGTCCACCCACCATAGTCCTTGCAATGCCTGCTGCTTTATTCCATAGCCTGTTGCTCACCCACACCTCGGCACAGAAGGTGGGCTGCTTGTCTGTGTGTGACACTGTGCCAAAGGGCTCATGGTCCATATTCCCTGAAACCTTTGCGGGAACAGGTGCTAAACATCCTACTGTTCGTGTCATTGCTGCATGAGGAATCTTGGTGTCAGTTGAAGCTGTCACTGGGCACTCTAGAACAGGATCAAGCAAACTATTTCACAGACACCTCGTGTTTTCTAGAGCAAGTTGGTGTGGAGGAGGTTCCTTGGAGACGGGTTGATGACTTTTCACTGCAGTGTGGGCCTGCTTAAATTAATCTGTCTGGGGTAGAGAGAAGTCCTCAGTGATAGGGTGAGAGTGTGAAGTGGGTTGACCCTGGCTGAATGCAGGTACCCACTAAAGCCACTTTCTCTCCCACCTCTGCAACTGGACAGAGGAGAGAAAATACAATGAAGGGTTCATGAGTTGAGATAAGGACAGGGAGAGATCACTCACCAATCACTGTCACAGGCATAACAAATTCAAAGTGGGGATATTAATTAAATTTATTACTGACAGAATCAGAGCAGGAGAATGAGAAGTAAAATAAATCTTAGCAACACTTTCCCCTACTCTTTCTTCCCCAAGTTCTACCTCCTCCCCACCCTCAGTGATGCAGGGAGATGGGAACTGGCTTTATGGTCAGTTCATCACAGGTTGTTTCTGCTGCTGCTCAGAGAAGAGGAGTCCTTCTCCTGCTTCCCATGAGGTCCCTCCCATGGCAGACAGTCCTGGATGAACTTCTCGAGCACAAGTGCATCCCATGGCAACAGTTCTTTGCAAACTGCTGCAATGTGAGTCACTTTTCCATGGGGTGCAGTCCTTCAGGCACAGGCTGCTCCAGCATGGGTCCCCCCACAAATCTTACCAGGAAAACCTCTTCCAGTGTGGACTTCTCTCTCCATGGGTCAGCATGTCCTTGCCAGGACCCTGCTCCCAGTGAATCTCTGCACCCCAGGGGTCCTCCATGGGCTGCAGGGGCACAGCTGCCTCACCGTGATTGGCACCACGGGCTGCAGGGGAACTTCAGCTCCAGCGCCCGGAGCACCTCCTGCCCCTCCTCCTCTGGACTTCCTGTCTACATTGTCATTCTCATGTTCTCACTCTGCTCTTCTCTGGCTGCAATTTTCATCTGCACAACAGCTTTTTTTTCTCTCCCTCTAAAATGTGTTATCCCAGAGGCCTTACTATCGTTGCTGATGGGCTTGGCCTTGGCCAGCAGTGTGTCCATCCTGGAGCCAGCTGGCATTGGCTCTGCTGGATATGGGGAAAGCTTCTGGCAGCTTCTCACCGAAGCCACCCCTGTAGCCCCCTCACTACCAAAACCTGGCCTTGCAAACCCAATGCCAGAACAAGGATCACCACCAGTGGATCTAGAGGGGTTTTTTTGGAGCTGTCAGCATTCTACCTTGTAGGGCCTTGCTGTTTCTCAGTCTTGCAGTGTCCACATTGTCTGTTCGCAAATGACCAGCACAAACAATGCTGAAGTTTTATAGGCAATAGCCTTGAACAGATGGGGAACCTGCAGGTGCTGTCAGTGTAATTCATGACCCTGTTTTGACTCTCTGCCGCTGCTGTGCCTTAGCTGGGATCAGATTCCTACTAAAAAGCATTGGCTTATCAGCAACTGTTTAGTTTTATCAACTGTTATCCTGAGTCAGATGGTCGTTTCAAGATAAAAACAAGGCCTAAGTGTGTTCTGAATGACAATAGTCGGACCCCTTTTGTTTATTTTTATGTAGTAGGAAAATGTCCCTGTGGTAAATACTGCACTGAAACTTGGATAGTTCTCTTTTTAACATGAAACATAACTTGTAAGTCATAGATGTCTCCCACAAATAACTCAGATGTCACCATTTTACATAAAAACCTAAAAACTATCATAACATGTATTACTTAATTTCATGTAACCTATTTTCTGCCTGCAACATGGACAAGTATGTGTTTCTTTGGAAAGAGTATATGGACAGGCAAGAGCATACCTTTAGTCTTTTGGAATGTTGCCCTAGGTCCTATGGCTTTTGGCCCAGAATTTTACAGGACAGTGCTGGTGTTTTTCACTTAATGGCTTGAATGTAAATTTATTACATGATTTTGATTTTTCAGCCATCATTGAAGACAGGCTGCAGAATTTTTCACATTCCCGTCAGTGATCATAGGAACTTAGTAATGAAAAGCAGTGGTTTATTGTTTAATTTTAGTGTATTAGCCTGTTAAACAAAATTTAATAGGTTTAATTAAGTGTATTTTTAGTGATCATGTTGTTGGACTAGCAATCATAGTCTCAGTGTCTGTATGCATTTCAAAATGGTATTGTAGCCATCTGATGGAGGTGGCATGTGCAGAACACCTCTGGAACAGAAGGGAAGGAAGTGAACAGTTCTGGCACAGAAAAGTGGTAGTTCTTATGGGAGAAACAAACTGCAAAGAATTTTTCCTCATTTTACCAACAATAATAGAACTCTGACTTCAGTATCAAAGACAGTTTGGTACTATTGCTCCATACTTGGTCTGTGCAAAATGTACATGAAGGAACAGGTAAAATCTGGAATGTTCATATTCTGTAATTCTGTGTCCATAAATTATGTTTTGTCAGAGGTCTAAAAGCATTTCAAAAATGTTAATGTAATAGGAGACATACTGAAAAACAAGAAAAACATATTTTTACAATTTAACACCTTTTAAAAAGGATAGTACTCTAAATATTTTTATTTTAGGATTAAAAATATTGATTTATTTTTTATTTATATCAGTATCAAAATTTAGGTGTTAATTTGGAGAAGCTTTATAATGTAATGATGGACCTTGCTCGTGACTTAAAGGTAAGACATAAAAAGAAGCTGCTCAGAAATAACTTGGAAGTGTTATCAGGAATTAAAGAGAGTTAATGATGTATTTCCTATTCAAATTGCAATCTAGTTAAATAGAATGCTTCAACATTTAAAATAAACTGCCCATTGAATTTGCCACTTTTTTCTAAAATGAGAAAAGTCTCAATTTTCAGTCTCAATCTTTAGAAGAAACTTTTTGTCTGCAACAGTTGACTGAATATCTAAATGAAGATTCTGAGAACAGGAAAGGTTCAGAACATTGTGACTTTTCTTTTGGTATTTTAAATCTGTATGTTAAAGTCTGAAAAGCGTTACCAGAGGTAGAACATAATATAGCTGTTTATTCCTGTGTTTTCCTTGGGTACAAAAACTCAGCTTATCTTGTGCATTGGACTGTGTTGAGCCAACACTGGTCAAACACTGAACAGGCTTCCCAGCAAGGTGGTCAGTTCCCCAGGCCTGTCAGTGTTTGAGGGGCAGTTGGACAGTGCCACTAATAAAATGCTTTAAATTTGAGTCAGCCCTGAACTGTCAGGCAGTGGGACTAGATGGTCATTGTAGGTCCCTTCCAAGTGAACTGTTTCATTCTGTTTTACTCCTTATTGCAGTTCCAAATGCATTTCAGAAGGGTTTTAGTTAGGACTTTTTCATGTGTTTGTTTTTTCCCTGGAAAAGTGTCAGAATTTAGGGATATGCTCAGGTGGAAGGTACATCAAAGCTCCCTAGGGATTTTCTTGGAAGCTGATGGTAGCAAACATAGGGCTCAGACCCTTAGCTGATGGAGCCATGTTAATCTGGATGTTCAAGTGGCCCAGCAGTACAATGCACAGGCAGCAGGGAAACACCAGGGATGCACAAACACTGAGATCCAGCCTACAAGAGGAGTTTTTAGACAAGTCTTGCTCAGTGCTTAGAGAGAAAACAGACTTCCTGTTCTCTGTAACTAATTTGGGTACATAACCCTGTCATCTCTTATTTTCTTCCTAATGAAAACAGTTATGAATTATGAAGGGTTGCTTAATTGTTCAAGTGAATAAATAAAAAGTGATAACTGTGTGTCCTATTATAATGAAGCTTGCTCTAAAAATAAACAGTTTGGAAAAGGATTTTCTTTTTTTATTTCTTTATTAGTATTCCTGTACAAAACAATTACTATTGCAAAATGTATTACTATTCCCCACAGAAAGAAGTGATACAACATTTAGATACTGTAATTTACACTAAGTAGTATTTCATACCACAAACAGTGTGGTCATATAAAAAAGGAATATACAGAAAGTGAAATACTGCTCACTGGAAAATAGATTAACCTAATGACAGTAATCAAAATTAGCTGGTACTGAACAATGTATTTATAACTTGCTTTACAGGCTCAAGGTTTGTGGAACTTATTTTGCACATTAGAGCTTCCACTTATCAAAATTCTGGCAGGTATGAAAGTTCAGTTCAAAATATGAATCTTCACTATTTTCACAGCTGCTGACTATGCAATACCTCAGAACACAAAATGTTATCTTAGCCTCCTAACAGCTGTGTGAGTTTGAGATTCCATTTCTAAGAAGCATTTAAGATTGAAATTGTCAATTATAAATGTTCTCAATTTATAATTGTATTTACAGTGATGGAAACACACAAAATATATGTGAACAAACAAGAACTGAAAAAAACATCAGAGATTCTGGGGGTAAATTTTGAATTTATTTTTTCTTTTTGAAATTGTATAGCATCATCTTGGTGCTTTTACAGAGGATAATGTTGACAAGAGAAGGAACCTTTGTCATATTTAATCTAACAGTCTGGGGTTTTTAGTATTTTTATTATTATAAATATAACTAATATTTACATTTTAGAATATCTCCCTATTTATTTTGGTGAGAAAGAAGAGACATTTGCGTCTTTAGCCTTGCCCCAGAACTGAGATTGCTTTTCAAAATGTACAAGTCCTTTTGGGTTAAGTGTTTGTAGAGTAAAAATGGTAATGACTCTTTCTGAACCTGGTTTTCAGTAACCATGTTCCTGAGAAATGATAGATTTGTCTCCCTCTCTTTGTAAACAATACGTTCCTTACAACTTACCTGCTCTTTGATAAAAACAGCTACAAGAGATTCCCATTTTGTAGCATAAAATCTGACTAGATAATCATAGCGGTCACACATATTACTAATTTATCAGAATAATTTGCATAATGCTGTTTCTCATAGATCTCCATAGTCTTCAGTAACCTAAATTATTTTTCTCACTTATGTTGGTACTTTTTACTACAGTAAATCCTTTTACCACATGATGAAGAAATATAGATTAAAGAGTATATAAACAATCTACTAAACCAAATGTTGATAGCCAGCTATGATTGCACAATGTCAAGCACTCCATTTTTAAATAAAAGTCTACTATACTCATTAACAAGAAAATAATAATGTAAACAGAATATTCTGATGTACTAATTTATAGTTGCGGCTCAAAGAGCTTGAACAGGAAGCTCATCAAGTTGCTGGAGAACGATTCCTGTTGACCAGCAGTTACCAACTCCGAGAGGTAATTTTGTACTACTAATATTATGTAAGTTGCACGTTCTGTAAATTGTTATTGATACAGAAGAATTGCAAAACATATATATCTTTACAACTTCCAAATTCTTTCCTTCTATATTAATTATCTTCCTTTTTGATTGTAATGAGGCGCACACATTTTTTGTAAGTCTGAGTCTTGGATAATCTGTATTTGAATTAGGCATTTGCTTTTAGTAAATACATTACATTATTGTTTCAATAGTCTTTTCAATTTTGTGTTAGTTCTCTTTGCTACAGTATGCTCTAATTATCATGAAGCATGTTTTCTAGACTAAAGTTCAAGCACCAAATAATTTTTTTCTATTTCAGCACTTGAAACACTGAAACATTTCTGTGTTTTTCTTACTGTAGGTACTATTTGATAAGTTAAAGCTGCATACACTGTGTGAGAAACTTCACAGAACTGAAATACAACAACTTGTGTCCACCTCAGAAGCTGTGGTGAGACGGGGAGGGGTTTTAAAGCCAGCTGCATGATTTAGCAAAACTTCTAAGTTATATTCCAGTGAAACTGTGGTTTATCTAAAGTTTTCCTAAGAATCTTGATTCATTTTTTGTGTTGTAGTAATTATGCGTCAATTACTTATGCCAGGAGAAGAAGTTGCACTCTATGGTGGGGAAAACCACACTAGATACTGAAGCTAAACTTCAGCTATAAACCAGGGTTAAAAATTTTAATACCAGCATGCCTGTATAACCATCTTCTTCAAAGGAGAGAGATTTTCTTACTCATCAGGTTTTAGTCTCTCAGAATGATTGACTGGCTGGGTGACACAGACCACGGGTCAAAGAAAAGAACATTAATGTAAAATCTGCTGGTGAAGGAAATAGCAACCCAGACTTCCTCTTTGCCATCAGGAGATTTGGGCTAAAACCCTGTTGTCATCTCTTTATGGACCTTTAATTCCTACAGAAATTAATGAGTAAGTTACTTGATACCTGTGGTTTAAATTGAAAGTTACCCCTTTCTTTGTATGGTCCAGTGTTTTGCTTGTGTGCATGAATTTTCCTGATCTCATGTTTTTTTGTTCCCTCTGTGGAGAGGTTTGCCTTCAGTAAGAACAGTTGCATTTGGAGTCAGAGCTGCAGGATCTTGATATAATCTTATTCCCTTACAGCAGTAATGAGCAAAAAGCTTAGATACTTTGATATACCAGTAGAAAAAATCAAATGTATCTTTAGATTCAGTGTAAAAAATATGGTGCATATGAAGCTTCTTCACTTCTTTCTTTTGTTGGAGCAGATAAATTTTAGCAATGCTGAAAATTCATGGATGATCCTACACAAGTGCAGAAATCTGTCAAAAATCTTTGTCTAAAAATTAAGTCAGGACCAAAGTGCAGACTTCTTGGTAACTTCAGGCAAGTGGATGCCTCTTTCTTCTAGAATTGTTTAGTTTGGAAATGACCTTTCAGATCATTGAGTCCAACTGTTATCCAAACACTTCCAAGTCTGCTGCTAAACTGTGTCCCCAAGTGCCCCATCTACATAATCTTTTAAATCTTCCAGGGAAGGTGACACTACCACTTCCCTGTTCCAGTGCTTGAAAACCCTTTTGGTGAAGAATTTTTTCTAATATTCAATCTAAACTTCCCCTGCTGCAACTTGAGGCCATTTCCTCTTGTCCTTCCTCTTGTTACTTGAGAGAAGGGGCTGAGCTCCAGCTGGCTACAACCTCCTGTCAGGGAGCTGTAGAGATTGGTAAGGTCTCCCCTGAGCTTCTTTTACTCCAGGCTAAACATTCTCAGCTCCTTCAGCTGTTCCTTACCAGACTTGTGCTCCAGACCCTTTCCCACCTTTGTTGTTTTTCTCTGGATACACTCCAGCATCTTAATGTCCTGCTTGTCGTGGGGGCCCAAAAACTGAGCACAGGATTCAAGGTCTGGCCTCAGTAGTGCTGAGTACAGGGAGACAATCCCTGCCCTAGTCCTGCTGGTCACACTGTTGCTGATACAGGACAGGTGCCACTGGCCTTCTTGGCCACCTGGGCATTCTCTGGCTCATGTTCAGTCACTGTCAATCAGCAGCCCCAGGTCCTTTCCCACTGGGCAGGTTACCAGTCACTCTGCCCCAGCCTGTAGTGCTGCCTGGGGTTGTGTTCCAAGGGCAGGACCCAGCACTTGGCCTTTTTGAACCTCATACGATTGGCCTCCACTCATTGATCAAGCCTATTCAGACCCCTCTGCAGAGCCTTCCTGACCTCCAGCAGATCAACACTTCCATCCAATTTGGTCTCATCTGCAAACTGAGTGAGAGTCCTTCTCCAGATCAATGAAAGATCATTTTGTTAAGATAATAATAACAATGGAATTCCTTCTTAGAAGAGATGAAGCCTCTGTGCAACTGCACCTGTTTCTGATTTGGAGCCACAATTGTACTGCTCTAGTTTACATAGGAGTCAAAGTGCACAACTCATTGCTGAGAATGAACATCTCTGAGGAAAATAGAAGGGCAACATTTGTTTCTAAAGAAGGAAATTCCACTTTTCAGCCAAGTGTCTGAGCTACCAATGTATGATCTCAGGTAATCTCAACAGTATAACCATAAAACCCACATGCTACTCAAGGAGATTTCATAGATCAAATACATAATCTTGGAGAGTGACAGAGAACCTTGGGAGATGGGAGGGACCAGTGAAAAAGAATTCATGACATCTTTTTATTGGAACATAAGATTTGTTGTTGGAATCAAAGCAATACTAGTACTAGTCCAGTACTCTGTTTCCAACAACTGCTGAGACTTCTTTATTTAAACTTAGGCCAAAACCTTCCAGTAGATAAATGCTGGAACTACTCTTAATATGTTTGCTGTCTCTCCTGGGAAGTAAAAAACCATTTGCTTTTAAATGTGCATTCTAGTACAGTTGCATCTATTGTTCATCCTGGATTATTGAAGTTCCAGATATTTTTTGTTGTACTTAAAAATATTCAGTCTCTATTTTAGTAATACCATTCTTTTTCTTAACAGAATTTCTTTGCAGTTTCCCATCAAAGTAATCAAAAATACATTTTATTTTATTGCTTTTGGATTTAGCAATGTCACTTTCTCTTCAAGTTTTCCTGGGGCTTTTATTTGGAGATGAACAGGAGAAATTCTTCTGTTGGATTGTATGTGTATAAATCTGTATGTGTGTATAAATGTGTGATTTTGTACAGGTTTATCATGTTGTCTCTCACTTTGATGGTGTATAGCACAAAAAATAAGCAAGGAACTATAAGCAACACACACATCATACCCCAGAGCTTTAAAAGTTGTGGAAAAAATTTTATGCCTGCATGTCTTTTTGTCCCAGTCTGGGATAGGAAGGGGAATGAAATGGGAAGGAGTCATCCCCAGCCTTCCTAATGAAGGTAGGAAGGAATGAAGACTTCTTGGGTTTGGGATGGGATTGCTTGAAGGGCATCATTCTTTAGCCAGTATTTTGTTCATTCAGCTTGTCAAGGAAATTTCTTGCTCCAAAATGTATTCTTTTAAGGTTTGTTTAATAATAAACCTAACAGAAAATATACCAGTAATTCACATTCTTAATTTTCCAGCTAAATAAATTGCAAGATCTTCATCCTTTACCTAAGATAATTTTAGAATACCGTCAGGTGAGCTGATATTTTTCATGCAATGTTGTTGCATTGAAGCACAATTAGCAAGAAAGATAAGCTAGTCATAGCTAAATAAATAAGTTGGCTTTAATGTAAGTTCATTCAAATATTAATTTGAAGTCAGTATTCTTAAAAAGTTTTAAATTTTATATGTTTAGACTTCTGGTTTGCACTGTATTAGATTATAGCTAGCAAACAACTTCGTTGCAAAAATAGTTGAAAAACTGCAATGTCAAATTTGGCTAGTGCTAGAAAGCACACTCTTAGGGTAAAGCATTTAGTTTTTAAGTTCTTAAGCAATACTTTTCATGAAGTGAAGGAGATAACTAGTTATGGGGAATTTTGGGTGACAGGCCTCCTGAAAATCCAAACTGACCTAGTTAATCTGCTCTCACACTTAACGTTTGGGTTTTCAGCACCTGAGCTTCCAAGGATTTAAAAATACCCCAAACAATAATGTGTGGACTTTGTTTGGTTTTGCTTTTTGTTTTGCTTTGGAGTTTTTTTTTGTGTATGTGGCTTTTTTGTGTATTTTTTGGACCTGGGAACATAGGATATAAAATAACAAATTCCAATAGTTCATTTCCTGTTATCTGCAAAGTCCTTGCTTTGGGTTATAACTGAGCACTGACCTAACTTATGCCAATAAGTTAAACTATTAGAGAGTCTAAAGCCATTATTTAGTAAGATAAAACCAGCATTTAAAAAAAATGGTCTACAAAACCAGTTCATATGCATTTGGAAAGTAAGATCTTTAATCTGAAAATTCTTATTTTTATAGGCAAGCATTTATTTTAAATTTTATGTATTTTAGGTTCATAAGATGAAGTCAACTTATGTGGATGGACTACGAACGTGCATGAGAAAGGTAGAAATATGCAAAGTAGCTTGTAAAATCTGCAAGAATGTGAAATGATTGCAGTGTTTACAGTTTAAGAACTTTTATAAATGGAAAAATTATAAAGTGTTTCTTTTTGATTTTATAGTTGTGATTGCAATGAATTTTTATTCCTGAGACTTACATTGAATAAAATTTAGCTGTGTGTCTTCATAATTTTCCTTTTTAAAATTTTTTTACTTTACTTGATTACAGGGATTTATTTCCTCTACATGGAATCAGACAGGAACTGTGACTGGCAGACTTTCAGCCAAACATCCTGTAAGTGAGGCTACTGGAAGATTTACATCTTAATTGAAATGAAAAATTAATATTATATAAACTATGTAATATTTTAAACATTGGAAATGTTTGTTTTCATGAAACTCTAGCAGTTGCTATATTGTCTAAATGGTGGACAGAAAAAGCTTATTAAATGGGTGTTTTACTCTAGAACATTTGTTCTTAAGAATACTTTCTGTTATCTGTGGATCAGAATTAACATAATTACCTGAAGTAGAGGGGTAAAACTGTAAGCCATGTATGTACCCTCTGGATTTCCACTGAGTATTTCTTTGTGAAGAATTCCTGGTCTTCGTGAGCCACATGTAAAGGATCAGTGAGCCCTGGAAGGTGGGCATTACAGAAAAGAAGGAAGCTCTTTTCTTCTGGATATTGGCTTCAAGCCTCCTAGCAGTAAAGGGCTAAGGTGGTAGCTCTGGAGGTCTTGCTTAAGTGTATTGCTGTGACACTTGGGCTCTTTGTGCATCCTCTCTGGTTATGGTGATCTCCATGAATGTGCTTGTGCCTGAAATGTGTTTTATTTGGCTTTCTGAAGTACTTCAGTCTTGGGGTTTCTTTCTTTTTTTCCCCCCCTCTTTTTTTTATTTTTTCCCCCAAAGGGCATATTTGAATGCATTCTATGATACTGTTTCCTCTAGAGTTAGGAAGAAAACTGACCTTTGGCTGTACAGACTGTCAGGGTCTTTGCTTTTGGGTCTTTGCTTTCCCCCTCTGTCCCAGCATGTGGCTGCATGGATGAGAGTGCAAGACCTGGTGTGGGAGGACACAGGGCTGCAGAGCTTCAGGGATTCAAGGCAGGTGGGGCAATAAGAAGACAAGTAGTGACTGCCTGGCTGGGGAAATTGCTCACCTTTCATTTTTCTGTACCTACATCTGTGCAGGTCCCAGTCTTAGCTCCATGGGTACAAATGGCATCAGGAGCTTTCTGCAGTTTTGAGAGAAAGGCCGGAGTCTTCCACGGCTCTGTGTGGGAGCAGAGAAGTGGGACGTGTTAGTTATGTTGTGGCCAGTTTGCATGGGGGTCTTGTGCAGCTCCTGGAAAGCCCTGTCTGGAATGGTGACTTTGGAGTTCCTGCAGAAACCTGTCTAGGAGGTTCTCACCCTCACCATACTCATGATTTCCTTAGCTCTTCTTTCACTTGCCTTCACAGTTCAGATTTCATTTATATCTTCCTACCCTCATGGTACATATTTCCGTGCAATTTGTCACCAAACAATTTATAGGAAGTGCTTGTGCTTTTTGCTGAGTAAAAAACAGTGTTTAGGATTCTGAATTAACAACTGAATGGAGAAGTGTTACTGCTGCTCTCACTTCTCATGCACCCAGATGGGAGAAAGTGATTGAAGAGAATGGAAAAGATGGTCATGAAGGTCACAGTTTGCTGAATTCTGTGATGTGATGTGATGCCCAGGCATTTCCAAGTCAGGGCTGAACAGACAGCTGTCTTGAACAACCACATACAACACAAAGTGACCTTTGGCCCATCATGGTAAAAATGGTATGAAATCTACTTTTCTTAAAAGTTGTTTTTCTCCAAAATAATGCTGCTAAATTAGCATCCAGGGTTGCCTAAGGCTGGCTTTTCCTTTTAAGGAAAAACATTGGCATGGCTTATTTTGTTTGAAATGTTTATGGAACTTATACCATCTGTCTCTGAATCATTTATTGATATAGAAGATATACTGCAGTGCCCAGTCACTTTGCTAAGTGCTAAAGGATTGGGAAGATTCTTGCCAGAAATCATAAATATTGAAGATATTTTTGCACTTACTATGATATGTCAAATTTTAGCTGAATATTTGCTGAGGTAGTTTATTTTTAACTGTTTTATAATGCTTTAAAGAGTGATTAAAGCAAAAGATAAGTGTGAATCAGACACAGTAAGAATTCAAATGGAAAAAACATACCATTTGCTGCAGTGGTTGTGAGAGATGGGGTTCCAAACAAAAGTTTCTTTATCATTTGTCAAGGTAATGGATCTATCTGTCCTCTTTGCTTTAAAGAGTTTAATGGAGTCCAGGAAAGATTTACTTACAGGCTTAAGGGGAAATGACTAGACATTAGGTAGAGAGCAGGATTTCTTTTTCAGATAAATTTTACTGTGATCTTTCAGACAGATCCACATCTGATGTATGGATGATGTATATTTTTGGCTTTATGTGGGTTTTTCTCAGTAGTTAACTTTATTCACATGAATTTTTATGACTTTTGTGTTGTAGTGACTTAGTGGGGGTTTCTTAGCAGAACTTTCCTTCTGTGCTCCTCCATGTATTCATCTATTTTAGTTTAAGTGGGCACTCCATTTCTTTTAATGTGGTTTCTTCTACAACGTGTGCTGTATAATTAAAGAGTTTTTCACAAATAACAAAGTGTTCTTGTAGTACATTGTTAAGCAGGGACACATTTGATAGTGGAGTCTCCTGCTATAGCCTTGTAGATCTCTATTTGCCACTCCATGAGAACCTGAGTTTCTGAAACCTAAAAGTAAGTATAAACCCTAGAATTCTTCAGTCAAATAATTTTGTAATATATCCATAGGCTAGTTGGTTTTGCCACTCTGTGATGGATTGCTTATGATTATTAGGGGAATTTAATTAGGTTTATTTTTTAATGTTATTCTAAATTAATTTTTGTATAAATATATTAATCTTGTCTACAGTAGGGTACTCCTTTATTATATTGCTCATAGATAACTTTCCTATTAAATATATTTATGGCATTCATAAAAGCTTGTTTATGTTCTGCAAACGCACGTTGAAATACCTCTTTCTAGCTCCTCATGTTTTAAAGCAAAAATAAATCAGGACAGAAGTGGAAAAACATAAAGCAAATTAAGATCAAGCATCTTTCAGAAAGAACAGAGAGAAATTCTAATTTGAGATATAAAGATTGCATAAAATTGGATGCTATAATTTGGTTTAAGATGGAAACTTCAGCGGTAAAATCAGATATTCTGTGTTAAGGTTTCTTTCCTCCAGGCTTCTGCAGCAGAGAGAACTGAAATGCTGCTAATGAGTTTATGCCTCTCTACTTCAGAAGATGTTTGTATCATTAAACTAAAAAGCATAAAGTGGTGGGCTCAGGGGGCATTTCCTTCCTTTT
>JAWWEV010000134.1:65108949-65125032 GCA_035583235.1 Hafferia zeledoni
CTTAAATTTCCTCTGGCAGAGCTTGAGCCCGTGCCCCCTTGTCCTATTGCTGAGTGCCTGGGAGAAGAGACCAACCCTCACCTGGCTATAATTTCCCTTCAGGTAGTCTGTCACAATCTTTGTATTTCTACTGTTTATCCATTCATGTTTCAACTCCTGGCTGTGCACTTGTCTTATGCCCGATATTGGCATATGCAGCATCCCCCAATGTCCCCATTGGACAGTCTTTGTACCTCTGTATGCTCGGAGGGTTTAATGGAGCCCATGTCCTACTGAGGTAATTTTCACTGTCCTCATACATAAGACAGTTCCTTAGGTTGAATCTTCAGCTATGTGCACAAACACACATGTAGTCTTTATATTAAATATCTACATTAATATATTAAATATATTAAGTGCCTAGTTGTTACTAGGTTTTCTGTTGGTACCTTTTGTGAGTTGATTAAGATTTTAAAAATTCTGCCTGAAGATTTTTTTGTTTTTCATATGAAGTACTGCATTATTGGGAGTTTTAGATATACATCTTAGGAAATACTCAAATCTTGGAGACTTATGTTCTGAGAGGACAATTAAAATAAAAATCTCAGACACACAAATTACATATTTTCTTACAAACTCTCAAAAGTGAGAAGTATTACTATATTCCTCTCATGTCTGAATTCCTTTTTGCAAGGACAAAATATAGTCTAGTTCTGATCTCAGAATTTTCATTTCAATAAATTTCATTATGTTTTAACATCAAAAATATTAAAAGAGTTTATTTTTCTAGGCAATGTCTTTCTACTGTACAGTCTTTCAACTTGAATCTCAGCAAAAATTACTTCAAAAGGTCTGAGAGGTCTGACAAGACAAAAAATGAAGGGGACAGAAATGAAGAATGATAAAAAGAGAATGTTTTATGGGGGAAGACCAAAAGTTAGGTACATTATAGGAGGCTTCTTTTCTTGGATGGTCTGGTTTTCACACAGTAAGGATTTTCCAATGTTTTGTCATTGGCATCATGAAGAATTTCAGGAAAATTATCTAAGCAGTGTTTCATCCCTATTACATTCAGCTTTATCTTCTGACAACTCTTTTTTTCTCTGCCAGTGAGTGGAAAATTTACCAATTCTTTATTTCCTCAGTGACCTTTCATAAAACCTAAGGAAGTTTCATGCAGAGTGTTGGAGATGGATGCACCCTCTCAAGTTGGGAACAACAGAGAGAAAACATAGAGGTTGTGTACGAGTCACTGAAGATGAACAGAATAGGACACAGGTCCTCATGTGACTCCTGTGTGGCCTTGTCCATAGTTCTCCCACACTGATGATCTGCTGGCTGTGGCTCTTAGGAACTTACAGTTAAGGACCACTTCTATCAAGTCAGGAATTGTCCTGTCCAACTGTGACCAAAGAAGAAGATATTGCCTATTTAGGTTTCCCTTAACTCCTTCAATCAGCCTCCTGTTCACAGCCTTTTAAGAGGAATTCCCTGCTAACATATGCTCCATAACTTCCTCAGTATGTGGAACAATCTTGTTTGAGATGCTCAATTTTACCCTGTTCATAAAACAGCTGTTAGATCTTTTCTTTAGACAGCAAATTCTTCCAGCCTGGAAATCTTGTCATTTTTTTGTCTGTTTAGAGGTCTGGTATTTTGTACCTTTGGACAATATTCCCTTGACACTGTTTATTTTAAAGCTGTCATATACAGCTAATCTTCAACTATACAATATTTGCTATCTCAAACTGCCCATGATTTGACAAAATAAGTTGTCACAGAACATGTTAGTAAAATAAAATATTTTTTGTCATTTTAAAAATCACTCATCAAATCCTTTTTCATGTGCTGATGCATTGGTATTCCCTGAGGTCATTGCCAGGTCTGAATTTCGAACAACATGGCAGAAAGAGGATCAGTCACAGGAAATCTAACACACTGTTCTTATGGCCAACTCTCTGAAGTAAAGAAGTCACTAATTTTGGTTGCCCATTTTTTCGTACCTTGTATTCACTTTGAAAGCTGCTTAAGCTTGTGGGAAGGGGATGAATTGCTTTTAAATTTCCCACTTGTCTGACACCTAAAACTTTGATAATTCTGTGCTGCTGGGTTTGGCAAGAAAGAAATGCGTTACCTTTGAATGATTGGTCTCTGCTGAAAAACGGTAACTAGTACCAATAATGAAGAAGTCCTTTACCAGAAGTCTGTGTGATTCTGTGGGTTTTGGCAGGGAAAACAGATGTCCTTAATTTTCAATAAGCCACTAGGTGGCAATTGCAGACAAGTCAAGATTCGCTCAGGAATGCATGTACACATCCATACCAGGCTGGCATTGCTATGGTGACCTTGTTCACTTTCCTATTTTCTCTATTTATTGAAATGCATGTCTATTTTAAAAATCACATCTTCAGACGGTCTTGAAATTGTGTTTCATATAGAAGTCACAGAAATAACTTCTTATTCCTTTTCTATTATAAATAAATGCTGCTATGGGCAACAATTAAAGGTGGCAATTTTCCAGAAGAGAACTCTGAAGAGGTTTGTTTTAATTATTTCTGCTGTGTAATGTCTCTTTAGTTGCCTGACGTCGAAGATTCCAAACTGAGTGAATTCAATGTTGTGAATGCCCTCAGGATTCAAAGTCTTCTTGTTCTGCATTGCAAGAGTGCTCCTCTGGGCAGGGTGCAGGTTTCCTTGCCATTCTCCAGCAGCTTTGGCTTTACCTCCAGAGCAAGCAGAGTGTTGATGGTTAAGGAAGTAGCTCACTGTCCCTGTGTTTACATTTCTTCTCAGATTGATTAAATGACCTGTGAGAGCACAATTTATTGATAGATGCAGTCCCATGTAGAGCAAGAAAAGACAACTGAAAAAGGAGTGCAAAAAATTTCAAAGAAGCAAATAAATGGGAAAAAAAACCCCACTACATGAAAAAAAAAAAGAAAAAGCAATCAGAAATATAGAATATAAATGTCAAAGGAGTTGTCATCCACCTATCTATTATCATTGTAATGAAGTCTGGTCTTACAAAGTCTTACTTCTGCTCCAGAAGTATTACAAAGAGAGTCATCAAACAGATGCCATGGATTTAAAAGCTTACTTTGTGTTTCATTGTGTAGAGCTGAGTTCTTGTTCAAAGAGAATAGTTGTGGCCTAATTAATTTCATAAACTTTTTGGAGAAGAAGATACGAAGAGAGACTCCAAAATTTTTGGACTTATAATGCTCCAGTTTTTGCTGAAGTGCTACATTTCATGAGATAAACTAAATTTTTGCTGCTCTGAACTTTTTTCAAATGGAAGAGAAAATCTGAGTTTTTCTCAAGTATGAGGAAATAATTGTTTTCCTGAAGCAACAGCTATTAGAGTAATTAAATCTAACAACACCACAGTCCTAGTAAATATTCTGGCTTATAAGAAATGCAACTCGTTTCTGGTATTTCTTGGCATTGGAAGCCACATTAAAACAATAATTAATTCCTTTATTTTGCTCTAGTGTTTGGCACTAATGCCTCACTAACAGCAGGTGGATTAGTCACCACATCAAAGTGTATGTACATGGTGACTTCACCTGGTCTTACTCCTTCCTTAGAGCTGTTTGGTCTAACTCCTTGTTGGTTTTAGCCTTCCCTCAGCACACACCCCTCCTGTATACTTTGATAAATGGATACTCTTAGCAGAAATGTCTCCATTCTTATTTTTAAGTGAGATCTTGGAACAGTGTGGGGATTTAGTCAGAACCAAATGTCCACAGAATGGTCTGCAGCCACCTCTGTGCATTCCCATTTATTTCAGTAACTGTTACATTGTTTTGTTCCCCTCCCTGCCATTTGTAGGTCTTCAGACAAACATTCCATATACATTTAGAAATATGGATCTGTGCAGTTAGTAGATTATTGAGCCATTTTCTAATAAAAAAAATACTATATGCACAGCTATTGATGCCTTTGGATATGTGCATGGATGTCTATTCTGAGAGTCACTGCGGTTGACTGAGGTTAATTGTTCAAAAATAGCAATTTATGCTTCTGAAAATGTATATGGAGAGGAAGAGAGAGGTATGGGTTAGCTGAATGCATATAAAAAACTGAAAGGGGAATTATAACATAGGAAACATGGTCCACAATCCTACCTGACAGAGAGTAAGAAATAATTAAAATGCACCACCAGCCTCTGTGATTAGGTGAAGTTTAACTGTACTGACTTGAAAGGTAATATATCCAATATTTATCTGTATACTGTAGTGCTTTGAAAGAACCAAAGTAAAATACTGGTTTTTAACCTAGGAAGGGAAAAAAATCAGTGGGAAATGTACATGTAGAATTTTGGATACCAAAAATGGAAAGTTCAACAGAAGGTGTAACTGAACTGAGGTGAAATTCATCAAACTCTGGAACTGTATATTTGATTTTGATTAGTATTGCTTTTCCTTGATAATTTTACTCTCCTTAAATACAGGGAATCACCTTATGGATTATAGCATCCTTTTTGCAAGGCTCAAAGCTGTGTTTGTGAGGCTTTAGCAGAGACATATTGAGTCCATTAGTTCTGAGTCTCCTTGCCAAACTGAAGTCTGTCATTGCTTCTAAATGGCTCTGTGTACAGAAGCAACAGCATAGGCAAGAATCTACATTTCTTCACCTGAAACAACAGACAAAAGTAAAACAGCTGTTTTAATAGAGGCATTTTGAAAATCAAGAGAGATAGAATTCACCAAGATTGTCAGTGAGGATGGATTATAGTGGCAAAAAATGCAGTTATGGAGGTAGGAGGAAAGAAACCAGCAGTCTGTTTTTCAACATTTACAGTTTTTCTCTAGTACTCCTAGTAAGATTTTTTTTCTGCCATGCCTGCATGATGTCTTCTGAGGAGTTTAACTGAAAAACAGTGATCCAACAACCATCTAGTTGCTGGGAAAATGTGTCAAGTAACTGAAATTGTAAAAGAAGTGATGAATTGATGGAGTGCCAGGTCCCTGTGTGGCAGTTCCACTGCCAAAGGAAGGTGTCAGCGTTGGACACCCAGGAAGGAAACAGCCAGTCTGTGTTTATCATTCCCAAAGTGACTTTAGTGCAGATGAGATTCAGTGTTTTTTTCCTCTATGTTTGTATTACCAAATTTAATCTGTAATCATTTAATACTTGCAGTGGAAGGGAAAGAAGAGGGATTCACTAATGACAAAAAGGTGAAAAAGTAAAGGCTTCAGTTTTAAGGGTGGGGATTTTTCAGCTTTCTATGAGTCATGACCTGAGATTCAACAAGTGTACTGTATAATTTAATATATTTTTAATATATGCATATATATTAAAATATGTATATATAAAAATATATAATATATAAATGTATAAATACACACACACACATACACATATTTCCTTAAAATTTGCTTGGGAATGACACAGGAGTTGTCCTATGGCTTTCCACTGCCTCATACCATTAACTTCAATTCTATCTCATTCAGAAATCATGTGAAGTAGAGAGAAGGCAATAGGTTGTCACTGGGATACATAATCAATTACAGTGATCCTATGAAAACAAAATCATACAATCACGAGATCATTACATTTTGTCAGGACTGCTGGAGATTGTCTAGTGCAACTCCCCCTGCTCAAGGCAGTGTCCACCAGACCAGGTTTCTCAGGACTGACCATGTCTAATCAGGGTTTGAATATCTCCAAGGATGGAGGTTTCACAACTTCTCTGGGCAGCCTGTTCCAGTGTTTGACCACTGACATGGTAGCAAAGTTTTTTCTAATTTTAAATGGAATTTGCTGTAATTGTTTCTGATTGCTGCTTTTTCTCCTGTCATTGGGCATCAGAATCTGGCTTCACCTTCTTTTCATCCTCCCACCAGGTATTCTGAGTAGAGAATGATCATGTGTCTTTACCTGCTGGTGATGCACTTGCTGATGCAGCCCAGGGTGCTGTTGGCATTCATGTGTACAAAGGCTCATGGCTGGTTCATGTTCAACTTCACCACGATCCCAGGTCCTTTCCTGCGAAGTTGCTTTCCAGACTGTGATCTCTGTGGGATCCTGATAGCCCATTTTTCTAGACTGTGGAGGCCCCTCTGAATCACTTATCTCATATATCAAGGACTTCTCAGGGTTTTGGATATCCTGCCATCTTGCAAGGTTGCACTTAGTCCTGTTATCCAGGTCCCAAGTGGAGGTGTTGGCAGTATTTCCCACTGGGATGCTCTGGTAGTGTCTGGCCGCCAGCTGCTCTTTGTGCCGCTCCCCAAAGCCCTTTGAACCCGGCAGCTCAGCCAGGTTTCAGTCCACCTCCCTGTCCACTTATCTAACTTGCACTTCATCAGCTTCTCCAGGGCTTTTATGATTGTTTTGAAAGCCGTGCTGGAGTCAAGGTAAACACCACCTGCTGCTCTCGCTGCGTCCACATTGCTCGTCACAGCCTCGCAGGAGGCTGTCACTGGTTCAGCACGATTTCCCCTGTCTAAATTTGTGCTGACTACCCCAGGTCATCCACTTGACTTTAGTGTTTGCATATGTTTTCTGGGATTATTTACTCCATCATCTTCCTGGGAACTGGAGAGAGGTGGATGGCCTGTAGTTTTCTGCATCTTCCTTCTTGCCTTCATGGAAGAAAGGAGTGACAGTTGCTTTCTTCCAGCATTCAGAAATCTCCCCTGACCATCACAGCCTGTCAAAAATAATTGAAACTGGGACCTTGGCTTCATCTGTCCTTCAATCAATTGGAACCTCTGGAAATTAATTTTGGATTATGATGTTGTTTTTTGTATATTTTTAAATATTTTTTTAAAAATAATGCTAGAGTCTTGTTAATCATCTACTAGAATAGCTTAATGTTTTTCCCCCCCTCACTCAGAAACAATTAAGAGAAGTATTAATAGTTAACTTTCACGCCCAGCTATTCCATCACACTGTTTCAAGTATATTCCTTCTTGTCTGTGGGAGCATGATATTTCAGAGAGAGCAATTTTGTTTCTCCATAACTTCTAGCAAGATGTGGATGCCCTTTTCTAGCAATAAGGGATAACCATCACATCTTAAATTGGATCTGGGAAGGTTTTGCAGAAGTACTTAAATGCACAAAAGCAAAAAAACCAGGCTGCATTATGTAGCCCAATGATTTACCAAAGCCACAATAATTTTCCTCTTCTGATACAACGAGGCAGTCACCTGACTGAAGCAGAGGAAAGCTTCCTTTTTGGAAGACCCTTGTGAGATTGTCTCCTTATTTCTTTATTCTTTTAAATATCCAGAGTAAATTTATCTCATCAAATTTGATGGTCTAAATCTTAGAATACATCACCCTTAGGGGAATCTTAGGACAGTTTGTAAGTATGTGTCTTACACAGATAGATGGAACTACCCACTGGAGACGCCTGTCCTTGTGTGCTGCCTGTAGAGGGATTCCAGACAGCTGGTTTAGACCAATGACTTGCCTCAAGACATCTGAAATTAGATGAGAGAAATGTGTTGAACTATTCCAATAGCTTAAAGTTGAGCATTACAACTTTCATGTTTCTTGAGTTACTTCTTTTCTGAAGATTTATTCCAATTATGAGTTGTTAACTAATTTACAAGTGAAAGGACATTTTGCACTTGCAATTATTTATTAGTGCTTTCCAGAATTATTAGTAACACTTTTAAAATTGCATTGAAAACAGACTTTGTGCATATGCTGTCAATGAAAACAAGATAGCAAATATAGTAATTTATTTTTACATTGTAGATAGATTTTGAAATACTTCCTTTTTCCACTTTGTTTTTGTTTAGGATTTTGAAGCTAATGAGATAAGGAACAATAATCTGTGAGAATAACTATAAACAACTCTAACCTGTGCTGGAAATTATTTGACTAAGTACATGTCACAGTACCATTGTAGAGCCCAATGAAAAGTCCATACAATTATCTGTACTGTTAGAATGATTCCTTAAGTCAGAATTAAAATGTTGTGCGTTTGTGGTTGTTTTTTTTTGTTTGTTTTGCTTTTGTTTTTTTTTTTTTTTTAATATGTGTAAAGTTAGTCTCCCACATTCATGTCCAGGTATAAAATAAAGGACTTATTTTTCTGAATTTCTTAGGATCTACCATGGCCACTTAAACTGCATATTATTCATATGAACAAGCACTAATTCTCCCCAGATTTTTATTGATGGAAGTTGATAATTGCCAATAGGAATGTTAGTTTCATGCTCAAATTAAATAACCACTTATTTCAAAATATGATTTCAAACATATGCACGGCAATAGGCATTGCCACAACTGTATTTTTAAATGTTTCTAGAAGCTAAAGAATAAAATGCTTAAGTTGCCAAGTGTTTCTTCTGGGTCAAACTTTGTATTGATGGATTGAGAGCAGTATTATTCCTGGTTTTTACCCATGCTGTGAAAACATTCTGTATATTATGTAGTAGTTTCCTATCTCCCTCTTCGTATCTTGCTGTGGCAGGTGTTCAACTTTAATACATTTAATTGTAGATATTTAAGGATGATACTAAGAGTAGAAATGATATTATTCTGGTTTGGGGATTTTGTTCTTTTATTTCTGCTTTAAATTTTTATGGCTTTTGCTGTCTGATTACATCCCTCTTAAGTTTAAAATAACATTTTGGAGTTCAAAATTGCATAGAAAATGATCATTCTGATTTGGAAATTTTATAGCACTATTCCCACCCCCTGAATTCCCAATATTACATAACATTAGTGTGTTCATCTAATTCTTGAACCACTTGGAAATTAATTCCATGGACTCACAAAATCAGAGCTTGCTACACATCAGCTCTTGTGTGTAGCCTTTCTAGATGAAAAGGCACAATGACATGAAATAGCAGGGAGCTGTCCTGTGTCTCTTTCATGCTTTACTGTAGGCATATGAACCCAAATCTTGAAAGAAAAATCTTTTGCTTTTCCTACTCCTGCATGTTGGTTGATAAAATTAGCTCTGACTGTTAATCTGGACTGATGTGCTGTAATCAATAAAGGTTGTTTTGTTGTGCATTTCAAAAAAGTGGGAATAGATATTAGAAAAATTTCTAGAGGCTGAAGAATACTCGGTTCCCTTAGCCTTAAGGCAGGATTCATATGTGTTCTTTTCTTGATAGCAATGCACTGTATTTAAAAAATACAGGTTACCATAAGAAGAAAATTATTTTTATTGGGTTACTAATTATCTTCCATGGTGCATCCAGATATTAGGATTTGGAGAGGCATAAGTATCACTAATGCTCTTAAACAGGTTATAAACTGTTCATAAACATGATTTCATAAACTTTCACTTACTAAGCATTTTTATTTTTCCTATTTGTAGAACATTCAAGGTATCTCTAAACATCCCGTTAGAATTTTAAAGAAACAGTACATAAAAGGTAAGATGTGTTTTTATTAACATGAAAAGACAGTTTTATCAATTATTTTACTGAGTTCTGTTGTATCTCAAAGCAGACCAGTAGCTCCAGCATTAAAGAACAGAATAGATGA
This sequence comes from Hafferia zeledoni, assembly GCA_035583235.1. Classification (NCBI taxonomy): domain Eukaryota; kingdom Metazoa; phylum Chordata; class Aves; order Passeriformes; family Thamnophilidae; genus Hafferia; species Hafferia zeledoni. The sequence goes on from JAWWEV010000134.1 coordinate 65,118,392, forward strand.
TTGATGCTTAGTCATACATTATCATTTAAACTGATTAAATTTGTTGGTTGTTCCTGAAAAAAAAATTGTTCTTTCAGCACTGATCTAAATTGTTACAAACTTTCTTTTGTTTCTTTCCCTCAGCTACCTCACTGTTTATTTTTCCAGATTAAACTATGCATCTTAAATCCCCTAAATATCCTAGAGATGATTTGTGTGCATTCAGCTCATGAATCGTTGCCTGAGGAGATGTTAAACCTCAGTCATTTTAATCATAAAACTGAACACCAATAGTCAGTCAGATGTGTTGTTTTTGTTAACAGAAGTGGATTTAAGGCAGATGATTCAGAGAGAATCAAAGTAAAGTCTAGAAAAGCATGAGCCAATTGATAAAGAGAGAAACCCACAGCAGCAGATTCAAGTGTAAGGGAGGTATTTGGGACATACACTCTCTTCCTGGAGCACCTGCAGCCACAACTGGGCAGGGCTGCTCCTTGTGGGGATGTTTCTCAGCTAAGGGAAGGCTCTGCCTTTTCACAGCTATTCACTCCCTGCTTTGGAAATAATACAGATCGTAAAACAGGAGGCTAGGGAAGACAATATAAAATTTTGACAGTAGTTTTATTTTATCCACATGATTCATTTTTATAAGCATTTTTTAAAAGTTGTTATAAAAAACTCTGTGAGCAGGGGCTGTATAAACCTGAGGTGCCAGGAATAACTGTGGCACGTGAAACTTCCTGGAAATGTTATTAATGGACCTGTGTAATAAGTGCTTCTCAAAAATGTATTTGTAAGTTTTTCCTGGATCAAGACACACTTATTTTTTCCACTTTCATGCTGACCAGATTGATTGTATTACTTTTCACACCACCATCCCTCTCTACAGGAAGTCAAGTGGTATTCCTGGGATGCACTGAGTTTCTAGTACCTTGTCAATGTACATTAATACTTGATGATATTATTGGGTGTTTCTGTCAGTCTGGATGCCTTTGACAGCTGTATGTTCTCAATATTATATTCCCCTGCCACTTGTAACTCAGAATTTGGTTATTAACACATTGCTGCAGCATGTTCAAAGATGAGAAAATACATTTTTTAAGCTCATTTTTTAGACCCTTCTTTATGAATGCTTCCTTTATTAAGTGATCTGTGAATAATGTTAGTTATTGTAGATATTTGTTAGCCCTTGTTTTGGGAAGGGTTTGGTTTAGAGAAAGGAAGTAAGCAGTACTGCAAGGGTGAGTATGGTGGAGATAAAGTTGCACATGATTGATCCAGTGAAATAATTGTGCTGCTGGCAGTTTGTGCTCTGCTACGCTGCTTACATTGCCATTTCTGTGATGTTAGTTGCGTGTTTAGTGTGTCATTTGCAACCTCCTATGGTTTGCAACACAGTATTTTTGGACTGGTGTTTGGGACTTAAATATCTACCTCCTCTCTAGGAAAAGAAGAGGATGTAGTAACTATTTCCCCAAGAACATTGTTTGTTTCAAAAAAGGGATGTACATTTTTAGCAGCAGGTAAGATGGTGTGTGTTATTATTCTCATACATATTAATATTTACAGTTCTGTCATCTCTTTTCCCCCTCTCCTTTGGACAACATATTTTACAAGGTTGTCAAGTCCCTTAGCATCAATTAATATTGTTATATGATGTGTGCTCCTTAGTATGCTTGAGAAGTGCATGATACTTAAGCCTTGTCAGTAGAGACAAAGAGCTAATAAGATTAATTGGCACATGAAGATAATGAAGGAATCAGACACCTTGTGATCAATAGCTGGAATGCAACTTCTTCAGGATGAGCTTCTTACAGGCATTTGTCTTTTTTGAGCATGAGGAAATGATTGAACACTTTAGGTTTACATTTTAATTTGTGATAGTTTGTTAAAATGTAGATATGTTTTTATTTTAGAGCAATAGATTCATTTTAACACTATTTTCTAGATTTTTCCCATATTGAGTTAAGGATCCTTGCTGACTTATCATCTGAACCAGAACTTTTGAAACTGTTCCAAGAACCTGAAATCACTGATATATTTTCCACACTGGCTTCTCAGTGGTAAGAGTAAATGTTGCATATTTTAATAGTAATTAGACAAAATAGTAAGAATAACCTAAACTATTGTATCACTGTGTAGTGACAACAAAAGACAGTATTTTGCTACAGTTTGTATTGTTACTACTGTTTTACACCATGAATTTCTTTCTGTCTTTCTGAGCCTTTTCTTCTCTGCTGTGGTCATGACCATATATCAAAATGTTGCAATCCAGCTGGCCAGTATGAGCCCTGTGGCTAAAGCTGATGCAATAATATACTCTGAGCAGCATTTGCTGATAACATCTCCTTGTATTGTTTTTCACCAATTCTTTTTAACAATCCAGAGCAGCAGTTAGACAGGTTATTCATCTGAAAAACTGCAGAACCATCTTTTCTCACTGAAAGTACAAACATTTTTGAAATCTGCTTTTTTATCCAGTAAAAATACTGGAATTAAATTACATATGCTCACAAAATGGAGACTAGAGCTTGTGGTATTCCTTTGGAACTAATAGGGTTTAGTGCTTCAATATTCTGATGGATGACTTGAAAAAGGTGGTACTCCAGTAATTTAAAAAAATGTTTCCTATCTCCATATCCAGATTATTTACTGATTTCTTCAGCGTTCAGATTGAAAGATAAACTATCCAAAAAAGGTGCAATACTAGTTACTTAGCTATTGAAGGTGTTTCTCATTGTTGTTCATATGATGGTGATGCCTAAAAATCTTCTTTAAGACTGTATTCAAAGCATTCACTAAGTGACAGGGTAAATGTCATGAAGTTTGAACAGGTCAGAAAAAGATTGAATAAAATGCTGTAACATAGAACTGTTTGAGCAGTGAAGTCATGTAAATGCCATGCCATGTTCTTATTTTCTCTTTGTTCCACTCTCTCTTTTATCTTTTATCTCCATTTTTGTTGGAAGATTGTTGGTGGAAAATGAAAGCAAAAACAGATACGATTGATCGAGCTCAATTGTTATCCTACAGTTTCTAAGTATTTGCAGACATAACCTTCCAAAACATAATATTTCCTACCTACTTCAGTAGTTTAAGGAATATTAGAATCCTAGAATGGTTTGGGTTGGAAGGGACCTTAAAGACCGTCTTGTTCCAACCCACTGCCTTGGGCAGGGACATCCTCCACTAGACCAGGCTGCCAAAGTCCCATCCAACCTGGCTGTGAACAGGGGCATATTTTTTTAGTATGCTCTGAAGTTGTACAAAGAAACAAAACGGAGCTCAAATTATAATTATCCTGCCACCAACAACTGAATCAGTGCTTGAGGCATGTGCATGCAGGGAGAACACAACTCAAGACAACAAACATTCCAACAAATATAAGTATGGAAAGATCACCTTTATTTTGGAATTGCTTAGAAGCTTCTATTGATACTATAATAAATTCTGAGCTCTAACATGATATCACTAGAACCTCGTGATGGAGTTAAATCCTTATTTTAGTTTGGTGGTCTATTGGAAATATATGCATGAAGATGAGTCAAATTTTGTCTCAGCTCTGGGCACGGCTCCAGAATTACCATTCTATTCAGCAATCCCACAGCTCCTGGCAGCCGTCAATCTCTTTGAATTCCTACATGGTAACTTTAAATTTAATGAAATATTACAGGCAAATATTTTTATCAGACAGAATTGTCATGGTGTGTCTACAAAATCATTACATAATGGCTCTGCTGATTCTTCTCTTAAGCTTCAGGAAAGCTAATGCTTGGAAGAAACTCTCCATTGAATCTATTATATGACTGTTATTAATCTCAGAAACATGAAGGGTGTGTTTAATCTCTTCTAACCTCAAACATTTGTCATGTACTTGGAGAGGTTCATTGGACCAGTTGTTGATGTCCCCTGTGTAATAAGATCAATTGCACCTTGAAAGTAATTTCTCACCACTTAGAACAAAGTAGGTCTGGGGTGGCCAGCTCAAATGCAGACATCTGTATTTGTTCTGACAAATTGAATTCCTCCTATTGGATCAATTCCTCATGAATTCACCTTGGAGTTTTGAATTTTGACCTTAATTTCTTTAGCACCAAAGAGAAGAAATAAAATTCCAGACTTCACAGATACTTTCCCATTCCAGATACCTATTCATCTCTCATAGTTCACTATTGATAAATAAAATCTTTAGGGCCAACAGTTAGTTAACTGATTTTATTGTAGTTGTTTCCCCTTCACTGGTATTAGAATGAGTTATAAGAAAAGCAAAATAAACAACAAACCTTTTATCTCTTCTTGGTCACCTGGTTTTCTCTGGGTCTTAATGCTTTAAAATCTGTGCAAGTGATACACCAAGTGGCATAGCAAATGTTTTGTTCTGTTTGAAGGAATTGAATGTTGTTGTTATTTGTTTGTTATTTTCTAACTTATTTTGGACAATTGGAAAACCTTGACAAAAGAAGGGTTTTTGTCTAAGAGATCTATAAAGAATGGATTGATTTGTGAAATTCCCTCTCAGAAGACATAGCATGTCAGCTTCTGAATGCATGTCAGCTGGTATCTTTTAGCAGGTTTTCTGTATCTAAAAATCCTTAGACTAATGAATATTAAATCATAAATAGTGAGAATATGTTATTGGACAGAAATCTGAGCCACACTCCATAATCCAACCAAGGTTTATACCAGTTTATTCACTTATCTTCCTAAGCTTCATGCCTTCTCCTCTGAAATGTAATTCCATTCCTTAGCTGCCCTTCAGGCTAAAACCTTCAGTCTGAAATCCAACCTTTTGAAAAACTTTTACAGACTTCTATAGCATTTGGCAACAACTACACATGGTGGGCAGTTTCTGCAAAGAGGTGAGCTCTTCCAGTTTCTGACTGAATGAAGATCTCTTATGTATAAAATCTTTCCTTTCATAGTTTGGCTAGGCCTGCTGCACTGTAGCTCAGCCTATCTCTGGGACCTTAGAGATGCATCTCTCTTGGAAACCTGTTGGATCCATGTTTCTATTAAAAATAATTCATATGGAATCTTTATCCTGGTCTACAGTGCAGGGTAGAGGTCCATCAATATGTGTCAGCCCAGAGTATGTCTACACATTAGAGTAAAAGGCTGAGTGGAGGTACTAAATTTCATGCTAAAATTCATTGCAACACCACACTCAACCTATTAATCCAGCTGAGAGGCAACCTCTGAGCAAGGCTGGCCTGAGATCTTTTACTCTTGTGGAGAGCTCACAGAGACAACTCATTTCAGGAGTGACATGGGCTCCACTGCTTGGGCTTCCCTGCACTGTGCTCATCTGTTTGCTGTAGATGGCTCTCTAAATACTGTGTGTTCTCTTTGGCAGAACTGGCTTGAAATTGCTGTTCAGATAAAGCTCTCAGAAGCTGCAGTTAACTACCACAGAAACACAGAATGGTGCGGGTTGGATGGGGACTTTAATGATCCAGGTGCAGCCCCCTGGCCATGGACATCTTCCACTAAACCAGGTTGCTCATCTCTGCCTTATACATCTAACATAGTTAGCCCAGCTAAAACTAAGATGATAGAAATAGATTGTAATGTTTACTTGTATATGCTTGGTACTACTTTTGCTGTTTTCCTCTCTCTGTGTTGATGATTGCCAGGTATTACCAAAATTATCTTACAGTGATTACTGTGGTATGGCCAGTGAAGAGAAATTCTTAAAAGGCAGGTCAGCACCTGCTGTTACAAGAACACTGAGAGTGCTTTATGTTAATGACATACTCGCTACTGAACACAAGGCAGAGTTTCAAGGCTTGCCTAAATTTTTGAAAATTCATATAATATAATGGATTCCAGCAACTTGCAAGATCACCTTGTGTTATATTGCCTTGATGCCCTGTGACAGTTTATAGCCCTTTTAAATCCAAATCATCATCCCAGTGCTGCAGGTGATGAGAGCTGTCCTGGCAGCTGTCTGACCAGCCAGGAGACCTCACTGCCCCCAGACATCCAAATGACAACAGGGCTCAGCATGGAATCACTCTTGATTCTTTGTTGTAGCTTTTACAAAATACATGAAAACTAAGTAATTGTATTTAAAATGTTGTTGATGGGTATATCTTAAAATCAATTTGAAAGATAGATGCTGAAAAATGTTTGCAGTCTCATAGGTGGTAGCCTGCAATTTCTTTCTTAATTAGAGATGCAGTGATTATCAATCTATTGCAAACTGTTCTTTCATCACCCTTCTCAGTAGGTTGTTGTTTCTCCATCATAGTATATGCTCATATTGACTATATTGGGTCAAAATTCAGGAAAAGTATCTGATTTAGCTAAGCACTTCAGCACACCATAAATATGTGATTTCATCCTATTTGACTGAGGTCTACTTTCCTGCCTGAGTGCTTTTCTATGACTCAAGTATTAAGCTATACTTAAAATAATTGGGTGAGTCCTTTCCTCTGTTTCTTTGGGATCTGTCTCGGAGAATGGGAGGTTCCCAGTAGTGACATCCAGCAAAGCATAATGCTACCCTCCATCAAGCGTCCTGAGGGCAGCCTGGCCATACAAGTGCAATTATATTTTATGGTTCTGTCTTGGGTTGAGCTGGCAAAACGCCAACTGTCCGAGACAGAGTGAAAAGGGCTCACCCCCCACCCCCCGCCCCCAACCAGCTAAAGGAGAAAGAA
>JAWWEV010000134.1:65125132-65253395 GCA_035583235.1 Hafferia zeledoni
AGTCACCTGACAATTTTCAGGCCTAGTCCAAACTTTAAAACCCAAATTTAGGCCCCACCTGGCTGAAACCATGACAGGTTCTGAACTGGCTTAGTCATTTTAATCTTGGAGATGTTGTCACTGTGTTTCAATGTCTGCTACAGACATCTCTGATATCTGCAAATTATATTTATGTCCTATATTTTAAGTTCTTGAACCTGAAATAGGACACAAAACCCAATGTTGGGTTGCCAAGATCTGCGTGCAGTGCCAAAGTGTGCATCTCAAAGGGTGAAAAAGGCTCTGTATTGATCACAGAGCCATCTAACAGAAGTTAATGGGAAATTTTAATCACAGAAGTTGCATTTGAAACTGCTCTTTGAAAGGTGGAATAGAAGGACAAGGACACCAGTGGTCCAAACTCCATACCTGCTAAATAAGTAGTGTTCTTTGAAAAAAAGTGAGTAGGACTCACTCTTTTCAAGTGGGTGTGGCCCAGCTTTTGTTTTATAAGAACTGAGTGCTCGAAAATCTGGGCTCAGCTTGCTAAATCTTAGAGTATTCAACTTTCTTCTTGCAGGAAAATACCAAGCAAGGCTAGACTTTGTATGTTGCAGCTGAGAGTCTGTTCAGCAAATACTGTATAGTTGAAATAATTGGATTTTTTTTAGTTGAGAAAAGATAGCATTTAGGAAAAACATGATAAAAATCTTGAATATATAAAAGGTTGCTGTAGAGAGTGAGCTAAGCATAGTGAATGAGTGAATGGACTCACAGTGTTGTAAGAGATGTTTCTGTTAAGTCTTTTGAAAACTAAATACAGATAAATAGGAGATGGCTTATCTATAAAGGCTGTGGAATTTCCATCACTGGAAAGAGCGAGACAATTTGACAGATATTTCAAAGGATGGCTGAGGCAATTTCTCAGTCTCTCTCACAATCATGTTTTCATGAAACTGGTTTTATTGCAGATTGCTTACAACATTCAGTTGAAAAAGGAATTTCTTTATATCAGTCTCATTTGGGAGATTATTAGTTTTATTTAGTGGTTGTTTAATTCTGTTAATAGTAGCTATAGGGACAAAAAAATCAAACATTTATGACTCTCACCTGAGTACTCTAAATAGAATAGTGAGTACTTTCATGTTTGTTTTCCTTCTGAACTCAATTTTTTGGGGGCTGTTTTCGAATGGCTTTAGATTGATTGTTTTTGTGGGGGTTTTTTTGTTTTGTTTTGTTTTGTTTTGTTTTGTTTGGGGTTTTTTGCATAATAGTCCCATTTCTGTGTAATCTTGGAGGATGCCAACTTACCTTGTGGCCCTGCAATTAGTATGCCTTAATTCCAGGTGACTGGGAGGCAGAATTGTGGATGTGAATCCCATTAGGTGAAGAGACAACTGAGTTGCTGTCCCTCAGCAGCCAGACAACAATTCCAGAGTGGTACCTCCTTCCCCTGACACTAAGAAAAAGTCAACAAATTCAAACCTGACAGCCAGAAGCTCTCAATGTAAATAACGATGTAATCAGGTTACATTTCCCAGGCTGAGTCCTACAGGAATAACAGAGGAGATCAGGTAGGCTCAAAGTGAGTCTGTGATGAGCACATGCACAATGTAGCATTTTGGGAGCCTATTGAACTGTCAGGAGGAAAATGTTCTTGAGGTACCCAGAGAATTCAAGGACATCCAGGATTATGGGGCCATTTAATTGAGTGAAAGGAGTAGGTTTAGAGGTTTGGATAGAGGCATCCACATTAATTTCTTGACATTGGTCTGGGTGTCACAGTTCCTTATGGAATTGCCAGTACAGGTTTGTAAGAGATGGACTTTCACTGAGAGTGTCATAGAGAACTGGCCAAAAAAGAAATGTAGCATTACTGCTCTAAGGGGAGCATCTTGCCAGTGGCCAAGGCACTAAAACCAAACAGGCAGATGGAGCCTGAACTGTTTGCTTTGTATTTTAGAATGTAGAAAATTACTGCTGGGTTATGTTTTACCTAGTGAGTAATTCCTTACACACTCATTGGCAAACACCAGTGAGGTGTTACAGGTATGTTTGCCATCTCTGATCTTTTTAGGTTGTCTGTAGATGTGTTTGTCATAAATGGCCTAGCAGATTTATGAAACCATTTTGGCCTTTCCAAATTGTAAGTGTGAATGAAAATGTTAAAACGTGTAGACTCTGTATCCTCATAAACCAAGAGGTTCGAAGACCCTGTAAGCAGATGTGTTATAAATGGATTGAAGGGAATGTCCAGAACTTCTTTATCCAGAAATTTAGTTATGGGAATACTCAAGTGATTTATTGTCTCTAGGAACAATATTAACATATGAAACAAAGAACATTCTCTTGACCACATTATTTCTCTGAGGTTCAATAATGTTTCTTGATTGTTTGTATTGATTTAATGTTATCTGTCCATGGTAAATATACCTTTTCTTTAGATGATATTTCCTATTCCAAAAGGGGAGAAATTAGGAAAGATATTTAGTGAATTGCTTACAGTATGACCTACTTGCAAGCAGCAAGTATTACTACTATGAACTGTGTATTTTCATTTCTGTGAGAGCAGGAAGATAATTGTCCCTGTGCACAAACTTACCCATGTGGCAATAAATTACCTGGGTATTTTATGTCATGTATTCTGTGTTACAGGTTGCCTGTTGGGCCAGTGTAGATCCATTGTAATAATATCCAAGTTGGTCTGTGCCTCAGAAAAATGCCTTTATAGATAAAATTGTTGGACAGTTGTGGATTAGTGTGTTAATTTCTCTACTCTTTTTCCTTTTGAAAATCACAGAATATGAATCAAAGAACACACAAAAACTTTGCCCATATGCAATGAATTTTTCTTATAGTCTGCAGAGAATATAAAAAGAATATAAAGTATAAAAAAGTAGAGAAATTTAAATAATCTCTATTAAAAATACTTATGTAGTACAATGCAGTAGAGGAATATCTCTGATACAGTTCAATATACAGATGTATTTGTGTATTAAAAGGTAAATTTACCTGAATAATCTGATAAGTTCTGCCATTCCAGTATGAAAACAGGCATTCCCTTTAAAGTATTAATTTCAACCTCTGACCTGTAATTTAACCTGTGCACATTAACTGCTGTTGGTGAATTAAAGTAACAAGGTAATTAGTGGATACTCTTTAAGTGTGATATTTGCTCTGATTACACCAATGAAAGGATGACTTGTGGCAGTTGTGTACAATGCTTACACTCATGGCACCGTTGGAAAGGAGGCTGGAGAACTTGATAGTGGTCTAGATACTCCTGTTTCATGTTAAGATCTGAGTTTTGTAGAACCCAAACCACAAAATACTCTCTTCTCTCTCATCTATCATCTGTTTTCTCATATTCTTGCTATTAGTTCTTCCTTTTGTGTGATGATGGAGAACAGCATGAATACATGTGCTTCTTCCAGGTATTGAATTTACCTTCTACTAAGTACTGGACATAATAATGATTCACCTGAGGCTGTGTGGCTTTCAGAGAGTTAAGAAAAAATGGCTGCAGATAAGAGGACATGTCGTGTTATTTCTTTGTAGCAATTGCAGTTTATATCTAAAATAAGGAAATGTGGAGCTATCGTGGAATTCCAAGGGATTTACAAATTCTTTACCACTAATCATTTTGAAAAACATTTCTTTCCATTTTTATAGTATGGAATTGGTAAGCTGATGCTTTAAGATGTGGAAGGGACTTTAGCTTACACTTTCCTTGCCAGAATCAAAGGAACCCAAAGACTTAATTTCCAGTAATCTTGGGAACTGCAGACTGTTTATAAAATGTTCTGAACATAAAAGTCCATCTTTCCTCGGTTGCTGCTTGTGTGGGATCATGGAAGTATCTGTTATGAACTGTTTTGTTAAGAGATTGACATGTTAATTTTGAAAATTATTTGAGTAAAAGCCTAGAGAGAAACAAAGGACAGAACTACTTGAAGTTACCATATTGAAAGGAGAAAAGGGTGGTTTGTGGTTGTTTTTTTTTTTTTTTTAAGGTAAGTTCGAGCAGATTTGAATAAAAAGACGACAGTGCAGAAAGGGTTGTTTTGTTCTTTGCAGACTTTCTTCCTCCAGGAAGTGTGAAATTTTAATTCTTTACCACCTGCCAAGCAGGGGACTCAAGGAACTGATTATATCTAATAATGTCAGGGTGAGCCAAACTTGCACACTTGCAGTTGGTCCTGTATGAACTATGTCAAAATAGGGACTCTTGTTTTTGCAGCCACTTGGCAGTTCAGGATACTTCCTGACAATAGCTCTATCTGTTGATACCCTGCTGAGTTCTGAAGAACACAGGAAATTAGCAGGAATATTTTGGATATTCCTGAAATTAATCAAAATAATTCCTCATGGGCTGAATTATACAAAAAGATACTGCGGCTGTTTGAAAAAGATAAGGTCAAATACAAGTTTGCACAAATACTTGGTTGTAGGCTGACTAAATATATATACACCTGCCCATACCTGTTTTATACAACTTTGTTTCAAATACATTCTTTGAATCAAATAGATTCAAGATTAATCCTCAGCAAAACAGTCTGTTAGGTTGCTTCCCATAAAGGTATGGTATAGCAGGCGTGGAATTCATTAAGCCGCCTACTCAAATAGCAAGAGCAAAGGCCAGTTAATCAGGGAAGAGATAAACAGACTTCTGAGAAGTGACAAACACATCTATAGCTAAATGGTTTTTAAACAGATATGAATATTTGTCCTTCTATATTAATTTTATGAAAATATTATCAACAAGCTCTTGAAAGAGTCATTATTAATCAAGAGATGTCACCTGGATGTTTGTTAGGTGATTATGGAATAATTAAATAATCATGCTTATCCAGGTGGATTTCTACTGAGCAGACAGAAAGAGCCTTAGCTCTCCTCCCATCTCTTTAACAGACATACAGTTACAAGATGCAGCCACAGGTTACACAGCTCCCTCTCCTCTAGGCAGAGATCTCTTAATTTTATTCCTTGCCTAAATAGTGAGCTATACCAGTTTAGGAGTCTTAGAGCTCCATCTCTGTCTAAACATTTTTTTTAAGTAGTCCAGGCTATTTCATACACTTCTAATCAGATGTTACAACATGTGGTCTCTTAGGTTTGTTTCTCTGCTTTTTAGGAGCTTAATGTCAAGTCTAAAATGAATTTGGGTTAATTAATTCACTTCATCCATTGCAAAATGGCAGTATCTTTGTTTCTTGGAGTTGCAATGAAGAGGAAACATTCCATGTCATTGAGCACATGTAAGATGGTGAAACAGTTTTGCAATGTTAAAAGAAATTAGAAACATGCTTGCTCTTCACTGCGAGTATTGAGAGATACTTCTGGAATCCTGCCTTTGAAGGCAGAGAAGTTTCCCTGGCTATTACACGGCAGCCCCCTGAAATAAGTGTAACTGAGTAGCTCTGCTGAGATCTCTGTTTAGAAATGTATGACCGTGTTGTGATCTGAAGTCTGGCTGTGTAACTCAGCCAGTATTGATTCACTGTAAATCTGGAGGTCCTGAACTCAGAGCTGCCTTCTTGGAGTTTTACTAAGTTTAATAAAACATTTCTTTCATTATCATTGGATTAGCTGGGTTTGGAATCTTGTTACAACTTTTAGTTAGTTTCAAGGCCTCTGCTTATTTTTATTTTGTGAGATAGATTCTGAAGAAGCAGTTTTTGCAGTAAGTGTATCATTTCTATTCTGATCAATATCTAAAATATCTCTCATTTTGTGTCTTGCATCTTTCTTTATTCAGAGTGTACTGATAAAAAGTGCAGAATCAATTTCTTCCTTCCATGCAGTCCAGAGAGAGACCTGATTTCATTTTGCATGGGAAGGCACAGCCAGTGACACTGGGGGGCAAGCATGGATGCCCATCCCTGGAAGTGTTCAAGGCCAGGTTGGATGGGGCTCTGAGCAGCCTGGTCTAGTGGAAGGTGCCCCTCTCTGTGGCAGGGGGGCTGGAACAAGGTCCCTTCCAACCCAAACCATTCTGTGATTCTGTGAAAATAATTACTGCAAATGCTGAAATTCGGTAAAAAGGGGAGATGCTAGGTTTGCCTTCTCAGAATCAGTTCTAAAACATTTTAAGCTCCAAGTTCAACACCTCATGGGTGTTGGTGTGGAATATTTTAACAGTGTTACTTTCGCAGCAAAGCAATTTCTTTCTGTTTTGAAAGCTCATGTGCTATGGCTGGTACTAATGATATTTAACACTTGTCTTACTTTGCACTCTCCGACTGTATGTATGGCAGCTTATGGAAATTTCACCCTGTGGTCTGCAGTCCCTTAGAGAAGTGCAGCTGTGACATTGGTTGAGATCGTCAGATAATAAGGCAGAGGGAATAAAGTCTTCAGGAAGCATAATGGCTTTTGTTTTTGGAAGAGCTAAACCATGGCTTTAAATAAACCAGGTAGTTAACTAGCAGTTTAACCAGACAGCTTAATTTTATGTCATGTTGGTAGCTTATTATTATTGTCCATTAAATGCTTTCTTAGCCTTCTAGAATAAATGAAAAATAAAGTTTTAGAATTGCCACCACCACAACTAACAGGGAAGGTGGTGAGACAGCAAGCTCTGAGGAGGCTGGACAGTCCCCAGTTGTTTCATGGCGCCTGAATGTTTGGCTTTGCTAATTTCATAGAGAGGCTTTTTTGTGTATGAAACTCTATCTCCAAATAGTCTTCTCAATCTAGAGTGACTGATAAAATGTTTCATTTTATGAGTGCACTCCAGAGCTTTTATTTCATTTAACTGAACTTCAACTTTAGTGTTAAGCTAAATCTTGATGAAATGAAAAATGTCAAGGCAATTCATTCTTCACTGTTACTTTTGCCTTTAATTCAATGTTCATCATAGGCATAATACAAACTTAAGCTGCAAGAGGTGTTTTAGTTGAAGATTGAAAGAGATGGGCTATGAAGTATCTCAGCCCTGTCTGCAGAACCCTTTTGTTCAAGATCCATATATATATGTATATCTCATGTCTGATTTCTTCCTTTTTTGATTGCACTTCCAAGATATGTCAAAGTTTGTTTCTTATTTTTTTCTGAACTGTGTGGATGCAGTTTGATGTAGTGTAACATCTCTCTTCTTTCCCTGCTTCTTTTTCCTGAGCAAACAATATTGTAGCTCCATATTTTGTTCCATGTAATATCTGAGATGACATGACATGGTCTCTTGATTATATATATTAAGAGCTCTGTTCTTTCTGTTTCGCTTTTCTGGTGTTTGTCTAAAGACTGCTCTGAAGGACTATCTATTTCTTTATGAGACTTCAAACAGGTCCAAGATGTGTAATTATTTCATACTGTGCTGTAGCTGCCTGTATCATCTCCCAAAATGGCTTCTGTTCCTTAACGGTTTGAAGCCTCTTGAAGGAAAGCTTAAAAAGTGTGTGTGATAAGCAGAGGAAGAACTCTGACCACTAATTTGCATTCAGTCCCTGGTGCTATTGTTGTATACAAATGGCCTTTGACAAATTTTATGCCATCTCCATTTGCATAGGCCCCTTAATCTATTTACATTTATTTGATCTTTCAGTGATGGATCATTGTTGATGCTCACACCTGAAGATGGGAATTAGTTACCCTAACTTCTTTCTCTTCTGCACTTGTAGACCCAAAGACCTTAAAATAAGACTACCCTCTAGTTCATAATTCCTTCAGCAATCACATGACTTATAAATAAATATCACTTGTCCGTGTAATTCACTGTGCACGAGGGACTATGGATGTGAGAAGAAAGCCCTTTTTTTGTAGTTGTTGTTGTTGTTGTTGATCCTGCAGGAGTAAAGGAGAGAACAGGTGAAGGTTGCAGGGTCAGATGTGCTCTTTCAAGCACCCTTATCGATGTCACGGACTCTTTGTTCCAACTGACAGATGTCCAGAATTGTGCATGTTTAAAGAAAAATCTGTAGGTGACCTTTTTTGTCAAGAGCACTGAAAGTAAGTGCCATCTAATTTGTCTCTTTAATACCTGATATCTGTGACAGCAACATGCACGTAAATACCTTAATAAAGACAATGGATCACTTTACTCCCAAATTAATCTTTCCACAAATTGTTACTGATGATTTATGACATGACCTTGTTGCAATGTCTTTAACCGGTTCCCTGCTACTTTAAAATGTAACAACAGGAAAATTCTGGCCCCCAGAGCAAACGGTAAAGACATATCTTTATCTTCTGTAAAATACATGAAAGCTAGATATGCTCTTTAAAAGGAGGTGGAGGACTAATGAAATAAATCTTCATGCAATGAGCTGTAGAAGCTACTCAGACAAAATAAATTATTTTATGATTAACTACTGGAAGAATTTTAAAATCCTAAAGCTCTTCTGGATTATTGCAAAAATGTTTTATAGGTGTTATAAAGCTTTTTCTGGTGCTGAACAGATATAAAATAAATAAAACCACAGATTGGTAGGCTGGCATACAAAAAGGGAAAAGAGTCAATGATAAAAAATGTATCAGAGCTGGCTCTAGTCTTGGAAGGTCGACATCCAGAAACAGTGCTGTAGTCTTTCATTCAAAGAAGTTGGGCACAACTGAAAGCCCTTATGACAACCTCTAAACTAAATAAAACATAAAGTTGAACTCCTGAATGGGAGGTTGTGACCTCCTTCCCTCTGTGTTTGAGTACATGACCCCTATATTTACATGGGAGATCCATGCCACAGATTCTCCAACTTGTGCAGTGGCCACTGGAGGACAACTCTGCTCTTCCCACTGCCACGATGAAAATAAATATACATGGCATGGGGACCCTTTGTATTGCCCTTTAGATAATGAGGAAGAGATGTGAGGGATCTGGTGTGCTACTTAAAGCATCCCAATACCATAAAGTGTTGACTCACTTATTTCAGCATATGCTTGGGTGAGGAGTTTCTTTTTGTTATTCTGTAACCTTCTATCTCACTTATGCAAACCAGGTCGCCACAAAAATGCAAATACAAGCACTTGACTTAATGTCTGAATCAGACACGAGAAGTGCTTAGAAGTGACATAAATAAAAAAATGCAAGAAAAAACTAATGTATACTTAGGTTACATCAGAAAGGTTTGTCTTTCTGTTAGGTGTTGACCTGCTATTTTCCCTCTGCATTTTAGTCTTTGATGATGTCATAGAATCCTAGAATGGTTTGGGTTGGAAGGGACCTTAAAGACCATCTAGTTCCAACCCTGTGCCATGGCCTAGTCCAGGTGTCTCAGAGCTCCATCCAGCCTGGCCTTGAACATCTACAGGAATGAGGAGTCCACAGCTTCTCTGGGCAACACAGAGATTCCTTTCCTAATTTTGGAAATGTATCTTAGCTGTATTTGCACTCTTCTGAGCAGTTTGGACAAATTACATGTTTTGTCTGCAGTCTCTGTGCTCTTATCAGGAAGACAATCTCACCACTTCTTGTTTCAAACATAGTTGTGTAAATATCTCATAGTTATAGAAGGCACATACACGTGGCTGTGTGTGTGTGGTTTACACTGGATATTCTGTATCAGACCCTAGATGTTACATCTCTATTTGATAAAAACATTTAGATGGAATAATTGCATGTATCCTATGTCTGGCTCTTGATCAACATAAGGCAAAAGTAGTGATATATTTTGATATGACAGTGTCTTCAGGGAAACTGTTTCCCAGCCTCTTCCTATTCTGTATTTGTAACAGAGATTACCCAGGCAAACATAATTCCAAGCTCCCTTCTGCATATCACCTTACAAATGTCTGAGACAGCCTATGCCTGAGCCTTGTCAGCATTTTCCATGACTCATGGAATAACAGCTTTCAAAAAAATTGTTTATTCTTGTGCGTTGCATTAGCAGTGAGCAGACAGGATTATGTGTAGCCAATCTTTTCCATGTGTTTAGGATACTCACATACATTGTGGTAGATATTCTGCTTGCCTTGAGTATAACAGGGCCTGTGAAACAAGTGAGCTTTCAGAATTTACCTCCTAATCTACCCAGTGGTGATACTGTTGTAAACCTGAGCCCTTCTAAAGCTGGCAGTTGTCTCTTGTCACATAAACTTTCTGTGCCTGTTTCATATGCCAAGGCAAAGTTCCAGGCACAAACTTACAAAATATAAAATGCTCATCTGTTATTAAACAGCAACAGGTGATTGAAAATGAGAGATTTATATAGTTCACTGATGAAAATAAAAAAGCTATAAAAGCAGTCAGATGAACGAATGTGTATTCACTCATACATTCCATTCACTCATTTATTGGACATTAATGACCACATATAAAATGAATTTAATGGCACTCCATCTCATTTCCCACATCAACAACTCACAGCTAGGACTTGCATTCATTGGCAGATGCAAGAGAGCAGCCAAGAGTTTGTGGCTATTATGACTGAGCTGATCTTGGCTGGAATGTAATGCAGATCAAGGCAATGCATCTCTGCCAGATATTGTGTTTGAGAAGTTTGTTCTGCCTTTTCCTGTGCACAAACAGTCGACTTCCGTCACCATACAACATTTCCCAGAAATTCTGAAATGTCTTATCGCATTCTTTTAAGGCTTATTTCCTCCTATTTCTACCCATTCTCAAAGTTTTATTTTGGCATTGCTCAAACTTTATGCCCTGTGGCCTCTTTGATTTTTTTTTTTTTTGGTGTGTTCATATCCTTTACGCTGTGTGCACTCATTTATGCGTACTAAAATTTGTGCAAATTCTTCTTAATATTCTGTGCAGGTAAAAATAATTCCATTCAGATCTTTGCTCTTTCTCAAATGTGTTACTCCACCTTACACTTAAGCTTTTTTAAAATTGAAAATAAGATTGCTATATTGTTCTTGGGCAGAAAGAAATTTGGTATTCAAATGTTTTAAAGACTTAAGACTTAATTTAGTCAAAACTCTTTGAGATGTCCATGAGACCCCATTAATATATGAAAACATACAGTGAATTCTGGATAAATTATGAAAATATTTGAGATATTTGCTTTGAAAAAGGAATAAACATCATATGCCTCTTTTTGTTTCATATCTGCACTTTGTTTCTTAATAATAATTTGATGTTCCTTCTCCACTCTTTGCTGGAAAATTTTTCTCCACTTTTTTTCCCCCCTCTCAAATTAAG
Source organism: Hafferia zeledoni (assembly GCA_035583235.1). Lineage (NCBI taxonomy): Eukaryota > Metazoa > Chordata > Aves > Passeriformes > Thamnophilidae > Hafferia > Hafferia zeledoni. The sequence continues at coordinate 65,136,204 of JAWWEV010000134.1, forward strand.
GCAGCTATTCTCTTCTAGGCATACAGCTCAGTTCTTGGTAGAATCACCTTTGTAAAGACTTGATATATCTTTACTCTCACCACTTTTGGTATATTTTCTACCATTCGTGGCTTTAAGTTGTTTTGCTGTCCTCACAGACCTTTCCAGATTGTTTAGCTCTGCTAACTCCTTCCCAGGATAATGAGATCTGCTACCCTGAACGTGTCTTCTAGCACTGAAATCTGTTCTTTTTCCTACCTAGTAGATGTCTATCAAGTGAAGTACTATAAAGCAAAGTACTTGCAGAGCAGTGCTAAATAAAGCAAGGTAAAGGACAAACAAATCAGAGTAGTGGAAATAACCTGAGACAAGTATGCAGGCAAAGATAGGGATGTAGGCGGTGAAATATTGCACATTTGGAGATTTGGAGATGGTGAAAATATTGATTATGGTCTTGAACTTTTCCCAGCACATTTGAGAGCAAGTAATGAGAACAATGGCATAAAATGGAAAAATACACTTAATGCTAGAACTGGTAACTGTGTATTTATTTCCTGCAGGACTTCAGGAATTGTGCTGTTTTCAGAACAAAATCTACAGCAAATTCTTTTTCCTCTTGAGCTTTTTTCTGGCATCAATTTCTATACCATTGCATTAACATTCTTGTGCTTCCTCCGGCTGTACATATAGTGCTGGGTGAGCTGGAGTCACTGTCTTGGTGTCACTGCCCAGCAACTAAGACTCTTCATACCCATTCACCTTCCTTTTTCAGATTCAAATTTATTCCAAAAAATGCATCTCCACTAAAAATCTATTTTACATCCTACCACAATTCAGCGCTGCGTATCTTCATGCATTGGATAGCTTGCTTAAATATTTCTCACACAAACAAGGAGATAGCAATCTCTTCTTTTCAACATGATGGTGTTCCATGATGAGTTCAATGCCAAAAGAAAAATTTTATTTTGAAATAGATTCTCACAGTAACTATTTAAAATAAACATTAAAAAAAATAAATTATTTTGTAGAGGAAACAAGATGAAACAGAAAGCCCACTGGGGATTTCTAACATGGCTGCTGCAATTCTGAGAAACTGCACACCTCCCCTTCAATTTGTTATTCAAAGGAATAAATAGCCTTCAACTCAAGCTGCAGAAATACTGCTCTGTATTACAGAAGGAATCAAACATTTGGGTAGAAACCAATCATTGTCAATACAAACAGGAAAAAAAGCATTTATTATGAAAAATAATGAATAGTTTTGATTAATGACTTCTGTTTGCTCAAGCAGTTTTGATTTATATGGCAATTTCATGCTTTATTATTATGTGTTCTTGCATGTGTTACATAAATTTGGAAATACTCAGGTTGATAGATGTAATGCCTCTCTGCCCTGTGCTCATGTTTCCCACTGAGGTGTTGACTCACCATTTTGGTTTTAACCCAATATTAAAAGAAATATTTGACATAAACTTCTGAATTTTTAATTTCTTCCACGTGTTTTATATTTAACCACAGATGAGGAAATGCAAAGTGGCTGTTGGGTTGCCATGATTACATGATACCTGTACATCTGCACTGATAATTGTGTTAGGCAAGGTTTTATTGTGATTGCTGACACTGCTGATCACAATTACAGCAATAAGACTATTCCTTTCTTTCCCAGTCAGCCCTTTTCAAGATGAAGTTTGGATAATACAAAATTATCCTCAGAATCCCAGCAGTGGTTCTCATTGTGCACATCATCAAGTTCTAGTGTCATCTTTCAGTGTTAAAATTTCTCTAGAACCACCATTCCCTCCCAGCAAGTCTCAGATTGTGTCTTCCTCAGTACCATGATCAGAGAATCATGTATGTTCCTCTACAGGTCTCCAGCACTTCTTACCCACTGTTCTTTCTATTGTAGCCTTTCCTTTTCAGAGAAGTGAGCAGCTGACATTTCTGCCACCTCTCACTTGTCTCTAGCCTCTGACTTAGCAAATCTACAAGTAAACTCTGTTGCTGTTTTTCTATCTCTTGCCCTCTCCAGCTCTCTATTTCAAATTATGCAGTAATAGGAAAGCAGTATTGTATTTTGTATGGTTTCCCTAGTTCCAGCACTCTTCAGTCTTGGTTCTGCATCTCAGAAAAGTCCTCAGGTAAGATTTGCTCCCTTACGAGATTCTGTTTTCCCTCCTGGTTCTGGATAGATGCTTTCTCAAGTGTCTGTGTAACTTTCTGCCAGGTTCTTCAGGAAATTCCTGCAGTCTTTCTGCTGGAGATTGTTTCAGGAAATCCTTAATGATGTCTAGTTTCCTAATTCTGCACTTATTAACTCCAATTGCCACTTTGTCCTCTTACTTGGGTGTCATTAGGAATCTCAACCTACTTTATTCAAAAGATCCATGAACTTTTGACCTGGCATAACTAAGAAAGTAAATTATAAGACTCTCAAAGTAGCAGAATGATTGACTTGAGTGGGAATAGTTTTCATTACAGATGGAAAACACTGTATTAAATTATCCAGTTTCTCATGTTTCTCAACTAAACTGAGCTGTGAAAAGTCCATTTTACCTTTGAGTAATTAGTAGCATTGAAAGGAACAATGTGAGCTTCTACAAAACTGAAGACTATTTGCCCAATGAAAGTTTGAAATTATATTCAATTTTATTTTTCCTTTTGAAAAAGATCTGTACTGCCATAAGGACTTGCTTAAATCTGATTGCACTGGAGGTCTACCTGTTTATCATTCAGAATGTCTAATTATACCAGTACTAAGCACAGGTTTGACTAAAATCAGTATATGGGCAAAGCAAGTAAAAATTGGTGGCTCTGCTGATTTTCTAGGTGTTTGAATATCATGATAATGGTGAAAGACTCTCCTTCAAGAAGATACACAGGAATACACCATTTTCTCAAAGCTCCTCAGCCAAAACTTTCACAGCAAAGCATCTTTAATGACAAAAAAACCCTCATAACAAACTATAGGAAACTTTGATTTTAAAAATGCAACCAAATTTTAATGAACAAACTCATGAGGAGGCTTATTCCCAAAGGGTGCAGATGTAACCAAGTATCTCTGATAATAATTCATCTCCATGTTCCAAATACAAGTTGTGTAGGTATTTGTTTCAAGAGTATGAGCAGGTGATTGAGATTTCCCTCATCATGCCACATTTAAACCAAGTGATCAATATCCCTCAGTGCGTTTGGTTGTCAGTAGTGTCAGCATTTTCTGAAACTGCATTTGGATAAGAAATAGTATAGGGGGCACCTGCTTGATGATTGCAGAGTCATAGCTTTTTATTTTTCACATTGCTAAGTCCATTAGCCCTTTCTAGGACTGTTTACATCAGCTGGTGAATAAATGGGAACTGGGAAGGATGACACTTTGCTGGGAGTAATGTAACTACACTCTGGTTCAGAAACAGCTGGTGCTGCTGTTCTGTGGAGCTCTGTCAGGCATGTGGAGAGATTCAGTGCATGCTTCTATCAGTCATTTCATGATAAAAGGTTGGATATTTCTGTTAGTGAAGCCCTGATAACAACCTTTTACAAACTAGCTTTAGGTCAGACTTATGCTTTGAATCTCTACACTCTCATGTCTTGAAGAAATGCTCTTGCTGGAAATAACTCATTTTTCTCATGGGTCAAGATTAAATCCTCCTCAATCTAAAGAACTAGTAATACAGTGATAGGATTTTTCCTAGCCAAGAATTTGATTGAAAAAGAAAGGAGAAGATTAAGATTAAAGAATTTCATTTACTATGGACTATCACCACCAAAATTTGTAAAATTGTGCATTCCTGGCTGACAACAAAAGCCCTTAAGTGTTTCTGTTCACATCTTACAAGTTTGTAGTTATTACATGATTATTGATTTTAAATACATTTTCTGTCGGGATAAAAACTTAGATTAGTTGTAACTGAAAATGTATGGGTTTTGTTTGTTTGTTTAGGAAAGGTATTCCAAGAGAACAAGTGAAACATGCTGACAGAGAGCAAGCAAAGCGTATCGTTTACTCAGTGGTTTATGGAGCAGGTAGGCAATTTAAAAAAAAAACAACTACAATGAGTTTATACTTTATACGTCCATTATATAAGTAGACTGAATTGCTAAAGGTGAATAAAAGTTTGTCAGTGTTACATTTTTACTTTTATCAAGGATTATTTAATTATCTACCCAGTATCAGAATTACCAAATTAATGGAACCACATTGCCATATGCAAAGATTATCTGATTTTGTGTTTATTTGCTGCTGATGTAACTGAAGCATTTGCCTTTGTCTAAAATTATTTTAATTTTCAGTGGACTTTGCATTCTCTCAGTATATGGAGGTCATCAGGTCCAGCCCCACTGCTCAAGCAGGGACCTTGAGTCTGGACTGTGTCCCGAAGTTTTTTCAGTGTCTTCAAGGCCAGAGAAAGGCCTCTTCAGGGCTCCACTCTTCCCTGGGCAACCTGTGCCAGTGCTTGTTTATCCTCACAGTGTAAAAGTGTTTCCTTACTTTGAGTCTTAATATTTTCTGCCATTTCTTCACAACTGCACAAAACTGTTACCCATCCTGCCTGAGGCCTACCTAACTGCCTACCATTTCTTAAATGGTGCCCAACCCTCCAAATGCTTCGTACATGCTTAGAACTACCTTTTCTGGGGAGACAGATGCTTGTATATCATCAGCCTACAGCTCTTGTGAATGCAGTGAGCAGCTGACTAAACTTTATGTAAGTCTTCTGAAGAAATCAAAAAGCTCTACAGAAGATGAGTACTTGAAAAACTGATTTAGTAAATGAGAGCCCTGTGCTGTAGGCTTTATGTAACATGGAAACAGTAAATGCTACATCTTGAGTTCCTGGTTGAGGATGCTTTCTAAACTATCTTTTGCACTGAGTCATCAATAGTCCTCAAACTAAAGGTAGAAATGACCAGGGCATTCAATTTATTGTTTATGGCATTCAACTGGAAAAGGGAAAAAACACTTCAAATTCATCTCTTGAGTATATCTATTTTATGTATAGAGTTGTGGTTAGGTTATATATACACATATAAGAGTAAATATATATATATTCACACACCTGCATTTTTGCATTAAGCTGCATTGTATTTTAAACATCTGTGTCTAAAATCTATATCATAAAAGCCCAGCACTTGTTCCCTGCAATGTAAATTCAGCCCTTCCTGTGCTGAGACTGGAATCAAATCTCCCATTTCCAGCCTGAATAGTTTCACACTGGATTATTTTACAAAATGCAGGCATTGGCACCGCTGCCCCTTGTTCCATGCAGGTGCTGCACATTTCCTATCTCTTCCCTCCACTGTGGGTGGAACAGAAAATACCCAATGTAATCAGACTGAATCACCACCAATTGGATGCCCTGTACTTCTGTATGTAGCCAGAAACGTTCCTGGGGCTGGAGCCTATGTCTGCCTACTGCTATAGAGAACTTCCATGGTCAGATTTAAGCACAGTATTGGCACTCCCTCACTTTGAATTGGGCACTAAACATTTCAGTGCAGCAGTGCTTGATTGAAGTATCTCCTTTACTTGTTTGCTTTGTGCCCCTCTCTCTTAAACAAGGGCAGCTGAAGCACCTCAAAGATAATAAGATGTTTCCAGTTCATTAGCTCTGTGATCAGGTCCTAATTAAGACATGAAATGATATCATTAAACTATTTAGATGGAAACTGGGCTGACAAAAAGTAATTGTTAGATACCTGAAATTGATAGACTGAATTCATTCACAGTTTGTCTCCTTTCAAAAGATGGCTCACTTTTCATTAAGGAGACATTTTGAAACAACTGAAGTAGTATACATCTTTCAGGATTAAAAGCCACAGAGGCATTCCCTGAGCAGCCTGCCTGTATCATGCTTACAGGAGTTCACTAAAACTTGTCATGTAGTAAATAGTATTTTTTTCTCCCTTTGTTTTGCTTTAGTTTATCCTTGGTTTATGTTTTCAAGGTCTTTTCTATAATTCTGGAGGATAGTAAAGAAAGAAGTTTGATTATTAGGTAAAGGTTCTTCACCCAGAAGGCTGCTGAGCACTGGAACAGGCTCCCCAGAGAAGTGGTCACAGCACCAAGTGTGACAGAGTTCAAGAATCGTTTGGATTATACTCTCAGGCACATGATGTGATTCTCGGGGTGTCCTGTGCAGGGCCAGGACTTGGCCTTGGTGATCCCTGTGGGTCCTTTCCAGCTCAGGATATTCTATGATTCTATGAGTGCTTTTGCTTGGTTTGGAGCAATTCCATTCCCCTGCTTCTGCCTCAGTCATCTTGTAAAACTAAAACATGGACAACTTAAACTTTGTAAAATAAGGAATTAATTCTATTCAGTGGCAGTAGTATGTTCAAGCCCTGAATCGACACAGAGGGAGATCAAAGTGTTTAAATGAAAACTAGTGCTATTTTCAATTTTGAAAGATGATATTGCAGAATCATAGACTGCTGCTAATAATTCCCCTGGCTCAGACAACTCAAGGAGAGTGCTCAAGGAAGCGTCAGTCACTCCTGGGCTTTTCTTGGCATGGTCTATGCACCTGCATTGTGGAACATGATCTGACACAATTATGTGGCTGTGCCTTCACCTCTTTTTGCTTCCCAGAAACTGCATTTCCCTGGGACCTTTCAGACGTCCTTGCTAATTTTGTGCTTTAATTTTCCTAGTATTTTATGCAATACTTTGTTCTGTATATTAATAGTTCTTTAAATGGATAACATGGATGAACTTAGATGTTACAGTTCTCTAAGGAAGCTGCAGAAGTCTTCTAGCTGCTAACAATATATGCTCTAGAAGATAGATTTGTCATTTGCTGACCCAGGAAGAAAACTCAAATTAGTTAGATGTCAAAAAAAAAAAAGAAAAAAAAGAAAAAAAAAAAAAGTACAGACCTATAATAGCTCAGCAAGTGTCATCCTGGATGTCTTGTGAATTCCTTCCTCTAGCACCTTGTCCAGACTGGTGTTCCTGCAGCTCAGTGCAGATCCTGGCAGGACTGAGAACAAAATGCTACAGAATTGTTCTGAAATGCACATCAGACTGACAGTGATGGCATTTAGGTGGCTGAAATCCTCTCTCTTTTAAAAGAGCTAGATAATTTTTCTTGACAGCATTTCCGTGACAAGGACTATTCTGTGCCTTTTGTGCCTTGAGACGTCGCCTCTCAGCTTATGTTCTTTGCAGACAGTGCTGGTTCTGTGTTGCTGTGCAGCTGACATAAATATATCTGTCTTTCAAACTTCACATGACTGATGTTGATGTATGTTTTATTTTTGCTGGAACTGTTTGGTTTATAAATGTGTTTAAACTGTAGCTCTTAGTTTATATTTTCACACTCTGTAAAAAATGTCTTCAGGTTTTTCTCACACTTTTATAACTGCTTTGGATCTAATGTAATGTATATTATGCACCTATATCCTATCCCAAAGTTCTTACTCCTTTCTTTCTCTGTTGAAATACTTTTTCTGGTTTGGTTTTTTTTTCTTTTTCCAACTCTTTTATCTCAAAATTTGCACCCAGATTTTTACAGACATTGAGGAGCCTAAGACTGCTGGAAATCTGTGAGACTCAGTCTCCTATCAGCCTTTCTAAATTCAGGCTATTTGGTCTGTTTGCTTCAGCAGTTAAGTTTTTCTGTGATTTCTGCACCAACTCCAAAGCTTCTAGCCAAACTCAACCTCAAACATCTCCATCCTTTTTTAGATCTTCATTAATATTTGTGTTTATTTAAAATTGATTTCACATTTTATCTGCTCTTCAGAGTTTGCAGATTTCAACACGGAGCTAGTAAAATGTTACTTAAATCTTCTGTGAACAAAAGATTTCAACCACATTAGAGGTATAAATTATAACTAGGAATTTCTCAATTGCATAATTCTTACATACTTCTTATTAATTATGTACTTAATCCAGTAACTTCAGTAGAACAGTCAAGCTCAGAATTAAACATTTACTTTGTATAAATATGATTGTAATATATCAGATCCATCCTCTTTCACAGAGAGAGGTAAGTAAAGTTAATTCCAGTAATTGTGCACATAGCAGTGCTATTGTATGTAGTGGGTTTCTGTTCTGCTTTATTGCATAATAAAGATAATTTCTCTACCACAGGTAAAGAACGTCTTGCTGACTGCTTGGGAATTACTCCTCTTCAAGCCAGTCAATTTATAGAGAGTTTTATGCAAAAATACAAGAAAGTGCATGAATTTACAAAGAAAACCATTGAGCAATGCCGAAATCAAGGTAATCCAAAGTCTGTGACCATATGTTGTGTACTGATCAGCACTGTGTGATAGTGGTGAAGACAAAGATTCAACTCAACCCAAATTCTGATATTATAGGACAATAAAAAAGATGGAATATAATTTCTTGGTGAATGAGGTTTGGGGTTTTTTTCTTTTTTTAACCCCTAAAGGAGCTGCTTAAGGCTGTCTGCCTTTTCTCAGAAAGATGCTAACAGAGTAAGACATCTGTTCTCAGAGTGAACCCTACTTAATGTCAAGTTACACTGCATCATTTTGACCTATAATATCCTCCAACACAAAGAGGCCCAGGGAATCTTTTGCTTAATAAATAGGCCGCAAGGCTGCTGGAGCATGGAAGTTCAGTCAATTACACAGCCAATTTTTTTAAGCTTATTTTTTCTTTGCATCAGTCAGAATTTATGTGCTTGAAGTTCAGGTGGTAGCTGTGATGACAGATGTGTGCAGAGTGTTCTCGGAGCCAACAGCTGCAGACTCTTCCTGCATCAAATTTGTTGTTAGTCTACATATTCATTTATATTTAGTGAATCCTAGGAGTGCAGTAATTTGAGGAGAGAAAACATAGCTGCTTGAAATATTGTCTTTTAAAAGCTAATTAGGAGAACTGTCAAAATTGAGCTCTTTTGTTTCTTAATAGGGCATGCAGTACAAAGACATTTTGTAGAAATAAATAGTAAATTTGCAATATGGTATTACCCATTATTGTATGTCGTGATGGAAACATGTAATTGACATCTAGTCATGAAAATGGGTAGTATTCCTTTTTTTGTACTTTGCAGGGCCTAAAAATCTACTGGCCGTACAAGCTGTCATTGTGTCATGCAGTTGCATTCCTTCCTTCATTAATATTACTCACAAAAAGTGAAGTTACTGAGTTTTCAGCTAGAATTAAGTCCAACATAACATACCTAGTAAAATATTACACATTTATTATACATTTATGATCTATTTAAAATAACTTAGCATTCTTTTCTTAAAAACTAATGAATTTCAATAACCAGACTTCTGTGGTAGAGAATCTGGTTTATGAGTTCAGTAGACAAGAGCATCATGACTAATGTTCTAATGTCATCAAGGCACACTGGTCTAATTACTTCTTACTCCTCCTTACACTCCTGTTTATCAACCATATTTTAACTATTAATGGTGGAAGAGCAATCTGTTTAGGTTGTACAAGCTCTAAAAATGTGCAGCAGATCATGATTATTTAATATTTTTCCTGCTAATTCACCTCAGATTCTAACTTTCCAGCAAAACCATTCCAACATAGTGAGCTCATTATAAGGTCATTTTTCTATACTTATCTGCAGTTCAAAGGTGAGCAACACCCACCTGACTAATACTATTTAGGTGTTATGAATGTCTGATACTCCATGTAGACATGATAAGCATATAAATAATTATTTTGTAGTGACAGTATTTGTTAGTGTATTTATTACTATACTGCTGGTGTTTTTCTATAAAATTGTTGGCATATTAAAAAAACTACATTAAGGCCTCCTTCAGATATGTATTTGCAGATTAATCATTGATCCCAGACCCTCTGCCACTGTTACACAAATGATGGTATTTGTTTGGGGATGCTGATCAGTTATGAGTATTGCAATGGTGTTTCTGTTGTGGAGTCACACCTCGTGGGAATAAGGAGATTACAGCAAATCTGTTTTTACCTGAGAATACATTAGTTCAAGAGTTCCATCTTTACATACTGTTCTTCATGGAAAATCTTAGTTAAATTGGAAAGACTGATTCGCCAAAGAATATCCTTATTTCTAGATAATTTAGTTCCTTGTTTCAAAACTGGTACTTTTGGTATCAGCGCTCCTGGAAACATACTAATTCACAGAAAGCTGTATTAATTCAAGAGAACCATCTTCTTCCTCTGCATGTGTAGGTATGTGCTGTCCACAGGAGCACAGTTGTAACTTTTTCCTTGTAGAGGTCTCCTTACCACTTGTGCTTGCACAGCTTGATTGCCACAGAGGAGATGAAGCTGTGACAGTCTGAATTTCTGTGGTATATAATGACAATTCATGGGCAGTCAAAGTGATCAGAAGTAACAAAATATTTTTTTAAGATTTATTTTTAACTTGGATGATTTTTTCATTTTTCTTAAAATAAGAATAGAAGTTCAGTTTTGAAGATAAACTAAGTTTTTGCGTGTGTTGTTTTGACAAGAGGATCCTCACATCTCATTTCCTTTCTCAACTCCTCTCACTTGCCTTCCAAAGTATTTTTTTAGCAAAATACGTCATTAGGCATAACATAAAGCTTTAAATGTGTTTTCGTATGTTTCTTTTAACCTAAAAAACCCCACCACGCTAGTGTGAGGGAAGTCTGGCTGTGAAAGGGACACAGAAATGCCACATGAATAAAATGGAAAAAGAGATATAATTTGGGGGGTTTTTTCCCCAAAATTATTTTATATTTTTGGAAAACATTCATTACTGATTTAATTGCCCTACAAATTGATTTTTCTTTACTATTCCCAAGTAAACTATTCATTGTGTGGAAAGCTCTAATAATGGCTGCTAATAGGTAGCTAATTCTGCTAGGTATTTATAGTTTCATCTCCCACAGAGAAAGTTTGCTGGTTTATCAGTAGACGTTCCTAATGGAAATACAGCTTTAATGAACAGGAGTTTTCCTTGTATAACATGTATCAATTCTCTGAGTGAAATCCAAAATGCAATAAGCATTTAAAGTTTAAATAAGCTCTGTTTTCAGTGGGCAAAATATTAAACTGACTCAGCACATAATTACTAATATCTGTATTATCTTCAAAAAGAATTTTTGACATTTGATCACTGTAAGAATGCTAATTTCTATTTAAATCCTACAAGGTTATGTGGTTTCCATAATGGGACGTAAAAGACCACTGGCTAATATCAATGCCCAGGATTACAAGCTGCGCACTCAAGCAGAGAGGCAGGCTGTCAATTTTGTTGTCCAAGGTAAAGAACTGCCTCCCTACCTTGCTGCTTATCTGTCTTTTGTCTCTGCTTGGCTTTAGTGGGTGACAACTCTGATAATCTCAGAAGAATGAATATTCTAGTAGTCTACTGGAGTAGGCGTGAGTTCTGCTGTGAAAGAGAGGTTAAAATTATGTATTCTAACTCTCTTGGAAATTGCCAGTAAACAACAACAGCAATAACAGAAGTAGTAGTAGTAGTAATAATAATAATAATAATAATAATAATAACAACAACAACAACAACAACAACAAGTGCTCTGTGGTAGTTAAATGCAGGTATTGATACAAACCATGTAGAAAGAATATCTAGAATTCAGTTCTTCAGATGCATTGTTGTATATAAACATTTTCCTCTCTGTTTTTCATATTTTCTTACTCCAGGAGGGTTTCTGTGATTATGCTGTTTACAGATTCTAGCTTTATTTTGCCAGACAGCTTTAATTTAAGAAATATAAAATATTACAATAATTGTATGTTGTTATTGTTTTGAAAACCAACTCATTCTTCGTAAGAAACATTCAAACTTAATTCTATGAAGGGCAATAAGAAAGGTGTTTTTTCACCCAGAAAAACATTGCCAATTTACCATATAGATGAAAAATGTAGAAATCAGCAATAAATGCTCATATGTTAGTTAATCTGATGCATTAATTATACTCTGTTTAAATCACTTGGGGTTCGGTTGTGTACATTAAAAAAACCAACCTGAGCTGTCAGTCCAAGGCTGAGATCCCACCTACCAAACTATCTCTTGCAAGAATTATTTTTCAATTGGGTGATGCTGGCAGGGTTTTCCTAAAGTTATATTGGAAGTGTACAATTTACAGCCAAGTAAAAGTGCTTTCTAGACATGGTGATGATGAGCTTCTTATAAAGTGATTTGGATGATTCTCCTTTTGAAAGGATTGTGTGTTGGGGTTTTTTTCCCTCTCCAAATAGTATTAACTGTAATGTTTCATTTTTAAAGTTACTCAAGCATTTATGTTGTATTTGACACTCCTTATAATTTGTAACTGACTTTAAGTACTGTCACTGCAAGGATGCCTGCACATCTAGAATTGCAATATATACCCTGTTGCTTGAATAATAGTTGTGCTCAAACAACACTGCCTTACTGTGGAAGGCCCCCACCTGTAGAATTTTAAAATCTGGTAAGAAGTGCAGCAAAGCTTGCATGTTTTTAAGGCTGGCCATGCCTGCCCAGTGCTCAGGGTAGCTGGCCCCCATCCAGCTGGATGGAGCCCCTCCAGGTGAAGGCAGGATGCTTGAGCCAACCCCGCGAGTCCTGCTGAGCAGACAGTGTAGCATTAATGAAGAGACACGGCCCTCTGTGCAGCTCTTGCCATGTCCATCTGTCCCAGGAGCTGGAGCTGAGGCAAAGTCATCCCAGCACTGTCTGCCAAACACTCACCTCTATGCACCTACAATAATAAGACTGTCATATTTCATTGTTGGACAAATCTGATGAAAAAGAATGTAGCTGTAATTCACAACGTGATAGTCTAATGTCTGATAAAGCAAGGAATAAAAAATAGATTGTTCAGTATTCCCAAATTTTATACAAAATTTCATTCTAGACTACAATGATTTTTGAATTTCAGGATTTCAGCTAGGAGATAATACTTTAAGACTGTAAAAACTTCCTAAATTATGCTAAAACCATTTTTTACAGTTAGTGAACTAAACCACACTTAATACATATGTTTTATATTTATACTTAATAGTCTAATTCAAGTAGTTTGCATTTTGGTTATTGTAGCAGCAACTGGTAGCAGAAGACTTCTGATGCATGACAATATTGAGAGGAATATAGAATTCCAGCTTTAACTTACTGCAACTAAGTTTCTCACACTTCTTTCATAGTGGTTTTTCTCTTTTTGGGTATTTCCCAATTCAATAGTTTTCACCAATGTATAGCATAACATTCTTCAGTTACAGTTCTACCTATCTGCACAGAGCAAACCACTTATTTTATATTTTATTATTTATTTATGGTTGTGACAAAATCAATCAGAAGGATATAATTATTTTCTTTTTAAAAAAATTAAAATAGCCTATCTTTAAAGATCATATCTCAGAAAAAATATTAATTTGTATTTTATTACTCTACATTGTTTCATGAAGAATGTATATAGAATATATGTATTGTGATCAACTATATACTCAATTATATAGTTTAATTTGCATGATCACTAAGAAGATATTTACCTGACCTTTGTTGACACGTCCTTTTTATACTTTTTATATCAATGTGCTGTATTTGTGTTGCATTGAATCAATTTGGTACATCATTTGAATAGGAAAACAAGACAGGTATTCGAGGCTAAAGTCGCAGTCAGACATTGCCATCTTGAGAATCAGATGTTGGTCTGCACTTGATACAGCTGAGATCAAAACAGTCTCAGCATGGCATACAGAGGAGGCAGGTTGGCACAGAAAACTGGAGAAAGAAGAGGTGTTAAGTCTGAGTCCTTATTATCTTAGATGTTCTTCCTTAGCCAGAAGGGCCACTCCCAGGGAAGGGATTGTGGCACCAAGCCTGGCACAATTCAGGGAGTGTCTCGATGATGCTCTTGGTCATATAGTTCAGATTTAGAGTTCTGCAAGGAGCAGGGGCTTGATGATCCTTTATGGTCCCTTCCAAGTGAAGATATTCTGTGATTATCTCCCATTAGGGTACTCTTACCATTTGCCTACCTGGCTGTTCTTTGTCCCTACTCTGGAAGCTGAACCATTTGGATAAAAGAGTTCAAAATTTGTTGAGTTACAGGGTATGAAAAGGACAATGTGTACAGACTAGGACATTTAGGGTATCTGACGGGACAAAGAAGATTATGGATTTCAATGCTTACTTAAAGGATTGTTTCTGTATTTTATCTGATAAATCTTTTATGTAAAGTGTATGGTTCAGAACAGAGCCTTTCACCAAACTGCAGGCCTGGAGAATCATTCTGCCTCATGATCACCAGAAAGGCGTCACCTATTATATACCGTAACACTGGTTTATGCACCACTGCGTTTAACACTGTGATGAATACACATGGAATGAGAAAAAGTAAAAAATTAAGGCTCCAAATTGAAACACAGCAGTGAAACCATGTTCTGGCCTTTGAGATATTAAATTTTAATTGATTTCTAGGTAAATCTTAATTCAAACTTAGATAATTTCAGACTGTTTATTAAAGAGAGTTTTTCAATTTATAACCATGACTGACAAATTCACCTACAGTTAACACATAATTTCATATTGTTATTTTCTAGTTTTAATTAACATGTAATTATTTTGTTTGTTATTTATTAACCTTATAATCTGTTTCACATATTGCATTAATTGGATCTGCTAGTTTTAAAAATTCTTATAATTTAGAATCTTCACATTTTTCATTCCTACGTCGCAGTTCCAAGAACAACATTTTCCTTTTGGGTGCTTTAAATTAAAAGCAGATCACTTTCTTTCATAGGCTCTGCAGCTGATCTTTGTAAAATGGCTATGGTGAAGATTTTTAACTCTGTTGTCGTTTCTCCAACTTTAACAGCCAGGTTAGTAGTGAATGACTGCAAAACTGTTTGGTTTTTTAAAAAAAAAATTAGTTGAAATGAATATGTTTCTGGCATTTTAAGCAGCTGTAGAAATATCATGTATGCCTCTGAATCTTTTAACAAGCAAGGACTTGTAGGATGGTTTTACACATTTAAAGTTACGTCTTTGTGCTTGAATGGCTGGATGTGTAAATCCATCCCAAGGCAATAAAGTGCCCTGGGGCTATTTAAACTCAGTCAGACCTTGTTCAGTGGTAGTTCCACATCTTAGAAATCAAGCCCACTGATCATATCCTTCCTGTATTTTGAGTGTATTGTACAGTGGGAATTGAACATTCAATGGTCTGGGAAAAAAAACAGGAATCAGGAAACCAGCATGCAAGAAAAATGAATGAACATTTTTTATTCTTGTATGGATGGCTTTCCTTTGCTAAGGAAAAGCTTGGTCATCATGATTCACTTCTGCTGTGTCTGCTCAGAGTCGGGTAGGAGATCACAGAATGTCCTCAAGAGTTTTACACCACTGGTGAAATAATGAAGTCTCCTTTTCCTGCATGAAGGATGGAAGGGATGGTGCAGAGAGCCAGTGAGCATTATTATTTGCTGAAATGGAAAGATGCTTTGAAGGCAAACAGGCAGAAAAAACCCCCAAACAAATGAGTTCTCATCTTTTGTAATACTGTAATAAACAATCCAGTGGAACACGAATTTGTGCAGTAGAAGTTCAAATGAAAGCAGAGATAGCAGATAGTGCAGAACATCAGTGTTTCTGTTGTCATCTAGAAGAGATCACGACAACTTAGCTGTAGCTGTCAATCATGCAGTAAGGAATTTGTGAGTATTTAGGTCAGTACAAAGTAACAGGGTTTGGTCTTCCAAATATACTTGGCAATTATATGTCATATCTAACCCTGTAAATTCTCTGTGTGTGTTTGTGTATGTATCATGTACACACAGCGGTGTCTTATTTGATCAATGTTTGAAAATGTAATTTTTAATTACAAATATAAGTTCCATTTGTCGAATTCAAAGTTAGAGTCATTCCTATGCCAAAAATAAAACAACTTCTGTTGTGTTCTTGTTAGTACAACTCTGAAATGGGAAATGTTTCTTCAGTGAAGATCCTGCCTGCATTCAGACAATGATACATTTATGTATTAAATGTTGGATGATGCACGATCACAAATGGCATTGTACATTGTCAGGAAGATTCTCTGCACTGATTATAATTCTTTTTGCTACCTGAGTTGAATGAAGAGCCAGAAGTTGACAGCTGTGGCATGGATAAAATTTTTTGTACCAGTATCAGGCATAACTTTGAGTTAGATTAGTGACAGTGGAGCAGCCAACAGTTTTTAGTGGAGCAGGCAAGTGCAGGTGCCAAGAGGGCAAAGAACATACTCCCTTCTGCTATTCCTACCTGGCAGACAGATCCTTAGGTTCAGTTACTGGCTGTTGGTTGTCTGAAAAAGTCAAAGTTTTCTGCTTCTAATGTCATGTCTGATAAAGCTTGTGAATGTTTTCTTCTCTCAACAGAAAATTTTGCTTGGGTTGTTGTTTCTCAAAAGTATTTCTTTTAAAGAAGTAGTGTCACCAAATGGCTAAGGAGGTAACAGGCATGGGGAAGTACTGGAGTTTTACATGTGGAATTTCCTATTGAAAGTGTAGGGGAATGGCTACCCCAGAAAACAGAAAAGTATCACTGCCTATCCTGCTTATTCCTATCCTAAGTGTCACAGCTGGGAAAGAAAGACCAAAACTGCAAGGGCATGTAAAAGAGATAGACTGGTTTAAACAGGAATTTTGAACTCCTTCCAGCCTTTAACAATGCGACATTTTTGCGAGAGGAAAGCGTTTCAATAGACAACAATGGCTCATTGCTGTAATATTTAGTAGGTACTTACAGGCCAGACTTGTCAGAAAAGCACAATCTATGCCTTTATAAATTCTGTGAACACTCACCTGGTTGGACAGTGGCATTTGAAAGCATCAGTGAGGTGTTGCCAGAAAAGTCTGGGATGAAACCTGAAATATTGTGTTTCTTCTTGTCTACCAGGTGACATTCAGTTAGTTATTTTTTCAGTGGTCTGTTTCTTGATTTTCTTATCAGTCAAGTCAGGATAATGATCCTAACATCCTTTAAAAAGGCCTTTGAAAAATATCGTTAAAAGGAAATCTGTACATAATTGGTGTTCTTGTTGTAACAGTGGGAATGCACAGTAGCTCTTCCAAACTGAGAAATATAATCAATCTCCAATTATCATCCCATCAGATCATATTCATTCCAAAGATAGCATACTACTATCTTTTTTTATATCTTCAGCCCCTTGTAAGTATCTTTTATTTCCCTATTAGAATTTCTAATTTTGGAAACAGGGTTTTCACTTTGAACAGCATATCAAAGAGAAATATCATTTTTACAGGCTTTAGAAGTGATTATGAACATTTACACTGGGAGACAGTATCCTATTAAGCATAGCTAAGTTTTGGCTAATGCTCAACATTTTGTCTTCCTTACCTTGGAAATGAATAAAAAAATAATTCTAGATAAGGTCTTACAGTATTTATTGCTGGTTTGCAGGTGTGTTTGCAGTCTGCGCTCACAGCACTGCATTCACTGTTCTGCAATGTAAGCTGTGCAGCTGTGAAGTGCTCTGACCCAACACTGTGAAGCTTCATTGTTGTATGACTAGCAGTCAGTAGGTTTTCAGTTATTTGCACATATGATACTGCATTTGGAAGTCAGGGAAAGGTAATCAAATTACATTTTCATGAGGCTTCATCAGAGAGACCTTCTTGATGAAACAGTATATTCCACTGTTACTGATCAATTCTGTTCTGTCAACTAGCAGTCTCATTTTTCTCCTTATGTTTCTTCATCTTTCAACTCAAATGCCAGCCTAGCAGCTTATGCTGTTGAAAATAAAAAGTCAATCAGTTACTTGGAAATAATTTTTCAGAAACTGGGAGAAGTGGCATTAAATGCAATACATATGATACGGGTCTGATGTTAGTATGAGTTGGCTACTGGCATCAGAGTTAACATCTCTGCATTTTGTGTGGCACTGACAAGTAAACAAAATTTCTTCAGACTTCTTAAATATTACCTCGATCTTCCTTAAGATGCTGTTCTGCTGCTGCTGGCCAAGATGCTTACTGAAAATGTGCTGCTGACATAAATTATTCAAGTGCCAGCTTCTACCTGTCTGATAAAATCCACAGAACCTCCGCATGATGTTTCCTGCAGGCAGACGATAGCAAAGAAACTTCTGAAGTGAGATCAAGGCACACAGTACCAGCTGAAAGAGTGAGTTCTGGAATTGATGAGAGTGTGAAGGTACTCGATGAGCTCAGATGGACAGCTGTAGTTCTTTTCAGTGTTTAAAACATCACTGCTGTGGCAGACACATGAAAACTTGGTCAGAAAGAACGAAGCTGGCAAACTGTGAAAGAATTGCTGCCTATAGCAATGCTTGTACATATCATTTTGTATGCTCAAGATGCACTGATGTTACCCAAAGTCTAGCTGGTGCTACATGGACTTCTCAGGAAGTCATTAAAGTTGAAAATATCCCAACAACATGCAAATTAATTTTAGCAAGTCTACACAACTATTGAGTAATTTGGTGTGAATCCAGCAATTCTGCTTTCTCACCAATTTATTGTTCCTTCAGCACTGGACCTGTGCCACAAACACACAGCTTTACTTCTCAGCATGTCCGGAGCCTAGTTAAAGAGAGAGGTTCAGCCACAGGCCACATCTAAATGAGTGATCTGAAAAGGAAAAGCTACCAGCAAATAAAAGGAAAAGATGTATTTTCTTGGTCCCAGCTGCTTTTCAATAGCAGTGGATGCTGGAGGTTTTGTATGTCTTTCTCAATGAACAAACACCTTAATCAACCTAATAATTTTCTGCACTGGTGAGCTGTAAATGCAGCTCACTCCTACAGACAGCTAAATTAGTTAGAAACAGCCCCTATCACCCCAGGAACAAGCACTGTATTATGTGACCTGCATTTTTTTCAGATACAAGTCCTGTGATAAATCACATATGATTCATTTGTTGGAAGTGGCTTCAGTTTTAGTACGACACAAGAATCTAGAGGCATTTCTATACGGTGTATGGGGATTCAATCTTTATTACTTTATGGAATGCTTATAATTTCTCAGATTCATACAAGAGGACATACTAATAAATCCAACTTCATGATTACATCATGGTTTCAACCAAATACATTCAGTAAAATGCTTAGAGCTGCTGCTACGTGTGTTGATTTTCTATAATTTTGAGCATAAATCTTATGGCCCTTTATCTGTTTCTTCAAGAATTAAAGAATTGGTTTTACTTATGTTTCTTCTCTACCAGTTAATCAGGATTTTCACGTAAATGCTTATTGCTCTGGTCCTCTACACATGGTTCCCACCCAGTATATGGATTAATTCTAGCAAGATGGTCAGCTTTTATTCTTAGCCTAATACTGGAGAAATAGAATCACAAGGAAAAGATAAAAGTTTTGGATTCTATTTGAGAGGAGAATAAGATTGTTTTTTCACACACAAATGCTTTTGTTCCAGTAGCAGAAGGAAACTTCCCATTGCTGTGTCAGAAATGACTGAACTCTCCATAGCTGCTGTCCCACTCCAACATATAGCATTTTGCCTTCCAAAGTGGCCAAGGAACATTGAATTTCTAGGCAAACTGTAACTTAGAAAAATCATCCCTTTCCTCAAGCATTCAAAGCCATATTTCGCATGTATCCACAAGATAGTGAACTGTTAGCTGAACACTTTATACACAGTGACCCAGAGCAAGTCAGAGTCATTTATTCTATATAGGAGGAGCTAAAGATATTTCAAATGCTTAAATATCACAGCCAAAAAGGACATTCATGATGTGGCAGGTTTTTTCAGGGTTCCTTTATGTGAGTTGTTGGACACAAATAAATATATTTCATTTATAAAACCCTTTTGTAGGTCACCTTTTAGATTGGTATGTTTTCAAATATTTCGGATACGTGCAAAAATTCTATTATCTTTAATTAACCATCTGTTCAGTTTCCTGCTCTTCATGATGTAGCTGCTAAGAAAACAAATTTCACAAGTTAGCTGAAATTTTATGGTTAAAATGTAAAAATATCTCGGTCTTTATCACAGAAACACTGAAAGAGGTAGCTTGAAGTTAATGCAAGTAATTTGTATGAAGGGGTGATGTATCTTGAGCTATAACTTTTATACTGCCACATTAAAAATCCTGATAGATGCAGCTTCAACCCTCCTGCTCCCCAAAAAACTCCAGGAAGATTCTACGAAATATTACAAATTTATTATAACCCTTTTCCTTAGTTACATGACAATTTAATAGGCATTTTGTGGGGAAACTGTGGCATAATTAAATAACAGTAGTATTAGTAGTATCAGAAAAAAATGAGTAGTGTTTTAATGCAGGGATGTTTCTAAGAAGGATCGGATCCAACATTCATCTGGTCCAGTATGACTGAGTATGGCCAGTAGCAGATGCTTCAGGAGGAAGATGTAACATTTGTAGTAGGGTACCTGTCTGTCTGCAGATTTTCATCCTCCTCTGCTTGTGGGAACAAGTCTAAGTTCTGAAATGTATGGGTTAAAATTCTATCCATAAATTCATTGAATGCCATAATTTCTAAAAGTTCTTAAAATCCCTGTAAGTGTTTGTTGCATGAGCAGCCATTTGGGCTTTTTCTGGTAATGGGTTTCATTACATGCCTTTTAAACCAATATTTTATTTTAATGATATTAATTTATTAAGTGTAAATGTCTCAAATTCTCCAGTCATTAAATTTTTCTTTTCAGTTACAAAACATAAAACACTTTTTTTTTTTGTTTTGGTGGATTGGGGTTTTGTTTTTTCATATTCCTCCATTTGTCTGATTTCAAAATACCTTATTGTTTTTATTTCTCTTTTGTTTCCTAACCACTTAACAGCTTTTATGCTTTTTGGGGATTTTTTTAAACTTATCTTTATTTACAAAGCTTTTAACTGTGTACTCCCATGTCTGCAGTTTTGAAGTCTCCCATTAGGCATTTATAGGTTTCAAAATCAAAATGCAAAGTGTGTGTTACTAGTTGGATTATTATTTTATTAATGATTGATTGATTTGATTATATTAAAAAGAGGATTACACAGAAGGAAATAGAAGGATATTAATATTTGGGATATAAAATTTGATACTGTTGTATGATCTTAATTTCAACAGTCAGAGACATAGTGCTTTTTAAAAATAAGATGAAAACCTTGTGGGAATAGAAAATGACTGATTTTTAAAAATTTCTACATGTTTATTGTGCTACCAAATGATCATTAATGCCCTGTTTAAAGTAGTGTACTTTTAGTAACTTTTACGTTTATACATTTTTATTGTGCTTATATAAAAACTATTAACATTGGTTTAGGTTCTTAAGTACTGTATTATAGGATTTTTTTAACTAGAACTTTTACTCAAACAATTAAGTTATGAAGGATTTCAAATAATTCATCTTTTTCACTCCTCCAAAGAGAATCCTTTTGCTTTAGGAAATCTCTTGTTCACATACGATTTAATTCTCAGTATCAAATTAGAAATAAAATGTCATTTTTTCATGGAAATTTTACAGTTGAGAACTCTTAGTTCAGAATCAGACAACCTGGTGCCTGGTGCCACACCTTTGTTTTTTCTGAAGATGTGGAGCTATCCATCAGGATCCATCTTAAACTATTTTAGTCTGGGCTCTCAGCCTGGTCCTTGTTTAGAATAAGGTGCCCTTGATATCTTACAGAATACAACCAATTAGTTTAGAAAAGACCCTTAAGATCATTGAGTCCAATGGTGATGGTTGGAAGGATGATCGAAGCCCTTAATTTATTTTCTATTCAAACTCTTAAAACGGAGAGCTTGATGTAATACAGGTCACAGAACCATTTTAGTTGGAAAAGACCTCCAAGATCACTGAGTCAAGCTGTTAACCCAGCACTGCCACATCCACCACTAAACCATTGGTGGTTTATATTTTATATTATCTTCATACAGATAAGGCTGGAAAACTAAACCATGTCATGCTTTGGATGTGTTGTTAACAGCAGTAAAAATTTCCCCAGTGACACAAAAATGCATCACAAAGATGTACAGAGGGTTCTGTCTAACTTCAGGCCTCCTGTTTTGGGAGGTGGTACCCCACATAGTCAATGCATAGAGTGGGACTTTTCCAGACCTTAGTTCTGAACATCTAAGTCAGAACCAATCTTAGTCCCATGGCTATAGAAACAGTATGAATTTAATTAATTTGAGCATCTCTTTGCACACTGTAATGCCCCAAAACACTGCACATGGCTGTTAAACTACTATAGCAATCCTGCCTAAGTTTCAGACACTCAAGAAAATAGTTAATAAAATATTAGATTAGCTCAGTTGATTAAAACTTGGTTGTAATAATGCCAAGGTCATGGGTTCAATCCCCTGTGTAGGCCATTGACTGAAGAGTTGGACTCGATGATCCTTGTGAGTCTCTTCCAACTCACAATAGTCTGTGATTAGTTTATAAATCAAAGCCTTTCCTATCATCTGTAGAACAAAAAAAACAATACTAGTCTCTGCCTGGTTTGCAGTTTGTAATCCAGTTTGTCATACCTTTTAGCAAGAGTTAATGAGAGGAGCTTGCTATTTCAATATTCCTTCAAAGTGAAGAGGATTCAATTAAGCTATTAAGCAAAAGTATATGGTTTTTCAACTTCTTTCACTCAAGGTGTGAGATGGGTGGGTTGGTACATGCACTGGAATGGCAAAAGCTATGAATTTTGAATGTATAAATTGCTTTGATTATTTTTCTTTCATGTGTATTGATGTCAAATCGAATGCTTCCTTCTGTGGAACAGCATATTGCATGCAAGTATTATTACTTTAACATGCCTAAAAAAACACAGGTGGGGCCTTGTACTCTAAGGCTGTAAGAGCAGAACCCATTAAGCTGATGTGAAATGGATAAGAAAAAAGAGATAAGAGATAATAAAAAATAACTTACCTGTTTGATGAAAGTTAAGGCGGAAATAGTGTATACTATTTCACTTCTTGGCATCAATCTAGAAAATCATGTTTAGCATTAATTCAGTCTTATGTAATATCTTTCATCTGATAATAGAAGTGTATTAGAAATACTTATTTCTTAGATCTCACAAATATTACCCCCATTTTCTAACTGAATTTGCATTGCTTAGGAGAGTAGCAGAGCTGCACAGAGAACAGAAGTGTGAACTTCTAGTTCTGTGTTTAGGAGACAGAGTATTGTCCTGAACTTCAACTTAACCACTAGATGTTTAAGAAGGGGTAGATGCAACCCCACAACTCTGAGCAGTTCCTCAGTGAACTGGCAGCGTAACTGGGCTGATGGGCTGTGCTGTTCAGGACAATAATGATGACAAACAGGGTCCTCTAGCCCAGATGGAAAACCAAGCTAAAAGAGCTGTGCTGCTTTCAGTAGGTGGAGTACACAGCATCTTATGTCAAGTCTATTTTACTGTCCAGACAAAACAGACTGTCAGAAATTTTGAGTTAATTTACGTTGCTTCCACAGGTTTTTGGACACACATAAGGTTGCACTTAATTTTGGTCCAATCCTGCTCCTCCTGAACTCAGTTTTACTTTTAGCACGGAGATGAGGTGATAAGTCGAACCAATGCTGACTGTTTTGAAAATCCTTTTCCTCCATTCCTAAGTTCTGATAAATTTATGATAAAATTTTTATGTGTATTGTCAGTTTTTCTAAGAAAGGACTTTTCCTTACCAAGTATTCAGAATGTATGGTGTTCTGAGCCTGACTGAAGGCATGAGACACTACTCTGGTACAAATAATAACCAGTCTATCATGTTTTTAGTGACTGGTTTAATCAATGCCATTAATTTCACTAATTCCATTGATTTACAGTTTAGTCATCTTTAATATTCACTGTTCTGATTTGTATCTTTTACATGCTATTTCAATGATTATGTGGACACTCTTGCTTTAATTAATTTACTTCCATTACAAATTGTATCTTTTCATGTAACTGTATTCTCTTGCTACAGATGATCCTGGTCCTTTCATCTATTTCTTTTTTGTATCCTGTGTCCCAATTTCCTATTAGAATATGTTAATCTGTTTCACTCTGCTTCTGACTGTGTTGTAAGTGACTAATAATTTAAGATCTATTATTAGAGCTCAGCACACTGTTAGTCAATGTCACATTGTAATTTAAGGCAGTGTGAAACTATCTTAAGAAGCTGTGAAAAGTTATAACTAGTAACCATATTGATGTTTCAGCCATTTTTAAAAAATTATTTACTTGAATAACTGCTAGGTATTAAGAGAAGTCTACAGTGGGCATTTAATTTAACTCATGGGATCACAGAATGGTTTGGATTGGAAGGGACCTTAAAGACCATCTTGTTCCAACCCCCCCTACCATGGGCAGTGACACCTGCCACTAGACCAGGTTGCTCAGAGTTCCATCCAGCCTGGCCTTGAACACTTCCAGGGATGGGGCATCAACAGCTTCCCTGGGCAACTGTTCCAATGTCTCACTGTGCTCAGACTGAGGACTTTATTCTTTATATCTAATCTAACCCTGCCCTTTGTCATTCTAAAAGTCTTACTCTTGTCCTATCCCTCTAGGCGCTTGTCAAAAGTCCATCTCCAGTTCTGTAGTCCCTTTAGGTACTGGAAGATTCCATAAGGTCTCCTTGGAGCCTTCTCTGCTCCAGGCTGAACAACCCCAACTATCTCAGCCTGTCCCCATAGGGAGGTGCTCCAGCCCTCTGAGCATCTTGACCGCCTCCTCTGGACCTGCTCTAACACATCCAGGTCTTTCTTATGTTATATACTAATTGCAAAGAAATTTGGAAATGCTTGTTACAGTTTTATGACTTACACTCCTATCTACAGTAATTAAAGGAGTAATAGATCTAATAGGAATACCGTCTAATCAGACATGCAGTCTTTTTCCTATTACTAAACCAGGGATTATATGTGCTCTATTATGTCTATTCTGCTGTGGACTTAATTGAACCAAATACATTTATTATTTCCATTGTGAAAGTACATTTACATTCAAACCAACAGTTTAGGGTGCTGCTCCTGTAAGCACTCTATAAACAAGTCACAGTGCACATGCTAGAGACCTATCAATATAGGACTAAAACAGATGAAGAGAAAAACAAAGCAGCAGTTCCATTTCATTACAGAACAGCTCTAAGTGAGGAGCTCAGGTACGTGTGGTTGCAGAGCTTTCAGGGTGTTGTTGCTCTCAGCTGTACACTCTGTCCTTATGGAGGGAACTGTCCTGATGACCCAGGCAATGGATCAGGCTCTGTGTGTGCCTAGAGTTTCATACCCTTGTTTGTCATCAGGAAGACACTGACTTTGCACATAAGTGAAAACGTTATTTTCTAGAAAGGACTCCAGTCACTGAGCAGCAAGGAGTTAATATTGGTATAGCAGTCAGCCAAATGCTTTTACTTTTGACCTAATTGACATTAGTAAAACTGCCCATTTGCAACCACATTTATTCCATCTCAACTCAAGAAAACAAGCTATATTAACAAAACACAGTCTGTCCCATAATTTCTTGCATTTTCCTGCAAATTATATTGGTTTTAAGTAGTACCTTGTTATGTCATCAAATCCCTGAGTGACTTTTATAAGATAGCGAGCACAGTCTGGGTGTACAACTGTGGCCTTTATGTTTCCAGAATATGTGGAGTAACAATTCTTTTAAATCCATTAATGATTTTTTAATTTTCTGTGGATGTTTATTTTCACTTTAACTTATCATTGTGCATATGACAAGTAGCTGATGATACAAATGGAAAGCATTGTTAAAAAGTTTTTGCATATGTTATCTGTAATCTCTGAAATTTTTTCAGGTTAATTGCCCAGATCCATGATGAATTGTTGTTTGAAGTAGAAGATTCTCAAATCCAGGAGTTTTCAGGTAAATACAAGCTCTCTTACTCCCTATTTCTCAAAGAATAAAGAACTAATGTAGCAAGAAGCAGCACATTGATTCTCACAATTAAGAAAAGATATACTAAGCAGATTTGTCTGAATGTTTCTCACCTCTGGCTCTTATGCAGATAAAATGTGATACATTCCTCATCTGGAATTCATCACCATGCTTATTTGTGTTTAGTTTTCTTGTCAAGATTCCATCATCCAGTGTGTGAATCCTGTAAAACTAAATGATAATATTTTCTCCAAGGTTTCCAAGGGTTTCAGAAGGAAATAGATGAGCTTATAAAGTATGGTTTGGAAAGTAACTTCCTGAATACTTTAGACTGGGCCCTGTTACATAAAGAAATATGAAATTCTTTAAGTAAGAATATGATGTACTGTAATTTCTAAGTTAGTTTTCTGATTATTTTTATATTAAGAAATTTTTAAGATGGCATTCTCAAGTTTAGGGTTAGTAAAAGTTCTAGCCTACATTTTTATCCTCTCATCTGGCTTACTTCCAGACATTATTTCCTAAGCCAGAATTTGTTTCAGCATCTGGTTCAAATTTAGTTCACAAGAGAGGGCACATAGGAGGCTGTTGGGTCACTTCTCAAGTAAGTAGTGGATTTATTCCTGTAGGCACCAAATGTTTATTCACAAACTTTACTCTAATTTGAAGCACAACAACATATTTGGCCAAAACAATTAGCATAATGCCCTAAGTATTTTAAATGAACCATACAAGACATATCTTCCATTATACCCTAAGCATCTAAGAAAAAATTAATTTTCACCTTCCAGCGAAGCATTCATTTGAACAGTGCAATTTGCTATATTAGTCTCATTTCATCATTGATCCCTCCTGTGAGTATCAGTGCAAAATGAGAACTCTGAACCTCCATCTAATCTAAACAAACTACCTGGGAAATATTTCAATTCAACCTATTAGGGGCATTATAATGAATTAGGTTAATATATTAACATTTGATCTCTAAATACAGGAGTTCAAATCCGATTTAAATTAAAAAAATATCATACAATGTATTTAAGATTGCAGTATCTACCCAGAAAAGACAATGTCTATAAGTGACATACTTTCAGAATTGGAAAGTGTAGTATATTGAAAGAGATCTGTAAGACAGCATAGAAAGATTTTTATCTTATTTTACATCAATTTGCATTAAGTATAGAGCTAGTATTATCCCCAAAAGATGAAAATTATTCATGGTTGCCTATACATACAGAAAATCACAGATTCTTCTCTCATTGGGCCAAATTCTGATCTTCATTACTAGTATGAATTTGTAGCAAATTCAGGAAAATCAATATTTTTCAAGTAAAACATTAAAAAACTCTAGCTATAGTATGAATAACAATAATACATTATCCCACTATAGAAACGCAATGAGAAGAGGCTTTTTTTCTGAAAATGCAAAAAGAGTCCAGTTCAAATACTCAAGATTGGAGTTCCCACAGTTACTAGTTCCTGTATCTCCAGGTGCAGCTGCAGTGTGCAGAACAACCATACCTGTAAATTCCTTGCTGTGCTCCAAAGTTATCACCCCATAACTGAACTTGCTAACATGACCTTCAGAAAATGCACTTGGGCAGTCTAAAGGTCTGAGATACCTTGGAAATTGTCATTCCACTCAACACAGGCTGCCAAGCTTGAGTGTTCAAGATGGGAGTTTGTTTCATTCTGCTGACTGTAGATTTGATTTTTTTGATTTGTCTCTACTTTACCCTAAGAGGCAAAAAAAAAAAAAAGTAAATTCTGCATTACAGGAACTTTCAGATATACTCACTTACGTCAGAAGAATGATAAAATGTCTTATCCTTAACACAAAAGAGCAACCTAAGACATTCATTTCCTTCTTCATCTTGTCATTCATTCGTTTCCTTCCTCTTTATTCATCACTGGGGTCTGGGCTCCCCAGTGCAAGACATGGACAGACTGGAGAAAGTACAACAAAGGGTCTCAAAGATGATGAAGGGTCTGGAGCATTTCTCCTGTGAAGACAGGCTGAGAGAGCTGGGGCTGTTCAGCCTGGAGAGGAGAAGGCTCAGGGAATCTTTCTAATGTGTATCCATATCTTAAGGTGGAGGGCATAGAGGAGGGAGCCAGGCTCTTTCCTGTGGTGCCCAGGGACAGGACCAGAGCCAATGGACACAAACTGAAACACCGAAGGTTTGCTCTGAAGATCAGGAAACACTGTTTTACTGTGAGAGTGACCAAGCCCTGGCATGGGTTGCCCTGAGTGCTGGTGGGGTCTCTATCCTTGGAGATGTTCAAAGGCCATCTGGACATGCTCCTGGGCAACCAGCTGTACTTGCCCCTATGAACAGAGGGGCTGGACCAGGTAACCTCCAAAGGTTCCTTCCAATCTCCCTGAATCTGTGTTTTGTGAGTAGCTCTATGACGGGTAGAATTAATCCAAGTTGTCTTAAAAGGGCCCAAAGCTGGTTCTTCTTCAGTGTCTTTAGTGAGGATGTTGCTTGATCTGAATAGGCAGAGAAAGGGTGCATCTGCACTAACATCTAACTTCCAGTCAGAAGTACGTGCTGAAGCAGATCTCCCCATTGTCCCAGTGAACAGTTTGGTTCACATCACAGAGCACTCTGAGAGTGGCTGACCTAGATTCCTTTCAGATGAAACTAAATAGGAACACTCTTTTCTCCTAATCTTGTCCAATTATTTCAGGAGCTACTAACTGAGGTAACAGATTAGATGCTTGTGTTTTAAACCAAAGAAGTGTCACTAGGATACCTGCTCCTAATTCACTTTAGTGCTTTGAAAGTCCAAATATGGTTTTCATCTCCTTACCCAAAGTTCTTTCACCATTTTCTGTCAGTCCTTACTCTTCTTACTTTTATTTGCCAATATTCTTTAGCTGTCAGCTTTGTCTTTACATATCTAATGAGCTTTTGTCCATTCAGAAACTTTAAATTACAGAATCTGCTGACTTGCAGTTTCCAGCCTGCAGTTTAATGATCCAGAGAGAAATCTCAGTGGTACAGTCACAAGCTCAGTAAAGGGAAAGACGTGGACTTAAAGCTAAAAAGCAGTGTTTGAGGGCTTTAATGGACTGCAGTTCAGTGCTGTTATTCTCCTGCATTTAGTGTGATCCAAGAAGCACTGGCCTACTATTCAGTGTGTTTGCATTCTGATTCTAGTCATGCTTCTGATCTACTTTTTCAGGAAAGCAACTCCAAATATATGTCTCCATTTTCTTATTTGCAGAATGGATATGAAATCTTTAAATATTTTTAAGATTTATAAATGACGAACCTAAAGGTAAATGGCATTATTTCATTAGATCATAGTGCAGAACAGAAGCCTTCTCAGCAGCATTTCCTTTATACTGTTATACAACATTAAAATATCTATTTGCCTCTAATACACTTTTCAATGGAGGCTGAGAACTGCCACAAGGAATCATAATGCTGGTGCTTTCTTTAGTTGTGCTTAGGACTTCATAGCCCGAGTAAGAATTTTCAGTACTCTTCAGTATAGAGAAATCCAATTTATAGTGCATCTAATAATTCACAAATGATTTTGAATGTTTTGAATCTGATAAACAAGAGGTAAGCAATAGGGTGTTCTTTTTGTCTAATACCTACTTCTGCACAAAATTCTGCATGTAACAAGTAAGGTGTTACTTGTATTTTGCAAGAACACCTTCTTCCAAGAGAATCCATCACCCACAGTTTTATAGTATGCATATGGCTCACTGTGAATGGAAAAGGCAAAACATCATTTATTTATAACAAAGCTTTGAGCGTCCAAGCTTTGACATACTTTGAAATACAATAAAGCACATACTACTCCAAAATCTTTAATTTTCAGCAAAAATATGGCATATTATTTCCCTCGGTTCTCTGTTTAGGGCAAGAACACGTCAGCAAAACAGATTTTTACAATCCTAATTTCCTATTAGAGGGTGCTTGGGAAGTTCAAATCAAAACATTTGGCAGAAATTCATTTGGTTTGGGTAGAAGACTCAGCTTTACCATCAATAATCTGCCTGGTTTCCAGCCAGCTTGCCTGTCTGGCTTCCTCACATCCTGAGCTCTCCAGGAAGCAGAAAGGCAGAGGATATTTTGGAAGTGCCAAGACCTGGACTGTTGGATCTGAGAAGGCTCAGCATCAATGAGTTCTGGAGTCTGGTAATCAGGTAGACAGACTGTTCCCAAATCAGACAGTGAATCTGTCTAGGGCCTCTGGAAGAGTGTTCAGGAATTCCAGAACCCAATTTTTAATTTTGTAGGGACTGTTTCTGACACTGCCACTCCTTGCTGTGGTTGAAATGCCTCTTTGCACTTGGATTATTCAGAATACATTACTGCTAAAAGGAGAAATACACTTTGGGATGAAGAAAAGCAGAATTTATTTTTTTTTACAGTACAGGGATACCTGTAGTTACTACTGTAAAGTCTGGCTTTTGATGTGTGTTCCATAAATAGCTGGTGGATTTGAAAGGTGAACTTTGCCAATGGTGATTACTGTAGATTCTTCCATGTCTTTCTGCTTGCTTAATTGCATCCATTAGTGATAATTAAATGAAAGACACTTGGTACTTGAAATAACATCTTTGTGTAGAAATACGTGTATTCCAGTACTTTGTGTTCAATATCACAGTGCATTAATTAATTTTTAAAGATTCTTTTTTAAAACTCATAATCATGCATTATTGATAGAATTAAAGAATTTCTGCATCTGTTCTTGCATTTGGTATATATGAAATACAGAGTTTTAAACAATTTTTTTAATATTTTACCACATATAAAATATTTCAGGTGAAGTACTTACTCTAAATGAAAGAACACCTGAAGGACCAGTTTAAGGAAAAAAATCCAGATAAACTAAGCCTATTTATTTTGCTATTCAGATCAATTAAGAATCTTAGTACCTAAAGAGCAGTATCTGAGATTTTTTTTATCCTCTGCCACTACAAAGTTTTGGCTCATTTACAAATTCCATGAAATTTCTTCTTATTCTGCTACAATTTCCTGCCTAATGGATACTGAGGCAGCTGCATAAAAATGTGCACATGTTCAAAAGGGGACTCAAGTATCAGAAGAACAAAAGAATGAACTGGTCATCACAAGTTAGTGACATTTTCTGTCCTCTGAGCTGCCTTTTTCTAACTTGAAAAACACTGGTGCATAAACTAAAGATGCCTCCAGATAGCTTTCAATTTGCAAAAATTCCTGTTCCATAGATCATATGTCTGGCCAGCTTTGACATGTTTCTGGAGTCATAATTTCATAGGTGAGTGCGCTTGAAAAATGTCTTCAGTTCGATAGGGACAAATAAGCTTTTGTTCCACAGCAGGCATGCATGTCTTTCCTTTGTTCCTATTCACAGCACTTTCAATAAGCATATTTATCCTGGCCAGTATCAAGAAAATCTAATATATGTTAAAACATATGTTAAAATTTCAGTTCCCTTATAATCTTGTAACTTTGCTGTCACCAGTTTTTTTAATAAGTAATATTTTAGCGTGCATACTTAGCACTTACAAAGCATTTCAGGATGAGTATAATCAACAACTCTCCTAATTGCTGACTCTGGGTTTTGAGAGATAAATTACAAAGATTGGGAGAACAGCATTTTACAGCTGCCATTGCAGTATATGGCTGGCTGTAAAAGAACATTTTAAAATTAATAATTTATGTGCCCCAGATATAGAAGATTCTTGACTGAACAGAAATAGTTATTATCCCCAAAGCCTCCAATCTAAATCTTAGAAAAGAAACAAAAAATTAAGTGGTAGACACAGATCTATTTAAACACTGTAGTTCCATTTTAGTGGCCACACTCTAAAATGTATATGAGATAAAGAAGATAGAGTTATATATGTCTGATTGTTTATTTCTAGCTTTGAGAAAGAGGAGAGTTTTCAAGGAGGTTGGAGAAAGTAGCAGGAGAATCAGATATTATGTACATAGGACTAAAGGGGGCCTATCCTGCGATTACATACCCCCATGCCATATGGTCTCTTATAAATTATCATCTCCATATGAAAAATTACTCCCACTAGGAACACTTCCAGAATTTCATCTCTCCAAAATCTAGAACTTTAAATTTCCAGCCTAAATGTATTCAGCCACTATACCTATTTATTTTTGTGCAAGGACTGTAATTTAGTTTAAGTGCTTCTTTATCTGTTTACTGTCTTAGCAGACGACTGAACAGGAATTGCAATCCAGCTGCTTTTTCTTGATATTTCTGTTATTATATATTTATTATTTCATTCAAAATCTGTGATTAAGTAGATACAGGTTAATCTTTTGTATATTTGCAAAGGTATGATTTTGAAAGGCTGAAATGCAGCACAACAACTCAGATTGCTTGAAATGAATGGCTTTACTTGCCACCCACTAAACTCTGGGTAGAGAAGAAGTTGGTGTGACAAGAGAAGGAGAACAGGGAGCCAAACTGACACAGAAAAAAGGAATTAAGAAAATGGAGCAAACCCATGGAGAGGTTTTTAATGGTTGTCAAAGTGAATGAGGAACCATTGGGTTTGTTCACTGATGTGGCCACTTTAATCTGTGCTTTTTAAAATTAAGAGCAGTTAAGAATGCAGCAGAATTCTGACTGTGCCAGATGCCTTAAAGCAAAATGTCTGTCAACCAAAAGAGAAAGCTGTTGCAATCATTGCTGCCATCATGAATCCCCTTTTGGGGATAACAATTAAATGGGAGAGAACTAGTCAAATTCAGAGGTCTGGAGAACTAGGGGAAAACTGGTCTAACTCAGTGCATATGCAGACAGCAGCCTTTATCATACCACACATATGTTTCAACCCATGAATCAATTCTGCTGACTCATGCTCCATCGTTTGTTGTCTGTTGGAGCTCTTTTTCTCAAGAAGACCTATTCCCCCAGTTGCCCAAATGCTCTGTTACTGTCGTTTGTCTAACACACACAAAAAAATTAAGTTACACAGAGTTGAGTGTGCCCTTCATAAGTGCTGTGGTGGAATATACAGAGCTCAGTGATTCTGCGTGAGAAGTGCAGAATCCAGGTGTTACCGTCTCAAAAGCTTTGTGCAATCACAGCCTGGTAGGGAGCTTACTGATGGGAAAAATGTTTATCCAGGACTAGCCACCCACTTAGCCTTCTGAAGGCATCCCACCTGGCTGGGATGCCCCAGCGTCTGCTGCATTGCTGACCTCCTGGAGCTGACAGCTTGTTGAAATTCAGAGTGGGCTTCTCGTCCAACACTCTGCTATTAATAGCCATGTTGACTTGGACTGGATTTCAACTGGGTAATTATTTAGGCCAGCACTTCTCCTTTCACAATCTGTGGTTGCAATGTTTGTTTCTGCGCCGGAAAAATGGTGCTGTGTCCTGCACTGGACCATGAACTACCTCAAATCTAACATGGAGCAGATATATAGGTGTAGCTGTGCATCAATGTGTCAACAAATGTCTTGGTTTCCTCAGCTTTGGCACTTGAGCCACTGATCCTTTGAGTTACTGCATAATTCGGACTTGATGGAAAAGCTCCTGACAGCTCATTAGCACGCAGTCTGAGTGAGCCAGCACGGTCTGAACACTCCACTTCTGTTCCAGCAGGAGCTAGTTATCCTCATCATCATTATCAAGCCATCCTCGGTGTCACCCATGTGACACCAAACATTACATGCTGCTCTTCACTGCTGGCATCATTAGGAGAGGGTTTGGCAGCAGCCAGAGCAACAACTATACTCAGCTTCTTAGAGTTCTTGTCGCTCCTTTGCTTCCAACCTCAGCTGCCAAAGAGCCATGGTGTGCATCGGGGGACAACTTCAAAGGAAGCTTCTCAGTAATCATGTGGGTTTCTCTCCAGCACCTCCTCTGGCTCACCCTGCTATTCCTCACTGCTGTGAGGACATCACCACATCCATTATTTAGTCATCCATCCTGTCAGAGCAGTGGAGGCTGCTCTGTGTCCTGTGTTCTAGGGCCTGGTATTCCTATTTCATTTTCACTAGCCAAAAATCACTTCTTTTTAAAAAACTGTTTATCCACTGAATCTCTCTTTGATTTTTATTAGAACAATATGTGTTGTAGCAGCAATCTTTGTCAAGCAAAATACTAATTAGCAGGACCAATGATGACAAATCTGATCCCAAGTGATTGATTTGGAATAATTATAGATGCATTTGCACAGTAATAGTGAGCTTGGTGTTATTGCATGATGAGTTGTTAAGTTACATGAATTATAGTGAAGTTTAATTGTTTAGATTCTTGAGAGCTCTACTGTCCCACAGGGAAGATTTTTTTAAAAATTTGGCTGTGATCTTTTTACTTTAATGGGTAAGATATTTTAAAAAGTTCAGGCTCCCAGTGGGGGGCTTTTCCCTACATTTTTTTTCTTTTTAATTGATTTTTATGGCTACACAAGAAAATTAAAATATATAAAATTTCACCAAACATGTAGTTATGAGTACTGAACTTAAAAGATGAGAAATTTAGCACTCAGGCTGTATGTACCTCTGTATGAAATATATTAGTACTGTACTTCTTTCTATTGGGATATAGAAGTTAAATAATTCTGCAAATTTTACCATAAAATTCAGTTTAAAACAAGAAATTAAACCTTCCACAAGAGATAAAGTATAACTTAAAAATAATCTTTAAATTTGTACATGGTATTTTTTTAATGCAGAAATGCAAGCATTATGTAACATAATATAAAGCATGTGATATATATATATATATAACAATTCCAACATGGAAAATAAAGCTGGAGGCTTTCAAATTAACCTTACAGTACTGGTAAAAAGAACAATGGAGTCCCTGCAGCAAACCACAGCCTTGGAAGTGCCACTAAAGGTAGGGTTAATTCTGAATTTCCATTACTGTCTCAGGCATGCTTAGCCTTGTACATTATCATCATCATATTAAGAATCTAGCAAAAACTATTTTGCCTTCCACTTCAATTGTTTCATTTTCATATTTGTGGGTAATTTCTTTTTAAAATTACTATAAAAATTACAAAGGAAAATAACTGAAAGTCAACCTCCCTTTTGGAAAGTGAGGTTGTCTTAGCAAAGCAGTATTGTAACTTAAAAATCTATTTCATTCATTGCCATGAAACTTCTGTTGGTTGTGGTAGAGTGAAAAATATCTCCTTTAACAGCCTTTCTAGGTGTGCCAGGCATTTGCTACTGCTGAAAAAATATTGCAAAAGATCTTTCTTCAGTAATTTTCACTTAGAAAATGGATCTATTTAACATTTCCATGTGGATGCCTAAAACACAAAGCAGACAAAATCCTTGGACACTGTTAAAAGTAGAGGACATCATCTACCAGACCAACATCTGTAAAAATGGAGTAGATCACTGCACAGCTATTGTATCTATCTATGTATTGGACCTAACTGTAATTATTTTATAAAATAATTATATTTCTCTCTCTACAAGCCTGGTACCCTCCACCCTACCCTTCTGCTCAGCTTTTGTTGCTTGACAGAAGACATTCCCAAGCTTTACAAACTGCATTTCTGTAGGTTGCTTATATTGTATAGCTGTGCTTGCCTAGCTTCTTTAGTTACAAATTCCTAAAAATAAAGAGAAACAAGAGTGTTTTTAAGGTATACTACATTTACATATTTTTAATTACCTTTAATTTCCAGGTATACTGCATTTAAACATTTTAATTGCAATTAAAACATGTATTTACACTCATGCTGCTATAAGGTTTATAAAAATAATGAAATATACTATTATTGGTGGCATATAAAGTGAATAGCAACACTACAGTCCTTCCTTAGGAGACTCTTTGGTAGTTTTTTCAGTGGCTACAACGCTCATACTTTGCCTGAGGAAATCATTGCCATGAAATAAATATGAACACTTTAATAGGTTTCTAAGAAAGACAAATGTTTACATGGTTACTGAGAACATTTGTGGTTACACAGGCAGAATATCATTTTAGTGTTACATATGTCAGACAAACCATTAACTGGCAGAAGGTTTCAATGTCCTATGGACAAAATGGGACACACCATCTTATTCACCTCTGTCTAAAGTGTCCTACTGTCACACACTGACAAATTCATCTCAGTGCATCAGCAAATGGATTCAATATGTCATTCCTGTTGGAACTGTAATTCTCTGTTAAACTCCAGCTATGTTTCCATAGGTGAAAAGAAACACATGGTTGGACAACAGGCAGTTCTCTGGGGGTTTCAAAGATTAGGATTTTTTAGTAGGCAGTAGAAGCATTTGGAGAGGCACGTTTCATTACCCTTGTTTGGTCTCCTTTTCCTGAGCAAATTACTGTAGGAGTCCTGGCACACTTTTACTCCTACAGCACGCTAGACTACATGCATCCTGGAGATACTTCATCTTCCTCTGAAGCATCACAAAGAGATCAATGACAGAGGCCAGAGAGAAACATAAAGTACCAACAGCTTGATCTCAGAGAAGAAATTGAGTGATCTTTTTTAAAAAAAAAAAGTGCATTTTTATTCATGTTGTTTACCCTTCTATACAGTAAGAATATGTCTTTTAGGATTGGAGATGCTGAAGATGAAAAGGTTTTTGTGAAATGCTCCTGCTTTCCTTCAACAGACTTCCTTCAACTAAATATGTGTTATGTGCTCTGTTAATATGAATATTATTTTTTAATATGGAGACAAAATGTCACTAAAGTAGAGCACACATACAGTCTTAACAGGGAGAGATCTCTTTTTCTTCTTTGAGGTAAAAGATGCTTTATCTTTGAAGTAGCTTTTTTTCCAAAATAGAGCCTTTGCTAATGAGGCAGCTTTCATGTCAGCAAATCTACTGTATACCAGAGCACCAGGAGCTGCAAAACAAACTGAAATTAAACAAAAGCAACAATAAAAATACTCCAGAATTTGAAAAGTGGGTGGTAAAAACCCCATAATATCTTTATGCATTACAGGCAAAGTTGCTGCTGATAAACGTCAAAATCATCACAATGATTTTGTAGCTCTTTTGAAAATCATCTAAGATGAATTTTGCTTTAGCATATTCCTTGCAATTCAGGAACATGTATTTGCAATTTCAAAACTAAAGGTTAATCTTAACTGTTAAGGTATTTTAATCCAAATTGTTGCCATAATTGAGTATGAATAGAAATGAAGAACATTACATATTGGATAGGTATGTAATCTAGAGCAGTATCAACATCCAAAGGGAAAAGCAAAAATAGTAATCTTGCCATGTGTGATGTGTTTGTTTGTTTAAGTTTTTATATTTCTTTTATTCTGACAGGTTCCCTTGAAAGTGATTCTCACCACTGGGAAATCATGGGGGTGTATGACAGAATTGCAGGAGATGTAAAGCAGTCATCGGGGATGTTATTCAGTACCCGAACACCTCATTGGCCTGTGCCGATTCCTCGCTGAATCACTAGGCAACAGCGCTGCTGGATCTTTCATAAGCACCTAATACTCTGCATGTGAATTTTTTTACTTCATTTTGTCTGTAGCCCTAGGCAACTGCAGTGAGATAAAACTGGTTTTTACCAGTTCACTGTGTTTCCTTTAGCCAAGGTAACCAGCAGGGAGCTGCTTTTGTTCAGAGCTAAATTACTACATGTAAGAAACGAAACAAGACAGTATTAACCCTTTGGGAACATCACAAATATATTTGAGTTAGAGGATGTTTAGACTTTGATGTTAAATATTTTGTGAAGTGCTTATGTAAAAATACTTCTACAGTGGCACTATTTGAACTGTATCAGCAAATGTTGAACTGTTGTATTCAGCTTATTTTGTGTTTTGTGAGTAGAATACAGATGCTTGGTGTTCATCACGTATTCCATGTCCTGGTCACCAGAGTTAGAAAAAGAGTTCTTTGGAAATGAACCTAATTTTTATCTAGAATTTTGAAGCCAAACAGGTAAATGAAAGTCTAAATGCAATAAAAATAACCAGATTATTTTCAATTCAATTAATTTCAAACTCAATTTGCACACTGTAGCCTTAGCATTGTTTAGAGGAAGTATTATAGTTTTGCCTAATTTATTATTTTTATTACTGATGTAATGCTAAATATTGTTTAGATAAATTTTAGGAGTTAGACTTGTACATCTAAAGATTCAGGCTTTTACTCTAATGTTTGGATTTTTTATTGATAATTTGGTTTTCTGTAGAGTTTATTCTTTAAATGAGTTTGTTTCAAAACATTACTGTTTTACAAATTCTGTCTACATGCTTGTAGAATATGAAACTGTCCTCGAAGTCTACTAATTACTCAGGAATTGAAGTCAAGCACAATGCTCTTAAGAGGTATTCACTAAGTTTCAGCATTAGACATCAAAAGATCAGAGTAATACAATTTAAATTTTAGAACTGTATAGTTACAAAGATTTTGCAGCATTTTTAATTTGTATAATTAAATAATTTTGCATTGCGCTTAAAGACATTAAACTATTAAACATAGTTTTCCTATGTTGCTTATTAATCATACGTAACCTGTCAGCTGGAAGTGAGTCAGTAGTTCCTAAAAATTGATTCTTATAGTTATAAAATTGGCAGTGATCATGTAAGCAAAGTCAGAACCTTCTGCATATCAACTGGGGGCACCTCCTTGGCTGGAGGGCCCAGCCTGGGTGGCTGTGATGCTGTGCCAGGTCGTGTGAGCAAAGGGCCTGATTCCATCTTTCCAACAGAGAAGAGGTTGCACAAATTGTCTTCTTCTTTTTGCTATTTTCTAACCTTCTGTGTTTGCAGTGGTGTTCAATAGGTGGGAATTGTTCTGCTGCCTCATCTGTTTCACTCCTCTCAAAGACTTACTGTTTTCAGGAGGCCTGTACTAATTAAGCCCAGTTTCTCCAAGGCTGCACTGCTGACCTTCCTCCTATGTGGAGGAAGTTGTCATTTTTCTGTACATTCCCAGCTGATTTCCACCTTGTGTGTTTTTCTCAGGATGTCTACTTTTAAAATAGATGTTGTATTTTTTCATGTCTTGAACAACACTATGAGTACCCTTCAGCCTAACAAATAACGAAAACACACTTAAGAACAAGAAGAACCTCGATCCACTTGTGTGAATTGACATCTGTTCAAATATGAAGCTACAGAAATGCAGAGGTCACCACACAGAACAAATTTTCAAACACAACCTTTCATAAAAGACTGTCAGTCACAGTTCCCCAGACGTGTGCACTTTGTATAGAATGTCATACAGCAGGCAAAGTTAATATTTTATTCTCCTTGTGTCAGTTTCTTCATGGTTTTAAATTTCCAAAGAGTCAGTGAATAAAAGGAAGAAGACCAAGCAATAATGCACCACTTTTTCACACGTGTCCAAGGGCTCATTCTGCATACACTGGTGTGAGGACAAAAGGCAAACTGGTATAATTTTGGAGGATTGTTGCTGACCAAGATCTCAAGACTTGGTGCAGTTTGTGTCCCCACAACCTGCAGGATGCATACCACAACCTTGGTATATCTTTCCAGTGCTCCAGATTCTCCAGTAAAAAAACTGAGTCTCCACTTGAGAAAGAGTCGTGTTTGCAATTCATTTCCCAGTAAGGTCCCCTGGACAAGGCATCAGTTTTGCCACACTTGTGTGATCTATGTGTAACTATAAAATGTGGCCAGTACAGTTTTCCCAAACCTTAGGCAAGGTCTGAATCTAAAGAGCCATTATAGGGAAGCAAGGCCAGACCTGACCACAGATTTCCTCCCAAATAAATACACGTGAAACTATTCAGCTTTTGATGACTGCCAGGAATTCCTTTGGGCTGCACAATAATTTCACACCAGAGCACTCAAGACCCTTATTCTAACAAATGACCACCTTTTCAGGTTATTTTGGTTCTGCATGAAACTGAAAACTTGGTTAGGCTTGAGCAGGAATAACTGTAAAAGCCCTTTTCCATCCTTAAAACTCTTGATCTCTAGAATGATTCCCTTTTTCTCACAACCTGTGAAGAGGTACCGCGACAGCAAGAGACAAAACTTCTGTTTGAAATGCAGAATCCTGCAAAAATACTGATCAATGAGCATGGGAAATCACAGAACAGATGGGGAGAGGGAAATAGTTGGCTGTACTGAGTTTCAGATATCCTTTGTGAGCAGAAATTTCATTAATTGATTCTCTGAACACGATAATAGCCCCTTTTGAACTGACTTGTGTCTTTGGGTTTAATTTCAGGTGTGCCCTTGGTGGCCTGAATATTCCCTTAGATCATCTATAAATCTCTTCCCTGTAGGGTAGTGGGGAAGGAGCTCTATTTGAACATACTTTAGCTTGATCTCTGGGGAAAATGGAACAGCACAGCTCTTTGCTGGTGTTTGCATGGATGAAATTACCTGCTTGCAAATCTGATGTCCACACACCACTGTGGGATGGCATGACTGATTCTGAATGCTGGTCCAACTTGATAACCATAGCTCAAGCACTGGTCTCAGATTTTATGTGAGGAAGACATTTTACACAAGGAGGGAAAAAAGTCTCAGTTTTTGAAAACTGAGAGTAGATTAAGAGATTAAATCTGCTAGAGCATCCAGGACATCATTTGTTCATGGTAATGATTGAGAAAGACCTTAAAAGTAAACTTTTTTCATTTTTTGGGAGACAACAAAACCTCTTCCTCTAATTTCTTGTTTAATCTGATTTTAAAAGGCCAAAGAATGGGTTCAAGGTTGTATTGTAGTTTCCTGATATATTTTCTCAATGGCCTAAAACATCCTTTGTCCCTTCACTATTAGAAGACCACACTGGACAAATCCCTGAGTAACCTGGTTTTGACCTCATAGCTCACCCTATATTGGGTGGACTAGAGAGCTCCTGAGGTCCCATCCAACCAGTCCTATGTGTGTAAGACAAACCAGAAATTCCCTTCAAATATTCTGCTGCACCACATTGAAGTGTACAGTGCCATACCAGAAGAAGCCCCAGAAATGTTTTGGGATTTCATTCCTCCTTCCCACCTGTGTTGCCTCATTCTGTGCCAGCATTTACTATGTTCCCTGGCTCACAGGCTCACTTTTGGCTGGCATACTTCCTTTTGGTATTAGCAGGTTGTCAGAAACATTCAGGGAGTGGAGAGGAATCGGTTTTCTCTGCTGTTCTGCAATAGTTTCAGTAGGCAGTGCATCTCTGGGGTTTAAAGTATGTTTCCATCATGTCCTGTCTTTGCCTTCCTGGGAAACATCCCCAGCTCATCCCTAGTGGAACCAACAGCGACCCTCAGCTGGTTGAGACCACTGCACTTCTACCACACATTTTTGTAAGACCCCCATGTGTTATCAAGGTGTCTTTCTTATGTGCTGTAAGTCCAGGCAATTTGTTACCATCTCTGCTTGTGTTCTGAATTCTGGATGTCCAGCTTCCAGCCAACATTTACACATTTTTGGTGCATTTTTCTGTGTCACCTTTTCCATTCAGGGCTAACTAGTTGGGCAATTTTTAGCTTCTTTCTTCCTCAGCTTTTGCTGCCTAAACTGATCATTGAATCCACTGCCAACCTTTCCCCTGCACTTCATAGTTACTGTTATTATTGCTAGTAAAACTCTCACTATTAATTGTCCACAAGTTAAAAAAAAGTGTGGCTTATCTTTCTACCTCTAACTTTTTTGCCCTCCGTTTGCTTCCTTCTACCACTTGGCATGAAATTTATGCATTTATGGCATTTTGGAGACTGTTTTCTGGCTAACTATATTTTCCTGTAGTTCATCTCATGATACATTTTTCCATGTTATCAAAAATTGACTGTGGAAATTCTCTGGTTTTCACCCCCCTTCACTTTTTGGCAGCTTCATCTGCTGTGCACACTGAATTTCTCACATCTAATTATTCAAAAGTGTCATGCATGAGATTACAATCCCATTTTCCAATTTGTGTGTTAAGCAGAGAACTGTATTTATGGGCTCCTGAGAATCAGCCTCTGTCCTCCCCACAAGTGGCTGCTGCTGCTACCCTGCCTTTCTGCACAGAATTGGCTGAGAGAAAATTAAATATCTCCCTGGCCTCTTTGCACTGATCCATTAGTCCACATCCAGCTGAGTCCAGAAATTAGTTAATTGCTAATTTATCCTAAATGCCTTATTGGTATGTGGTTAGGTGAAGAAGACAAGTGTCCTAAGGACTTCTGCCAGAATTTTTTTTTCCTTCTCTTTTTAACTCCAAGCATGTCCCAAAGCCAGCTCAGGATGATGATTGACTCCAAACTGCATGTGAAGGACACATCTAAGAACTTCATTTCTTCCCAATGAATAAATTCTGCAGCAGTTTGAAAGCTGGACCACCCTACTCGCCTGCCAGCAATCCTCATCTCTGTTTATCTTCCCATCCGTTCACTTGAACCGTGATGTTAAATTAAATAAGCTTCCCAGGGAGGTTTTCCTTTAAATATAATGAGCTTTTGTAACACATGAGCTGGGAGAAGTCAACATCTTCCCTTGGGGCCTCTGTGGGTCACAGATGAGGTTAAAAAAGTGTTGTAAATGTTGGGCTTCGGTCAAATTCTCTGGCTGTGTTTGCTGCTTCTGATATTATGGCTTGTGATATATTTGATTTTTTTGGGGAGCTGAATTTTTTTCTAGCCCTTTCACTTCTTCTCATGGGTGACCTAAACGTTAACCTTCCCCTGGCATTATCCATATCCCTTAACACCTTCCACTCCCTTGTAATCAGGTTGGTAATCACCTCTTTAATTCATCCTAGCCCTGCAGTCTGGGCAGACATTTATAACTGCACAATAAACCAAATATTTTTCTGATAATGAGTCATATCTTTCTTTCTTGGGAAGTTCTTCAGTCCCATTTATGTTGCTTTTGTAGAATTGAAATCTTGCATTAAGTCTTTCTGGCCAACGGTTTATAATTCAAAAGGATTTTAACAGGGTGGAATAATAGTATAAGATTAATAAAAAGAAGCGATTCAGTGTGATAAGCGCAAAGCTTCATACAAAAGCAAAACCAGTTAGCTCCCCAAATGTAGGCAACACAATTCCCAAAACATAGGGAACAGCTACTTAATATCAATTTCAGGAAAAGCCCTGAGAATTTCTAGGTGTTTGTACAGTGATCAAGAATCCCTCCACTCTCTTCAGCCCCAGCAAGGGCTCAGTTAAATGCTCTGCCCAATTTTCAGAAGTGCATCTCAGAAAACAGGTGGAGCAACAGGAAGTCATAGGAGAGCAACAAGAATGATCAGAGCTACAGACAATGTCACCTGTGAGGAAAGGCTGCAAGAATTTCAAGTCATTTGACCTTGAGAAGACTGAGCAGAGACCTAAAAGCAGTCATCTGGTATGAGATGGGCTGTCATAAAGATGGTAATTAACCGCTCTGTAGGTCCTCTGGAGGTAGAATGAGAAGAGAGGGGCTTAAATTTCAGGAAGGTATAACTAGGGAAGATGTTAAGCAAGTCTTTAAAAAGGATGCTAATGATAAGGATGTATTTGAAGGGACTTGAATAGAGCTTTCAGATGTTTATTACTATGCATTTCTAAAACAGGACTGACAAATATGTGTCACAATATACTTTTGCTTCATTGTTGCTGTGCCAGGCCAAGGACAGAGCCTAAGCAACCCCTTGGGATCCACTCCAGCCCAAGTTCTGTTTCCTGGGGTCAAGGCCTTGAGCACAGTACATGCAGCAACAGAAAAGGTGCCATTGGCTCTGCAATGACACCAGCAAACCAGGCCCTCAGTTTACATCCCTCATACAAAATGGTGGTGGTTCCAGTACAATGTGTGCTGTTCTGGACAGACTGTACTATGTAAGAAGAAATAAAGGTCTCAGCCACACCTCTCTTTGAAGGTGGTCTTGCTTTGAGCTGGGGATAGGAGATCACCAGAAATCCTTACCAACCTCAGTTACCCTGTGAGTCTCAGTAGCTGCCAATAACAGACATGAAGCACTCTGCTTTCCTCCTGAGTCATTCCCAGCTAGAATCCCACCAGGTCCAGCTCTGCGGTCAGCCTGGATGACAGTGCCAGGTTCTAACTTGCCTTGG
The DNA here is from genome assembly GCA_035583235.1 of Hafferia zeledoni. Lineage (NCBI taxonomy): Eukaryota > Metazoa > Chordata > Aves > Passeriformes > Thamnophilidae > Hafferia > Hafferia zeledoni. Next base: position 65,179,862 of record JAWWEV010000134.1, read on the forward strand.
GGAAAGAGTCCATAGTGATGGTTTTTAATCACTGGAGTTTTTTACTGGGGTGGAGAAACAAGTTTTCTGATGGAGTCTGTCTCAACTAGTGCAAGTGGATTTTTCTTCATAGTGAAAAAAATAGGAATTGTTTTCTGACACACCCTTGATCTTTAAAGGATCTTGATATTTTGGTCAAGTGAAAAACATTAGTGTTCAAACTCTCCAGACTTCTCTTTGTTGTTTCCCTTTCTCCTCACACATCTCCCTACTTGTCAGTGACTGTTCATTGCCAATTCCTTATGGATAATATGTTACAGAAATGACTGCATCAATGTGTTGCTGAGCAAGCTTTATTAGGACCTTGGATATGGGGCACATCTTGATCAAAAAGCTCTTGGACAGGATGGGTGAACACTGGCTGAGAACTGGTGACAGGAGTCCCCTCCACAAGTCTCAAGGAGGCACCTTCAGCGTGAGGTGAAACTCCCAGGTTCTCTGGCACTGGAAACATTTACCTGTATCTTTGCACCTCACTTGCTGTTCAGCTGGTTGAGGTTTTGACACATTCCCTTACACAGTGTCACCCTTTTTATATGTCACGTATTACTATATATGTATATAACAGATATGTAACTCTACAATTGTTTAAACACAGTAACATACAGTTTCTACATATCCTAATATGTTTAAGGTACACAGTTTTGACTTCAGAGATTATTTTTCCCTCTGCTTCAGTTTTGAGGAAAACACACCTCTGTAACATTCAAGCTCAAATCCCACAATGGGCAAAAAGGCTCATGGTACCAAATACTGCTTGTGGTGGATCTAGTACAACTCACCATTGTGAGACATCTACATGTTGCGTTTTTACTCTTTTCAGCTAAAAACATTGAACTTTTTTCTGTTTGAAGTCTCAGTTCTGAACTATCGCTGTCAGCTCATTTGGGAGCATCAAATAACAAAATCATCTATCTGTGACTTACTCAAAGGCAAGTGTAAGGATGGATCCTTTGAGAGTCATCAGCACTTGAGAAGCACCACCTGAAATGTATTACCTTTTGTGTGCAACACAGTGCACCTCACACTTCTGATTGGCCACAAGGTGTGTTTGTGTATCCCAGCCCACCCCAACCCCAGCACCTTATTTCCATGCATTTGGCATGTCTATCCTTCCCACAAAGGGAGAAATGACCTGCTGAGCTGGGCAATTTATCTTTGCTTATCTGGAAGTCCAGCTTGGGTCAAATGAACTACTGACCCCTCTTTCTATCAGCTGCTACTATCAGGATTCCCGAGCATTACTCCACCTGGCAGAAAGCAGCTGGCAGACTGTTGGTGTCATATAGCATTTTTAGGATCAGACACACTCATCAATCTATAAAATGCCTAAGACCTTTGTTTGCCAGTGCTCTGAATATCCAAGTAGCCTGCTCAAAAAAATCTCTGCACAGGGAAGTGATTGGGTCTGCCTCTCTGGGATTTAAGTGCTGACTTCTGGAATTCATGTCCTTGTGACTGATACCCATGGCTTTTCCTTCTAACACTGAGGAGGCAGTTCCTTCCTTCAAAACGCAATCAGACCAATGGTTGTTGCTGATGCTCCTGTCCTTTTATCTACAAAGTGTAGGGAACCTTTCTCCCTGAAAGGCTTTCAACATTCATCACTCACAGGAATGCACAAATCACTTGATTACAGGAGGTTCTGCTGAGGAGCTTTCTGTGCTCCCTCATGAGGCTGGCTGGCCACTGTGTATGCACTAATCAATATTTGCTCTGCCAGAGATAGAGACACAAAACCAAAAAACAAACAAACAAACAAACAAACAAACAAAAAAAAAAAGAAAAGGAAAGAGCACAAACTGTCCAGCGTCCAAGTTACTGCACCCCACAGAAGAGCCTGGACTCTGTAGCCAGACTCCAATCTGGGAATGCTTCATGATTCTAAACATGTCATTGTGTGTAACTCAGAACAAAGCAGAATGAACTCTCTGTTGTGTCATTGCCCACAGGCATATCCCAGTGAAATGCCTGCCTTTTGCCCTCAGGCTGGAAGGCTTTTCACTTTTTTCATCATTCCTACATTATGGATCCTCCATGTCCTTCTTCATACTCCACACTAATGGTACAGAGACAGGAGTGCACTTTCTTGTCCCTGCTTCTCCCCCATCATCTTCTGACTGAAGGGTGATCATTTAAGCTATTTTTGTGGTATTTCTTGGCCTTAAAACTCATTTCTAGTTTACTTATATTTCAGTTGTTTCAATAGATTATCTTAGCAGCAGGTGTTATTCACTCCCCATCTTACTCTACCTCCTGCTTTTCTTTGCTCATTGATACTTTTGTACCTAACAGTTGCCAATGACATTTTTTTCTTCTTAGTCCAAGGACATTCATTCCTCAGCAACAGCCAAGTCTCTTTTTATACTTGTGTTGCTTTTTTTATTTCCCAGTCTGCCAGCTTAAAGCATTGTCCTGTTTGTGGTGCAGTTAAACACATTAGTCATAGGGAGGAAACAGTGGAATTTGAATCTTTTTACTGCCTACATGAACCTCACATTGTAGGTTATGTGTTTAATCTTCAGATATTTCCTTTTCCTGTCTTGCAGAAATGGGGAAGCAAGACATCATATTGCCTGGTTCATGCAGCTATTGCACTAAAAGTCAGTTTTGAAAACCCTTCTTGATACTCAATTGAAAAGTATGTGTTCCCTCTCTCAAAACTAGTGATATGACAGAATTTAGTGGATAAAACAGAAGCTAAAGGAAACCTGCATAGGAAAGACTCAATTCAGAAAGCATGGAGATTCTCTAAAGAATTCTCTGTCTTTCTGCTTCTACAATTAAGCAACAGGAAAGTTTTGAATGCTTTGGTGTTGATAACTGAACTTGGACATGACTGAAGGGATCCAAAGTCTCAAGCCTGCAAGAGGTTTGGAGCAGAACTACAATTCAGAGCAGCCCTCCCAGTGTGTATCTTCAAGTGCATCATGATTTCTTGCCTGAGGTTGTTTAAAATTTTGTCTAAGCCATCAGGTCATATCACTACTCTGCCAGACAACCTATTGCTTAAAGGCCAAGGCATTCCTCCTCACAGTGTGTGCTGGGATAGATCTTAATTTTGCCTACAGAGAACCAAGGTTTTCAGATCAATTCCATGTGGAACCATCAGTGGTCCTCTTGGTCCATCAGGGTATGGCACAGAACTGTGAAGATGCAGCCTCTGGCAAGGATGGCAGTCAGGACACAAGCAAGAAGCCATTGCCAAGGTAGGCTGTATCAAACAGATTTAATTTTTTTTTCCCTTATAGTTCTGTTTTCCTGACACTCGTCTGTAGAGACTGGTTTTGAGTCACCTGCTTGAATGTGGCCTTTGACAACCCACCCTAGAGCACTCCAGCGCCAAAACCACACAGGGTCTTCATCTGTTCATAAACTAAATTGAACCAACCCATCTGAAGACCTGGCCTTGTAATTAAGTGGGATGGTTTGTGGGTAGAAGTCATGAATACATTTAATTACATTCAGCAGGATAGACAAAATACTTGGCATTTACAAGTTAAGTTTCTAAGTCCAGTAGCACTCCTGGAAACAATAATTAAGTAGGAATTAAATGACTTTCTTTAATTAAAACATTTTGCCAGGAAAATAACACTGATAGGTACTTCACTTCCAAGAACTTCATGGCCCAATAAACTGACCAAAAAGTTACTGTGTTGACTTTCAGCAAATGCTTCCATGCCCATAGCAAGAATTCCCTCTTGGTGCACTTTGGGTAGCTCAGTGGTGTTGGAACAGCAGGGAGCACAGCGTGGGCTGCAGGAGCCATTTGGGAAGGGCCTGTGGGAAGCTCTGCACCATATTAGTTCCCTGCTGTAACATCTCCTGCAGATTCATGAACCCAGAGGAACCCCTTTAAAGTCTCACTCAGTGCATATTCCTGAAGGAAGAGAGGGAAGAAGGGCAAAGATACTCTGACTCATCTCTTAAATTGCACACCATGGGCACAGGTGACCCACCCTGCGTTTGGGACCTGCACACTGAAGGCCACATTGCAGCTACAAACACTTTGGTTTAGAGCATCTTGTTCAGAGCAAGATCCACCAGCGTGAGAGGCTTGAGCTTGTCTTCACCAGCTCTGCAGCATGTAAATCTCATAGCCTTTATTGAACTCATTACCAACAGAGTGAATGTAAACAGGTGTGTGTTAACACCCTTTAATTTAGTTGAAGGGGAGCTAAGAAACAATCTTGAACATTGTCCCTTATGTTGGCCTCACGACCTAACACAGATTTTATACAATAACATACAACACTGCAAGCAAAGATCTGCATCCTCTGCCAGCCACCCAAATGGTGATTAACAAATGAACTTCACAGCCTTGAATTCTACATGGAGCTGTTTACATACAAGGAGTATTAGGCTATTGCACATTGATGAAAAAATAGGTGTTCAGTTTAAACACGCAACTTTTAAAAATAGTTTTCTGATTTTTTTGAGTACAGGAAGGAAACCAAGACATACTTAGATACATTATTCTATATTAGCATGCTCGAAGTATATTAAGTTCACAGCTCTTACCCATTTGACATGGCCTTTTGTGGGGCCTGAGCTTCTGTGCTGTTTTCCCTTAAGACTCCTTTACATATGCAAAAAATACTGAAAATCTGTGTGGAAGCTCTGGTGACAAATCCTTTGAGACTATGACATGATGAAGGAACAAGCCATCTCAATGAATAATTTTGCAGTTTATTAGCATAGTGAAGTGTTTTGATTACTTTTGCTTAAGTGAATGACAAAGGAACTGTTTTATCATGTACCCTGCTCGTTTCACTATTATTTGTCCCATTGAAAGCTATCTCTTTTTTCTTTTTTTCAATTAGGCTTAGGCATGGCACATTCTTAGGACTAGAGGTGTCATGACACTGATATTAATTAAAAGGCTACTACAGAAATAGGAGATAGTCATGGGATTGAGCTGTGCTTCTCAGGTATTCAGAGTCTAGGAAGACAAACAGTCCCAACAAGGGAAAAGGATATTTATTTTTTTAACCTACATAACTTGCAAGTGCTCAAGTTATCTGTGTGACTTGTTCACGTTTGCTGTGCAAATAGAGGATATAATAAACCTAAATGACTCAACAGGAGAGTAAGGGAGAAGACAACAATACTGCTTACCTCTCCAGCTTGTGAGGTCTCCCAAAGCAATGCTCACAGCCTGGATGGGCTCACTTCAAGTCATTTAAACACAGGTGTCTCAAATGATACCAGATCATCATGTTTAGCCAGCTGAATCATGTCTTTTGTGTTTTCAGAGAGCATTACTATTCATATAAAAATCTATTGTGTTTTTGATAGAAAGAACATGAAAAACCAGCATCTGCCTTCACTACATGCAGTATTTCTGCAAGTCATAGGGAGGGAATCTTGCCAGGATGCCCAAAATCTCAAGTACTGCTCTTAAGCACTGCAATAGACTTGAAGCTCAAAGGGAAATTGCAGTTCTCCTTCCTAGGGCCAAACTGAAGGAGATGGTGTGTGGTAATCATAGGTGTGTTAATTGACATTTAGGAGACTAATATTGCAGTGATAAAAGTTCAGATCTAGCATTAGTGAGAAACACCTCAGCCTTGTGAAAATTTAATAGGCTATCAAGGACATTTTTGCTGCAGTTTAATGTGCCCAAGTGTCAGCCAGGCAAGTCTTTGCTGTCTGGGAACCAAAGGAATAGAACAGCTACTGGAATGTTTTCAATGTTTTCACACTATTGTATTTGTAGAAACTATTGTCAGTGTGGATTTTTTTCTCCTTTCCTTTTTTTTTCTTTTTTTTTTTTTTTTGATTTGCTCACCCTATTTTTACCTCCCCACCTTTCCCAGGACATTGATATCCCACTTGACTTTATCTGAAACAGAATCTGATGAGCAGAGGGGGTTTTTCTTCTGGGTATAACACTTAGGAAACTTCATGGGAATGGAGGTAGGGGCAGGTCAGTATAATTTTCCCTGTCATTTGAACCCCGTTCACCACTACACTTGGCAATGCAAAAGGTGTATCTCCAGTTGGGTTTTCTTACAGTGGACTCAGTGGAAGAGGTAGGTGAATAATACACATCTGTACATTCATAAGAAACAAAAAAGGCAGCTGCATTATAGAAATATGTATTTATGAGGTTTTATATCAATTGACATACAGGTTAGCAGTAATGCTTTAGACCTTCTTGCGTTAGAGAATATTTTGAACAGAGAGCTAATCTTTGCAATGTGAAATAGAATCACAATGTGTGATCTTTTTCCCTGTGTTAACCTCAGAGTTATCTTAGGTGGTGTTTTGCTGGATATACTGCACTAAAATGAAAGCAAGAACTGCTCCTCTATCATGCAATTGTCTCTGTGTGTATTCACAAGGGGATATGCCCACAGTGTTTACCTGGAGACCTTTAGCCTTAGGGCATCTGCACTGGCAGACCTAACCCTGCTCTCCCTGCACACATCAGGAATTCAGTTTTCAGAGTCTTGGCACAAAATCTCCTGGTTTTGGAGCCTCTCACCCACCTTCTGGGTTGGAGTGAAAATTTAGCTATTTGTGCAGTTTTTACCTGCAGCATGAGGTCATCATAGAAGGCACAGAGCTTCTGTCAGTCCAAAGTAGTCCAAACCCTACAAACACCACTTGGATTACTCAGCTTCTCTATATTCATTAAAAAAAAAAAACAAAACACAAAACAAAACAAAACAAAACACCAAAAAATGATATCTGAAAAGAACATCCAATCCTAAATTCAGTTTCTGGTGAAATCTTTTTGGGTCTGATGGCTTGACCTTCCCTTTCTCATGAGTCTCTAGTGGCTTTGAGACCCTCCCTGCTTTAAAAGCAGTAGGAGAAGCTCATCACTGATGGGACACCAGAATGGATGGTTCTCCACCTCACATGCTTGGAAAAGGCCAAGAACAAGCATTTGTAACCATTTAGTCATCCCTCCCTCAAACATGCTTTGATGTTTTGGTGAGAAAATCCTTCCCCAGGTGGGAGGAAGGATCCATCCTTCCCACTTGGTGTGTCCTGGCCCCACTTGGTGTGTCCTGGCCCAGTACTGAATTCTCTTCCCCTTGATGCTCTGCACAAATGTTTTCACAGTCCACCTTACTTCAGGGGTTTTTAATGGTCCATTGACTTCCAGCTTCTTTCTTTTGTTCCTTAAAATGTTCCTAAAGAAGTCACAACCTGTAAGACTGAAGTATCTACTTTATTCTTTGTTTCCTTTATCTTTCCACAAAGAAAAAAAACACAGAAAAGTTAATAATGGAAACCCATCTCATGATACAGACCGTTCTCTCCTGTTCTTGAGAAACAAGGTCTCTTTAGCTTAGAAGGCTGTAGGAGCTTCTGTTTTTACAAATAAGTCCATCAGATGTAAACCAAAGTTGTTCCTAAACAATAGAAATGAAGAATGATCTTGATTTTAATGGCTATTATTCAGGGTTGCTACAAGATAAAATATGACAACATAAAACAAATAAAGAGGAGTGAAAGGTAATTCAGTTTGCTGTAGTGTTCCTTTCTCCCATCCCACTTACATCTCCCTCTGCAGAGAAACACAAAGCAGCTGTTTACTCTTTTCCTACTCTATAGTTCTTTCCTGTCTAGGTAAAAAATTCTAAGTAATTAGACTGCAGTATAAATCCTAGGGCTGAGCAATTGATTTTCACCCTTCTGTGTGGGAGATGGATCCACAGTGCAGCTTAACCAATGCGGCTGGACCAGACTGATGGCCACCTGAGCCTTTGCAAGTAATTTGTCCTTACCACAGCATCAAACCTTTGACTCTTTAACAACCAGGAACATAGTTCCATGTTAAGGCTTTAAGCTTTGGTGACTGAATAAAACCCCAATGAATTTTTGCTGGAAAAAGTGATAATTTGTCCTCCAGCTTCCCCGAGTTCTCCGGTACAATTAAGTTTCTCTACTTGAATGTTAGGATTTATCTCACCTTAGGTGTTTCTAGGATAGACATCTACTGCTGGGCTAGTCTAGACAGACCTTGCACTGGTCATTAATACAGAGAAATGGACTCTTCTGGAGCATGATTCATCTGACCCTGCCTTTGACATCCAGATGAGATCTGTCTCTTTACAGAGCTCATTCCTCTTCTGTTATAATTGACATCAGGTGCTGAATTTACTTTATTGACTTTGCAAATGCAGTCAAGCATAGAAAAGAATGAAAACCTACCACAAAGAAATTAAGAGGTTAATTTCCTGACAAATTTGGCATTTAATAAGAAATAGTATTATCACAAATGCCCAGAGATATGGCCATTTTCTTCCCCATACCAATAGTTGATATTCCAACATTTTCTATGTATTTGCTGTTGACAGGGCTGATGACTCTACAGATTTCATCTTGTAGGAATATCAACCTGGAAAACTTTGGTGGCAAGAACTTCCAGGGCCTGAATGCATCCTGACAATTACAAAGAAGCACAATGCCAGACTGTGGGTTGTCAGGACTTTGGGGAGCCAAGCAAACCTCTTGTGGTTCCTCAGCCTCCTTGATGAGGAGTCCACTCCAAAAAAAAGCATCTCTCTTTGAGGTGTTTGCTTCCCAGGGGAGTGTGGTCATACCTTGAGATGATGGGGCAGTAAAAAGAAGCTGGTTTGCTTTGCTTCTTTGGCCAGTAGTGTTGCAAATAGCTGCAATAAAAAATAATCTTTGGGACAGGACACCTTCACCTTCATGAGGTTTTTCTGTTTATTAAAATGGAAGAGATGGTGGTTGTGGTACTTGGCATTTGTGTAACAGAGGGGAGGTGGGGACATGGGGGAGCATTGTGAACCAGGGAGATGCTTAAGGGATTAGAGAGAGAAATGTAGCAGAAAGCTGGCTGAAAAACTCCAGAGAGATGAAGGAAACTTCTGGGTGACTCCTGCACACCCTCAGGAGCACTCCAAGAAGATTCTGGCAGTAGCTTAGTAGACATGTGAGAGCTTTCTGTCTAACTGGCAGGTGGTGGTTGGATGGCTTCTAAAGGGGAGCTACTGCTGGAGTAGAACTGCAGCCTGGAGCAGCAGGACGGGGTGTCTGACCATGTCTGGGCCAGACCACGTGTCCCACACTCACCACTTGCACTGCTACAAGTGCATCGTTACCCAAACACACCCTTACCTGATAAACTCAGAATCACCCAAGCCTGAACTAAAAGAGACATGTCCATAAGGCACAAAAATCTTCCTTGCTGCTGAGATAAGTGAAGGCAGGTCCAGTTTGACTCCTGCTGAAGCCTAGATATGGAATGACCCCAACCCCTGCACCTGTGGGGACACAGGGAGGACTGGAAGAAAGCCAGAGGCTCCCAGATCTTGGCACAGCACCTTCTGCTCAGCCTATTTGATTGATAAAAGCCAGTCAGCAGCGAGCAGCTGTCCAGGAGAATAGTGGGCTTGTGGTGGAGAGTGGTGGGAACTCCATGGGGACTTACCAGCTCTGTCTCTTGGCAAAAGGTGGGATAGGCTGGATGGGTGGATGGACGAAGATAGATAGTTGGATAGATAGGTAGACAGATGGAACATCTGGTGGCTGCTTGGCTGAGATAAAAGCAGTTTTGTGGGTTGGCTGTGTTCAAAAGTTAGACCTGGCCACCTCCCTCCCAGCTCCTGAGGGCAGGCCGTGGTCACAGCAGCAGGGTGGGCTTGTGTTGCTTTGCTTTGGCTTTTTAGGAGGCATTAAAGCATACTTAGGTGGTGGGTGTACTGGGAAGTCTGCAACAAGGAAAGAGGTCATGAGGTCCTGTCTCATCCATGAATTCTAATTATTTTATGTGAAGCAAGTCACCATGAAGGGTGAAAGAGACTGGAACAGAAATATATGGCCTGTTAGTGGAGAGCTTGAGCCCAATTGTCAGTTAATTGAGGTGCTTTAAGGCACACAGAACACCCATATTACAGCTTCTAAAACCAACACAGCTTTTGTTGCCACTTTTCTGTTATTTCACTGAAGCAGCTTTAGGGCAGAGATGTTTTTGTTAGCTCTGGTATAAATTAAAGCTTGTGCACACATATGAACTTACAGCTGTTTCCCCCCAGAACCCTCCCAAATCCCACAACACACTGCTATCAGTCCCAGAGGTGTATCACATACTCCTCTGAGCGAGATACCACTATTGGTGTCTGCACATCTGGATACAGCAGGGAAGGGACAGGGGCCAGATCCATATGGCAAAGGCATTAACCTTATGCTCCACATTACTGCCTGTCTGTCCAGCCAGATAACCCTGCACATCCCAAAGCCTCAACCCACACTCCTGGGAAAGTCAGGGCCCCCAGGGGCCCTGCTGGGGGTGCTGCCTGGTGATCTCCAGAGCCAGGTTGCCAGTGGGGTCTTGCCTGGGTGCCCATGAGCTGCTGGTGGCAGGGCACTCCTGCAGCATTTGTAACTGTCTCCAGAAACTGCTTTTCATGAATAGGCATCTCCAGAGGCCATTTCAGCAGCAGTTTATTCCAACTGTATCTAATTGGACTGAAGGCTGGAGCCCCATTTCCCCTCCCCACATGGAAGGCCAGAGACTCCCTCCCTCACAGAGATACTCCAGTTGGTCAGAAATAGCCTCATGCAGGTCTCACACATGTTGGGGAACAGCCCATTTGTGCTGGGGTTTAACCTAAGGTAATGCACCGGTGCAGGTAGGGAAATGGAAGGGGCTTGTGTGGCTCAGGGAACGCTCCCCAGATGCATCTCCACCACAAAGTATCCTCCTCAATAATGGTGTTGTTTTGAACTCTGCTTCAATGGGATGTTTCTCAGAGCTACCTCAGATCTGAGTGGGATTTTGGGTGATTGCTCAACCAGCACATAGAGGCCTATGCCTGGTGCCAGCGCCAGGCAGGGTCCCATGGCAAGGCAGTGCCAGCACCCAGGGCTGGCTCCACACTTACTGTATGGAGCTCCAAGAACATTTACACTTCTGGATGTGATAGTATGAGCTGGAAATACAATCCAAGGACACGCATGAAACAAAGATATCCCAGTTTATCAATGGAAGCAGGGATGAGGGGTGTTATGCTGGAGGGGGAGCTGGAAAAGATGCAGGCACCATCTGCACTGCAGTGTCAGTAACTTGACAACAATACAGTTTAGGAAAAAACTGACATAAGTTTTAGATTTTATTCATTCGTACATTATTTACAGCAGTTGCTTTCATATTACAATTCTCTTTCATCTGTTCAGTTTTCACTTATAAAAAATTAACCAAATAAACCTTATATAACCAAATTTATCACAGCAGGTCTGGTTAATTTTCACAGTTACAGCGGCCATCAGGAACAGAACTTAAGTACCTACAAGTCATTTGTCCAGACCACCTCGCCAGCCCCTGCCTGAGGACACCCTGCTGTCCCTCGAGAGCTGGCTGGCTCTCAGGGCTCTGCCACTGCCAGTGGAGACACCACACCCCGCCAGGAGAATGCTTTGTGAGCTGGAGCTCAAATGCCTAAAGCACATCAAGGGATAACTTGGACACATCTTAACGTGTCCTGCCACACCAGAGGAACAGGTTTGTATGGATACCTTGATAGTATGCAAACAGCTTTCCAACAGAGCTGACTTCTGCTTCCCTCCATAGAAAACAATACTAATTTATTCTATTTTCTGCTGTTGTTGAGCCCCAGTTGTGCAGTAGCGAAGTACACTGGGGTAAAAGACTGCAGCAATGAGCATTTACCTTCCTCTGTGTGACTGACAACTCTTCCTTGTGTCTGTCTCTCCCACCAGGAACGGTATTTGCAAGAACCCACCCTTAAAACTGGTGAAAAACCTGTGCTGCATCAGGACTCCAAGTGACTCAGGTGGAGGGACCCCACACAGGCAAGTTCGTGGCCAAGGTGACATCCAGTCCCAGGATGGCCTTCCCTAGTACTTAATCCTGCTCCCCAGGTGCAATAGCAGCACTGATGCCAGTGCATTCCCAATGGTATCACCTTCATTAACTGTCTCCCTGGGCTCTCCCCCACGTGCTCATTTGCTTTACAGTGGTAATTATTGCTGTTTTAGAATATGTTCATTTTTCTTTGAGGACTTGTAGCCACTTCCCATTACAAAGTACAGTACATACTATGCTGAACATAGAAAACACAAGACTCATTTCACATCAGTCTTGTACAACGGTGAAGAGATGCAGAGTAAGAGGCTGTTTGGGGGAATCCAAGTTTCTATTTAGGCGTGAGTGAATAAGCCACTGCCTTAAACATGAGCAGTTCTGGTAAGCAATTTAGCATGTTTTGTTTGGTTTGGTTTTTTTCAACTGACACTGGACATTTTCCAAATGCATACCACACATCTGCTTAACACTACCAAAAAATATTATTTTTTTTTCCTTTACCACTTTTGTCTCAAGAAGACTTTTGCTTTAATAAAATAACCCAAGCACACAAACTGCTTAAAGCTAACGGCCCAGCACAATCATAAGTACAACTTACAAAGCAACGGAGGCTTTGTTAAACCTAATTACATTAAAAAAATCAAATATACATATTACAAGGCAAAAGGATTAAGCTTTGGAGGAAAAGAAATTGAAAACAATGTTAGCTATAAGTTCATTATGCTTATATAGCAGTAGCTGCTTCTGCATTCAAATGTGTTACTTGTAAATAAATTTACAGTTGCATCATGTATTTGTTATGCTCTTGGTCTCACTAAGTCTGTCTTCTACTATTTAGATGTTAAAAGCATATTCTCTCCCACAGGTGACCATTGTGCAATACAAAGACAGCACTGAACAGCAATTTTTAACAGTGATGAAACTCCAAATGCTGACTTAGAGCTTGCTATTTTAAACAACACTGTGTTTTGTCTAATCTTGCTCTTGTTCAAATTAACCTCTTGTGTTATTTTCCATGAAAGGTACTCCCAATCACCACTCAGATAGCAGATTTTGAGGGAAAATAAGCATAAGTTCTGTTGCATAGTCTCTAGGACTGAGGGATGCAAGAGCACACAGTTTTTTTTCCTCCTCAAGATTCTATGTGGATGTATTTTGAGGGAGGAAAAAAAAGAGAAAATTATCCTTTTGCATTTTAAAGCTTATTTAACACTCAGCATTCCTTTGTTTTCTTTATGTGGTACAGTATATTCCACTGCAAGACTCCAGTTATTGTGGAATTAAAATGCCTTTATTAAGCTTTAAATAGTGTGCATACCAACAGTATTATACTAGGACTAATGAAACACAGGCCCCAGCACACCGAAAATGAGACTGTTAATTGAGAGGTAACTGGAGCTGGTTCCTGACTTTGTGTGTTTGGCAATTCAGAATTCCCTGCAGTCAGTCTCTATCCATTTGCACCTCAGCCAGCAAATCTGGCAAATTAAAAGGCAGCAGACCTGCATCACGGATGGGTACGGATCACTGAGCAACAGCAGCAGCAAGGATCGTGACAAGGTTTTGCAAAGCCACAGTTCCCTTGGGAATTCTGACCACAGTTGGCCACAGCAAGGACAGGGCCTGAGCCCCGCCCAGGCACCAAACACCTTCTGCTTCCACTGCAGGTGTGCAGCACCAGGACCACACCAGGCACATCCAGACCCCAACAGTCAACCTGCTGACCCTTAGTCCTGCCTCTCCTACACAGTGACTATTAAATTCCAACAAAGCATCATCATAACCCAAAGCGTCATCCTCATTTCCTGTGGGGATAAACTAACACTGGGTGGGAGGGGAGGTGACTCCTCAGATCCCAGCCCCAGGGACAGATGTTCCCAGGGTCATTTGCCCCCTGCATTTGCTGAAAGGCAATGCTGAAACAAGTCAAGATGCAGAGTTGATCCCTGGGATTTTAAGAATTGATCCATCCACCTTGAATGCAGCAGCAGAACGACTTGTGCCCTGTGAGCTGTAACACAGGTTTGAGAGTGCAACTGCCTGTACAGCAAATGCCAGTCCTGCCTCTGTGCCCTACACCACCCTCACTGCACACAACCAGCTCAGCCCTTCAGTTACACCTCTGACCTGAAGGGCAGAGCATCCACACCGTCTCCTTTTTAACACTTAAACTCATCCTGCTTCTGACAAACTGCTTATAAAACAAGCCTGTTTCTCCCTAACAGGGTCTCTGCTGGCTGTCTTCTTCCCCCCTGAAGAGCCTTGCAGCCAAGACACCCCTCTCTCCTCCTCGAGTAGGCAGTGCTCTGCAGCAGCCCCCACTTCCTTGCCTGTTCCCCAAACCACAGGGACAGGAGCAGATGGACTGTGCAGGGAAGAGCCCAGATCCTGACACTGGGTCCTGTGCGTGGGTAGAGCCTCCAGCACATCTGCAGAGAGGTAAACCTTGCTCAGAAACACTGTCCCACATCACACATGGGGACAGAGAGGTGAGGGGAAAGAGTGGCTTTCAACTGATGGCAACAACCCAACAGCAATGCCCTGAAATTCTCTGCAACTCCCAGCAGACACATTACAGTTGCCATTCCCAAACATCTTGCAGGTGCTGTCTGATTCACAAAGGGAAAACACTGCGTGAATTTATAACAAATATGTATTTCTGGTTTTCAAGGTAGATTAGAAACCATGTTGTTGTTTTGATTGCTTAGCATTATTGGCCTGGATCTGCTTGGAGTCAAACTTCCTGGAGAGCTTATTGCCAAATATAATATGTGCTGGAGATGCCAGTTTGCTCAGGATGTGCAGGAAGTTCCTACTCACTCCACAGGGAATGGGCCAGGCTGTGCCAGAGGGCTGTGGCAGCCCTGAGACCATGGACCTCTGCCATGGCAATGCAATTTTCCCGTTTTTTCTCTCTCTTTTTTTAAAAAAACTTTTGGACATTACACTGGGTTCTTTCCTCAGGGAGCAAGGGCTTCATCCCAGGCTTCTCCAAAGAGTGCACTTGAGCAGTGCCTACTGCCCAAGAATTAGCAGAAAGTGCCCCATACTAAGGAGGGAGAAGCCAGGTGAGGAAACTGCAGGCCTGTGCCACCACCTGGCACACAGCACAGGGCAGGGGGCTGTGACAGCTCACCTGCACTGCAAAGTAAGCACAGACACCTGGCAAGGCAGGGGGAAAGTGCTTTCACAGCTCCAACACATCCTCCACCTAAATCTGAAGTGGTCTTACTATCCACCACATTTACCAACTGAGGCTCAGACCCAAGAGACACTCCACTCTTCTTCACAGTCCAGACAGAATTGTCCTTGGAAAGACAAATCTCCAAAATAAATCAGGAATGTCCTCTCCCATCTCACCTTGACGTGAGTCCCTGTGGGAATCAAGACTCAAGAACTGGCAATAGGATCACAAAGGGTTTTCTGGTGATAAAACCAAACTCAAACTGGGCTCTGCACACACTCAGCCACTGCTCAGGTCCAGAGAAAGCCACAGTCAGCACAGCCCTATCTGGGGCAGGAGAAGCAAGAAAATCCCCAAGAGGGGTGGCAAAGCCAGGACTGGGGGCACAAGTGATGAGTCGTGGGATCCTTTCCATGCAGCCTTGTTTCAGCCAGGGCACCCTGAAAGAGGCAGAGCAGATGGATGGATCTGCCAAAGGCAGCCCAGCCTCAACACATCACCCTGCAAGGTGCACCATGGTCCTACCGGCACACTTGCCCAGCCAGTGTGGGCAAGGCAGGCTGGGCCCTGGGGGCAGTAGGAGAGCCTGGCATGGTCCAAAGCCCAGGGGCCATGCAGACCAGCAACTCTGTGGCTCCAGAGTTGTCTGAGCTATCACATTTAGGGAAACTTGCCTTGAATGCTGACAAAACAACAGTATCACTTGATGCTTTTAAGTCCAACCTTGTGCAATCCTATTCAGAGCAGCTCTAGGTGGAAGACCAGCAACATAACATCAAAGGTCACATACTTCTGTCCCACTGCTGCTACAAGGGATGCAGCCCTGGCAGCCCTCTCTGTCTTCTGAGAAGAGCAAATCCCAGCCTATTTGGCAGCCAGCCCTTTCCTTCAGAAACAAGCTGTCCCGGCTGGAGAGCTGGGAGCAACCTGCTGGATTTCTTCCAAAAAGCCTGGTCACACAGCAACTGGCAGAAGCATTAAGGGAATACATTTGCTTGGCAGCTACCGGCCAAGTGGCAAGGACTTAATCCTTATCAGCGCATCTCCAGCTGGGGGAGGAATGCAGACAGCACCCTGAAAGCCACACCTTTCCAGAGCACCTCTTCCCCAGGAAACTCAACAGCTATTACAATCAGATACTGTTACTATCCTCAGTTAAGGTGTACAGTTTTAAAAGAAAATACTGGTAACCTGATGGTACTTCGGCATCTGTGGGATCTGGTGGGATTTATTCCAGGTCTGGATATTCTGGCAGGATGTGGAGTTTTATTACAAAGGCACAGGTATCAAATAAAACCAGCAACATTATTTTAATTAAATATCCTAATAAAAAATTAACACTCAATTTAGGCTTTACATATTCCTCCCTTATTAAAAGACTAGTTTTTGTTTTGTGGTTTTTTTTTTACCTCTGGAAAGGTTTTAGTGCAGTGATTATATAGCAACAGAAAAATAAACTAAAAAAGGCACAAACTGTTTTGTTTTTCTTTCAGCTTTTGCTAACACTTTATATTTGTCTGTTTTTCTTCGGTTAATAAATCACTGAATGCAGCAAGAAAATATTCTGCCGATTTCTGTACACTATACAAGAACCCCTACCAACAGTACATTATTTCAGCTTCAGGAGAAATGTACAGCATAGAAAGACTTTTAAAAATATAGTGCCCCATACATAAATTTTGTTAATTAAACTCATGGTCTCTTGCTACAGTGCCCTTCACCACTCTCATTTCTCCCCTCTTATTGCTGGGACACACACTGGGACTCTGCCCCTCCAAATCCTTACAGGCTGGACTGAGCCCAAGCCCAGCATTGAAAGCGCTACCGGTGTTGTGCCAAATGGCTCCTCCACCCCCACCATCAGTGCCTGGTCCATGGCTCAGCAGGGATGGGTGAATCCCCTCCCCTCTGCTCTCCTTCAGCATCACTGGACATGTCTCAGTGCTGGGAAAGCTTTCAGCCAGAGAGCAAAGGGCAGCTCCTGGTAGGAGTGAGACAGACAGCACCTCGTGTCCAAGGTCCATGCTGTCTGCCCCCTCTTCCTCCCCTTGGCTCCTTCCTTCTGGGGCTCTCCCACTGATGCTTCCATTGTGTTTGGAAGTGCAAGCGTGGTTAACACATGCTCTACCTCTCACCAAGTTCATGATAAAGTGGTGGGGTTTCTTCCCCTACACACACATATAATGCTTCATAAAATAGCAATTGTATTTTCCCCAGGAACTGAAGGGCTTTTTCCCTTTAAATGTATTAGCTGAGCCAAACTTTCTTCTACCCACCCCAAATTAAGTGCAGCCAGATATGGTTTTCTGTCATACCTCTAATACCACGCTTTAAAAATGAAAACCTACCGATCTTCTTTTTCCCCAAGACATAATTCATGCAAAGTTGCTATTTGTTTAAATAAGTTATAAAAGTTGACATCTCAGGCTAGAAGAAGCTGTAGTCTTGGTTATTCTTTAGTTGGCAGGCACTGTACATACATACTGGGTACAGACACATGCCGAATCTGCTTTGCATTGCTTTTTGCATTGTACAATTCACAAATCTGACATCATTAAAGCAGTTAATTACCTTTGATGGAAGGCTGCAGTGAGGCCATCTACATTTATCAAACAAGCAGCTGGTTAAGATAATAAGTACGCTCCCCCCACCCCGGCACTCCCCAAAATGCTATTATCTGTCACACGTTGCTTCTCTGAACTGGTGAGATTTGGTGTGCACATTAATGTGCAAATGTGTTGCCATAGGAACTGCAGCCTCCATTACGCCTCAACGACACCATTCAGCAAAAGCCAAAACTAAGAATAACAATAACAACAACAAAATAACCCTTAAAAATAAAATAAAAACAAACAAACAAAAAAACAAACCAAAAGGCAGCAAAAGAGAAAGTCCAACGCACATGCGGAGTCTGGCCCAGGACTGCAGGTTACACGTGGCTACGGAACAGCGCAGGAGATATTTAGGTTTGATCTTAACTTCACACTATGGTACAATGGGGCTCAGTTCAGCCGGTCCGAGTCTGTGCTGGCTTAGGAAGGAGGGGGAGGTGGAGTGGAGTTGTGGTTACCGGATGCACCCAGGGTCTCTCAGGCATTTGGCAGAATGAGGCACATCCAAAAAAAGTGCAACACCAGTGCCGTGGTGGCAGTGCGATGTGTTTGAGTGCGTGCACGCGCTTTCCTCTTCATGCATTGTAGCAAGCGGGTTGGGGCCAGGGGCGGGTTTGCCCCCACCTTTTCTTTGAAAAACTATTAACCAGTAAATAACGGTAGGACAAATGCATGTTTACTTACTGGTGCGTGAAATACTGAAAACTGCATTCAAGTAATATTTCTGCGCTATTATGAATGCATCACTATGTTATTATCTTACATTTGGAAAAGGAGAAGACTATGTACACCAGAGCAAGTGGTACTATTTTGCAGTAAGTTTCTGTGCTTTACGGAGGTACCTGGGAAGGAGAGGCCACCGCTCTGCCCCGCCGGGTTGCAGCACTCCCAGCACCACCACCTACAGCATGCGAGGAAGGGCCCATCCAGCTGAAGGAGCAAACCCAAAGGTGACATGAGGGAACAAAAACTCAACCCCAAATTGGCAAATCAACGGTGATGAGAAATAGAAGGGTAATTTATTATTTTTGAAGGGGGGAAGAGGAGGAAAAAATACTTATTTTTGTTTGTTTGGTTGGGTTTTTATTCTTCCCGCAGCTGCAGGCGGTAGCGGTGGTAGCGGACCTGGAAAAACATTCTCTCCAGTAAGGAGCGTGTCATCCCTGGCAGGGCATAATGTTCAACAACACCCACGTGCTTGAACCCCAAGGACTCGTAGAGCCTGTGGGCTGCCATCTTCACAGCTGTGGTTCCCAGCACGACGGAGGAGTAGTTGTTGAGCATGGCAAACTCCAGCACTTTGCGGCCCAGGGCCTTGGCGATCCCCTTGCCGCGGTAGTTGGAGTCAACGGACATGCGGCGAAGCTCCACCGTGTTGTCTTCCTCGTTGCCCCGTGCTGCCACGATTCCCACCACGTTGCCGTCCAAGACGGCAACCCAGAAGCAGGAGCCTGTGGGAGATAAAGCAGCACATGAAGTCACTGGCCACCCCGGATGGGCAAGTGCCCATTGCCAAACACACATCTGGGAGCAGGGCTTGGGGTCCAAAAGCAGCTGTCGCACATGGGGACTAATGACCTACATAAATAAGGGCCAAACTCTTTTCCCTTGTCACTCTGAAGGGAATGCTGTTTTCCCAAGGAAAATGCACAAGGAAGTCCCTACAAACCTAAGCAAGACTCCCAGTGACCAGGTGTCACAAAGTGCATTTGGCTGCCATCACAAACAGGAAACAAACAGTCCTCAGCCCATGGTGGTACATGATGGGCTACTTCTGACCCACACACAGTCCCACTCTCCTGTCCTACCATGTAACTTCACTGCAGTGAGTCCCAGATCCCTTCCAGCACATCAACCCCCACCTTGGCTGCTTGTTTCATCACACCCTGTGACCCAGGGTTGGCATAGGTAGCCTATTTTGTGTTTTGTCACCACAATCCTCCTTTACTGGAGGTTGCACTTTCCAGAGGTTCTCATCTGCAGGCAACAGCTCGCCTGAGGCATGGGCAGGACATCACTGGGCTGGACTCATCAGCTGAGAGTCACTGATGTGCTCTGGGCAGACCTGTGTTCTCTGAAGTGAGCAAGGGCAGCCCTCGCAGCCAGAAGTTTGTGGGGGAGAAGCACAAGAGGGTGCACAAAGCACCTTTGGAGATTTGAGAGGGCAGGATTCAACTGAATGACAGTGAGGAGGGGGAAAGGCTGAGCTTCTTTCTCTAATGCTGCAGTGAGAGGCAGGGAGCCAGCTCAGAACAGGATGGGAGCCTCTGTGGTGAGGGATTGCAGGCAGGGCTGGGGCATGAGGAGCTGGTGGGGCCTCCTCAGGTCTGGGAAAGCTGTACCTGCTGGGGGACTGACACTGACCCAGGGTCTTAACCTCACACTGGGATTCATAAGGATGTTGCTTTTCAGGTATGATGCAAGAACTGTCCTGATGGCTCAGGACTCCCAGTGGCTACTCCTGCCACCTGCTTCTCCATCCACAAGGACCTGATAGGAAAACCTAAATAAGTGACTGCCTGGCTTGTTTCTGACCTCTCTCCATGCACGTTAGATATGTAAGTGCATTCTCCTCTTGGAGACTTCAGGAGCTCAGTGCAGGATTTGCCCAAGACAGTTTCAAACAGAAAATCCAAATTGGGCAGCAAGATGCTGCTGGGGAGGAATTGGGACCATTAATGGCAGCATAGCACCAACAGAGGAGAACACCATAACATCCCCTAGAAAGAATATCTCCTGCACACAGCAAAGACCAGGCTCACCCACTCCTTCTTCCCTGCTGGTTGGGGTACTTGTGGCCAGGTCACCCTTGCTTTGGAGCTACTGCTGTTCCTTGTCTGCTGGCCTGTGCCAGGTGAGAGCATGTCCCAAGTTGAAAACACTTTACTCAAGCAACTCAGGCCAAAGCCACACAGTTTCAGGAAGCAAAACCAGCCCATCCTCAGTCACACTGGTGATGGTCAGCAGGCACACTGCTCCAGGAATGAGGATGCAGCTTAAAGAACAGGCTGTGCTTTTGTGGGTAGAGGGGTGTCAGCACAGTCACTCTGCTGTGAGGTGTCTTGCCCAGAAGAAAAGCACTGACTTTCAGTGCTCTGGAGCAACATGGCTTCATCCAGAGGAAGAGTACCCCACCACAGGAGGAACCTCTGGTGCAGGCAGTCGCCTTCTTCCCCAGAGCTAAGCAGGAGAGAACCCGACTTGGGCAGCAGCTCCATCTTTATCACCAACTCTGCCAACTGCCCCAACCTGAATGCATGGCACATCTCTGGAAGACCAGAGTTAAACAGCCCAGGTGGGTGCTCAGGGGTGCACAGCACCACTTCCCCTGCACAACTGGGAGCAAAAACTCATTAAAGCAACTCAGAGTACTTTGTCACTGGAGGAAAGCAATGCATAGGATGGTGGGAGGTACCTCCCCACCTGCTGCCTGCAGGACAAATGCACCTTGTGACTCCACAAAGCCATGAGAAAGAGATGGGCCAGGGTCTTCCATGCTTTCCTGCAGCACAGTCCAGCTGCCAAGGAAAAGCTGGGTACAAATGAAGCATGGGGAACCAGCCCAAGTTCACCCCAGCACTCAAGGCTCATCCCCACCAGCTTCAGAGCAACACGCAGCTCCAGTGACACTCCCTTTCGTTCCCACTGCAAGCAAGTCATTTTGTTGCTGCTATCTAGGTCAACTGATAATTTTTAAAACACCAGGGCCCATTTTGACCCATTTATCATGATCAGTTGTCTCTGCTCTGCTGCTACATTGACAGTGTGGCTTGTTGCCCCTGCGCTCCCTTGGATCTCGAAACGTAATTTATGGAGACACGACCCCAGATGAACACCTACAAGCACTGAAACCCAGCAGCCACACTCCTGCCAAATACAAATGCAGCGTAGAGAGCTCCCCACTGGTTTTAAACTGTTCATCCCATGGTGTTGTGCCCAAGGCACTCCCCAGCCCACCCATCACACCTCTGCCCACACAGCAAGCACACCACAACATTAGGGCAGCAGTGACCCTCACCCCTACATGCACAGCGTCCCAAAAGGAGGTTTGTGAGTGCCCCCATGTTTGGGGAACAGGGATGGCATACTTCCCTGGGGGCATGTGGTGCCATCCCCAGCACCCAAAGGGGCAGCCCTCAAAGGTGCCACAAAGCAGCCATCAGCTGGTCTTCCCTGAGCTGCAGCCGGTGGCACAGCTGTCACATCCCTCTCATCCAGCCCAACATGCAGCAACTCCTTCTGGAGCTGCTTCTTCAGCAAGTTTGTCTCGTTTTCCTCAAACCAGAGATACAGCCTAGGCTCCTCTCAACCCAAGGTTATACAATCACTTCCGTGATTGCTTCCCACTTTTATTCCTTATTTTCCCTTCTTAGCAAGCACCTCTCCTCTGTCTCTGCCCACCAAACCTCAGAGGCTGCTAAAGCTCGTTCAGCAACACTTCCCACATTTGTAAAATGGCACGTTTCTAGCACTTTGGGGTATTCTGCCTCTTTAAAACCTATATCTGGACACATCCACCACAGCAGAGTCCCCAAAGCCCTCA
Organism: Hafferia zeledoni; assembly: GCA_035583235.1. Lineage (NCBI taxonomy): Eukaryota > Metazoa > Chordata > Aves > Passeriformes > Thamnophilidae > Hafferia > Hafferia zeledoni. Next base: position 65,202,052 of record JAWWEV010000134.1, read on the forward strand.
CATTCCCAGTCCTTCTGACCAACTGCTCCATACCCCCACACCTGTCCATCCCAGCAGGGACTGGCCCCGTTTGCAAAGCAGCATGACAGCAAACCCGCGCTCCTTGTTAGTTTTTACTTACAACTTTAAAGCTTAATTATAATGATTTTGAGTTCAACATGAAAAGAAATAGTATCTGGCACATCTCCCAGTGTGTGCTGTGCACATAATGTGTATAAATAGCCACAGACAGGACACATCTGCTCAAACAATGCAAGTTGTATTCAGCCCTTTGCTTATACCAGCACTGTCAGTCCCCAAGACCTCTACCCTACTGCCCACCTCTTGTCTGTGTCTGCTCCGAGGACCACCAGTGGCCAGATCCTTGTGCCTGCTGAAGACACCTCAAGTTCCCAAAGGTGGCTACAAAGCCCAGGAACAGCTTTTCCCTCTTGGGTTATCAAATCCCTCCTCTAGGCAGCTGCATCCCATTTGGATGGGGATTTGCTACTAAAGGCTGTCTTGGGATTGCATCACATGCTGCTGACCTTGGACTGAGACCTTTGCTCCTCTGGGAGAACCCTCCAGTTTCAGAGAAGGAATACTGAAGGTCTTCAGATTACTTATTACCTAAACTCAATTAGATGACCTTTAGAAGTCCTTTTCAAGCCAAATTATCCTATGATTCTGTGTTTTCTACAATTCTAACCAGGCATAGCTCCTCACCATATGCACTCTTCCAGCAGCACTTACTCTGGAGAAGGATGGAAGCACCCTGGAAAAATCACCCTGCGCTGCCACACCCCAGGGCTGAGGAAGGGATCTTGGATTCACCTTTTCTGGACCAGAGGGTTTCACTCAGAGCATGGCTTGGTTTTTAATTTCTTCCTACCTAGGATGAAACAAACTAACACATCTCACCTGTCAGGAATGAGCAACAGCCTTGTTTGCAGCACTATTAATAGCAGGAGCTGACGTTTTACTCTCACATGCTATCTGAAAATAATCACTGCTGCAAAGATAAACACAGACCCTGACAGCTACAACTCTCGCTACCCTTTCAGATACTCATCCTGTGGCAGCATCTCTGTCTCTGCCTGCACCCTTATTTGCCTCCATCTTCTGCAGTCAACCTGGCAATTCATCACTATGGTCATCCAAAGACCTTCCAGCTCACTCCAAGATCTGTTCCTCACAGATGTCTTCCATTTAATTACAGCTGCCCTGTGAACACTACTCTGAAGCACTGGCGGTACCTTGCAGAGGCACGAGGTGTTTCCAGCCAAACACCAAGCCTCTGCAGCACCATTCCCTGCTTCCTCCAGGGCTGTGAACAGCAAAAGCAAGGAGACAAAGTCATGGAAAACACACCACCACCTTCCTTAGGTCTCACCACTCCCTCAGCTCAGCTCAGCCTCACCACAGTCTCAACATCAGTACCTCACAGGCAAAAGACATAATAAAGGAAGAAATTGTTTTACAAAGATGGTGGTGAGCCACTGGAACAGGATACCCAGAGAAGCTGTGGATGCCCCAGCCCTGGCAAGTGCTCAAGACCAGGTTGGACGGGGGTTTGAGCAAACTGGTCTAGTGAAGGTGTCCCTGCCCACAGCAGGGTGTTGGAACTAGATGGTCTTTAAAGGTCTCTCCAACCCAAACCATTCTATAAAAAACCCCAAGAACAACACCTTGCAGTACACACACCTGTGAGAAAGGCACAAAATGGCTGTGATGCGTGTAACAAGGAACATGATTTTAGGTTGCTCATGCTTCATAGCAAGGTTAGACACAGTTCCTCAGCTGATGGCACCTAGGGCCTGAAAGCACATGAGAAGGCAGTGTCTTTCTGCTCTAAAGTTAAGGATGATTCCCAGCTCTTGTAGCCCCAAAGAGTGTTCTTTTAATCCACCCACCCTTCTCCCACAGCACAGGCTGCCCTCAGGCTCCACACACTGCTGCTGGCACCACACCCCAAGGACTTCCCTGGAGTGGTGACACCACACTGACCACTTATTCCCCACTCCTGCCATACAATCCCCTGGCTGTGCCTGCAAGCCTCCTCTGCCACCCTCCTCCGCTGTCATGAGCTGCACAGCTCTCCCCCACACAGCCGACGAGGATGGATGGTGGGTGAAAATAAATTCATTTATTTTTGCTGCAAATTCTTCTACACCTTTTGATGAATAAAAAGCCAGTGGGTGGATGGGTGGAAAGACTGGAGCCAAAAGCAATTGCAGAGAGAGTACTGCTAGAAGAGAGGGGGACAGAGACATCAGCCTTCCCCACCAGCCTGAGTCCTACATGACTGATGATAACAGGTTCCCACAGCTTTCCTGAGGCACTCATCACTCAAGGCCCACTGCTCCAAACTCCAAAATTTAACAGCAGTGTGTCGCTCTGAAAAAGCAAAGCTCTATCTTCCAGGTAGGTCCTTTTCAAATCCATTGTTTTCTAGAAAAATCTAGTATTCCCACGAGAACAAGCAAAGCTCTGCTGCTCCAAAACATCCTGAACTCACACTTTGGTGCTCCCTAGTGCCAGCACCTGCACACTGAGGGGTGACTTTTCTCAGGGCTGGAGAGAGGACAGACCAGCTCCTGCAGCCACCACTGACTGTTGGAGTTAATTTTGCAATGGTGCATCCAAGGAAAGGAGTTTTCCTAGGAAGTATGTATGAAAGGCAAGTATAGAAATCTTGCCCAGAGGCAGGCTAGTCTTCTCCCTCTTTCTTCAAGAGTGGCACTACCACCTCCTCCAGCCAAGCTCTCATTAATTCTCAGAGGCTTATTCATGGAACATAATTTCCAGACAGACATGCAACTTCTCACAGCAATATCCCTTCAAGCACTGACTGTGACTTTCAGTTCTGCTTTGGCATGTTACAGCAACACGAATATGAACAATTCCCCTCTGGGCTCAAAGCTGTCCCAGGTGATGTCCTTAGAGCACCCTTCAGATGAGTGGACTAGCGGAGATGCTCAGCAGTTACCACCACCACTGCTGGGCACCCACCAGGTAAGCCCCAGCTCCTTTGCATGCTTATGGCAGAGCCAGGAGAGCATCCAAGGACTGGCCACCATGAGAAAAGGAAGCTAATTAAGAGAAACTCTGGCCAGGCCTTCCAAAATTAAAAATAGGAACCTACATCCCTGGCAGAGATTTGATATGCAGGTGCAAGCTCTGGGCTGGGGAGGGAGGGTGCCCACAGGCTCAGTGTGTGTTTTCAGGCCTTTGCTGGAAGAAGCAGCATCCTGCACGAGGCGAACATCCCTCTCCTACATTTTTCCCCAGGCTGCTATGAAGGGGCAAAAGGGGGGAAAAACCCCAAAACCAAACACCAAAAGAGTCAAAACCATCCCCATGCTTCCCATAGGACAGGACCTGCAATTGTCCGTGTCCCTCATTCTTAATATACCTACACAAAGGCTTGCCAAAAGTGACAGGCTTGCTAATCCCAGAGATCCGAATGCCCCTGTCTCCTCCCTGTGACCTGCTGACGTAGTGTGGCACAGCCTGGTGTGACACCACTGCGTGGAAACTCTGGGACAGAGGAAATGCAACACGCTGTCCCATCATGAAGCTTTAAATACTTGCCCTTGGTGTCACTTGTTCAACATCCTGTTCCATCTCTTGATGTGATTTTGGCCAAAACAGCAGCTCTTTGTGCCAAGCAGGGGTGGTTCAAGGAGGGCAGTACAGAAGGAACCAGGGGGTCCTGCACTCAACACGGTGTAGTGCCATTTATTACCTATTTACAGATAACTCATTAAAAAGCTCCAAAATTCAGTGTCTGGCCTCTCCTCCTGCCAGCACTATTTATATGCATCACTGTCAATGAGACAGACTGTGTGGTAGCAAGTGGACAGAGTCCCCAACCCAAAGCTGGCTGTGCTATGGCTCTGTATTGCTGATGCTTGCTAAATCCCTGCTCTTTTATGCTGTCTGGGTTTTGAAGAGCCAGCAGAAAAACTATTGAGCACTTGAGGCAACTCTCTCTCCTCCTTCCCCTCCATCCTTGGTGAAATGCAGGGCAGACCAGCCACATTACATCAACATCAGGGGAGAAGAGGCTCTTCTGGGGACAGCTTGTCTGCCGTGATGTGAATGCTGCCAGCAGGAGGAGTTTAGGGCACAGAGTGGCACATCGGCTGCCACCCAGCCAGACATGGGCAGGCTGAGTACAGGGACTAACCAAGGACAGGCAACAGCTGTCCCTGCCACTGACTGCAGCTGCTCAGCTAGCCAGGATGGGGAGGGATTTATGTCTGTGTTTAAGAGGTATGCCATTATCCCATTATCCCTCCTAACCTCCATCTTTCCTGTGTGTTGAGTTTCTCTCCTTTCCACCTTTCTGGTTTCCCTTGGCTTCAAGCAGGGCTGGATGGCAGCTCCCACAAGTTCTGCTAATAACTCCACACTTCACTTCAGTTAAAAGGTATTCCTGGAGGGCTTCTACAAAATAATGGCATTTCAGTGTAGTTTATGGCTATGGAAACTGGGTGAGATGGGAAATACCCTGATTCTGACACTCCTGACATCCATGAGCATCCCTGTGCACCACACAAGGCCCAGACATGGAGGAACAAAAAATGTCAGGGACACAGGAATTATTCATGCATGAAATTACAAATGCTGTGAGACTTCTTCCTTCCCATAAATAACTCCACATAACCTACCACCACAGGACTTACTGCCCTGTTATAAACAATTCTGTGCTGGAAAAGCACAGGGCAGTACATCTATATGCCAAGGGTGTGTGACATCCCTTGATTCATGGGGCATCTGGGCAGCAGGCAATGAGATCACCTACACAGCATGAAAAGAGATGGATGATTTGGTTCTGAGCAACCAGTTCATCTCCTTCTCTATCTGCTGCCTTTTCCATCCTTGTTACCTTTTACCTGAGTTGCTACTGAGGGCTGAAGCTACTTGCAACAACCCCTAAGCTTAGGCAAAGCCTCCAGAGCTGAAAGCAGCAGGGAATCAGTGGGATGACAGTGACATCCAGCATCTGACCTGCCACACAGCCACAGTGTGGACATTCGCTACCAGAAACACTGTGACCACATTCCACCACAATGAAGGGTCTCAAACTGCCCCAGGAGACAAGAATAGAGGTGGCCTCTGCAGCAGATAAACCCGAGCATAAAGTGAGACAGACAGGGAGATGGGGTTTTGGACTGCAGGCAACAGCTGGCCTGAACATCTGTGCAAACTCAAAATCCTATTTGTATTCAGACTGGTATATGCTGTAATGTGCCAGTGCTGATAAACCCGGAGCAGCAGCACCTGCTGCACAGGTGATGGTCCCACTGGGAGGTTTTGCTGCAGCCCAGCTTCAGCTCCACCTGGGGATGGAAAGGGTGGTAGGGTTGCACTTTGAAGTAACAGTATGAGAACTGACTTTCATTAGGGCCTGCTCCATGTTTCCTGAAGGAGCTGGTCCATCCTTGAAAACACCAAACTACATTATCACAGGTATTCCCTTTTGACGTGTCCCCAGAAAACCCCTAAAATTTTGATGGCTAGCTTATAGTTTACTTTTACTCTAGTATTTTGACAGAACTAAAAAACCGCCACATTCTGTAGCAAAGGGACTTCAGGAAGTGGCCAGGTTTGGTCCTAAACAGCATCTCCTGCTGCCACTGCTGGGGACAAAACCCAGCAGGCATTTCTAATGTTCTTAAAAACCTTTGCTTTAAACCTCACCCTGCTCCTGTGAAACACCTCTGTGACAGCTCCTGCCCACACACCTTACCCTGCAAAGCTTTGTGAGGACCCAGCCTGGATGTCTGGATCAATGTAAGCTGTCAGTGGCCATACCCCATGTCAGCACTTCACTGGTTGATTTTTCAAACAGGCTGCAGTCCCCTGGGGCCCAGTGTGTCACCCCGTGTGACAGGACCAGAGGAGGGTGATCAGCAAAGCCCTGGGACACGCTCAGCACTGCGCAGGAACAGGCTTTTGATGAGACAGCTAGAAATCCAGGCAATGCCACAGATGGGATAAAGACAGCCCTTCCAGTACATTTCAGAGGGTGCTATATTAAGACGTGTAACAGCAGGACTTTAAAATCTTCTATCAGGCTCTTTTTACTGGCCATGCTGCACCTTGAAAAGCAAAGGCTGTAATAAAGCCAACATTATAACAACTGTTAAGAAAAAGCTGCAGAAGCAGTTGTGGGGGATTAGAAATTGCCTGGTTATCTGGACAGATTTAGCCTGGCCCATCTCTCTGCTGCTGAAAAGAAGGACACAACACTGAGAAAGGAGATACAAAGCCACTGAGGTAGCGACCAGGCTCTACCTGCTGCTGGGCCATCAAGGGAAAGCGCAGATAGAGAAATCAGGCAGTGTCTGTGGGTTTGGCATGTGAACAATTGTTATCAATAAGCAAAGAATTAAATAGCTTAAAGGAGTGCATAAAGACTAGAATATGTGATTTTGACCTGGCATTGTCCTCAGGGCTGACTGGATGATGAGTCCTGGTACAATGGAGCTGGCTCAGCAGAACCGACTGGACTGCACAAATGGGCAAATCCAGAAAAAAGTATTTAAACTACTTCTCAGAGTAGATGTTCCCTATGCATGCAAAATCCACACAAAGCAGAGTCAGACCCCAAGCAAACCAATGCTTTAGAATTTAGACTGGTTTTTAGTTAGAAGTTTAAGGAAAAGAGAAATCAAGCCCTTCTGCCAGCTTTCATAGCCTGGGTCCTGTCAGCTCCAAAAGACTGATGTGACAATTAGCTCCTTATTAGTGAAATTAGTTTGCAAGATGAAATGTGCTGCTGGTTGTGTTTTAAGCCAGGTCCTTAAAAGGACCTTGTTAAGGCTCAGTCTCCATCTTCTACATCAATCTTTCACTACATGGCTTTATTGCTTTCAAAAGGTACTGAATTCACCTTACAGCAATTTTAACTTCCAAACACTGAAAAAACCTGGAAAATCTACAATTACTGGATGTTCTAAAATTCATTCACTTTCACTTTATATGCATTACTGTAAAAAGGGACCAAAAAAACCCCCAAACCATTGAATGTCTTCCTTTAGCTTAGCAGTTGGCCTAGCCATAAATCATCCATGGAAAACCGACAGAATCGATCTGATTTTTGCCATCCATCATTACTTGTCTTCTCTAAATTTAGTCAAGACTCTCTTTATTCAACAGAAGTGCCTGTATCTACATAGGTATTGCACCAAATGCTTCACAGCAAAGAGAGAAACTATGGTTCATTTACTTAAGGTTAAATAATAAATGCAATTCTGATCTCTACAAAGACTTTCAAAGTTTTATGCTGCTCTGAGGTCAACCTTTAAGGTGAGTCACCCTCCAGGAGAGCCCCTTTTCTGCAAAAGACCACAGCAAAAGCCTCCAGAGCTCACTGCAAACAACTACTTTCAGTCAGGAACAAGGCAGGCAAGATGAATTGCACCCACAATATAGGTTTAAATTTAAGATATGGCATAATGGTGCATTAGGACAGAATAACCTCTGTGTATGCAAGCTCTTTAAATCAGTCAAAAATACAGCTGAGAGGTGCCTCCCCTCCCAACAGGAGGAGGTGAGATAAAGGCAGTGACTAAAAACACCTGCACTTTTAAAAAGCGACAGACAAACCCTAAAAGACAACATACCAAACTTGCCCCCTCAAAATCAAAACACAGCCCAAAACAGGACTATATTGCGTGGGTTACTTTTAGGGGCATCAAGAGGCAGAGCTGGGAATAGGTCACCCCTGGCAGGCAACTGAGAACACTTTGCAGCGTGTAATCCCAAGGCACAGGATGGGGTTCCCCAAGTGCTGGGCAGATGCTGACAGATTGTGCAAACACAGCCAAATCTACATCTGTAAGGAAGAGAACTGACAGAAAATGCCAACAGCACGACACTCAGCTGTGAGTTGTGTAAAGCTGTGTGCATATGTTCAGCCAAACCGTGCCTGTACAGCGTATTTCAGTGGTTCTGAACGTGGTTTTTCTCCCCCCTTAGCACAATGTTGCCTTCATGAGTCTCTGAATGAGAACTTTCCTACAACAGCAGCCAATGAGTAACAATGACGAAGAGCAGTGAGCAACATTTATGGTGCAGAAACACTGAGCAGAAAAGTCTCAGACCTCAGGGCAGATCCTTCTCTTTCCTTCCTAAGGTGTGCTGGGATTGACAGACAGGTACTGCACTTCACCAAATCCTGCCTGGTAAAGAGAAACTCCCACAATTCTCTCCTAACAACAAAGATAAACACACCTCTGCTGCATTCAAGGACTTTCCTTCTCCAGATTACTTGAGTTTCACAAGAATCCTACCTTGTTACTAACACAATGAATCAAACCTCCCTGACCTCTAACTTTCCATTGTATTAATCATCTACAGGAGTGAAATAGCAGTCATAAGGAGTTCTATTTTCTTGGAAACCACAGTGAAGAATTTATTACTCAACACAGAGGAAGATATCAGAAAGAAAGAAAATGTTCAGGGCACAGATTGGTACTAACTACAGTCTGAAGTCAGGTAGTACATGGCTTATCTCCTTGAGTCTATTGCAAAGAATAATTATTTTTCCTATTTCTAGCACAACAGCCTGAAACAGTGCTGCAAACATTCCCTTCCCAGAGCACAGGCATCCAATCAGGACACCAGTTATCAGCTTGGACCAACCCACCCCAAGATATCACAACATGTGAATAGTCACCAGCTGTCAGACCAGGATGAGCCTCCCAAATCCATCACAATGGACTGGAAAGAGCTCAAGAGCTGAGGAGTGAGGGTGGCTCTGAAGCACAGCTCATGACCTCTGTCCTCCCCCACCACTTGCCAATGGTATTTATTTGGGTGCTTCTCACTGGGAATAATGCTGTCTGACCTCTCCTGGTGAAACCTATTCCCCAAACATCTGGGTAGGGAGTAGATGGCTAAATAATAGGGAAACTGAAATGATAGTAAAGATGGGAAGGAAAATCAGGCTTAAGTCAAGCAAACAGCCTCTCTGTCCTTCTGCCATAGAGGTGGCACATTGTCTCTGCAGAGATGCTCATCCTGGCATGGATGGTGCAGTTTCCATCTGCAGCATGCCAAGAAACAAGGTCTGACATGCATTTCTGACATCCAAGGCTAGTGGGAGCAACAGGATTAATGCAACTCCTGACCCATATAGATAAATGAATAAATAACTAACTACCAGAGCCCTCTGGAAGCAAACTTTCCAAGTACTCCTGAAGTGCTTTCAACACCATCATGCTTCTAACACTGGAGGCTTTCCTAGAGCAATGACACCCTCCCTACAACACACCAACCAGTCCATCCTATTTGGGAAGAGCAGGGAAGGAGGTACTCTCCCCTCCACACCCTGAGATGTTCTCCAGTGCTGCTGTGGGGCTGAAACTGACCCACTGACAGCTGCAGGTGCCTCCTGGTATCTGCACCTTCCCACATCTCCAACCCTCAACCAGTTGGGTGGTAACTCCAATGACTAGGCAGAATAGGCATACAGAGGTGTCACTGTGTTCTCATCCTGCTGTGCTTGTAAAGCCTGGTTGTGGGAGATGCTGAGCCCTCCTGAGATGGTGTCTGGTGATCCTGGGCCCTTTGGAGGTAACTGGGCTGTTGGGACAGCCAGGACTTCCAGGGACACTACTGCAGGGAGTGCTTTCTCCTTGAAAATAAGCACAGGCTTTTTTCCAGCAGGAGAAGCCTGTGAAGGCAACCCACCATCCTTCAGGTAGCACCTCCCCATGGCCACCCCACTGCAGCTCCCACTGTAAATGGACACCTTGCTTGCCTGCAGCTCTTACTTCTCCAGATTTACTGTGAGTATTTAATCCCTGGGGAGCTGTTATATATAAACCGAAGTCAGCCAAACAGAGCCCTGGTCTGAGGTTGCTCTGGTGCATCCCACCTGTGCGTGCCTGGGTGAAGGGCCCCACTCCCCACTCTGTTGGAGCCCTACACAGCAAGAGGGGCAAACACTGTGCCAAGACTTCACCTCCTTCTGCCACAAGTCATAGACTCTTAGAAAGTTTGGGTTGGAAGGGACCTTAAAAACCATCTAGTTCCAACGTCCTGCCATGGGAAGGAACATCTTTCAATAGGTCAGGGTGCAGACCCCAGCAAGGCCTCCCAAGCAGCACGAGGCTCCATCACCACACAGTGCTTCAACCTTTAACTCTCAGCAAACCAGTGGCAATGCCCCATGTAAAGCCAAAGCCCTGCTATAGTGCAGGAAAAACACACACCTGGATGCCCAGTCTTGTTAAAATCAATGTGTTTCTACATCCCTCTCCCAGCACATCAAACCCAACATGCCTTGGGTATAATTCTACTGAACTCCACTACTCCAGACTGAAACTAGCACATTTATTTGACGTGGCAGTGCAAGAAAATTCTACATCCATAAATACATGAACATCTGTTAGGCTGGGCACAGACAATGGACCTGTTGTGGATGATGCATTAACAGAAAATGAAAATTGCATGTGTAAATCTCTACATCTCCAAAATTAAAGAAGGAAAAAAAACCCCTTTGCCACGTGTTCAGACTACCACACCAGACCAATCAGGCCAAAACATCCCTACAAAAACCTAATGCAAGACCTCCTGTGATAACAGTTTAACACCACCTTACACTCCACATCAGTGGGGTTCCTTTGAGCCCCAGCCTCAGCATCAGTCACAGGAACCAGTGATTTGAAAGACATCTGTAAAATTATTTAATGGAGTGAGTAGGCAACAGGCCACATCTCATTCCACCAGGAAGACATGTGGGAAATGAAGGGCAGGCTGCTCAGGACTAGAGAAAGCAGATACTTCAGTGCTGTGCACCGTCAGACTGTGGCATGCTCATTCACCAAGGATCTGTGGAAAAGGGATCAGCTTACAAATATGAACAGCACTACAGCAACCAGAGCAAGAAGAGATGCAAATCCACACAAATTGGGTAGAAATTAAGTATTTTGAAGATCTGTTGGACTTTCTCAGCTACAAAGACAACACCAAATGCCTGTCCCCGGTGTTAAGACAGAGCAGAATGAATGTAACTAAGAAGAGGTTCACAGCTACAGGTCCTTTCCAATGCACCAGTACTCCCTAATACATCATAAATTCATCCTGCAGGCAGCTGATAGCACACGGAGAGCAAACTCAGGGTTTGCTCCACAATTGCACTTCCCATTTATGTCACAGGTCTCCTGTAAATATCCAAAAAGTACTTGGACCTATGCTGAAGGATTGCCCCTAAGTAATATGCTAAATTCCCAGCAAGAGACAAGGGATTTAAGCCCATGATTAAGTTAAAGCAAATGCTCCACTGAATCTTTAAGCCAAACTGTCCCAAGAGTTTAGTCTCAGTGAATGTGGGGGGTTATGTGAGATTTTTTTAGAATTTCACTGAAATCCTCTTTAGCTATTTGAGATACCCATGAAAAATGTTCCCACTTCTCAAGAATCCTTGCAGATGCTTTGATGTTTTTCAGACTACTGATGGCTCAAAAAAGCCCCGTAAAACCCGATGATGGCTTATTCCCAAATGAAAACCGCTGTCCAAGAGGCACAGCTTGATGTTATCCTCTCAACCCTGGCAGGTTCTGAAACCACACCAGGCGTAGATTTTCATAGCCATTAAGTGAATCTAATTGACCTTACAGGCAGCAAAAGCTTGAAAAGGTGTTTTACAAATATCCCTTTTAAACAGTGTGAATTTTTAAAAAAATCTCTCATCAGCATCCCTATTGTACAACAACTTATTCCCTGCTCACTTTCCCTCTTTTTTAATAAATCCCACCACTAACGATGTAATTCCAACAAGGAGGACTTTACCAGCTGGGTATCTGCCCTGTTTTCATTGCTTTCTCTAGCTAACAATCATCTGAATTGCTTAGAACTTGGAAATGGCAGGTGCTCCAAACCAGGCTGTTTTCAAAAGCTTCTCTTTGCAGTTCTACTATTTAACATTATTTTAAATTGAAAGACTACAGATTTAGGTCTTCCCTGGATTCCCACCAGAAGTGTTACACAGTGTTTCTGATGCTGTTATCTAGTTCCAGAGAGGATGAACAGATTTGGCACCTCCAAAAAAAGAACCAAAAGCCCTGATCTCAGCAAATGAAGTGGTTGAGTTTGAGGGTTTTTTTATTTTTTTTTGTACTCTGACTGCAATAATGATTTTATATATCCTGTTAAAATGAGAAGAATTGGGTTTACAGGAAAATTCATAGCAGAAAAGATCAATAGATACATCTGGAAGCGATGTGGGTCAGGTGCTCTAAAGAAGGTGTAAGAAATCCTGTTTTGGCAGTTCACTTGCCTTTAGACAAAATGTTCTCCCCCCACCATCGACATGTGGGTTTGTGCACTGACACACTGTTTTCAGCTTAGCAGGCACAATATCCTCATGCTGCTGACTTTTTTTTATTTTCTCATCTTTGCTATTCTGTGTATTCTACCAAAAAAAAAAAAATACTTGTACTCACCATGCAAAATATCTGAACAATAAACTAAGAAGAAAGTATGTATACAATGAAATTAGGCAAAGGACAAAGTTAAAAGTATTAAGGGAAGAAGGGGAAGATCAGAGATACAGAGGGATGCTGTGAATGTGACCACCACTCGTGGAAAATGCCAGAGGTGACGAATGAAGCAAGAACCAGACCAGATTTAAAAAAAAAAAAAAAAACAAAAAAATCACTGCAGAATTCAACACAGGGCTGGACAAGAGAGCCAAGCAGAATTCAAAGGACACAAAATGCAAATATTGCAGTTTGACCCAAGACTGGAAATGTGGGATACAGAACTGCTGTGGCAGGGGACGGAATGGGGGGAACAAAATGGAAAAAAAAATAATTCAAGGAACCCCATTGGTTCCCCATAGTAGATGTTATCTGATAGCTGTCGAAATGAGTGCTGAATGCAAGGTGCACTGAGGAGCCACCCATGGCTGGACAGCTGGTCCATTGCCCCCCATTTCAATTAGCACAGAGCCCAAGTGCTGAAACTGTAAAAAGTAAATAAAATTGCATGGCTGATGCTGGTTTCCAAGTTAGGATTTGAGCACACTGGCAAGAGGGAATGGGAGCAGCTTGTACAGCAATTACCGGTGATCGAGGATAAATCTAGGCATGTAGCTTACTTAAAATGCAGTTTTTGTCAATGCAAAACAATTTACACATTTGTCCTGGATTCACCAAAGCTGGAAAATGAAAGGCAGAGGAAAGCCAGGCTGGCACTCATCCTTCACACAGCTCAGCCCCCCAGTGCTGCTGGCCAGGACACCAGCACACAGCTCAGTCCTCCCCAGGACCACAGGGGGTGTCCCAGCAGCCACAGCTTCAGAGATGGACCTTCCCAACATCCCTTCTTCAACTACTACACTGGTATAAAATACCTAAACACAGCCCAAGATCCAGGCAATCCTAGCATTCACTCAGTATAGATTTATTAGTGTCATGCAAAGAACAGGGGGACCTGCCAGAGAGGGGTAACAAGCACTAACTCTACTGTAGCTCTACCATAATCAGTATTTTTTTAAGCAAGTGTTTGAGTATGACCTTTGCTTCTTAAGGAAGCCTGTGACAGAGCCAGCAATTTCATTTTGGGCTGAAAAAATCATTACTCCCCACTAAATACAGATACTTGCTTCTTCATAGTGCAAAAACAGAGGGAGTAGTAAATCATTTTGATTTAGACCAAAACTATCCTCTCTTTTACTTTCCAGTTCCTGAACTGAAAAATAATTCTCTCATAAAACCTCTGGATTTCAGTTGTGCCACTTGGGTAAGTCCTAGAAACAGCACACGAATTTTAAGTGACAAATATTACTTGCAAGTCATCATTTCAAGCAGGACACCCTGACGTTCAACTAATGCACTGCATTGTTCTATTAGCATTTATGCTGCTGCAAATCCAATTTTAAATGACAACGTCTCATGCAGCCACTTAAAAATACAACTGCAATATATGTTTTCTGTTACCTATTTTGAAATATCTCCTCTCACTCACAGAATCCCATTTTACAGCAGAAGCCCAGCTTGGCACCAAGCCATGGAAGTCCCAAGGAAAAATCTTAGAATTATCCCATAAGAAATGAATTTTTCAATTTTTGAAAGAAACATTCTTCAGTTATAGAAGACAATGAATGACACTGTATATGCTATCATAAATTGTTAATTGATAGCTGGGGTCCAAGAGGTCAATAGATGACTTTAAAAGAATGGCTCAAAGCCACTTGTAACAGATACCACAGCTTGTACCCGGCTCTAACCAGACCACTATGAACTAATTTTTGATGCACTCTTAATAAAGGACATGAAGCTTTGTGGTGATTCTACTTGGCTCTTAGCAAAAAACAAAACTGCCCAAACAAACAAATAAAAAATGCACCAAAACCCCGAAATCCAAACCCTATTATTTGGTTACAAGGAATAGATTTATAAATAGAAACTGGGTAAGACATGCTGCTATCTTTGGATTCTCTGTAAGAGTCCTTTCCTTAGCCACCTGTCAGGACAATGAAATGATTCCTCAGCTTTCTATGGGAGGGAAAAATAAATAAATCTAAAAATACATTTTGAAGATCCCTGTTCTGTGACAACAAAGGCTCATACATCCCTCAGCTCACCATAGAACCAGGTACCAGCAAAACACTCCAAGTCCCTCTTTTTGCTGTAGTCTGGAAGGGAGTAGCATCAAACATGTGATTATTTGTAACAGATCCCCAGCTCCGCATTACCAAAATAAAGGCATGTGCTTTTGGATGCACCAGTAAATAAGGCTGAGAGCTCCCAGAGCCCACGAGGGGCTCATGGCCACCCCAACAGTTGTTCACATAAAGAGTAATTAAATGCATCCTACCCAAATCAAGATCTAAGCCTACAAAAGGAATTTCAGAAATCCACTCTGAAGTTTTTGAAGATTTTGAATGTTTTCTTAAAAATCGGGCCATGCATTTAGACTTTAACATGATCATTTTTTTCAATATATTTAGAGGTATTTAAGTAGAGCAATGCCTAATGGCATTTTCTGAGGTATTGAGGCCATTCATGCATTTTGGGAGGAACCAACATGACCACAGACACTCTTGGATAACCGTAAGAGGCTGAATATAATAAATAAATCTAATATGTTTGGGAATAAGATTTTTCAGTTCACGTTCCTACACCCAAAATTCAGTGCCAAGAGTGGCTCAAAGCTCTGTACCTTTAAACTCCCACCACTAGTTAAATATCAGACACAGAAGCTAAATCTCAGTTATTATGAAAATCTTAACCTGAAACAGACTTTTGGGTAATTATTTTAAATTTTGGTCATTCCTAAAAAAGCAAGAGAAAGAAGAGGTGCTGAAAATCCTTCATAAGAGTAATAAATTTGCATTTAGACTTGTGGAGAAAATTCTGAAGTCAGACTTGCTTAGGTTTATTCACTAAGACAGTTGTGAGGAATTGCATACAACTGTGCCAAAAAACATCCAATGCTGGAGAAAACAAACAAACAAAAATTACTCAAAGCCAAGAAAAAAATAAAATCAAAACCAAAAACCAACAAACCCCAAAACAGAACACCTGATGTTCCTGCCTCCATGTTGATAAGTCCCAATGTGGCTTGTTTGCTGGTCTTGGGAAGTTAACTGTGCCTAAAGAACTACTAATGTTCAATTTACACAACTGGTTACTTCTTGTATTGAAGATTAATGACCAGCACTGGCACATACTAGGGATTTTAAACATCTGCAGTCAGAGCTTGAGTTCAGGAGCATCATCTCCACCCAGTCACGGGTACAGCTCAAACTGCTGCATCAACTGATGGCTGTGTCAGTGAGGGACTCACTATTTTTAGAGATAATTTTTAACCACGTGGACAAAAGAAAAAAAAAGGTTATATTGCTCTGCAAAATTTACTATAAAAATCTATTTTCATCTAGTTTTGACATGGGACTGTGCCAAAGCTCATGGATCTAAAGGAAGAGCTATTTTTGTCTTATAGATACACACATTGAGGAATGGGTTTGTGCATATGTTCATGCTCCAGTAATAAATAAATAGGAAGGAGGGGCAGGCTGCAGCAGCTTGCCCATAAACATGCTTCTCCCCATTGGCATGGATGACACAGCCCTGAATGCACAGGCAACTCCAGTCTTCCCATGTTGGCCCTTGGCTCACAGTGCCGCGTTTCTGTCTGTACTACCTGAACTCCCCAAGAGTGGAAAAAAATTGATAATAAAAATTTTATTGGCAGAAAGACCCTGCAGACCCTCCAGAGGGTTGAGCAGAGCTGGCCCACGTGTCTCAGCACTGCAAGGGACCCTGGCTGTGTCACCTCCAGATCCATCCAGCACTTATCAGCAGGGCTGCAGGGTGGGGCTGGGACCCGGCAGAGCTGCCTGTGGCTCACACTTTGCTGACTGTGGCCGGGACAGCCCTTAGACAGCTCTGGGAATGTGGGATGGGGGTTAGGAGCTGGTGCCAGCAGTGCTGTGCCTTGCTCACTGTGCCCTTGTTTCACGGGGCTGCCTCCAGATGGAACAGCCAAGGCTCCAGCACAGCGAAGTGAGGCAGCCACACAGAGTGGAGTGCCAGTATCAGGTGAGGTGGGTTTTGAGAGGCAACCCAACTTTAAAGACATTTTACATTATTCAAATAAAACCAAAATATTTCAGTCCACTGCTAATGCTGGACAAAGCACATTCCTAACACTTGGAAACACAGGTTGTTTTTCCTATTGATTCCTAAAAAACTTTGCACTGGAGATGAGAGATGGCAAACCGGGCAGTTCCTGTGCTGCTAAGGTGTAGAAGCCCAAAAGCAACAGTGGGAATTGCTGAGCAGCAGCATCCCTGACCATCCACCTTGCAGGAGGCCAGCTTTGAAAATACTGACAAAATACTGCTCACTATAAAATACATGAAAAGTCTGTAATCCTAATCTTGTAGGATCTGATATGGAGATCACATACCTTGAAGCAAGCTCACTGAATTGCAGAGAGGTGCCAGCAGCGAAATGCTCACAGGACAGACCCACCTCTGCTTGAGGAGACCTAACCTGAGTTCCCAGCAGTGGTGAGGAGCATAACTGGGGAACACCCAGGAAGAGATAAGGACACAGCCTCTCCCATGGGTTTTCCAGCTCCCAGCTCCAGGCAGAACTCTTCACAGACCTACCCATTGTGTGGGAGAGGCACAACCAAAAATCCCAATACAGGACAGACAGCTCAGGGGTTTGGCAGATACATGAGGTCAGGGCAAGGCATAAGCCAGCAAGAAATGCCAAATATAGGGATGCTTCAGATTCCAGCTGCTTCTTGGGCACCCGGATTGGGGCAGGGCTCTCCAAAAACACATTCCTCCACTGGAAAGCCAGGGCCCCGAGCCTTCTCTGGCTTCAGGTAACTAAGCCCTTTCTTTGCAAAGCAAGGGCTGCTCTATTCTTTCCAAACAATGTTATCATTTGGCAGCTTTGCTCCTGCTTATCTGTCAGCTTGAGCATTACCCAGAATGTGGAAGAACTGGGCTCCACGGCCACCCTTCCACCCTGGGGGCTCAGCGGTGGGGAGAAACACTCTCCCAGCCCCCCTCTCCCTGTGGCTTCCAAAAGGTTTTGAGCAACCACAGCTCTGGGGGCTGAGGATCTCCTCCCAAGGTAGACCCTGTATTTTCTCTGCACCCTGAAACTCACTGGTGCTCATCCCACAGCCTCTCCAGGCTCAGCCCCCACACAGGAACCACGATTCACCTTGTAAACATCTGGGTTCAATCCCTCTGGCCTGGTCCAGGAGCTTTTTTATTTGCTTGTTACCCAAACATCTTACTGAAGGCAAGGGACAACTCAAAACGTAGGAGCAACAAACAGGACCTCACCTCCTCACACCACAACTCTGGCTACACTTCAACTGGTGCCCTTTTGGCAGAAGGGCATGAACTCAAAACCTCTGCCAAGTAGGGCAGGACATCCCTCCTTTGGGCTCAGCTGAGTACTGTGCCACCCAGGAGCAGCAGAAATTGAACCCTAACAAGCCATCCCCCAGCAGCTCCTCTTCCTTAGGGCCCTGTCCCCCAGGAAGGTGGGGATTTCTGTGCAGGCTTTTCAGCAGCACTCACATGTACAGGGGACAAAGGGCAGAAGGACAGGAAGGCTCTGCTCACCCCTGGATGGAGGCAGGAGAGCAGAAACGACCATCCCCTCCCAGCATGAGGCAACCAGAGGCACCCATCCACCCACAGAGCAAGAGCTGCAGATGTGCAGCCACTGCTGAAAAACACAGCTCTCAGCATGGGATGGTTAATGTGACCTGACACCTCCTGCAGCAGCTACTCCAGCTTCATCTGCTGCATTGTGCAAGCCAGATGCCCTCAAAATTCCACCAGGTCCTGCAGCCTCAGTTGTCCAGGTTGTCTGTCTGTGCTGACCTGTCCATCCTCCTCTGCGGCACTGGGCATTGCAATGCAGCCACCCAGCCTGGCACCATTCCCTAAAACCCTGACAAAGGCCTGCTCCCACCACCATGAGGTCTTTGCACCACGGGGACAGGTATGCACACCCCCAGCAGACCCTGCCAGGACAGCCAGCAGCATGAGGTAACTCTTTAAACAACCACAGAAAGACACACAACTTTGTCAGCCAAAGCCCCAGCTCCACTTGCTTTGGAGAGCAGCAGTTTTGCTTGGGAGGCAAAGGAGCCCTGGTTTCAATCAGCACTCTGGCACAGACCTCAGCCTCACAAGAATCTCTCTAACACACCAACCACTGCAAAAAATATACAACACAACCAACTGGGACAGAAGCTTGAAGAGACACTGTAAAATTGATTAGTCATCAAACCCATCAGACCATAAAACACGCTCCAGCTGTGCTCCTCTTTTTTGTGCAGATAAATGCAAAAGGCAGGGCTCTATTTTAAAAAAAATTTTTGTTTGTTTGTTTGTTTACTAGAGCCCAAGTTACTCTGGTTGACAATTAAGCCTATTATCCAACTCCTTTCTTTTCCACCACTCCAGTGTCTTTTTTCATAGCCTTTGAAGAAAGAAAAAAACCTGAATTCCAGTAAATGCTATTTTAAAATGAAAAATGCAAGTTTACAAAGAACTCAGGAAGATGTTTGAACCAGTGAACCTTCTGTTTTAAGACCCCAGCACAGGGCTCAACACACACAATTTCTTTCACATTAAGAACAATTTCAAGTCACACCGCTGTGTACAAGCTACAAGTTAAGCAGTGGACCAAACATTCTGCCAGACACTTGGTGTAAGTGCAGGAGGGCAAGAGAAAACAAAGATTTAAATTTTGGCTAGTGTACTTTTGCAGAATCATTGTCAGCATATATTTTTCAGTTCATACAAAGCCTAGTGGAGGAAAATTCAAACAATAACAAATTTGGAGGTGAGCAGTTCAGAAAGACTGCAGAATTGCTCCACACTAATCATTAACCTGGGTGCTTACGATATCCCACTGCAAACTGGGTCCTTTTGGTCTGGTTTTAAAACTGACCCAGCGGTTTTGTGGATGCTTTCACAAAACCACCAAGAATGACACATTTTAGCAGTTAAAATATCCTCTCACTATAGGTCCCTGCCTTACCAGAGGCTATTTGCTGTTGACACTATGCAACAGTCCCCCAGCCCTGGGCACCACAGGGAGCCCACTGCAAACAGCAGGTTTTTGTGCCTGGGTACCATGAATTCCAAGAGGAAAACCTCACCAAAGCCACAACCAGCATCATGATCCAAGACCTTAAGACCATGTCCCAGTTCTACCTTTGTGTTCATCACCCTAGGAAACAGGAGTTCATAACCCCACCTCAGAAATGCTCCCTTCCTCTATTTTCCATGTTGGAAAAAAATATTCAAGCAGGTAAACATGGATCTTCTGAAGAAGGAGCAGGAAGTTGCCTGGTCATACTCCCAGCCAAAGCCAGGCCAAGATACAATTACATCAGATTGTGTTTAACTTGCCTAGTCACGCTCTGGCCATCCCCAGCCTCTCTGTGCCCCTGTTCCTGCACCCCATTACCCTCTCTGTGATCAGTTCTTCTCTTAACACCTCATTGAGAAAGCTCTCACTAATATCTCAGCTGCAGAAATACAATAAGCCCTTCTTGTTCCCACTGCAATAGTTCCTGACCAGGTGCTAATTTGTAAACTATGCAAATAAAACAAAAACTTGGGGCTGGAATTTGTTTTATTGCCATTGTTCTGTCCTTTGGGTGGGATAGGCAATGCCAGTGTGGCACATCGTTGCCTTTCTCTGGATTTTCAGCCAGCCAGCCTTCAAAGCACACAGAACTCCGGGATTTTCCAAGATGACTGTATTTATACTGCGATCCTATAGGAAAAAAATCTGCCAACTGCATTTTCAGAGGAAACAGGAGCAAATCACTGGATTTATGCCTTGTGCACAGCTACACCAAATAGCACCACACGGCTTCATGGCACACAGACAACATCACTGATAGTGCTGGTCCCAGCATGCAGACACCCTTCTCCTCCACAGCCCTCAAAGCCTTTCTGGTCTTTATCCAGTTATTACTGCGGCCAACTTGCTTAACACCACTATCATCAAGAACCTTTAACAAGCACCAACAATCCCATAAATCTGCTTTTTATGGCATAGCAGAAGCCTAATTACATGATTAAATTCTGTCAAAAATTACAGCCCACACACTTGCTCTGAAATTGCAATTAGCCCTTTCAGGTACCAAATAAAAGCAATGCTAAAGTTTCAAATACATGTTGGCAACACAGCTGAGCAGGATTACATTATTGACCCTAAACAAATTGAGGGCATTAATCTTCCTTTGAGTCCTTCTCCTTTATTTTCTGTATCTGTTAATGTTATAAATACAGGCACTACGACCACTTTGACCACACAAATCCTGAGCATTAACAAGCAAAGCAGCTCAAACACCAATGAGGTCCGTATTACATATTCTTATTTTACTGGAGTCTCCTGCTACTTTCTCCAGCATAATACCTTGCTGAACCTCACTACAGAGTGCAGAGATGTTGTGCTATGAACCCTTTTATTTTTGTGACACCACTGTTAATGAAGATTGAGCTTTTTAAATACAAATCATACATCACTTGATTTTTACAAAAACAAGCCCTGTAAATGGAACACACCCTGAGTGTAAGACCGGACAAGATCTGCACTAGATACTCACTATAACAGGAAACAAAATTTAAAGCAAGAACATCTAAGCTATTTGGCGAGTTTCACATGAGGAAGAGTAACATTTTAGCAAAATGTAACACTGAACATTAGAAGTGAGGGAAAGTTCGTGGCTATGGTACTGCCAAGGAGTCCTCTAAAAGCGCCCACGAAGAGGTCTATCACACCTGGACATCAGCAATGATACAGCAAAAACACGGTCACGTGGCAAAACAACACAGTAGATATCCAAGAACATACCCTGAGAAGATGGAACTGAGGTGGGGTATGGCATTGCCTTGATCTCCCAGCTCACCACGAGCACTATGGGACCACCAAAAGCAAACCTCAAACCCTAGGCGACTGCCCAGGCATCCCCCTGCTCTGGTCCTCAACATGGATGTGTGTCTACAAAAGGGAAATGGTGCCTGACAGGTTCTAGAGGGATTTTTTTTTTTTTTAAATGATGACATAAGATATCTTTTCCAGAATAACCAGCAAATATTATCATTCGATACTGTATGTTTAATGATATTCATATATGTAACAAACAGATGAACTCATATTATGTTAAACTCATGTGGCAGCAGCCCTTTACATACCTGATCTGTGCCTCTTCCAAAACACCTGCATTAAGGAATGTTCTTGAACAACATGGCAAAATGGGCACAATAGCTAAAATGGGCTCCTGTGTGCATTTGGGCTAAAAGGCCTTTCATCTCCCTCTCTTCTTGCTGCCAGAACTAATATCAAGTGCAAGGAGCAAAGAAATAGCAGACTCAAGACATAAGGGCTGGGGTGGACCCAGGCTGTGTGAATAACCCGCATCCTCCAGCCTCAGTGTCCCTGAGCACCCACGCCCCAGTCCTTGGGCTGGCTGTGGCACCCAGCAGTGCCACGTTCAGGCGGTGGACAGAGGATGCCAGGGATGACTAGGCACCTTGAGGGGGTAGCGAAAAAAAAACAACAAAAAACTACCCACAAAAAAACCCAAGCCAAAACCAGAGGTGGCTTCGTGCCTGGTGTGGCTAAA
Organism: Hafferia zeledoni; assembly: GCA_035583235.1. Taxonomy (NCBI): domain Eukaryota; kingdom Metazoa; phylum Chordata; class Aves; order Passeriformes; family Thamnophilidae; genus Hafferia; species Hafferia zeledoni. Next base: position 65,224,189 of record JAWWEV010000134.1, read on the forward strand.
GAACTGCATTCTGGTGACTTTTGAGCTTGCTCAGTGCTGCTGACAGGAGGAAAAGGCACCAGCAGCAGAGAGCAGCCATGTTCCCCGGCAGGCTGGGAGAAGGAAGGCTCCCTCGGGGAATTTGTACTCACCTGGCGGTTTCATGTAATATTGCTCAATATCGGACATGTCCGTGTGCAGCGCACAATCGAGATAGTGCAGGATAACTTTTCTACTGAAGTAGTACCTCATGCCCATCAGAAAGATGGGCAAACAGCAGGTCAGCAGGAAGGACTTGGTCACAACAAAGCACATTACTATGGAGATAAGGAAGAGAAATAAACGACACCTGTCAGAAAAGAGAATTTAGTGTTGATTTCGGAATACAAACTCATTATAAAAATAAATAAATAAAACAAGCACAGTCAAAATATACATTTGCTGTACACACACAATTCACGCTCCCGAGATTATCACGTTAAGGGACGGTGTATCGCGACGAGATAACCCGGAGAAGTTTATGGGGTCCTGGAAGGAGCGGGTGGGGAGGATGCCGCCACGCCACGGCAGGTCCCACTGAGACCCCCGGAGCGGGGCCGTGGGGACCCCGAGAGCCCGGCACATCCCAGGCCCCCTTCGCTCTCCCCGCTGACGCCGGAACGCGGCCGGGCGGAGGAGCCGCGCTGCGGGCACCGCTCCGCAGCCATGTGTTCGCCACTGCGGCAGTGCTATTTCCATCGGCACCGACTCCTAGGGCAGCCACCCTGCCCGCCCCCAACCCGCCGGGCTGCCGAACACTTGGGGGGCTTCTGCGGGTGCCCCTCAGACGGCAGTTCTCTCCGGCACTGCCCCTGCGCCGCAGAGCTGCCGGCTGAGCCCCCACGCCTGCTGGGGGGTCCCCATCCAGAGCGGGGCCGCCTCCTCCCCCGTGTGTAGGACATGGGCTACGACCCGCCTGCAGCCAGCGACGGCAGGAGACCACCCCAAAGCCCGCCTGGGGCGGGGGGGCACACATTATTAATAATTATTGGCACGGGGACGGGACACCTTGCAAGCGCTATTTTGGGCATTGAACTCTGGGAGGTGACCCCCTCTCTCGGCTCGGCCCTGCTGCAGGGGACACCCCCTCCCCAAGAGGGGGGAGGGTTTAAGGGGGTCTTTCACTGGTGGGCTCGGCCGTCTCCAGGCAACGACGGAACGCGGCGCGTCCCCCCTTTCCGGGCTGCGCGGGGGCGGCCAGTGCGCGGTGCGAAGCGCGCACGGCTCCCCTCCGCGCACCGCCGAGCCCTGCAATAACCACAAGGACGGGCGGCTCTACGCTCCCCACCGCGCAACTCCCGCGGCGGCCTCCCCTTTCGCCGCTCCCCACCCTTAAAACCCGCGGCAGGGTTGCGCATCCCCCGGCGGCGCAAGGCTCGCATCCCGCCTGCCTCCGCTGCAGCGCTGCGGCTCCGCGGCCGCCCCGCACCGCCCCGCGCGATGCTGCGGCGCTCCCGCGGCCGCACCGCCGCAACGCGCCCGGGCCGGCGGGGCCCCGGCGCCTCCCGCCCCTCCGACCATTTTGAGAAGATTCACAGCCGAGAATAAAACCGGCCACCCTCTCCCCCAAAAGGGAGTGGATACTCACCCGCCAGCAGCCCGTAGAGCAGCTGAGTGAGGGGCTGCTGCTTCAGCCCCCTGAACGCCGTGTTGGGGATCCGCTCCATGATCCCTTCGTAAAAGATGCGGCGCACCACCTCCTGCTCGGAGGGGTGGAATTCGCGGATATAGACATTGTCGCGCCTGGGGTCTTCTTTTGGTGGGGTGAGGGGAGGTGGCGGGGAGGGAGTGGAGCCGGCCAAAGAGGGCCACATCTGGGAGGAGGAAACAATGATCGTGTCTTTTTTGGATCCCGGGATTGATTCATGATCTTCCGCCACAATCTTGGTCTCACAAACCATCTTGGGAGACAGACAATGCATGCAAACCGTCCGCGGGGAGGGGGCGAGGAGAAAAACGGGAAGGGGAATCAGAAAATTAAAAGAAAAAATAAATTAAAAAAAAAAAAAGGAAAAAGGGGAGGGGGAAGGAGCGGGGCGCGGAGCCGGCACGGAGACCCGCGAGCAGCGGGGCGCTGAGCAGCGCGGCCGGGCGGGACGGGAGGAAGGAGCCCCGCTGCATTTTGGAGAGGCATTTATAGGGCGGGGGGTGGCCGCGGGTCCCCGGGGTCCTAGAGCCCCCCGCATTGGCTGCGCGGGGTCGCCATGTGATCGGGAGGGCGGGACACCTCCCCCTTCCCCCCACCCTCCATCCCTGCACCGCCCCTTGCAAATTACTACGGCGCGGAGCTGCGCGGGCAGTCGTGGCCGCACATCTTTGCCCGCAGACACCGGTGCGCGTGGAGGAGGCGTCATTTATTTAATTTTTTAATGCATTTATCTATTTATGTTCTGCGAACGCACCGTGCGCCCGACAGCTTTCTGGAACAGTCGCTGCGGGAGCCTGCGGGGCGCGGAGCCGCGGGGAGGGAGAGCCGGCTCCGCACCGCGTCCCGGCGGGCTGCGGCGCCGTGAGTCGCTTCCCGAGACCCGGCGCGGAGCTCCGCGGGACGCTCAGGGCGGCCCCACCCCAGTCACAGCCGTCCCGCGTGGAATGCTCTGCAGGGGCAGAGGGGAGCGGGGGATGCAGCCGCGAGCCCTCCGGCTCCTCCCGGGCAAATCCCCGTCCCCATCCCTCCGTTGCACCCCCGGTCAGTAACTTTTCTAGCCGTGCCCAAAACGCTGCGCGGTGCGGGCAGCGCGGTCGGCCCCGCTGCCTCCGCGCCCCTCCGCGGGGCGGAGAGAAGGGATGGAGGTGGAGGGGGGATGAGCAAGGAGGAGGACGGGCTCCTCCTCTTCTCAGGACCCGAAAAGCTTCGGCCTCTCCCGGCTGGAACCGGCCGGCATCTGCCCAAGGCATGCGCCGTGCGCGGCCGGTGCAGGGACGGGGCTGGGCGGGGGAATGCTGGGCGGGGAGATGGGAGGCCTCAGACCCCCGAGTCTTGTGAGGTGCATCCCCCGAGAGGTTATCTGCGCCTGCCTCTGCCCGGTGACAGCCCCTCGCAGCAGCATTTCTGCTTCTCCTCAAACTTCACCTGTGCATCCCCCTGGGACTTGCATCCCCGTGCGAGCTTCAGCTGTGCCTCCACCTGCGAGGTGCACCCATTACACCCCATATAAGTTTCACCCGTGTCTCTTCCTCTGCTCAGGTGCACCTGTGCAACCCCTTGCACCCAGCTGGCTTGGAGTTAACATCCCTGTATCCCCCTGCCAGCTGTACATATCCCTGTCACGTGCACCCATAACCCTCTCTGCAAACTTTGTCCCTGCATCTCCCGGGGAATGCACCCGCCTGTCAGGGCGTGTGGCTGTGTCGGTGGCAGTCTGCAGGATTTGGTGCTCTGGAGCTCGTAGGGTGCGTTTTGGTCCCCGGGAAGATGCAGTGACTGGATCTGGTTTCATTGCTTCACTTTTCTATTAAAAATTGTTCATGAGTATGAGAGGGAAAAGGAGGAAGGATTAGATAAGGACTTGGAAACGTTCCCACCCAGCAGAGCAGTGCCAGCACCCCACAGGCTTGTGCTGCATCGGGCATCCGTGATGAGAAGCTGCTGCTCCAGTAGCTGTGGGACCTGCTCGTGGCCAGGCACTGCAGCGCTGCCACCCTGCTGGAGCACCCGCAGAGTTCCCGTTTCTAACAGGCATCGTCGGCAACTGCAGCCAGAGCAACCCCCAGCTCCCAAAGCCTGTGACTGACTGCGCTGGAAGTCAAAATGTGGGATTATAAGTCACGGTACAGAGTGAATAAACTGGCCAAAAGAGCGTCTCCTCTTTGAGACTGTAGTTTCCCAGGGGAAGAAGATCATCCCAGTGAAGAGAGGTGAGGGATATGGCATTCCTGCATCTCCCCATCACATCTCACCTCATCAAGGAAGGAGCAGTTGGATTCCTGCACTTGGTGAATTTGGGGCTGCCACGTATCTTGCAACACGAGGAGTCTGTGGATGGGGGGAAAAAATGTAAAAGATCAGGGCAGTGTTTGCCTTTGAATTCTGAAAGCTTTTGGACAAAGATAGGAGGTTGGTGTTTCAAAAATACAATGAAGATAATGCTTAGTTTCCATATGCCTGGGTTAATCAGGCATTTATTTTTGTGTCATCCTTTCTGGTCAGATGCATTCGTTATTTATGAAATTAGTACAGTAATAAAAACAACCCATTCCTTAAAAAAAACCCCCAATCTACTGCAGTTATGTAACAGCCAAGGGAGCTCCCAATTCCAATCCTAGGCTATGGACCTGAGTATTTGCAAATGAGTTATCTTTAGAAAGGCGCTAAATACTTGTTTACTATTTATGCTGCCACATTTCAGCATCTAATGAGCAGTAATTAATATCTCCTCTTCCCCCGAGATAAGGGGGTACCATCATCCTCGTCCACAGTGAGGGAACTGAGGCACAGAGTGACGCACTAATTTATGCACCATCATGCAGTGACTCAAAGAAGAAACAAAGCGCCAGACCAAATTTCCCGAGTTCTTCCTTGTTGTCTGAATGCCAAACTTTGCCTTTCTTATTGCAAAGCCAAGATTTCAGCTTTCTCTGTAAAGGGGAGTGAAGGGGAGGTTCTGGGGGTGCAGTACAATGGGTAGCAGGAAAGGAGAAGGAGCTGGAAGCTGTGACTGACTGAAGCAAATGTCAGTGAAAATTAAGGGCCTCTCTGAAATCAATTGCAAAAGCCAGTCAGGTTCACAGGCAGCAGATTTGGGTCCCTGGAATGAAAAGGATATTGTTAGCAGCAGCTTGCTGGCAAGGCAACTGCTCTGCCAGGAGCTTTTGGTCTTTAAGAACACAGTTGTCATCCCAAGTTACTGAGGATTTTACTCTTGGGTTTACTTCTGCTCCTCCAGGACCTGAGGGTAAATCTCCCACATGCCGTGACCGACTGCTGAACCTCACGGATAGAACTAATTTAATTAAGATGGACAGTTTAAAGTTGAATGTCGTGCCAGTGCTCTCAACAGCTCTTGCTCCTCAGTGTAAAACAGGAGATAGTACAGATGTTTGATCCATTGGTACGTCTGTGAAAAAAAACCTGGGATAATGAGGGCAGGCTGTGCAGCTCTAGGGGCTGAGGATGTTTGAGTATTTCAGTAAAAAACATGCTTTGCCTTTAGCAGGTCTGCTTTAGGCTGACTTTGCTTTGGATTAGCACATCAAACCAGTAAGCCTTGGAAATGCCACTATTTATCCTTCCCCAAATGACAGCTCTCATCTTGGGTCAGGGAGTGTCACTGCCTTTCATGAGTTGTAGGAAGCGCCCAGGAAAGGTACAACAGAATTACCACTTCTGCTGACAAGCTCACACTCTGCTCTTGCTCTGAAATTTTAGGGTTTCTGTCCAACCCTGGGATTTGCGTGACTTGAAATATCTTCCAACTATATTTTACTGTAACTCTTGAAGCAATGAGATCTGTGTGATTGCAAATGAAGGAAACAGTTCAAGATGAGCAGTTGCTCTCGCAGTGTATCTGTCCCTGAGGAGTGGGGAACACCAAGGCAGGTCCCCTGCAAACCTCTGTGACCCACCACTCACTATCTGCTGGACAAGGAGTGAGGTTCTGCTGGCTCTTTTTTCTGCAACAGCTACAAGCAGCCACAATCCTTTGCTCATCAAGGGCTGTATCTATCAACCTCAGAAATTAACTGGTTGACAGTAAGAACTGCCCCAGGTTACATTAATGCAGTGATTCTGGAACAGCTCATGCCAGCAGGATGAGGCTGTCAGGGGTGGCTCCCACCCTGTCCTTTGCAATGTCTCTATCTCAGTATGGGAGCAAGGTATTCAGGATTAAAGATCTTCTCAACTTTCCTCCAGGTTCTCCTCCAGCCTGGACTTTGGTAATTTCAATTGTTTTTTCCATGCTTGACCCAAGATGCCTGGAGCAGACTGAGCACCCTCAGCAGCATTGGCTGTTTGGTCTCAGCAACCTTCCACCCTCCAGCTTTGCTGGGCTGGGAAAAAAGTAAAAGCCTCTTTGTTGACTGCAGATGTGCATATGAATGTGAGGCATTTGCCTAATAAATATCTTCCCAAAGGGGGATTAATTAGCATCGAAGGATTTGCTCTCACTGCATTCCCTCTCACTGCAGCAGCTCTGCAGCTCCCTCTCTTAGGGTTGCTGATTTCCCACTGAGAGTGTTGCTGGCCTCTTTCCTGATGCACAGACCCCAAGGCTGAGGATTCCCAAATCAGCTCAGGAACTGACGCAGGCAGTGGCACCTGTGCTGTCTGAGTGGCTGGCAGTAACCAAACAGACATCCTGGCTTCCCCAGTCCTGCCATAAGCTGTGACCCATCACAGCAGGGATGAAGGCTCCCTCCTTCCCTGCCTGTCTGGGGGCCAGGAATAAGTCACTATAAAACCTGACATCCCAAATTATTTCCAGCGGGTAAAAATCCATGAATTGGTAACCAGGACCAGAGGTGGGATCTGCTGATACACATAGATCTCTGCTGGTGTTAGAGCTGGCTGGCCTCTGCTTTGGGCACAGCAAGGGGAGAAAACAGGCCTTGGAGTCACAGAGTCTCACAACCCAATGTGGACCTCTAAATAGATCAAATGAATCATGTGCTAAAAGCAGTTGGGGTTTTGTATATAAAGGGAGTTCAGGGTGTCTAGTTTGGCTGGGGAAGTCTCCCTGGGGGTTATCTGAGGATTAATCTCTTTCTACAACTTTTTGGGGTTGAAAGAATTTTATGGGTTGTGAATTAGATACAAATGTTTCCCAAACGGTGTGCACGCCCACAGCTGGCTTTATCCACTGCTGAATGGGGATTTGGGAACTTGCATGTATGTTTAATGTACAATAACATCTATGTTGAGGAAACTCCACTCTAGATCAAAGCAACATTAAAATCTGAGCAATTATTCAGAGGTTTATCCAGAGCCTCCTGGTGCAGCCATAAGGAATACTTTCAAACAGGGAAGTGTTCAAGGCCAGGCTGGATGGGGCTCTAAGCAACCTGGTCTAGTGGAAGGTGTCCCTGCCCCTGGCAGAGAGATCGGAACTAAATTATCTTTAAGGCCCCTTCCAACCCAAACCATTCTATGATTCTGTAGAGATTTAAAGCATCTTCAGTTAAAGAGTAGTATTTCCTGACACTGAGTATGATGTCCTGGGGAGACAACATGTTTTTCTTCCTGATAATATTTTTGTTGCAAGCTTAGATTAAAAAGAGGTTGGGTTTTCTTTCCAGAGATTTTACCAGAGATTTTCACCTCAATTAGCTGCAGAAGACAGAGCTGTGCAAGCAGAGAAAAGCTCTGTGTTATACGGGAGAGGCTGCCCAGGGACTGTGTTGGGAGCACAGTGCCATAACGGAGGGACCAGGACTACATGTGTCCTGAGAAAAGCTGTCCATGAGAGCTCTTATGCACGTGGGATTAACACAGGTGGTGTAAGCCAGGAAATGGTCTTTTCTTGGGGTTTTCAGTGGAGGACTTTGCACCTTCTTCGTAAATTAGCAACACTGCTTTGGAAAATAACCTGCCTCCACAGTCAGTTCTTTCTTTTGCTGTGAATAACCTCCAGCCACCTGAATTTTGGCTACCTGCTTGGGTCAGCAGGGTAACGCTATTACAAAATCTGCTGCATCAGGAACAACTCTGTCAATGTGTATCCATCTTTGCTAAGGAAGAAGAGGAGAACATGAGGTTAATGACTGTACTTTTGACCAACAGCTGTTTTGCTGGTGTTTTCAACAATGATTGTTTTAACTAACAATCACCAAAGTACAGCTTTATGATCTTGCAAGGAGGCTGACAGGACTTGGATGAGCAGCATCTTATTTGCTGTCCTCATGGCAGGCTCTGCAGCTTGACAGCAGGCAAGGGGAAGGGAGTTTGAAAAGGACCAAGGGGAGGTTATAAGAGGAAAACAGAAAGAAAACTGAAGCAGAGGAGGGATGAGGATATTCTGTAGCAAGGAGAGGAAAATTAGGTGTCAAACCAACCACAGGGAGGAAAACCTCAAAATGCGCTACTGAATGCTGCCCTGGCCAAAGATGAGGTCTGCAATGACAAGGCAGGAAAAGATGTGACAAGGTTACTTGAAGTTTTTCTGGCTACTTTTGAGAGACAGTTCTGCTGCTGAGCAAAGGAAAGTCACATTCTCAGCTTGGCCTGCAAGGCTGCCCTGTAACTGCTTGCAAGGGCCAGCAAGTGCCCTAACTCCTCCAGCAGCCATGTGCATGTAGGCTTTGGGGAAGCAATATAGATCATCCCCTGTATGGGTTGGGCTTATGCTGGTTTTTCCAGCACTTGATCCAGGCTGGGATTTTCCTTTCCTTGCATAATGCCTTTCAGCAAGGAGCAAAGGCTAATTTTCAGGTATTTCCAGTTTTCCTGCTCACTTATGCCTCAGGCCCCGATGCTGCAAGGCACAGGCTCCAGGTCCCCCTCCTTCTGTGCATGGAGTGGGGGAACATTAACTCTGAGTGCCACAGAGACTTGGGCTCCTTCTGGAGAAGAAAAACCTATGGCAGAGAGAGCCATCTGACTGACACCGCCTCCCCCTTCATTTTCTAGGAGCCCTTAAGCTCTTAAAATTGCACTTCCCATGGCTGCCTGATGCTCTCTCTTCTTCTGCACAGAGATCCAAGAGTCCTCCTCAGGGACAGTATGAGCATGGGGAGAGGTGTTGGGCATCACCAGCTAGGGGCTGCAAAGGGGTTTTGGGGAAGCTGAGGATAGACTACCCTGACCTGGCCATAGGCGGAAGTGCTTAGATGTGCTCCCTGTAAAGACCCCTCTGGACGTCTGCTTAAGGAAGATTTCATTCCCAAAGCTCACAGGTGGGGCAGGAGGACAGACCCACTGGAACAGGACACAGTCCAACATCATTGATTTCCAGCATCAGATGAAGACCTGCCTGTTTTCCTAGGGTAGACAAAGCTTCAGTTTGCAGTTTGCTGAGAAGCCCCGTTTGGTTTTTATTGTGTGTGCTGCTTTGATTTTGCTGGAAACTTGGCAAGTGCACTGTATTTCTTCTTCATAAGCCAAGATGGTGGGGTTCACCTTTTCAGGAAAGCCATCTGCATTTTCTATTCCTGCTAGTTGAAAAAGCCCATCATTTCATATTATCTTGATCTTCCAAGCTGCAATGCTTGTGAAAAACAGCAATGCTCCTCCTTTGCTGGGCCTGGCCATCCTTTTCGCTATGCCATCCTTGTGTGTCCTCCCTCCTCAGCCCAGCCTTGCATCCTCACACATCAAGAAAACATCCTGTACTTCTGACCCCTCTCAGCTCCTGCAATGCCTTTGCTCATGCCTTTCCCTCCATCCAGAACATGAGGTTCACCATAGCCCAGCTGAATTTTAGTTATCTTATGCCCAGACTGAGCTGAGAGCTGTCTGGGGGATGTTTAGTGGATATATAACATGGCAGCAGGTTTCTGCAGCTCGGTTAAAGAAAACCATATTAAGGTTTTGCCTGACTCTTTGCAAAGCAGGCAGCAAGGCTCCAGTGACCACTGCTTACTTTAGCTCTGCTCTCTGCTCTCCCTTTCATGGGGGGTCCACCACTGTCATCTGGAGCTCCTGACCAGAGCAGAGTGTGTATGTGATGTGATTACAGGCAAGGAGCATTACAGGTGTATGTCCAAAATGAGGCCTACGTCCCTACATCTGAATGGAAAAACCTGGGATCTGAGTGTTAGTCAGACATGAAAGTGTGGTGACAGTGCCCAGAAGCAAGAGCTCTGGCAGTTTTCAAGCTCCAAAGGCAGCCTCAGAATGTCCAGGGTCTGAGGAGTGAGTGATTGGTCCTCTCAGTTTTCCTTCTGTTCTGAAACTGAAAGGGGAGGTTTGACTTTCCCATCTGACCAGAGCCACTGTATGGTAGTGAAGGATGTTGTGATCCTCGTGTGCCATATTTCCTCTAAAACTGAAGTCCTAAAAACTTGCGAAGTTTGAAAGATCTGGTGGAATTTTCATAATGGTGAAGTTGAGTGCACTGGGCAGATTCAGAAAATGCAGTGACATCCCACGATGTCACAGCGCAGAGCAGTGAGCACAGCCTGGCACCCTTCAGAAGCCAGAGCAGGGAAGATCAAACTGGGCTGAAACACAGCTGGTGTGAGCCACCCTTGAGCTACCTGTGATCCTCCATCCTCAGTGTTGGTGCTGAACTGCTGCATCCGTGTCAGACAGCTTGTGTTGTGCCTGTTTGTCCAGCTGGGAAAGTGGGTGAGCACCTTCCCAGAATGAAACTGCTGTGCAAACACACTCATGCCGTTATCTTGCAGTTCACAAATGAGTTTGAACTTCATTAAAAACAAAGTCGGGGAAACTGACACAGCAGGAGCCAGGGAAGCAGTGATGGGGATACAGGCAAGAGGTGCAGGACTGGAGCTGCAGGGGTGGGATGACATGACAGCAGGTGTCTTCTGAAAGCAGGAACCTGCGACTCTGAAAAAAATAAGCCTTTAAGTGAGAATCCCAACATCGCCTCAATGATCCCAGCCAGCCATGGAAAGGAAGGAGTTTTCACTTCCTGAAGGCACCTGGCTTCGTGCTGGGCTGTTCTGAGTATGAATTCACTCCAAACTTCGGAGAGATGCAAGTAGCTCCTTTCTCCTTGCTCGACAGAGAGCCGGTGCAGCTTCAGCTGCAGGAGGTGCCTCCTGAGCAGACGAGCTAACCTCCCCATATTCGAGTTTTGCTCTTGGAATTTTGCCCCACAATGAGCTAAAGGTGGGATGCTCAGCGGGGAGCCGACCTGCCCGATGGGTACATGGGCTGGCTCGGGGAAGTGGGTGCACGATCCTGCTCAGGCTAAGCGAGGACCCTGAAATTAGCTCAGTTGGTTTGAGCATGGTGCTAATAACACCGGGGTTGTGGGTTTGATTCACTTAAGAGCTGGACTCGATCATCCTTGTGGGTCCCTTCCAACTCAGAATATTCTTTGATTCTGTGACGAGCGGGGTTTATCCCGCACTGTGCAGCGCTGTGCAGTGAACAGGAGAAAGCAAATGCACACAGACCTCCAGTGGTCCTCGCGAGTACTACACGGCACTGTCACTGCCACCCCACGGTCGGGGACCTCGCCTGGGGCGCCTGTTCTTCCCCTGCCACTGCAAGTGGGTGAACAAGATCTCGTGTTCAAAGTGAGAGGTCCTGTAGGAAAGCAGAAATATGGAAGAGGAACTCCCTGCTTCAGTGACCGGTGCCTCAAGCCTCACGCTGAGGCTGCAGGTCTGGGGCAGGAAGGCATCAGCACACTGCCCATGCAGTGAAGCGCTGTGTGCCACTGCCCCGTGGCACTGCTGTGCTGCCTTTCCTGTGCTTGGCCTGACTTTTGGGGCACAGAGCCTGCAGCTTGTGTAGGAGGGTGCTGTAGCCACAGATAAACCTACACTGCCTTAATGTGTCTGGGACCTGGTGTGGGCTTGGCTCAGCTGCTTACAGTCCACGCTGGGCTTTGGAAACAGGGAGCTTGAGAGCAAGTGAGAAGCTCGGGGATTTCATTTCCCAATCTCAACCATATACTTTCCTTTGCCATCCTCCTCCTGGTGTTCTTATCCAGATAGGCACAAGGCTTGAAATCATCTGCTTCATGTGATGTTATCAAACCCCTTCTAACAACCAGCACTTCTTCATGCGCCTCTATTGTAAATACCTCCATAAGGAATGGTTACTCATTTACCAGGCAGTGCTCTACGTGCCAGTCTGCAGCTCCTGGGACAAAAAAAAAAAAAAAAAAAAAAAAAAAAAAAAAGTATCAAAATAAAACTCTAGGGTTTGGTGGTGATTTCCCAGGTTTAACAATGACCAGGGAATTAGATTTGATGCTTTTTTCTTTTGTGACCCTTTTCCACCACATGGGAAAGCTGTTTTTAATTAGCATGTTTTCTTAGCCCCAGTCTCCTCCATGGATTTTTCTGACTTCCCTGATGTCTATCACCTTCCTGCTATGCCCTCTGCAAGAGGCAGAGTCATCTCAAAATCAAGATGATTTAGATACCAAGGAGGAATCTTGTGTGGCTTCAACAAACACGTTTTATAAGGGAAAAACCAAGAGAAGTGCTGAACACAAAAGGGAAAATCAGAGGTTTAGTGTCTAATTTCAGCACATCCAAGTGAGGATTCAAACCTGGTAAGAAAAACCTCCTTCCTGCTGTCCCCCATCCACTCGCTGGTGCTCCCTGGGGACTTGCTGCTGACTGCTTCAAAATTCAGTTTCTGCACTAGCAGCAGCACGTTGGGCCTGGCAGTAATTGCTTTGCCAGACAACCAGCTGCTCAGCACTGTCCACATGCTGGGGGGTCAGAGCAGCTGGGATGTGGTGCTGGGAGAGTGCCTTAAGTCACAAGGCTGCAAGAAGCCCCATGCTTTTGGGCCAGCACCTCCCTGCACTCAGTTGTGCCTACGTGAGTGGCACACCAAGACTCAGGGCTCAGTGTCTTGTTCAGAAACAGGGTGGTTTTGCTGAGAGTTGGAGTCTTGAACTGGCAGCACTGCCTTCCCTATCCCATCTCATCCATCCCATCCCACATCTGCATGGTTTCTGCTGTATCATCCCAGTGTACACTGGCATGCCCAACCTAGTGGAAAAGCTTTTGAGGGTCCACAGGGTCCCTTGCTGATGCTCACCCTTTGCTGCTCCCTGACTATCCTGTGCTATTTCCAGCACATCTCCAGAAAATAGCTCACTCCCCCTGACACAACTGGCTCTCTACAGTGGGGAGCAAACTCAGCAGTTTACCAGAGGGATTCTGATTCTTATTTTAGTCTCCTATTTTAACCTTCTTTTTCTTTCTATATTTGTTAACTTAATCCTTTTTACAGCTGTGGGAGCAAGATGCTGCCAGTGCAGCATTGCAGTACCCATAGGAAGACTTTCTGACTTCACAGCCCTACTCCCTGCAACCTGCTTTCCTCACTTTGCCATCATGAGCCTCCTTTAATTTGGGCAATAAAATGTAGCTACTTTTTATTACTATTATTATTTTTAAAGCTACAAGCATGACCATCTCTTCAACTACAGCAGAGAAGGTGAAATGGCTAATGTGGGGTTTGGGCATGCTTGGTGCAGGCTGGCAGCAGTGATGTCGTTTGGGACTGAAAACTGCAGAGTCCTAATGTAAATCAAAACTATGGGTTATATCCATTGCCTTGAAAGTTGCTCCATCTCCATATCCCTCATTGCAAAAGACCCTGCTTTGCCATGAGATCTGCCTTGTATCTGCTGTGTATTGAAACCTGTTCACCAGAAAATCTGTGTATAATGTCTGTGGATCATCTCAGTTTCAGTGGATGGGAAGAGGGTGATATGCTGTGGTCATGTGAGTCTCCTTTAAGTTGTTTTATCACATCAACATGCTGGTACAACCAACCCGGATGACATCTGCTATTCCTGCAATGCCAGCTATGTATCATCTTGACTCCTTTTCTATTAGATCCAGCTGTTCTGGCTGATATGTTATTGACCTTTTCAGCTGGTTCAGCACTTGGCTACCAGGAGGTCAGTGGATGCCACTTTCAAACAGGCTTACAGCTCTCCTGCTGGGATGAGGAGGGATTTCATCCACCTGTTTCAAACATGAGCACCTTGAAAGATCAGCTGGCCCTTGCTACCAACATAAGGTCACTGCCATATCCGCAGGCTTCAGGAAGCATCAATAAATCAGCCTGGCCATGAAGTTTCAGTAAACTGTGTAATCTGGAAAGCACAGCTCAGCAGCTCATGCCCCTGTACTAGGGAACCACAGGTTCACATCACAGCAGGACCAGGTCCTGACTTCATCTTTGTTAAGTAGGAGGAGAAGCCATAGCGATGAATGTACTAAAAATACCTATCAAATATCATGTAGCAGTCTTGCTCCTTGGGAAACCATGGGCAGGGCTTGGGAAAGAAGGGAAGACAAAAGGGCAGGGTGAGGGACTTACCAATACACATAACTGCAATACAGGAGATGGGAACTAAGCAGAGCATAAAATGTTGGGATGCGATATTTCATAGACTGAATTGCTCTTGTGGGCAGTGATTTCTAGAAGTAACTTTTACTTTTGTCCATCTATTTGCCCATGTTCAGTCCCTAAAACAGCACTTGGGGCTGAGATAAAGCCAGACTTCCTTTGCCAAGTAAGGAACAAAAATTTCCATACTATTCCTGGTCAAAGTCAGTCTCATCTGTCATTAAAAACCTTTAGAGATGGGGAGTCTGCAGCTTTATTCAGTAACTTAATCTCCAGTTTTATTGTCTGGTGTCTAAATCTCCTTTTAGTTACTTGCCATGTCTACCTTGAGTCACTTTTGCTGTATGTTACTCCAATTACCTCTTATTCTCCTGTCAGGAGCTGAGGGACAACAACTGACCACCTCCAGCTTTACAGCAACCTTTCACATGCTGGGAGATTATTATCTTTTGGCATTTTAGCCTCCTTTTCTAGACTAAACAAGGTGAATTCCTTCAACTTTAGTCACAAACCTTTTCATTTAGAGCAAAAGGCTTGGGTGATGTGCTTAGGTTAAGATCGTGAGGAAAAAGGCCCTCTCCTCATCACTGCAATTGTGCTGGCAAAATCATCAAAGGGGATGCAGCTACATGCATGATGTGACCTTTTGGTGGTGCTTTTGTAGTCTCAGCATAGAGAAGCTGAATTGACACAGCCCTTGTGCAGGAGTTTTCTAGCCAAGACTCATCTGAAACCTCAGCCTCTCTGTTGAAACCTCTGTGATTGCAGCATCTTTCTGCCTTGGTTCCCAGTGGCATTGCCATGGCCCAACTTCTCCAGGAGTCTTCCCAGGACAGGACACAACCTGTGTCTTTGGCTTGGAGCTTCCTTGTGGTTTTGGTGTCTTCTGGTGCTGTGGGCAGGGAAGGAATTGGAGCAGAATCTGTCCTGCAAGGCTTTTGCTTTGTCTTTGCTCAGTGCAAAATACTGTGCAACATTCCTGGAGCAAAACAGCCTGGACTAGTAGTGTGTCTTTCTGGAGGAACATGCCTGGATACCATTTTCTTCCCCTTTCTGTAGGGAGAAGATGGAAATCTGCTCTCCCTTGGTTTTCCCCAAACATTTCCTTTCCTCTCTTTAGGTGGGATCTTATGTGACTGGTGTGCTACATGTCCTGCACCTTCTGGGAATGGGAGACTTAGAAAAAGACAAAGGCAAGACAGACCCCAGACAGCACATCCACACCATGGTGAGGTTTGGTTTCCTTATGATTATGTCTGCACTGAAGCCTCCCTGAGTCCACAGTGCTGAGGATAAGTTCTAAAAACTTCATTTCTGCTTTTGATAATCCCCCTCCTGTCTCAGAGGTCCCAAGGGGAATTGGCATCCTGCTCAGGGACTTCCCTCCATGGCTCGTGGAAGGCATAAGGTTGTTTGTGGCTGGAGGGACACAGTGGGAACAGCACGTTTAGCTCATTTTGCTATCTCAGTGGGACTGATTGTAGGGAACAGCTGGTCCGGCCAGGAGAGAAGTGCGATAGCAAGATGCCAGATGAGTAGGACTGAATAGAGCAAGTCCCAACTTGCCTGTCCCTTCCAGCAGATCAAACCAGAACTGACCCCAAGCAAGTCACTCAGATTAGAGGCAAATGAAAATCAATGCCTTAATTTTCAAAAGGCACCTGACCCCACAGGAAAGGACCTGTTTGAAGTATCCATCACCCTGTGTCTCTCTTGTGCCCTGCCCTGGATGCTCAGAGACTCACAGGGGTTTTTTTACTGTGTTGCTAATAATGCTCAGTTTTAATACCAGAGGCAATACCTGTTGTAAATCCTGGTTGTAAATCCTTGTCAAAATCATAATGGGTACAGGTCTTACAGCTCCCTCCAGGGACATCCACCTCCTCACCCCAGAGGCAGGTGGCCATTGCAGGGGACACTCCAAGACAGCTGGTGCTTCTCACCCCAAGGCACTTTGCAAACCTCTGTCTCTCCTCCTAAGCCAGCCTTGGCTCACTGTGGTAGAGAGCAAGCTGTCAGCCACTGAAACCTCTTGCCTGAGTGTTGAGGCTGGGGATGGCAAATGCTGGGACCAGGTAAGAGCTTTGGTCTGAATTTAGAGGTCTTAACATTAAGTGTCCAGTTTGATCATGGTGCTTAATGTCAGGAGAATGGTCATCCACCCACCAGACCCAACTGCCTCAGCAGTGGGGAGAAGCTTTTCAGGAAGGGGTATGAACACAGCCATAATCTCACTCTCCCAGTAAAATTCAGATAAAGAAGTGTTTTCTCTTTAGGCAGATGAGGACAGTATAGTGTTGTTGCCTAAAGAGAGAAAGGTGATGCCATTTCACAGCCTACCTGGTGTCCAGCTGCTCTGTATGGGCAGGATCTGCCCCAGGCCCCCTGTCACAGGCACTAGTCCCTTACAGATGGTCCAGTGCCTGCAGAGCATCCTAAATGGTGCTTTGTGCCTCTGCCTGGGCAGCAGAATGGGGCCCATGCTGGCTCTGCTTTGCAAAACCAGCAGCAGCCCCAGACCTCATGTAGGTGGGCAGTGCCTGGTGGGGACACTTGCATCCAGACTCCAGGGTGTCACTGCTGGGGACTGGAGCAGCTACAGTTGCTCTGATTATTGACTGATAATATGACGGTTTGGGTTAAACAGGCAGTTGCACAACTGGGCTTGGGGTAGCCCTTGTTTTAGCTGTACTCACTACAGCCTTCCCTGCAAAACAATGTCTGGCCCCCAAGTGTGTGTAGCCAGAGCTTGGCAGAGTGTGGTTCTCTCTCCCTGTGAAATTTGCTAGGGTATCAAAGAAAAGAATAGTAAATCTGTCATGAGTTGCCATGAAAAGACACAATCACAGAAGCATTTTTCCAGCTGTAAACCTGAAGAAAGATTCCAGTGAGTGCAACTGAAATGTTTCACTTCCATTTCAAGAATGCAGTGATTGCCTGTCACCCTGCTCCAGCTGCACAACAATTCGTGTTCAGTGACCTCAAGTGTGGTTCAAAATAAACTTCTCCAACTTGCAAAATTAGTTGAAACCAACTTTTTTTTTTTTTTTTCCCACCAGAACACAATGTTTTTAGCTCATCTGATCAATTTTTAATTTTCCCATGAATCTTTTTAGCCCAGCAGCAATCCAATAAACTCCAAAGGGTAGCTGGGCTCTGCCATTTCTATGAGTGCTGGAGGAATAAATATGACATGTGGAGTGATTTATGCAAGTTCACTTGTGTTTCCCAGTTGTTTCCCAGTTTCCCCTGCAGCTTTGACACTCTTCAGGAATCTTTTTTCTTCTTGTCCTACTGCTGTGCTCCTGAATGGGCTGTCTGGGTCCCCCTTCTGTGCTGCTGTTTCCCAGCCCACCCACACCAAATCAACCTGCCACTGCTATGAGAGTGGAAAAAGGAGACAGGAGTGGGACTAAAATGTGTGTATGTCAGCCCACCTGCCTTTCTGGCCAACACCTCCACCAGGCTGCTCTGACTATGGCAGTGAAAGGAGACATCAGAGGAGGATGCCAAGACTGGGGGAAGCAGTGGCACAGAGAGGTTAGGAGCCAGTGGCACTTGGAAGTTTATTTCATTGAGATGTATTTCGGAGGGAGGATTTCACCCCTCTACATGGGGAAATGTCTGGTCAGGGAAAAAGACAGAGGCAGTCATTTTGTTATTAGGCATCCAAAAGGTTCATGGATTTCTGATGAGCTCTGAGACAAGCAGAGCTTCTACCAGGCCTGAGATGTGAAGTCAAGCATGGGATGAAATCAGTTTCTCAGATGAGATAATATTTAGTATTATCGAACAGGCAGAGGGAGAAAAGGCAGAGAAGGGAGGCTGTGCATGGCAGTCAGGCCTTGTGTCCTGCTGAGCCCAAGAGGAGAGAGTCCCAGATGGAGACTTTCCCCTCAGTGAGGACAGGCACAGTGACTGAGCCAAGGCAGCTGGAGAGCAAAGATCCCAACTAGATCCCTACAAAGGTGTTCCCGTTGCTCCTTCAGTCTCCAGTTGTTGTTGAGGACATACCTAATGACTCAAGTTATGCTGCTTATGGGGAGTCATTATCCTTAAGAAAAAAAGCCAAGTGGAGCTGAGATCCCAGCAGTACTTATAAGTTCCTCCTGGATGCTGAACTCTGTGGGGATGACAAATTCCCTGGACTATTTGCATGTGCTTCATCTCCAAAGCACATAACACAGCACAGGCCTCCTCCTCCTCTGGGGTCTCTCTGGCTGCAGCAGGAATATGTAGCTCTGGTGTGGCCTCTTGGGACCTGGCATGTCTGTGGGCTCCTCTCCAACACATCAGGAGCTGTCAGCAATTCCACAGAGCCTTCAGCCTGGGTGCGATTGTCCCCAGCAGGAGGGATGGCTTTGATCGAGGACATCTGCAAAGCTCCCTATCACTTTCTGTGTTTTCTGGGGGATGGGGTGGTGGCCTCAAGGGTTAACAGCCAGTGCCAGCTGTGGCTCCCCAGCAGGGACAGAGAGGGCCTGGGCACCCTGCCAGGAGGTAATGCTGTTTGAGCACTGCTGGCAAAATCTTCAAACCCCTCGGCTAATTTCGGATGTTCTGCTTGTGACACGGAAAGCTGCATTCCCGTGTGTGAAAGAGCTCTTCCCTGGGACTAGGAAGGGAAAGGACTATTTATTAATATAGCATTGTAAAGAGTGGGGTTTAATTTCACATCTATCTTTTTGAAAGCCCTGGTTGAGGTGGATTCCTTCATATGGCACTTTTCTTCTAAGGAGCCCTAAATATGCTGCAGAAGAGGCTATCCAAAACCCTTGGCACACAATGCAGGAGAACCACTTTCTCTTAGTCCAAGAGTTTGAGAGAATAAAAAATGCTGAATATTAAAATTGGAGAGAAAAATTTGGGCAAAGCCATGCCCAACATTTCCACATTGGTGGAGTTGCCTATGGGTTTTTATCTACAATAAAAATGGCTGTATCTGTGTACAACCTTTTCTTTCAGCTAATTAAAAGAGGTTTTTCAGATGGGTCAGACCTGGACCCTATGTGTCAGCAGCAGAGCATCCTGCCTGCCTGTCAGGTCCAGGCAAGAAAAGAGGAATGTGCTCGTCTCCAACTAGAGATGCCATTTGTCTTAGCTCTCCCTGGTTTGGGAGTTGCTTGGGAGCTCCTCAACATGAGGAGAGCCATCCAGGCTCCCTTTGGTGTTCCCTTATGGAGGTACAGTCTCTTCTACTGCAGCAGAAGACCAAACATGGAAACCAATTTGTCTGAGGAGGCTGATTTCCCCACGTCTGGCCTGGGAAGTACAAGCAGCACTGTCTCCCTGATGGGAGAGAAGACCTTTCATCAGTGAGGGGTTTCCCAGCAGTATGGTGCTGACAGATGCCAGTAATGAGATCATAGAAGAGAGAGCAGCATCAGATGACCAGATCAGTCTCTGTCTGTCCTGGACGTGTTTCTAACACAGAGCCTGTACCTTGTAATGCACTGGGTCTGTGGCCTATTGACAGCATGAGATATATGTGGCCTGGTGACAGCACTTGGCGAGGCTGAAACAATGTCCTCCAGCTCTCACTGTGGCCTGTCTACCACCTTCTCCAGTGACAGTCATTGTGATGATCAAGGCTGCTGGATTTAGGAAGTTTGGGGTGGTGATTCCTCCCTCTCTGGTGGCAGCTATATGGTGAAGTGTTATTCCTGGCTGCCTGGTTCTCCAGGGAAGGTGATATCTGGTGGTAACAGTCACCATCAACACCATGACTCGTCTGGGGAAACTACAGGCAGATGCTTCATTCCCCTGCTTTGGTCTCTCCATTAGGTAAATATGTCACTGTTTCTTACAGACAGATCTGCCTTAGATCCTGTAAATATGGTGTCAGTACCAGTCCTGGGATTTTTATACCCTAATTCCCCCATGTCTGAAAGCCCTGTGTTTCCAGTCAAAATTGAGAACATCCCTAGAGGATGGGGATGAGGACTCTTTGCTGACCCAAGACTCACTAGACCAAGACCCTCTGGCTTTAGAGATGGGGGAGTGGTTCGTGCAGTGACTGAGAGGGCAGCGAGGATCCTGCTGCAAGGGGCTGCCACTGCTGGGACACTGGAGAAGGAAGAGTGAGTTCCACCAGCTCTGACAGCAAACTGGAGGGTTTGGCATCCTGTCCTCCCTGTTAAGTGTCAATTACTTGGTAGTTTTTAAAAAAAGTACTTAGGGCATGTACTTAGGGCATGTTTTTTTCCTCCACAATGGTTAAAAAGGCCTCTGATCTCTATGGATAAACCTGCTTACTTTCAGTCCAGAAAAAACAAGGAACATCATGTGCTTCCATACTGTGCTTCATGTTTCCCTCATGGCTCAGGGGATGTGCAGGTGATGATCAGGTCTCTGGTGGGCCTAGGGAACACCAAGAAATTCTCAACATCACTGCTGATGATCTGAGTGGAGAAGCAGAAAGGGAACACAATGTCCGTGCTGACATGAGCAAATCCAGGCATCAGAAATACAGGGACATCCACAGCAACATAGCAAGCCTCTTTCACAGATAAAATCTCCTCAGTCCCCTCTTTTGCCCTGACACTGTCTGCTTATGGCTGCAAAAGCCTGCAGGAGCACAGGGATGTGCTCTGTGACCCTCCATGCTGGGGTCATGCAGTAGCTGATGTTACTGCCACAGCCAAGGGTCCCACGTGGCTTCCCGGGAGTCTCCATCTGAGTGCTCCGACCCTACAGCGCAGATGTTCCCTTGCTCAGTGGATGTGTCAGGATTTCTGGACATCTGCTTTGCCCAGTAAGAGTGGCTGCCCCAGTCAGGCTGCCTGACATCTGTAAATTATAGACAAATGTGCTACGATCTACAAATCCCACCACGGTGGAGACAGAGAGCACGTCCCCAGAAACCCGGAATGCTGGCTGCCCTTCCCTTGCTGGCGATGTTTCATGCACATGTAGCAAGTGCTTTCTGTCACTGGCTCTCATATATCTCCCTCACAAATCTACCTTGGCTTAACAGACCCACTGCAGAGGATGGGGGTTTTTCTTTTAGTTTTTAAATGCAGTTGGGATGTGAGCTGCATGGTTCACACATTTGGCATCGAGACCCAGTGCACAGCTGTGAAGGAAGGGAGAAGAGAAATGGGGAAGAAACCAGGAATGGGGAAAAAGAGGTGTTTGTTTTTAAAAAAGGAGCAGAAAGCCAGGAAAAAAAAAAAAGAAGAAATGGGGAAAAATTAATGAGGGAAGAGGAAAGTGCAGAGAATGAAAGAGGGAGTTTTAGAAAATCAGAGGATGCATTTATTGTGCTGCAGGTGCTTGCCCACACCAGTCAAATGTTCAGCTGGTTCTCTTAGTCCTCACAGAGAGAGAGCTGGCATTCCTCTATCTGCAAACCACATATGTGCAAATAAAATCCACAGCAGCTGAAAAGCCCTGGGATGAAACACAGGAGATTAAATTACAAGCTATTTGGGCTGAGATGCTTTCAGAGGAATGAGTTTCAGCAGAAGACAATTTTTTCCAGAGATGATGGCCCAGTCAAACCCTCCTTTTCCCCTTCTCCATGAACCAGCCTCACCACTGCTCTGCTCAAAAGACTGTGCAATTTTTTTCATCCTGTTGGAGGTTTCCATCCTGGGCAGGCCTCCAAAGGACTGTGGGACCTGCTTCTGACCATGCATTAAACCAATATTTGCCTGCTGTATTTAATATGGGAACTCCATGCTTGAGCTTCTTTAGGTCCCCTACATCAAAATACATTTCTATTAACATGGACAGGGACCTCCTGTACTTCTGGGCTCAAAAGGGAGTTAAAGAAGAAGTGGAGCAGTTGCCCACAACTTCTTGATGGACAGTGTAAACATGATGGAATCAAACTCTTCTCAGGAGCACAGGACAGTAAGAGAGGGCAATGGCCAGTACGTAGCTTGGAAAGGACAGCAGGAAAAACATAATTTCATGAAGAAAGTAGCACAGCACTGGGAGAGATTGTACAGAGCGAGCTCAGCCTCTGTCTTTAGAGGTTTTCAAAAGTTGTTTAGTAAAGCCACATCTGACCTAATCTGGAGTTGTCTGGTAAGAGGCCTCCAGAACTCCCTCCCAACCACCATGTCTACAGTTCTAGGGCTATTTCCACTCAGTTTCAGCTGTTTATGCTTAAAAGTTGGTTTGATTCAGTCTCACTCAAAGTGATGCTGCTTAGCTCTCAGCAAACTGTAGCATTTTATTATTTCAGCTTCTGAAACTCTATTGCCATAATTATTTTCCTTTTAAAAAGACATCCTTATATTGTAGCAGGTGGGACTTCCAGCAGGTAATTGAATTTGATCTACTGTTAGCATGTTACTAGAAAACTTTTTTAATTATCAAAACTACCCAGTTTGTGTGTTCTGTGAGACAGCCAGGGGCACAAATTGGATTTGAAGTTGAGTACAATGCAGCTGGGCTCTTGGGTGGAGTATTTTATTTTAATTTAGGAGTTGTTTTCCTTTTGTTAATAAAATATTCAGCCTTTAATGCCACCTAGTCAAACAACAGTTGGAGAGCCAATTGATTGGTGGTTCCAACTCTGCAAGATCTTTAGAAAACCCATAACATTTATCAGGTGCTGAAAGCTAACGCATGATGTGTTAAATCTGTGATTTAAAATGAACTTGATATATAATCCCTGAGACACCAGAGTATCAAGGCTGGATAAAATTTTTCTTTACTACACTTAAGAAAGCCAAATTAAAACAGTTGGGGTGAGTGAACTTAATAACAATTATTTCATACTCTAGCAATTTACTTCTGACTTATACAATCTTCCCCTTTTGTTAGTCCAAAAAAATAAATAGACGGAAAGCTGTGTTTTTATGGAACAGAAGAGCTGCATAGTTTTTCTTTGGATGCTCTCAAGCTGAGCTGAGCAAAATCTGATTTACTCAGATTTAAGCCTAAGTCATATGCTTCCTGCAGGAATCCCACAGCAGTATTCTATTTTTTCAGGTGCAGAAAAGGTTTTTTTTTCCAATTTTGTTTCATGTGATAATTCACTCTGCTGACATTTAAGGAAATGATGGTCAGTGTCCCCATTGTGTATAAAACCTTTCCTCTTTCAGCAAATGCTGCCTACTTATTTCCTAATCCTCCACTGGCCAGGGTAGCACTGCATTACAGAAGGTTTCATACCTTGTTGGTTGTTTCTTCCTTGGCTTCAACATGGTGTGGTATGCAAGTGAATTTCCAGTCTTTCAAATCTTTTCTTTCAGATTAACCCTTTTGATCCTGTTAGAAAAGGTCAAACAGAACATAATCAGAACAATGTTTTTTATGACCATCAGAAAACTTCCTGGAAAAAAGCTCTTCCAAAAATACATGTATTTTGCAAAATAATTCAACTGCTGTACCCCTGGTCAGCAGCAGTATTTCAGAAAAGCAAGGCATCTGGAACAGTGACATAACTAAATACCAGAATTCAATGAATAGCTGTCAAACCTCAACAAAAGGTGAAGGAACGAGGAGGTCATGTTGTAGAGGGCACTTCCCTATGCTCTGGTGATAATAGATTTGCTCTTCTTCAGTGTCTCCTCCTGGCATGAACAGTGACAGCACTGATTTGAACATCTCAACTCCTTTCAAACAGTTATATTTATTATATATATGATATGATATTATGTTTCAGGTTGGCTGTTTTGGCAACTTTAAATGGTGTTTACACAACATCATTGTTGCTTTGACTCCTAAACAAGAGCTTTGGGATAAAACCATTGCCCTCAGTAAGCCCTTGTCTCTCTCCCAGGTGTTTGCTTCTCAATGGTTAACAAAAACATGTTCAGGAACTGGTTGGGTTTTCTAATCACTGCCTGAGGCCTGAAGGGTTACAGCCTTCTTAATGCCGATGCCTCAGGAGAGGTACCTGTGTTTGTAGGTCATATATCCCTGTTGAAGGTGCTTGTTTATGAGCTGGGAATTGATTTCTTGATGACACTTTTTCTTCAGACTCTTAACTATATATAGCACATCCCTCCGGAGCATTTTGATGTCCCTAAGGATTACAGGTAGTGGCTGAAATATGTTATTATCTTTCTCCTTATTTTTTTACTTTTTTGCTTCTGGGAATTCTGGAGTGCCTTGTTAAAGCCAGAGATTTCACTTCACACTCTGCAGCTCCTGCTCTATTCATTGTGTGGTAAATGTGCTACAGAAAGCAAAACTGTGTATTTATTTATTTATGCTCAAAAGTCTTTGTATGTTTTTAATATAAGTATATATTACAGGCAGTTGTAGATAAATTAAATAAATAAATAGAGTAAAAAAATATGAAGGTGAAAGGGGAAATTCCCGTTGTCTGTCCCAAGGACCCAGAAAGCTCCTGTCTAGATGTACTTAGAATTTCGGTATTTTCTTTACGCAGTAAATGGTGCTGGAGCACATAGGACTGAGCCCCCAGGAACATGGATGCAGGAGGCAAAAGCAGCAGAATGGGGGCTGCAGGGGAAAAGGAAATGGTCAAGGTGTTCACAAGCAAAGGGAGAAGTACCAAGATTCACTTACTGCTTGTATTCCCTTTGTCTGCTAGGTCTATGATGATATCAATATCCATGGAAAACTGAAGTCCAATCATAATGACATTAATACAGACAAATGGCAGGTAAAGCCAGTCAGGTATGCCTTGAAAGATACTGAATGCACCCAGCTTAGTGTGAACTGAAGGCACTGTAGATTTGAGGGGCTTCATCTTTTTTAAGAGACATCTTGCAAGGTGAAGCTTCAAAAGGCTCAGAGACAAACATGCAGGAAAGTGAAGCCCATTTGGGGCTGGCTGAGGACTGGGCACTAATGTGACCAGGCTTAGTTCATGTGGTATTTGGAACCTTTCATCAGGGACCTGCTTCTGTGGAAGTGAAGAAATGACAACAGCAGCAACTGGGACATTATCAGGGGAAAACCAACATGGTGACAGCAAAGGAGACACACTGTGGTGGTGAAATAGGGTTCAGGAGGGGCTTGGTAAGATTATGCAAAACTGCAAAGGCTATTTACTGCAAACAGAAGCTTCTGAACAGAGCACAGGGCCTGGTTTCTGCCAGCCCTACTCAGTCACCCGCTGAGGCTGCACAATGAGAAGTGCCCTGCAGCTCCTGGGAGCTCGCTGGCCTCACTCTGCTGTGGGATTTGGAGGGAAGGCAAAATGCCAGTGAGTGTCAAGTGTTGCTAAGACTGCATCAGAGTATATGTAAGGAAAACAGAGTTGTAAGGGACCTCTGGAGGCCTCTTGCCCAACCTCATGCTCCAAGCTGTGTACTGCTGACTCTAGTTGTTGGAGACATGCCCACTTCCAGCTGTCCATCCAGCATGATCCAGATCCCTCATGGTGCCCATGTGGTACCTACCTACATAGCTCTGCCATAATGCACATAACCACGTACTCATGACCATCTTAAATGGCACTGGGCTCACATCCAAGCAGCCGAATTGTGCTTTCAGACTGGATATACAGTCGGCATGACAGGAGACATGAAAGTCTGTTTCCAAGGTTGGGGGTCTGGAACAGTCACTTCAGAGTTTGACATAAAGACTGAGAGACCAAAACAAGTCCATTACTTAAAGACTTGAATGGCTTTCCCCTGCTTCCTCACAAACTGTGGTGAAGGAGCAGGTTAATATAAGCCACACATCACTTCTGCAACTGGAATCCATTTGGCCAAGAAAACATAAAAACTATGACAGATGTGCCAACAAGCAAATTGCCCATGAGCAATAATCTTCCTCTCATGCTGTTGTTTTACAGCTTGAATCCCTTGAAAGGGTTAACAAAACTGTGGAGCAGGGAGGACTCGGAGGGCTCTCAAAAGGCTTTTGATAAAGTCCGGCACAAGAGACTATTGAGAAACTTGGCCAGGGGTGAAAGGTAAAGTCCTGTCATGGATTAAAAACTGGAGAAGAGATAAGAAGCAAAGAGTAGGAACAAATGGCCAATTCTTAGCATGGAAAGAGATTAATCGTGGGTAGGTGCAAGGACAGGATTGCAGACTGGTGCTGTGTTTACTTACCACTGGCCTGCCAGGAGCTAAAATACATTTTGGCTCAAAATGCTCAGGATAGCCAAGACTAGGGAGATTTAATACAAACCCAAGGTAAAATTAACTTAAGGCTCCAGTTCTGCCAGGAATTAGTATCACCCAGCATGTTTTAAAAGGTATGAAGAGACTAAAAAGGCAAGTTTGCATGAGAGGCAAAGACTTGACAGAAACAAATACAGGCCAATGTTGAGGACAGAATGGACACTTATCAACCCATTGTCATGGGCAGCAGAATTAGTGCACCAGAGTTAAAAAGCTAAAAAATGTGGGAAAAGGAAAGTCCTGAGGGCACCACATGGCATGGCAGTTGGATTAACTACAGTGCCACCCACATCACCTGACAGACACCACTGGAGAGGAGTGAGGCAGGACAGAGACCTTTGAGTGAATATGAGCAGCCTACAGAGTTGAACATAAATTACAAGAGCTATCCATCCCTCTGCTCCCTGTTTACACAAATAATCACTGATCTCAGAAGAGATTCTAATGCAGTTGTGGTTTTCCTCTGGAAATCTCTTTAATTGGAGAAAAGTTTTGTAGAGACTGTTGCTTTTTCTTACAATGGGCAAAAATGACAAAAATTTCAATTTTTCTTCTTGCCCAGGGATTTAAAAACACTTGACATGTATTACCAGCTAAAATTTCATGGTTGCCTTCATATCATACGTAAAGAACATTGTGGTCTCCATTTACACACAGAACATCACTGAAGTACAGAGGCATTACTACAGGCAGTACTGACTTTCGAGGTGAGTTAATTAACTTAAACATATTTATTTGGTGTGAAATGACACATCCACAAGTGTGTCTCTCTTCCATCTCTCAGCAGAGGAGATCTCAGTGAACACTTGAATTTTACTTTATGTTTTAAAAGGTTAGAGCCTTTTTGTTGAGTCCCTCCTCTAGTGTTTAGTGCCAGAGACAGAAACAGTGCTCGAAACTCCTGACTACCAATGTTACATTCAACTGCAAATGTCCATAAGTGTTATTGAAGATGCCAAGTGGAGTTTGTTCTTGAAATGCTTTGGCCAGGCAAGAAAATATTATCTCAAGTACAGAACCACCCTTGGAAGGACAGAAAATGGATATTGAAATTAAGATGCCCTGGTTAAATCCATCAGATATAAAGGTAAACCAAATAGTCAAAAGTTGTTTGTTGCAATGAAAGATGAAAGAAGTTTTAAACTACATTTCGTCTATCTATGATCTCTCTAGGATTCAGCATTACACAATGCTGTTTCTGGAGTACATGGCATTTCTTTTGCCCTTCCTTCAATTTTGTTTCTTCTCACTTCTGATTCTTTAGAAGGAGTATACAGAAAGGGAATAAAGCAAAATGGACAGAGCAATTAAAAAGCAGATTGCATCTTTCCTACAGAGGAATCATCTTTGGCTGCCACTAAATTGTTTGGAAATATCATGGATTCCCTTGATGACAGCATTGCAAGTTAATTAGGTGCACAAAGTCAGGTAATTAGGGGCACAAAGTCAGGTAATTAGGTGAATGCAAATAGGCAAAAGTTGAGAGCTTCCCTGCTGTCAAAAATCTCAGACAAACTGCTTGCCCATGGGATCAGATGGATTTCCTCACATATTAAAGTCTTCCAGCAATTTGCATTACGCAAGCTGCAGACTTTTCATAAATAGCAATGATACCTATTCAGATAGTATCAATATGGTGCTCTGAAGTTTAATCAGGTATGGTCAGAGGAGCTGGGTTTGCTTTCTGATGTATATATCAGGAACCTTGCTGTCATTTCTCTATCACAAGGGAATGGTGAAAATGTCCTCTGCAAAAGGCTGAGATTTGCCCTGAAGGGGGGAGATGAATTACTTGGTTTGGGTACCAGGAACCACCAGAGGTTCTACTTTGTCATAAACATCAGCAGGAGGAGTTCTGTTAAGTGTGGTCTCTGACCGGTCTCTTCAAGGTCAATCAGAAAACTATTGAATTAGTGGACAATGAGGTTAAACCAGAACCTAAGGCTGCTGATCATGTCCTCTTCCTCCCCTGCTTTCACCCACTCTCTAATATGTTCACATAATAGAGCTGAACAATTACAGCCTGGGGTCTATGTGGGCATCCCTATGAGTAGGATCAACATGCATAAAATAGGCTGGTGAGCTGGATCATCCAAAGGTGCAGCTGGAAAAGTTCAAACATGAGTTGAATATAAATGGGCATCACCAGACACCAGCTGTCTCGTTCCTATAAGAAATTATTCAAGTAGCAGATTCAGTAACTCACTAACTAATGAGCTCATATGAGCAGCTAAAGCCTGAGCTCATCCCATCTAGCTCCAGGCACTGAACTGTGGTCCCAAGTTTGGAGTCTCACTCCTTATTTCCCTTCATAGTCAAAAGAGAGGTAAACGCTGCCTCATCAAAACGGAATAATCAAAAGGAAACGTGTCAGAAGGATCCATCCCCACATCCAAAGCCAGGACAAAACCAACCAAATGCATTCCTGACAACTGACTGTCAAACCCACTCCTAGAACCCTTCAGAGATGGAGATTCATCCTCAGGTGGTCTGCTCCCATGGTAGATTAACATGATCATATCTTGGTGGAGCGCTCACTCTCTTTCCCTTGCCTCTCCCAAAAGAAGCCCTCCAGGACTGTGGAGAATATGTACTTCCATGACTGCAGCACCTGGACTGGCATGATTTACCTGACCTTCTTGTAGCTGGGGACAAGACATCCTACTCCAGTTGATGCTTTGGGCCATGGCAGCAGCTGCTGAAGGCAGCACCTTTGGCCATCCCAAGGATTCTCTGTGCAGGGATTACCTGACAGGAATCTCTGTAAGCTTGACATGTCATTTGCTCAGCATGGGACCTGTCAGGTTGGGTTCACTAGATACAAACAGGTGATTTTAAAAAAATTACAGTTCCTGCACCTGAAAATCAGACTTTGTCATTTCAGATTATTTTAGGCAGAAGCAAGAGCAGGGCTGCCACATGAGGGGCAGAGAGCAACCACAACTCAGGCAGGGACATCACTCATCAGGACAAGGTTGGTGAGAGAGAGAGGTCCCATTGGCATATCAGTGACCAGTGGACATGGCAAGGTAATGAACTAGGTCTGAGGTCCTCCCAAGAATAATTATTGTTTTAGTTACTATATGTCATTGTTGTGGTTTGGAATTATTATGTAAATTCTCTGCCCTGCCACTAACAGCCCAGGCCCAGCAGTTAACAAAGGGGGT
>JAWWEV010000134.1:65253495-65289449 GCA_035583235.1 Hafferia zeledoni
TTTTTTGTTGTTTTTCTCCTCTTGTGGGGTTGGGGAAGTGGTTTGCTCTGGTCTGTTTATATATATATATATATATATAGCAGTTAAGGACAGTTATCCTTCTTGTATTAAAGTTCCTTTTCTTAAATTTGATAAGGAGTGGCGTGATTATTTGAAGAAGAAGTCTCCTCCCCCTCTTGTGAGTAAACATCTTAGTTTTTTTTTCCCCTCAAACCAAGACAGTCATTCAAGTAGGAAAAAAACTGAGTGCTTAGGAAAAGCACTTATTTAAAATTCTAGAAGTCATATTTTGCTTCCAAACTACAGTCATAACAGTTTTTACATGTCAGTTTTGACTTTTGCATATGTCTGTATTTGACAAATATATTCAGATTTCTTGAAAATGCCTTTTTAGTTCAGTGTTTGCACCTTATGTGTGAGTCTGGCAGAGAGCACCTTATCATTCCTTAGCCCACAAAACAATTGATAGTAATGTGCAAACAGAGGGAGAAATACTGAACATCTGAATATCTTCCTTATGCATTACATTTACTTGTTCTCTTTATGCTCTGCAGATATTTCAAAGACAGCTTTCCACTAAACAACTACATCCATGCTTTTTGCCATGCATGTGAGGAAGACAAGATGCAGTAGGTACAAACTGATATGAGAGAGGTCTAGACCACATAAAGGAAAAAACCTTTTATCATGAGGACAGCACAGGAACAGCTTGACCTCATACCTGGCCCTGCTTTGAGCAGAAGATTGGACTAGAGACCTCCTGAGGTCCCTTTCAGCCTCCTGAGGTCCTATCTTCAATCCTGAGTGCATTCAACTCATCACACAGAGACGATCCCTCCTCCACCAGCTCTGCTTGATGGGCTCACCCTGTGGAGACCAACAGGGCTTTGTTCTTCTCCAGACTCTCCAAAACCTCCTCAGGAAATGATAGCCAGAAGATGCAGCATCAGAAAATCTCCACAGCACATTACTGTGAATCTGCAGCTCTGACCCACCCTGGTACATTCACAGAGGAGCACTCTCAAAGCTTCATGACACTCCTGCTGTGGGGAAGACGTGTATGTCTAATATATGTGGATTGAATTATATTCTGGAGGTGCCTAATTTCTTACTGAATAATTATAAAGAGGTAAAAGACTATTTTATGGAGAACTTCCCGCCGCACCCCTCCCAGCCCCCCTGCCAGGTTTTCTGAAGTGCCAAACTCAACTGATTGCAAAGGGAAATTCAGTATTAGGTGCATTGGATTTGCTCTCCCAGGCCAAGTGTCTGAAACCTCATTGAGGCTGTGCCTACATGAGGCAATGATCGATTGCTGCCATTCTAAGCGAGAGGATAATGGGAGGGGCAGTGAAGTGCACAAATACAGAGCTGATAGCCCTAGCAGTGCACTGCCCAGATCTACTCTGGTGCATGGAACATCCAGGGAAATAGTTCCAACAAGAATAATGCAAAACCCATTCTGAACCTCTCTACTAACACCACAAATAGCATTTATAGAAATCTGTTGCTGCAGAAACGAGGACAAAATGAGCCTCCTGTTCTTTCTCAATAAAGCTAGATCTCAGAAGGGCCATTTTGCATAGTGAAACAATTAATCAGCCCAAGCATTAGATCAGACAAGTGATTTCGCTCCTGTGAGGAGCTGTCAGCACGCTACAATGATGAAACCAGCTAAGTATGTATGGAACTAACTGGGAAAGAAAGTGGTACCTGACCAGAATATATTTTCTGCTCAATAATGCCTGCCTGAATTTAACCTCTTCAGTCATGCCAGACCTCAAGTCTGGAAAATACATTAGGAGGAAGAGTAAGCCTGTCCGGTGCAAATTGAAATGCATGGCACCAAAACACATAATAGCTCATGCAGTCTTAATTCATGCCACCCATCCCTCAGCCTTCAGAAACAATTTCTGAAAACCTCACCCATTATTTTGCCATCTCGATTTCTCATTCTTGGGCAGAATAACAGAGAATGACACAGTCACCCAACTTGCAACACAAAACATCAGCCAACACTGGTGCAATTCTCAGAAAAGGTGTAGACTGGGACACATCAGAAGGACTCCTACGCTTGTACTGAATGACAGCCTCAGTACAAATGAATGGATGATGATTATCCATAATTTAATCACCCAAATAGCTCAAAAAGTCTGTCGTTAGTTACTCGAACCCACGCTTTCTAAGGGGGAATTGCTCCTTTAGAATATTTTTAGAGAAAGGCATTTTGAGGTACTCATTTAACATCTCTAAAGCTTGTCTCAACATGACATTTGAACAATTTATAGGGATGAAAGCACCCATAATTGTCATTTTGCAAGACAAAGTTGTTTCTTTGATTTCCTGACATAATTCAGTTCTTTTTCACAGGCCCTATAGTATGACCCTCTGATTGGTTACATTTTTGTTCTTTGATTTAGTGATTCCAGTTCTTAGGAGCTTATCAGAAGCTTCATAGAATTCAGTACTTATCTGAAAAATCTTGCTCACAGGGCAACTGATTTCATAAGAAAGTCACATTTTATTCAAAAGAATAAGTTTCTAGTCCTCTGGGTTACAAAGCAATTTTAAAACACTGATCTAAAATATCCCAATGGCTTGGATATCCCAGAAGATAAATTGGAAGAGTGCTTCTTTCTGTTTCTCATTATTTTGAAGCTGGTTTTAAAATGGAAGACTCTTGTAAATCTTGTAAAATGGCAATTATAGGTGATTTTCTCTATAGAAATTGCCTCTGTGTCACACTGAGACAAGTTTTAGAGAAGCCTGATTCATGATTTCAGAATGTTTGAAATTGGCATTACTGTAATTTGAAATCTGTAACCACGAACATTTTGATGCTTGGGTCTCCCTATTCAGATACTGTATATTTTGTGTGAGAGTATGAAATCTCTGCTTATATTAGTGCTCCTCCCAGCCAGCTTCCTAAAGAGCACACACAGATATTGCATAGACAATGTGATTCCACCAGATTGAAATAACACCCATCATATCAATTACCTCTTTCACTCAAAAGCGACTGGCAAATGACACTGCTCTGAGCAGAGCTTTGGGACACCCCACTGAATGGCACAGGGCTGGGTATGCACCTCCTGAGGAAACAGAACAATGCTGGTGAAGACTGCCCAGTTAATTCCACCTCCGTTGTCCCCTGAATATGATCTCAAAAACTAAACTTAGCTTCAGAAGGTGCAGAAGATGCCTAGTCCCATGCTGGGGGTCTCTGACTCTAACAGAGACCTTTGGCTGTTCCTGGAATAACAGACCAGATGCAAAAGCAGAATTTCTACCATATGATAAATGCCCTCCCTGTTCTTATTTGAAACTCATTTGTGGTTTGAAGTGTGCTGAATCCATAACTGCCTGAAACTTCTCACAAACTGAAAATTCTAAGAAAATGACACTTCAGAAACAATGTGATCTTATGCTTGAAAATAAAATGTAGTCCTTGGACCATGAGGCTGCCTAGCAGATCCAAGAGCCTTATGTTTCTAAATGCTGATGAAGAGCCATTCTTAACATGCACACCGAGACCCTTTTCACAAAAACCTGCATTCAATCATAATACCCTTTTTTATAAAGATCATATAAAGAGTAGATGCAATGGAGAGCAATATTTTTAATGTATACACTAATCTAAATTGAGACTTAAATAATGCTATCACAAGAACCATAGGCTGAAAAAGTGGTAAGTATTTTAAAATGAAAGTCCCAATTCATCAGGAGCACTCATCAGTGGGATTATTTCCATGCAGGAAGTTTGGCATTCACTTAAGTACCTTTTTGGACCTGGGCCAGAGAATAATACTGATTTTGCTGAGTTTTCCATTAATGACACTGAGAGATTAAACACTTGGTTTTGGGGGTAATCACATAAGTAAACAAATTATTTTGATTTTCTTTAAAATATTGCATTGGTCCCAAAGGCCAGCTGGTTCAAATTTACTCTTGGAATAAATGCTTCGTTGCCATGAAATGTCTGTGAGGCAGGAGATGGCGTTCTATAAATATTGTATGACCATGACCATGGCAGGGTGATGCTCATTCCTAAATTGGATCAAGCAAACACTGATATGTGAAGTATGTTCTCTGCTCTCCTTGCTGGCCCCTTCTCCCACTACCCCTGCACTGCTCCCTCTGATTATATCTTAACATGCCTTATACCCTCTAATGCCTGGTTAATTTTAGAGCCACCATCATACCAAAGGCATGGTGATAATCATATATGCACAGATGAAATATGTGAAGCCATGTAGGTTGATAGTGTGCCATCCTCTGTGGACATTTATAACCTGCTTGGAAGGCCTTGCTAAGGAAGTGGCATATGTTACTAATTAGTCTTGTTGCTAACAATAGCAATCTTTGGTTTACAGTGCTGTTGTTTTTTTAATCTGGAGCAGGTGAGAATCACCCAGGGTCCATGACCTGCATGGGGTTCACGAAGCAGTTTGAAATGTGTAATGAAAACATAAACTGTAACGTGAGTCACCTACACACCCAAATGAATGCACCCTTCGGGTTGCTTTTCTGTGGGAGCAGTATATGCACATATTCAGTCATTGCTACACCTTACTCTGGAACTTGGTGCATGCCTGGGAAGAGCTGGACAGCACTGTCAGCTTCCAATGCACTGCTCATGGGAACTATTCACCATGACACTGGAGTAACCTGGGTTAAAAACAGCAACTGTCTAACAACAACTGAAATAATGTGAGATTAGAGGCAAAAAATAGTTATCCTGGCAAAATTACAAGTAATCTTTTAAAGTATATTCTCCCTTGAGTATGACTCCATTGATGTGAGCAGACACCTTATAAATGGGATCCTAGATGCTGTTCTCCATGGGGTAACCTAGTCCTACTTTGATATAATCTTGGCAATGCACATGAAAATAGAAAATACCCTGGACACAGGGTACCAGTTTCCAGTATTCCACACTATGGTTTTGAGTCTGCCACTAACATCTCTTGGTTTTCCTTCTAAAGCCTCTCTGACTATTCTTAAAACAAACAAAAAAAATTGCTGCTTTTTCTATTGGTTTCTGTGACATATACAACACCTAAAAAATGCCAAACTCCCTGCATTTTACTTTCAATCTAGAGTCAAAGCCTTGTAACCATATAACTCAAGATTATTAAATGACAGGTGACTTTAGTTGTAGGGGGGACTGCCCACAGGCTGTATTAATTTGCTCATTATAAAAAGAGCTTAACCACTTCTTTCACTTGGCTTGAAGTATTATATCCTTCATCTACAATACTGCTTCACTCAACCATCATCAAAATAATAGGTTATTGTAGCCTTAACCAACCAAGTCATCTCACCTTGCTAATTGTAAGGTTCTTCTACTAGCTTCTATATTAAGTGAGAAGAATAAGAAAAAATAGGACAAATACAATTTTATAGTGAGTTAGATAAAAATCAGAATGTCCTTGGCAGCATCTGCTCTGGGTTATAGCCCTCTGAAATAACAGAAGACTGAATAAGGAAAAGTGAGGTCATGATAGTTACTAGGGAAGGCCGTGGAGCAGACAAAGACTTAGATGGGTGGAGTAAGCAGGGATCATGACTGTGTGGAAGCAGGCTGGAAAATTCAGAGAAATCAGAGTTGTACCATCAGGGCTACACCTGGTGTAGCTGCTTTGGTGAAGGCATTTGAACTCACTCATTTGATGTCTTTAAAGCATGAGGAATCCACCTCATGGGACAGAAATCTGCCTCGTAGTAGTAATATTATAATTTAAGCTCAGTGAATAAAAAGACTGAAGTGACAAAGAACAAGGCCCTTTGTGGTTTAGTGCTCAGCTGCCAAGGAAATGTCCATGGATGTTGAGTGAGCGCAGTCCTGATGACAGAAAAATGTAGAGCTGAACTTTGTTTCTCTGCAATGTGATTATAGGGACAGGCCTCTAACCCTGTAGATCACACTCATTTCTCACTGGTGTTTTGGGCTGCCTCTGTCATGTAGAAAGGAGGCAGCAGTGGGATTCAACAACTTCCCCAGATTCTCAGGTCCTTGGAATGGAATGTGGAGAAAATTTTCTCAATATTTTAGGGAACTTGAGAAAGGCTTAATGGAGAGGAACACCTGGAGATCTCATAAAACCTCTCTCTCCTGCAAACAATGCAAGACAGAAAAGAATTGGCAGTTGAGTTGGTGGCCAAGCCAATGGTAGAAAGCCAAGGGCCTTGGCTGTAGCAGCAAGTCCCTCATCCAGGGAGCAGTCTGTGCCCCACAGAAGGAAGAACATAAGCAGTTTTACAAGAACTGATCTGACTGAGTTAACTTTTAAATTCATATCCAAAAGCAGAGGGTGAAGCAAGGAAACAATCAGCAGTCATTTAATACAACATCAAAATATGGAGAATGGAATTAGTCAAGTGATGAAAGATACAAAGGGAAGAATTATATAGAAAAAGGATTGTCACCAAAAGGAGGACAGGCAATCACATGATCAAAACTGCTGGGATCTGTCTTACAGCTCAGAAACAAGTCCTTGGCAGTCAGTGGTTAGTGTCCTAACCAGTAAAGAGGATACCAGTTTGTGTCTTCTACATACTAACAATTCACACTACTGTTATCCCCTGTAGATGCACAGAATTCACTGGTATTAAATGTAGCTGGAGGGAAAGGAGAGGGGATCCTTATTCTAATATATGCTGGAGGCATTTTGCTTGTCAAGACTAAATGGCCTTAGAATTTCTAAAAATTATAGAAGTTAATCTCCTTACTCAAACTGTTACATCCAATCCAGAAAATTCAGTATTAAACCTCATCTTGACAGTCAAAGAAGAACTGACCACAGAATTAATTTTAGTGATGCCTTTCATAC
This sequence comes from Hafferia zeledoni, assembly GCA_035583235.1. Lineage (NCBI taxonomy): Eukaryota > Metazoa > Chordata > Aves > Passeriformes > Thamnophilidae > Hafferia > Hafferia zeledoni. The sequence goes on from JAWWEV010000134.1 coordinate 65,260,329, forward strand.
AAATTGTTTTACTTAATTGGATTCCATGTATACAGGCAAAATGAAGTCCAGATGATTATTTTAATGAACTGATAGATATATTCAATATCTTAGGAAAGTGTTTTACAAACAGAAACAGTGATAATCCAAATAATTAGAAAGAAGCATGTGAAAATATGATGGTTAGCTCAGTTTGTTAAAGACTTGTCTTAAAATGGCAAAAAAAATATTCATAATCCTGCAGTCAAGAAAGAGCCAAAACTTCTGAAAACCTTACTTGAAAGCAAAATTAAGTAATCCATTCATTTTTTTTAATATACGCACAGTTTCTACTGACAATAGAAACAAAAGTTTGCTTTAAAAGTTTTGAGGAAAAGATTAAAAAAATCCTCTCCGCATACACTAAAAGGGGAAAAAACTGGCTAAACTAGCCAATCTCAGAATTGCAAGAATCATCATTAATGCAGTAAATGTCTACCAGGGATTGTCCTCATGCTATTAAGCTTTTCAATTATGCATTGACTGGTGAGATACTGGCACAGGTTGCCCAGAGAAGTTGTGGATGTCCCATCCCTGGAAGTGCTCACGGCCAGGTTGGATGGGGCTCTGAGCAACCTGGTCTAGTGGAAGGTGTCCCTGCTCATGGCAGGGGGGGATTGGGACAAGATGGGCTTTAAGGTCCCTTCCAACCCAAATGATTCTATGATCGTGTCAATGGAAAAAAATAAATCAAGTCCTCACAAAGTTATTATGTGTGACAAAGACTGAAGAGCAGGTTAATAGAAGGGAGACAGAAGGCAGGTATGGAGCAAACATGATTGTACTTTTAGATGAAACTGGATGGACAAAATGGCTTTCACCACAGCTGAATACAAACACTATATTTAGAGTGAGAGATTGAGAAATTTTCACAGCCCAAGGCACAGTTCTCTGGAAAACTGAGTTGGAAAAGCATTAGCAAGTAGCAATAGCTATTTACCTGGCCATGGCCTACCATGTCAATGCAGTGATTAGAAAAGTAAATGGGACTGAGTATCTGTGCTAGGCATCAGTTGCTTTGATGCCTTCCTGCTTGGGGTCTAGAATTCAAGCAAACATCAATAACTTTGGGCAGGAATAGTTGACTCAGCATGTCAAGAAAAACAATCTATGTGACTTATGAAAAAAATGAAAGGAGACTGAGTTGTTTGGTCACTGTCTAGCAGAAGTCTGACACTGAAGGAGCTCATTTTGGTGGACAAAGGTGCAGGACCCCAACTATGGAGAGCTGAGAACAAGCAATTTTAGAATAGAAATTTCTACCTGTGATGGAAACTGGCAACTGGAACAGTTCACAAAAAATATGTTTCATATTTCTTTGCTTCTTATCTTTAAATTCTTTAAACCCTTTAAATGAAGAGAAATATTTTTTTTCAAGAAGATAGTCTTGCTGGAACAGATATCTGGGAATCACATCCCACCCTTGGGAAGGTGTTGGACTAGAATACCATGGTCAGAGAGTTCTGGCCATAGTAGCCACAAATTTGCAATCTGGACGGTAACCAAACATGTCTTTGTATGCCCCTGCCTTGGACACACCTTAGTATTATTCCCTCAAATGTTCCCTGTAAAGAAATGTCTAACAAGGAAAATTAATTGCAAGTAAGTGGATATTGTTCTTGTTGTGATTAATCTAAATCCCAAATCCATTCTCACTGGGTTTGAAGAGATGGCAAGTGACCTTGTTCCATTGAGTCAGTGGCTCAGATTTAAACCAGGATTGCAAAATTAGTGCTCAGTCTGCGTTGCGCTGTGAGTGTCTGGTTGCAGTTTGTGCCATATGTGCATTCCATTTCAAGGGGGCCTGTGAGAACAATTTTGAGGACATCTGTTAGCAGTGCAGTCCCACAGGAACGATCACAAGTCGCTTGTGAAATGGCCCATTTTAATTTTAAAAATCCTCTGCTTTGTCTGTGAGATAGGGGATTTTCCTTACAATTTGTCAGGGTTGACTCTGCTAAACTCAACTGCACCAGCTTTGGCACTCCATTCACAATCCAGTCTTTGGAGGGAAATAACCCATCTTTACTAGTCAAGATGTCCAATTTGCATTTCATTCATTCATTTTCCATTTGTGCTGCCAGGTGTTGTTAGGCCTCGTGGTATCTCTAGTCTCCCATGCAGAATACTTTTAAAAACAGGAAGCATTTGAAATTCATCACTGAAAGAGCTTGTCCACCTTTGACAAACCCCTTCACAGCTTCACAAACAAGATATTTTATAAGCCCTGTTTTTAAAAGAGGGCTCATGGAAAACTTCAGCTTCCTCATGCTTTGAAGACATTTTAATATCAGACTATCTTGGATGTCAGTGAAAATATTTGAGTATCTCAAACCCAACAATAACCTCTCCCCACAACCCTCGCTCGGTGCCTTCAGTATTGACAGCTCTTTAGTGCCCTCTCATGATGATTTGTGTTTGACAGCATAAGCAAGAACACGAGCTTTTGGGGTAACTCAAGAGTGATGGCTGACATGCAAACTTGTGAACTTCACTGTAGGTGAGCCTTTGTAAGGAGATAAACACATTTAAAAACTACACTCCAACCATTCACCTCCAGCCCTGTTACAGGACTGCAGTATGATGCTCCTGTACAATGCTGCCACTGCAAAAGAGGACTACAGAGCTAACTGTGTAGGGTTCTGTCATGTGACATTTTGTCAAATCCAGATTAAACGAGATGCTCTCTTCTAATTCTCTGTAATGAGTGTGATTTCCATTGCCCAAAACTGCCTGGGATTTTGCAGGAGGCTTAGAAATACAGGAGTGATGCTCTACCCCTGTGTATGCTGATAGCATAATGCTCTTGACTTCATTAAGTTTAGCATTTGGTCAATGACTCAGTCTTAAAGAAAGAAGATACCTTGTAAATTGTAGACAAAGAGTGAGGAATGAATGGGGCAGGACTACAAAAGGAACTGAACTGGATTTACTGAATTTAAACATATATAAGTCTAAGACCTGTAGATATGTCAAAATAAAATCAAATCTCTTCTTGAACCTATTGAATTTATACACTTTTGAGAAGTCTGCTGATGAGTGATGGTTATCAGAGGTCACTTAAGATCTTCAGGGAAAGATCTTCAGCTGCACCTGAGCTGGGGGAACTCCTGCTATCAATACAGGCTGGGAAATGAAGGGATTGAGAGCAGCTCTCTGGAAAAGGGCTTGGGGGTGCTGGAGCATCAGAGGCTGGGCATGACCAGTCAATGTGCACTTCCGGCCCAGAAAGCCAACTGTTACCCTGAGCTGCATCCAAAGCAGCACGGGCAGCAGCGCAACGCAGAGGAATCTGCCCCTCTGCTCTGCTGAAACCCCACCAGGATTGCTGCATCCAGCTCTGGAGCACCCAGCACAGGAAAGACATAAATCTGTTGTAGAACACCCAGAGGAGACCATGAAGACAACCAGAGGGATGGAGCACCTCTCCTATGAGAAAAGCCTGAGAGAGCTGGGGTTGTTCAGCCTAGAGAAGAGAAGGCTCTTGGGAGACCTTATTGAAGCCTTTTAGTACCTAAAGGGGATTTACAAGGAAGATGGGGTTGGACTTTTTAACAGAGCCTGTTGTGATGGCACAAGGGGTTATGGTTTTAAACTGGAAGACAGCACATTCAGACTAGATATAAAGAATAATTTTTTTATGATGAGAGTGGTGAAACACGAACTGGTCGCCCAGAGAAGATTTTTCCCCATTCCTGGAAACATTCAGGGCCAGGTTGGATGGGGCTCTCAGCAACCTGATCAGGTGGAAGATGTCCCTGCTCACTGCAGGGGAGTTGGACTAGATGACTTTTAAATGTCCCTTCCAATCCAAGCTGTTTTGGATTCTATGATTGCTCTGTTTGTCTGTAAAGTTGTGTTTTAGACATAAAAGAGCTCTTTGCCCTAAGGAATTTGAGTGGTTCCAGAACTTCTTTATTTATTTCAGTGAGAATACAAACTGATCTGTCAAAGCTCACAAATAAAAAACTTGTTGGAATCTGGCTACTTTTTCATAAAGATACAATGTTCTCTTCTGGTTGCTTAATGGATCAGGAAGCTGAGATTGCCTTCTCAGGAATATTTCCAGAGTAGTTTAGCTGCTAAAATAAAGCATCTATAACCATAGTAAAAGAAATCTGTTTCTTCATCATATTTTATTTTGCCAGTATCTCTGGATGAGGAGCAGATATCACAGAGAGAATAATAATGTTTGAATAGTAGAAGACTGTGGGAACTGGGAGAGTTAACTGATACCAGAAGCAGCACCTGAAAAACACTTACTGTGGCTGTTTCTGTACTATAAGTAAGATACTTTCTGGAAAAAGGCCTTTAAACACATAATGTGATGTAAAGGAGAGTCTCTGGAAACAGGAAACACAATGTCTGCAAAATCCTTATCAAAAAATTGGACCTGATGCACAACTCAAGAAAACTTGATGGGAAAATCAGAAATCTTGAATAAGAAGATACACATTTTGGAGTTTTTCCAGTCCTTCTAAGGTATGACTCCTTTTCCTTAACAACAGTTCAATTCATTCTTGGTTCTCAAGATCTTTCAGATGGAAGAAACACAAAACATCCTTTAGATGAAGGACCACTGTGTGGAGCTGCTAGTGGGGAATCATACAATGTCTAGCCTGATGCAGTGAGCTTGAGAAATTGTTCTATTAACTATGCTGCATAGTAATTCAGCAGAGGTAAGAGCTGAATCACAGCTTGATCCTGCCATCCCACCGGGCTGCAAAACTTTATGGAATAATTGCACATATGCCAATGGGATTGCAAGAAAGGTGAATTCGGCGTGGAGATTGTAGCAGAGCAGTGGTTCTGAGAAAGGGCTCCAAGATGTATTTATTCCTAAAAGAGTGGCAAAAACTAATTTAAACCAGCTTCAGTTACAAAGCAAGGGAAAACAAGGATTCCAAAACTGCTGGGCTGGCATTTTGTCTCTGCAATATGTGTGTCACATAAACCTGCAAGTAACTGCTTAGTAGTGCTGTTCTGTGTGGAGCATTTCAAAACCCCATTAAGTAAGAGACAGAGCACACCACAATGGTTAGAGCTTCCTCACAGCCTTCAGCATTCCCAACACATCTCATGGTACTGTAAATTCTTTAATTCCCTATTAAAAACATTAAGCACCAGTTCTGGTAAGAGTATGGCAGGGGAAGGTTTATGTACATTCTTTGCCCTGTTTTAACTGATCTTTTAGCTTGTCTTCTCTCAGGCAATTTCTAGTCCGTGACAATATTTGGTCTCATATATTAGGGTATTTGTTTCCCAGATTGCCTCCTGTGGAGGACTTTGTCCTATGTCTCTTGGAAGTCGAAGAAAGTCACATCCACTCTTCTGGCAACATATTAAAAACCTGGTAGATTAGAGACAATTTCCCTTCAGTGAATCCAGACTGAGTTGTCCCCATTCTGTCATGTTCATCCAGCTAAACTTCTGGTTTTGATTAGCGTCAACCAAGGCAGCTGGCACTGGAGAAGGGCTCTCTGGTCCCCCATCCTAAGATCAGCTCTTTCTAAAATGCAGATATGACATAATGAGAGGCAGTGTATTTTTGTTAGCAATTACGCTCCTTTTTTCTCAAATTCCTCCAGTTCTCTTGGGATATTTACCTTCCATTCCTAGCAGTTTGTGGCTCTTTACCTTGTTCAACACCTCATGTTTTAACATATCTCACTGTCTACAATTTGAGCCTGAAAAATACATTTGGGGCCAATATTTCCCAGCATTCTGTGTGGTGCAGTCTGATATTAATAAATCCTTTAGCTCTGCTGTAAAGGTCTTTATGCTCCTAAATCCTTCGTTGTCACCTTGGCACTCTGGGGAGTCTCTTTGAGGCTTCCTGTTTCTGCTGTGATGAAGCTTGATGTTGTGGGCTACCTGCTTCTCTCAGAGCACTGTTCCACAAGCTACATGCCTTTGGGTACATGCCTTCATAGGAGTGCATTTCCATTTTCTGACCTTTGGCACTGAGGCACACTGCTCTCCTCACTGGCAGCCTGCAGCTGAAATAGATACTCCTAAAATGCACAGCGCACATGCAAAATTGGGACTCCTTAGAAGCCTGGACATGGTCAGATTCTGCTCTAATAGGAATAAAGAAATCATTCAGATCTCCAGTCATGGCTCATTTTGAGTGTTTAGTTACCACAAAATGAAATGTCAGACTCTCGATGGTCATGTGCCAAGATGCCCCGTTTGAGGAAGTATGTTCTCCGCAGAAGATATTTCCTTTGAGCTGATAACACTGAGCCAACAATTCCTTTCAAAATTGATCTTTAAATAAATGGTGCATTATTGCCCAGGACTGTATCAGTTACAGCAGATAGCAAAACATACCCAAAGGAAACAGAGCACCACCAGACTGGGCAAGCTTGACAGTACCATTAACCTCTGGACAAAAGCTGGAACCCCTATAACATGTTATTTCCCTAGAACAAGAAGGCGTATTTGCCCACCAAGAGCTCAGGATGTTTCCTTTGCTAAAGGAAAGTGGGTGCAAGCCCTGCTTGCCAGCTTGCAAATAATTTCTGTTCCAGCTCTCTGCTTTATGGATGCACATTTTCCTGTCTGAACCAACAAATGTTGATTTCAGCAGATGTTATGCAAAATGGAGAGGATGCAAAGTGTGGGTTCTTGTTCAGAAGAGATGGTGTTTATACCCCTCAGATGCTGAAGGTTTTATGCAGAGCAGCTGGCCTGGCCTCCCTTGGTGAGTGAGACAATAGATGTCTTAGGCCTCTTAGTCTGTCTCTCAGATAGGAATGTATTTGCTCTTTCAATATCTTTAGAGCAGCTCTCCATGGCATGGCTCTCCCTGAGCTATCACAACTTCAGGAGAAGCTCAGGCCACGAACTGTGCTCTCGGAAAAGATTAGATAACAATTAATGACAGCATTTACAAGGCCAAAATTGTGCATACCTAGAAATAGAAGACCATAAAAAAGTGGAGATAATGTCTCTGGGTGCAGTCCAGGCCATAGGTATTTTCCTGACCCAGCTGTCCTTTTCTAGTTATTAAATTTTTTTGTCTCAGTATTATTGGACCAATATGTCATTAAGCTTAACTCTTCCTTCAGCATGGAACCACTGAACAGGAATTGCTAATGAAGAGCTGCATCCTTGTGTGGATGGGGCAGGAACCCATCATGGGGAACAATAACTTCAGTCTGATGTCAAAAGTTGTTTGTTTTCATACACAGTACTGGGCTCATGGGCATTGGTTCAGTGATGTCTCAGACATTTAGCTACCCCAATGTCCTGGCAGTGGTTGCCATGTCCTTGCATCCTCCTCTTCTCAGGGGGATAAGTTGGCAGATCTTGCCCTTTTTCTGACCAAGGTTTTCCCCACAGTCTAGTTATCCCCCGTACTGAGATCCCACAGCCTGACCCTTAGTGCTCAGGGCTGTACATTTCTCCATAACCTCTGGATTTTAATAAGGAAGAAACCTGTTCTTGGATTACTCTTTTCAATGAATTTCTGCCCCCATTCAATCTGCAGGAGCTGGGGCATGTGAGAGGGCTGCAATTGCCATGCTGGTCATGAAGAGGTCACAGATTTACTGTGTCAGCCCATGTCACCCTTCTATTGCTCCACTTCATTTTCTGTGCCTTCAAACCCCTTGTCTCCACACTTGTCACTTGAGATAGCAGGTAGGAACATGCACAAATGTTTTTATAAACAAACAGAGATCAGATTGAAATGTTCAACCACTATGACTTGCCTCTGTATTTTTCAGTGCCTGTATTTAGACGTGATTTGTGACACTTGGTTTAGATATTATCTTTTACATTAATTTAACATGTCAGCCTTGTATTGATCCCACACTTAGGTCTTGTCACTTGTAGACAGTGCAGATTGTAAGCTCCTCTGTCTTATTTGCAGGCTGACATCCAAATCCTTTGTACATGCCAATGTCCTTCACCTGTCCAGCACTTGTAATCATTTTCCTGGCTCATATCCTGTCCCAAAATGTGATGGACTGAAAATCGGGTTCAGCTGATTCTCTGTGTTTCCAGGTTTTCTCTTTATGTGTCTTAAACGCCTTTACTGAACTCAGCCCTCCAGCTTGTATTGGCATGTGAGAAAACCTGGAGGATCAGAACATCAGCTGAACCACATCTTGCATCAGTCTCCCTGGACTTGTCCAGGCAATGTTTCACTATGGCAAAACTCTTATTTGTGTTTCAGATGATGGTAAAAGTAACAACTACCAAGTAAGTTTTGTTGTCATCATGTACCATGCAGCATCCTTGAACATAATGTGGACACACCATCACTCTTCAGGTACAATGTGGATGGATTTTGAGCTCCATTCATCAGACTGGAGCATTACAGGGATTCCTGCTGTGAAGAGGGCACCTTCCTGTATAGGACCACAAAATCCCAGTCACGGAATGTCTGGGGTTGGAATGGACCACTGGAGGTCCTCTAGTCCAATCTCCCTTCTCAGGATGGGTTTCCTAGAACACATTGCTCAGGATTGTGTCCAGACAGCTTTTGAGTATCTCCAGAGACAGGGAGACAACCTCTTTGGGCAACCTGTTCCAGCGCTTAGTCACCTGCACAGTAAAAAAGTTCTTCCTCGTGTTCAGCAGGAACTCCCTGTGCTCCAATTGCTCCCCATTGCTTCTCATCTTATTGCTTGACACCACTGAGAACAGGTTGGCTCCATCCCCTTGACACTCACTTCAGATACTTATGGACATGGATAAGTTCCCCTCTTGGTCGTATCTTCTTGCAACTGAACAGGCCCAGCTCCCTCAGCCTCTCCTCATAAGCGGGGTACTCCAGTCCTCTAACCATCTTCATAGCCCTCCTCTGGACTTTGTCCATCTCTCCATGTCTCTCATGTCCTGGGCGGCCCAGAACTGGACACAGCACTCCAGATATGGCCTCACCAGAGCTGAGCAGAGGGTGGGATGACCTCCCTCAACCTTCTGGTAATGCTCTTCCTAATGGACCCCAGGATACTGTTGGCATTCTTGGCATAAGCGTACTGCTGGTTCATGGACCCAGGGCCCCCAGGTCCTTCTCTGCAGAGCTGCTTCCCAGCAGGTTGGCCCCCCACCTGTCCTGGTGCCAGGGGTCATTCTTCCCCTGGAACAGGATCCTGAATTTGCCTTTGTTGAACTTCTTCTCTGCCCACCCCTCCAACCTGCTGAGGTCCCTGTGAAGGGCTGCACAGCCCTCTGGGCTATTGGCTGCTTTTGTCCCTTCATCCAAGTCATTGATGAATAAGGTAAACAATACTGGACTGAGTATTGACCCTTGGGAAGCACCACAGGCCTCCAAACAGACCCAGTGCCACTGGTTATGACCATGTGGGATCTGCCATTCAGCCAGTTCTCAATCCACCTCACTCATCCAGCCTGCACTTCCTGAACTTGCCTATAAGAATAGCATGAGAGTGAGTGTTAAAAGCCTTGCTGAAATCTAAGGAGACAACATCCAGTATTCCCCCCTCATTTATCCAGCCAGTTGTTCCATTGTAGAAGGCAGTCAGGCTGGTTAAGCACGATTTTCACTTGGTGTATCCACGCTGACTACTCCTGATCACCTTCTTGTCTTCCACGTGCTTAGAGATGGATTCCAGGATGAGCCAGCCATTCCATCACATTTCCAGTGACTGAGGTGAGGCATTCAGGGCATCAGAATGAAATTAAATGAAACAGCATGTTGCTAATACCATTTGGCATTATACTGGATTTAAATAATCTTTCTGAGGGAGAGAACACATTTTTTACTTTATTTTAAGAGAACCAAGAAAACTAACTAATTCATTACATTCTGAGGCACCTTTCTGATCCATTGTTCTATTCAAATTGAGCTTTAAAATCTCATTACTTCTCTAGCTGCTCTGACTATTAAACTTCCCCTTTTCTTGTCATGGTTTTGTGCAGCACAGTGGAGCTTACAAAACCTGATTTAATTACATTTTAGAAGAAAATTCAGCTTGCAACCACAGAGTTGCTACCCTCACACAACCCCTATCCAACTCCCAGGCTGGGAATATTACCTTTTATATGTGCAATGTAGCTACATGAAGGAAAAGCTGAAGCAGAAGCCCCTCTCTGCTGAATGTAGTGATGTACAGTTGCTGCAATAATGATGATGTTTTTTGATGTAATTAACAGGTTGATCCTCAGAACTGACCTCCAAAGATATACAAAGTACAAACTCCATTGCTCCAATGAGTTGAAGAATAATAACTCCAAACAAGCACTTATAAACCACTTCTTTCTTTACTCACCAAACTCCCTGACTTAATCCATAGGGTGAGAGGGCATAACAGCATCTTCCACTTGACAAACACAAGTAGCTTTAAAACAGGGATAGCGAACTGACTGTAAGAGTCATAAGCAGAGATAAGCTGAGATATGATTGCTATCAGATCCTCTTTTCTAAATCTACTTGACAGTGCTAGCACTTAAAAATACTGTCACCAGGTGCTCTGGACCCTTGGGAAGGAGGTCACCATTTGCATTTAGTGGCATGTGATATCCCAGATGGAGGTCTTCTTCTGGGAAGAGCAGGATGGAGGTGGTGGAGTGACCTGAGAGCAGCTGGGGACAAAAACAAGCCAACAGCAACCCTTATGTGTTATGCACCCCCACCCTGTCCTCTGGTGCCAACTGGTGCCAAGGACCCATTTACCGCCAGCCCTGAGGATCATGGCCTGGTGAGATAGGGACATCTATGCCTGTGTCCTTTTGCCTCTCCTATGCAGGTGGCAGAACCATGACGGCACTGCAGGAGTCTCAATGGATCCATGGATATCAGCCTTGTGATTTTTACAGGCATGTCTTTCTTATTTCTCTGCCCATGCTTTTTCCTAACAAAGGATCTGTTAATAAAGAGGCTGAGAGAGTTGAGGTGGTTCAGCCTGGAGAGGAGGTCTCTGAGGAGACCCAAAAGGTGTCAGAAAGACTTTGAAGTCCCTTCTAGTACCTAAAGGGTGCTATAAGAGAGCTGGAGAGGAACTTTTCAGAAGGGCATGTAGAGGTAGGACAAGAGGGAATGGCTTTAAACTGAAAGATCGAAGGTTTAGGTTAGATATTAGGAAGAAATTCTTTACTGTGAGAGTGATGAGACATACTGCTCAAAGAAATTGTGGATGCCCCAACCCTGGAAATGTTCAACAAGTTGGGTGGGGCTTTGAGTAACCTGGTCAAGTGGAATGTGTCCCTGCCCACGGCAGCAGGGCTGGAACTGGATGATCCAGGTTCCAACCCAAACCATTCTGTGATTCCATGATGTTTTATGGGAAATGGAGATATGACTCCTGGCCATGTCTCTAAATATTAAGCAAAACAACAATGCCTCTGCTGTCTCCACTCCTCATTATCTCCTTAGCAGGGATTGTATCAAGAACTTATCGACATTATATGTCAGGATATTCCCAATATGCCAGGATTGTGCACCCCAGTTCATTTTCTAGTGACTTCAGCCTGATTGAAACATTTGCAGCTTGTCTGAAAGTCTAGCTAAGTGCTCACAGCCAAGATAGGACTGGCTTTCACTCACTGTCTCTCCTGAACTCCTGGATGCACAAACCCTCTTCACCTGCATGGCACTGGCACTGTGGCCCTGCAGCCAGAGCTGGCCTGGGCTGCAAAACTGTGAATTCACATAGTGTTTTATGAGAATAATAACAGCTGGTGAGATCTTGGCTGATCCTGTGCCTGCTCTAACCAGCATCTCTGCCTCTCTTATTTGCAGTCAAGGCAGGGATGGTGATACCTTTGCCAGCCCCAGTGTGCTGTCAGTGGTGGCATGATCAGATGCTATGGAATCCTTCTCAATTCCATTAGTGTTGGGTCAAGCTCAGACCTGGCTGCAACATGCAGCTTCAGGCTGTTTGCAGGATCAGTGGCCCCCTTCATGTCCATTTTTTCTTGTAGAGGGCCTCCTGCTCTACCGATCCTCTCTCAGTGCCCACAGGTGCATTTTAAAAATAGGAGGTGTGGTGGATTCAGCTGTTGCCTCCCGTGGTTATGGGCACCAGCAAGGGCTGGACCAAGTGCTGTGCATCAGAGAGTGACAAAGCAAACCCTCATCTCCAGCCTGGGCAGGCCCTGCACCTGTTCTGAGCACACTGGAGCACAGCCATACACAAGGGATGGCAGCATAACTTCACCCTCCCAGGCCTGCTGGAGCAGAATGATCCTTTGGTGCTTAGGGATGGACAAACAAAGGCTGGGGAGTCTACCCTGGGGCAAAACAAGGCCAGGTCTGAACAACACTCCCCTTGTTCTACTCTTGACCTTCAGCATTGGTTGTCTGCAGACACATTTAAGGTTTTCTTATTTGTAAACTGCAAAGCTATTTAGAGCATTTGCCTGCCCCTGGGCTGTCCTGGATGTGAAGGGTGGGTCACGAGGTCATGGGAGAAGCTCTGTAGATTCTAAATAGAGTTTCCTTGCTCCACCTACACAGTTCTGTCTTGGGGTAATTGCTTTGCCCACAGATCATATTATAGACTTGTAATGCTGAGAAACTCTGCCCCTGAGGGTGTAGGAGGTTTGAAAACCAGTGACTGTGAAGTGGGGCAGCAGGAAACCTCTGTTCATGCAGCTCCAGTGCATGGCCCAAAGGACATCATCTTCCTCACCCCCAGGATCTGCAGCATCCTGTGAACACACTCACCTGGGAGCTGTGCCATGGGCTGAGCTGCTCCCTAGGGCTGAAATCAGTAAATTTACATTCTCCCCACAGCTATGACCTCTCTTAGGCAATTTCAAGCTAAGAAGTGTTTGTGCAACAGTGAAGACATTCACCTTAGCACAGACATATCCTTAGACATGAAAACCGTGGGACTTGATTTACAAGGTCTGACTGCAATTAAGAGGGGAGCAGCAAGGTGCTGCTGCATTCAGGAAGGGATTTATGGTCTAGGTTTTTATGTACATCTCATACTACAAATGCTCAGGCACTGAGTCTTTCTGCTTAAGAGGGGAAACTGGACAATCCCACTTAATAAATGAACACATATGCATGCACACAAGTGTGGTGATTCAGAAGAGCTAATTCCTCCAGACTAAAAAATTATAAGCAAATTATAAGCAAACAGGAGGGAAGGCAAAGACAGAAGGCTAATGGGAAGCAATGATTTTTCAGACCAAAATAATCACAGTCCCACAATCAATAAAGAAGATAACATTGGCTAAAATCCCTTCCAGAGTCTGTGGCAAAGTGAAGGCTCCAATTAGAAACAAAAAAGCACCATATGACAAAGAGGGAGAGGGGGAAGCAGATCAGAGCTGATAAAAATGCAAAGTTGTGAAGTCTAGAAGATTGGTAAAGTATGATAAAAATATCAGGGAAAATAAGGAGTTTTGAAGAATATACCTAGAACAAAAATCTTCTTCCATTGGACCAAAGGATTGACATCGCATGATTCAAAAGCAGATAACATCAGGAAGGTGATTCCTCCAGTCCCTTTTCCTGCACAATCTGCAGGGGAGCTGAAAGTGAATATTTGCCAGACTACCTCCACTTTTGTTATGCTGCAACCCACTTAGGAGATTTTCCATCCTCTGGCCTTGCTGTACACATGAGCCATGGAGGCTTCTTTTGCCTTGGTCCCTGCTGAAGTTTTGCTGCTGTCTTCCACCTGGACCAGCCAGGAACACCAGATTTCCCCACAGAGAGGCATGTTTGGTCCCCTCAAGGGCTGGGACCTTGCCGTTTGCCTCCTCTGCAGGTGACCTGTTCTGCTCTGAACACCGTCAAGCCAAGGTCTTTATTCACTGTGTTTTTAGAGCATGGCATTTCATGTGCTGGCCTGCCAAGCCCTTTGTCTACCAACCACATCCATACAGGCAGTGGACAGTAGCTGTAAGAATAAGCAGCACTGAGACATTCACCTGCATGGTTGCCTTTACAGTTATGTCCCACTGAGCCTTTCATGAAATGCTTTGGAGTCTAAGCCTGCCAAAACATGGATGGCTATTAAAGTTGTTAATTTGAAATAAGGCTTTTGTTTCCCTTTTGATCCCCATGTCATAACATTACACAGAATGTGCTGAAATCAGCTTCTCTTCTCCATTACGTACTTTCAATTTGACTGTGAAGGGCTTTGTAGTTCTCCTGTGTTTGTCCCACATCAACCTGTGTGTACAGAAACAAGGCACAGCAGGACTATGGACAATTATGGATTTAAAAATCAAATACCTAGTCAAGTGTTTCCCAAACCTTCAGTTCCTGCAGGAGGCACTGCCCAGTAACAAGCCCTCCACAGCTCTTCCCCCAGATGTTTTGCAGACAGTCAATGACAGGCCCATGCCTCCAAAAATCATTTCCCTGGGTGAAGGACAAGGCAACCACAGGGAAATTCTTATTTGCAGGTTAGATGCATGAATTATCATGGTAGTTACATTCCCTAATGGCCTTCAACTGCAAGTCAATGTCACCAGCCAGGTTTTCAGATATCATGTTATCTCCTGATAACACGTGAATAGGTTTCCCCTCCCACATCTGAAAGGTTCTTGGGAAGACTCACCTGATTCCTCCTCAGATGCTGTGAGTGCACCTATAATAGAAACCAGCCATGGACTGGTTTGGAAAAATATCCATCCATGTTGCTGAGGAGTAACTGCAATTGGAAATATCTTAAAATAACTAAAGTAATCAATCTGATTCATAGGCTGCAGCAAACTGCTGTTCCAGAGTGGGTTGCACTTAATGTGTGCCATGTTATCCTGTGAACAGGATTTACCATGGATATAAAAAGCTGTAAAGCTGTTCCTAAAACATCTTCCACTACATCTCTGCCTAAAACTGTAGAAAATGCAAGATGTGTTGGGCAGTGCCTTGGAAAGGTGTGAGGAAGGGAAACCAAGGAAGACTTAATCCAAGGTGCTGTTAATGGTCGTTGAAAGTAAATCCCAGAGAAGGCAAATTTCAGTCTCTTTTCAGATATTTCATAGAAAGCTGGAGATACAAACAAGGCTGTGTGAAAGCAGGAACTCCTCTGTTTGTCAACAGACTGAACTGTATCAGAGGGTGCCCAAATCCATCTCCTCTGCCTCCTCCTGTCAGGTAACATACCACAGAACCAAAAGAAAGCTGTTGGCCAAAGCGTCTCAGGGAGTTAAAGCCGCCCAAATGTCTGAAAGGTCAGAAAACTGCTTGTTCACCTGCTGATTGCTTCTGAAGACCATACGATCCTTTTGATAGGAGTTAAGCCTCTGATACTCGACAGGAGAGCTCTCCTACATGTACGACCACAGGTGAGTCACCACCACTCCTTTTAAGTCAACAAAAAGACTCCCAGTGATTTCAAGACTTAATTCAACAGTTTTCAAGTACCCTGATGAATAAAACATTTCTCACATGGTGTTAAAAATCTCAGAAAAAGGCCCTTGTAAGGAAAGGTCAAGCAATATTGTGAAACCTGACAAGACATCATGAGTGCTGGGTTTCTTTTTTCCTGGTAGCAGAAGTCATGTAAAGAGGGATATTTGCACTCTATATCTGCAGGGCTGCTTCCACGTTTGCTGATGAGAAACTGATTTGAGCTTATTCTGACCCCAATCCTGAGGCAGGAAACAAATATCCAGAGGCAGAGATGGGAACTTAGACAACCTTTGCTGTCCATGTGCACAGAGACATCCTAGCTTGGTCCAGAGAGTCTGCCCACAGCTAACCTAGTGAAGACTTCGTACAGCTCCCTAACAGTGTTTTAGCAGATGTGAAAAACTGGTGGAAATTCTGAGCCAAGAGACTCTCTTCTCCCTCTCCCTCAGAGATTGAAAAGTCAGTATTTCCTGCTAATTAGTAATACCTGTATAAATGAATGAAGGCTGTAAGGTAAGTGAAGCATTTTGTGAAGAAGATAGGAATGAGTCAACAACAAAGTAGTCTTTTTAATATAATCCTTTTTCGTTTACAGATTCTACATCCAGCCTACTGAGAGAGGCTTGAACCCCATAGACATGGGAAGCTGCACCACTGCTGCTTACCACTGACTGCTGGCAAAATTCACCACAGCATTTTCCTAGTAAGGAGAGATGCCTCACCCCACTACCTAGTCTAGGTCAGAAGAAACACCAAAACTGAAAACAGACCTGGTTTTTACCCTTTGTGTAGCTTAGGACAGTTTTTGTGAGTTCTGTAGACATTTTTAAGAACAGCCCATTGCATGTTCTACACTAGGATCGAGTAACACGTTAGTTAAGGTAGCCATGGTTAAAGGTTTGGCTTACTGCTCTGACTCACAGCTTAAAAGCACAGCAGAAACAGGAAGAAAAACCCCCAAATGTATCCAGGAGATGACCTGTGTCTAGTGGAGTAGCCATCCACTTCATAGACTTTACTGGGATTGTTGAGTAAGTCAGTGGGGATCACAGTGCCTTTCCCTGGGTTCCACAGGGTCAGAGGGCTTTTAACTTGTTACTTGTCATCCACTCAACTATCCTGCCATGGGATGAGGAATGATCTAGCTCTCCTTTGCATCCTACAGCTGAGGCTCACTGCGGCAGCCCTTGTGTGCATTAATTGCCATTTGCCGAGTTCAAAGCAGCTCCTGGAGTTAGAAACCATCCTGCTTTTCATCTGCTGGGCCCCAACCAGTTTATTAGAGACTTCACTACCATTGTACAGGAGGGCAGTTGAGACCCACAGGCTAATAACTGTCCTGTAACTGAGGTGTAAATGAAACTCAGGTGTTCAAGCCCCATCCACTGATCTCACATCATTCAGCCCCACTCACACAGGTGCAAACCAGCAGACCTTGCAGGGCACAAGCAATGCAATTGGCATCACCGCATTTCTTTCTAATCAATACCATTGGAAACAAGATTTGCTGTTGCTTTATTCCTTTGTCCTATCATAATTTTTAAATAACAAAATTCATTTGCCATAGGAGTGTAGAGGACAAAGATTTTTCATTTACATGAACATCCGAAGAGCTTTCAGAACAAACACCAAATCCAATTGCCTTCCAGTTTTTCAGCAACAAAAAAGTGCCCCCAAACCAAAATTAGAGATACCAAGGCTGACAGCTGATGAAAGCAATTACAGCAATCCACTATGTCAGCAAAACAAGAGGCACTGCCCATCTCGCTGATACAGAAATGATGGGCCACACCCAGGCTTGCCCCCAGACGTGCATCATACCCACACTGCAGGGATGAAGGCTTGTGCTTTGCTGGGTTTTAGGAGGTTAGAGAGGCTCCTGGGCATCCTGCACAAGGCTGGGCAGTGGCTGCTGCACAAATCTCATCCTCCTGGTAGGTAACTTGCATCACCAAAACTAAAGCATTTTCAGGGGTATTTGGCCCCATCAGTTTTCCCACCTGGTTCCATTTCAGATGATTTTGTGGTTTTCTCTACTCCTTTCTCTAATTTTTTTTTGTGCATTAGCTTATTTTTAAATATTGTTTTGTGTGGTGCAGTAATCTGAACTGTAGCCTTCTAGATACCACATTTCCTTTTCCTAAAGCTCCTGACACTGCTTACTGCTCCTGTTTATGCCTAATGTTGCCAGCTGCCCTTTAATTACCTCAGAAACCTGTTGGTTCCTTGAACATGTATGGAAATCATGTCCTTCTGTGTGTGCTACTCACTTAGCAATTAAAATTTTGCAGTTTTACTCCAACCAGAGGGAACTATTTTCTTTTGTGGACAAAATATCTTTTTTCTTGTTGTTTTTGTAGGTGCCCCTTGCATATTAGAACCATTTTTGAATAACTGGATGCAAAAATTGCCAAGCACCACAAAGATAGGAAAAGGCAGACAGAAAGCTTGCAGAGATTAATGGAGCTCTGGAAGGTTTCCAGAGCAAAGCTGGGAATTTGGTCACTCACAGAAGAGGTGACAAAGGTGAGTGGTGGAGAGGAAGGTTGTTTTTCCCTTAGGGCTGCCTTCCTGTGTTGACTTTCACTTGCACATATGGGATGGCCGAGCCCTGACCACTTATTGTGCCTCTCCAAAATGCAGTGGTGTGCCAGCACGCTGCCCTGCTGCTCTGCCTGGCTGCCCACAGGGCAGACCCTGGGGCTGTGACACTGGAGAGCTCTGCACATCATCACAATATGAGTAAAGCACCTCAGAGGGTACAGGTGACAGTCCCGGGCCTTACAATGTCCCCTGCTGCATTGCAGACACCGGTAGCACTGCAAAGTGGCCAGGTTTCCCCCCAGGCAGCCCCCAGCAGGATAACTCTGGGTGGGAGTGCCTGGGGAACCCCTCTGCAGGTGCAGGGAAGCTTCGCAGCTTGCAAACAATCCATGCAAGGTGTAAATCATGACACTAAAATGCTGCCCAGCATAAGCATTTTGCAGTAACAGAGGGAATCTACAAAGGATCTTCAGAGAGAGACAACCTGCCTAGAGGGTGGCCGTGGGTATGCCCTGTATCAAAAATTATGTTACTGTGACCCTGTCTTTCCCTCTTGATTCAAATTGTCTTTAATACATTATTTACAGAGTAACAATGAAAGAAATCATTCAAGAGGCTTGGTTACCCTGGAATATTCTGAGGACCAGACCCACAGGCCTGTGGGCCAGTGCCTGGCAGTCCAGCAGGCAAAAAATTCACTAGAAGTCGCAAGGGTTTTCACCATCTCCTAGTGACATGCCAGGCAGTGCAACTGCCAGAAACCTAGAATAATTCCTGAGAGAGAAATAATCACTGCTCTCCCTGGGGAAAGAGAGGAACAGCAACTGTAAGTCACGTAGAGCAAATTCACCTTATCATCAGTTGTCACGGGAAAGTCCCCAGGCACTGTTGAAGAAAATGCAGCTGGAGAGAGGCAGCTGGTGTCAAAAAGTCCAGCAAGAGCAATAAAATGAGCTGACAAGGGCATGCTTGTGATGTGGTGGGCAGAGGATTGAAGGCTTAGCTTATTTGAGGTGACGAACTTGGCTGGTGGCTCACAGGCTGAGTGGAAGTGCGCTTCAAAAGGCACCACCAGATCTCCTGGGATGTGTGTTTGACAAGTTTATAACACAAGGACTCTGGTAACAAGCTAGATATTAATTTAATTTGTTCACTGGCCATGGGTACATGGGTTTCCTGTTTTGTAATGTTTTGTAATGGCTCTTGGTCTGATAACATGAGCTAGCACTGAGACACTGTGCTGGGAAAATTGATAACAATATCCTCTCTTCTTCTGAGCTGCTGCTGGAATTGTTCAGGAATTGAAGTAAGTCCTTTGAATATTGTTTCTTGTTGTTTGATAAGGTATATTGAAGTTAGTGGAGTAAATCAATTCATACCACCTAATGAAGAGACCTGCTATTGTTCTGGAATGATTTGTACCATGATAATCTCTGAGGTATTTGGATGCAATGTTTAATTAATTCTGGTGAGTGATTTAAACTCAAGTCAATTGCTGCTAACCTGAGATAAGGCTATTTGTATAATTTCAGTTTTATCATCTTCTCCCCTGCATTAATTAACACATGACAGCATTACACTGACAGCTTCTTAACACTTCTCCAACGTTTCTTCCAAATCTCTCTCTTCCACTTCCCTCTGGACAATATGTCAAAAAACAAAACAAAAAACCCCTCAAATCCAAAAAAACCAAGTACTCTTTCTGAAACCCCTTCATGCTTGAGCATTGCACTTTGCTGTGTGCAATGGCACAGGCTCATACCACGGCCACTTTCAGCCTGTCTGGCTGAAAGACTGATGAAGAAGCAATGGGGTCTCATTAGCCTATGACTTCATCCTGAGATCCAGAAGCCACAAATACTGCTAATAATGACATGGCTTGGGAGATGTGAAGAACCCATGGCAAGACACTCATTTGGATGAGAAATAACTGCAAAGGACAATTAGGTAATTTACTTTTTTGGGTAGTATTGAAGTGGTCCATGCTCTGCTGCTGTAAGGACAGAATGTGTTTCATAGTGCTGGAAAACATTTTTCAGCCTGTGGGTTTGTTTTTCAACATCTTTGTCTCTATATTTCAGCAATAACTTTTTCATGAATTATCGTAACTATTACTGCACTTCCCAAACATCATCTGAATTCCAATAGATATTTTCTCAATGAATCTCAGCAAGGGCTTCAATCTTCTGTGTGACACAGAGGCCCACCTTCCCCTCATCAGGGAATGACACTGGGACTTCCCATTCTCTGTCTCATGACATGGGTAAGACACAACCTAGCAAACCTTGATGTCCAAGTTGCCCTGGCTACATTCCCTCTACAGTCTTAGATACTTCACATGGATAGTTATTTCACCTGATTTGCCTCCTCCTAGTTCAGATGCTTGTAACTAAAAGGTAATCTAGGAAGAATCTGGTTGAAAATATACCCACAGGTTTAACTGCTTGGTCTTTTAGTTTGCTATCCCCCATCTAATCATTAAATCACTGCTGCAGCTTATACAAACAGCTCTCCAGAAATGACCTGGCTTAGCCACAAAAACTGAACTTGTCCTTAAATCATCACTCTGGCATCACAAAAATCTCTGCAATGTGACTTCAGAGGTAGATGGAGGCTTTGGAAGAAAGAAGTTGTTCACAATTCACTGCTCAGACATATCTCACAATGGCTGGTGTGGCTTTGAACAGAGCCACAACACCATGATCGTGTCTGAAAGGAACAGCAGCTTCCCGAGCCTGGGCTGTGCAGTGGTTGTCCCTCCAACATCCCTTCACCTCTCAGTCCTCTGGCTGGCACACAATTTTCTGAGTCACTGGTGCTTGTGCATCTTGCCCTTGCACAGTGATTATCATTTCTCAGATCATCAGTAGTCTTTCCTCTCCTGCTGCCTGTATGTCTTAAAATAGCCAGTAGAGCTCTGCACCCTGCGGAGAGGATGACTTTGCTCCTAAACTATCTCTGGGGCATACAGGTAAAGAAACACAGTAATGAGTGTCTAAACAAGAGTTCTCACAATAACCTTTTCAGGTTACTGTATTTCTTTTTTTGGTTGTTGTAGTGTGGAGGTGAGTGTGCTCATCTTTTGAAATATATCAAGCTTTGACTAACTTGGGTAAGAACAACCAAAATGCTCTGGCCTTACTATCTCCTGGACAGTGGTTGGGACTGATAATCTCACTGATCTCAGCTCTTGTGGCACCAGGTACTCAGAATTTCTCAAAAAATTAAGTACCAGTTGAAATTAGCTGTTTAAGTCTTGTCCAGATTTGCAGAGGAGAACACTAACAGGGAGAGTTAAAACATTGGAAAGTTTTACAGAGACCCACCTTGTGCCTGGAAGCACTGAGTATAAATTCCACAAAGCAAAAAGATTTGACTAGCTATTCCCCCAGCATCACTTCACAGAACAGCATTTCTGTTTACCCTAACTCACCCATACTTTTTCAGGCAACACACTGTACTCTTCCCCAAAAATGGTTGGTTCCTAAAATACTCTTTAGAGTAGCTGCAGGTCCCTTTGTATTGCATCTCACTGGTGAATTAAATTCTCACCACTTTATGCTCCTGCATGCCAGAAAATGTATTTAGGGTGCTTGAATGTCAATTATCAAAAGTATTTTCACAGGGCTCTACAGGCTATATTCATTAAAATACCTTCAGTGTTCAGTGTGAAAAAAAAAAAAAAAAAAATATATATATATATATATCTCCCCTATAATAAAGATCCACCCTTGTAAAGCTGTTGTGGAAAAATATTAGACATGAACAAAAAATGTTTCTGATAGAGGAAAAAATAAGTACGTGAGTATCTGGGAAGTACAGCTTTGTTATTAAAACACAGGGCTAGGAGATGGATGACAGCATTGTATTTCCAGCCTGACACAAATTTCCCAAACGACCACAGACAAATTGCTTGCAGCTTATTTTTTAAACTGATCTGCAATTTTTGGGTGACACTTTCTGAAGACTGACCCTTCCTCTTGGCTCCAGGAGGACCTGTGCTGCCTTGAATCCTGGAAACCTGAGGCCAAGGCTGTATTTGCCTGTACTGGTCTGAAAGATCAGTCTCCAGAGGGGGCTCTGGCACAGCGTGCCCAGTCTCCTGCCCACCACAGTCCTGGTGGCTGAGTCCAGGCTGCTGGCTGACAGCCTGCCTGGGCAGTTCTGCCAGGATGGGTTAGACATCCTCCTGCTCTGTCTGGCTGGGCCTGTCAAAACAGATCTGTTGGCTTTACTTCATGTTCAACCAGCCTGATGTACCTGACACTGCTGAGTGCCAAGGCTCAGAGCTCCAGCACAGCATCATCCCAGCTCATATGCATGCCATAGCAGGGAGTCCAACATGGCTGTTTTGTAGGGAAAGGCCTGAACAGTGATAATCCTAAACTGAGGTCATTCTGCTGTAGATTGGATCTTATTAAGTGGTTAAAAACAAAGTAAACGGTCACTGGTATCACAGTATAATACAGTCATCAAGGCTGAAAAAGCCCTCTAAGATCATCTGGACCAACCATTAATCCAGCACTGCCAAGTCCACCACTAAACCATGTCCCTAAACTCCACTTCTCACTTTTTCTGAACACTTCCAGGGATGGTGATTCTACCACTTCCCTAGGGAGTATGTTCCAATGATTGAACACTCTTTGACTGAAGAGATTTTTTTCTAATATCCAATCTTAACCTTGAGATCTTTACCTCTTGATGGGTTACTTGGGAGAAAAGACTGACCCCCACCTCACTACAACTTCCTTTTCAGGTAGTTGTAGAGAGTAATTAGATCTCCTCTGAACTTTCTTTTCTCCAGATAAAACACCCCCAGTTCCCTCAGCTGTTTGTCATAATGCTTGTGCTCCAGAACCTTTCCCACCTCTATTGCCCTTCTCTGGTCATGCTCCAGCACCTCCATGTCTTTCAACTGGACATTCAAATTTAAAGATGGTTTCCAACGTTGGTCAGTGTCTTGGTTCCCTCCCTGGTACAAGGATGTTGATCTCAGTAATAAACTTGCAGTGTGTGACAACAACCACTCATGTTTGTAAAGTATTCAAATAACAAAGAGCTCCAGAAACAACTCCCAGGAGAAAGTGAGTAATGCTATATTAAGGACAGGGTTCAAAGACAGGCAGTAAGGCACAGGATCCTTCCACAACAATAAGTATAGAAGAGATTATTGACTAGCTGCTCACTAATTGAGCATCATCCTTTCTGGGTACTAAATGAAGCAGGGGACTAGAGGAAACAACATTTGCAATTATAGTCTGTCTTCAATTGCATATTCATGGAGAGGCCTGAATTAACACAGCACGAATGGTACTAGTGCTGACATTTCCTTAGTTGAATGCTAAGTTTCAAATACTTTTCTAACATACTTTTTTCTCTTCCAGTCTTGTACTTCACAGCATTATTTGGGGCAAAGGAAATGGAAACAGAACAGAGATAGCAAATGCTTCCTCCTATTCTCAAACAGCAATTCTCCTCCACTTTACACTGGTGGGAAATGCAGATCTCACACACATGAGAATGGGGCCCTTGGCATCAACACTGGGAAGCCAAAAACTGGGGTCTCCCAGAATCACAGTTCATAATTTTGTGTTAGGACTTGACTGTGCCTTTGTTTTCCTATTTACACAATAACAACGCAGACTGAATGTTCCTGAGGGATTTTCAAGGTTTGATGGCACCATTCATTAAGAACCTGGGAAGAGCAAGTTTGCAGTTTGCACTAGAACACCTGATGCCTTAGTCCTCCGACAACTGTAATTGCCATTGATTGACTGGTCACATTACCCCAGTGCATGAAGCCCTGCACACAGTTGCCAGAATATGAAAGGGCAGCACAAGTTGTAGAGAGAGGATATGGTTTTGTTACAAGTAGAAAAATCCCTCTTAGACAACACTCTAACATGCTACCGTTGACCACAGCCAAGGAAAAAAATAATGCACTGGTGTCAAATATTTATATATTTCAGCTCAAAAATACCCTCCGGGAAGAGCAGGAGAGAAAAGAAGTGAGAAGGCAACAACCTAAGAAAGGAGGAGATCATTTATAAGAGATGGAGAGTTCATATATCTGTAGGAATGAATAGACCCAGTCAAACGGTCCCTGTGACATAGCACAATAGTCCATTGTCTCAGTGTTGATAAATCAGCCTCTCAGCCTGTGCTTCGAGAGCCAGATGTTCATTATTACACACTGTTCTGTGCTCCCTCTTGCATTTCCTCACCGGCCCCATTCTGTGCTGTGCACAGGAGATGCTGCCACTCCCACCTGGATAAAACCATGGTGGAGACTGACCCTGAAGGGGCACTTTAGGTACCACCTGTTTGACAGTGGTGATTTCAGATCCACACAGCATTTCATCGCACAGTATTAAATTCTGACTCCCACTGGTGCCCATCACAGTGCACTAAACCTACTCAGTGCTCACACATGCAGCCAGGACAGAGCTCTCCTTCCCATGTTTGCCCCGTGTATTGGGTTTGCAAGGTTTGGTAGTGGGGCAGCTACAGGTGGCTTCTGTGAGAAGCTGCTAGAAGCTTCCCCCATGTCTGACAGAGCCAATGCCAGCCAACTCCATGACGGATGGACTAGACAGAGAAAATAGGGAGTGAGGTTAAGCTCAGGAAGAAGGGAGGGGTGGTGGAAAGATGTTTTAAGATTTAGGTTTTATTTCTCATTATCCTGCTCTGATTTGACTGTTCGTAAGTTAAATTGATTTTCTCCAGGTTGAGCCTGTTTTGCCTGTGACAACAATGGGTGAGTGATCCCTCCCTGTCTTTACCTTGACCCATGAGCCTTTTGATATGATTCCCCTCTCCTGTCCATTTGAGGAGGGGGAGTGACAAAGGGGCTTTGGTGGGCACCTGGCATCTAATCAGGGTCAATTCACCATACCTTAACAGACCAGTCTGCACAGTGAGGACTTCTAGATCCTTGCTCCAGTTAATAGGATTGCCCCCTTCTTGATTGCAGCAAGATCACTGTGGCCTGCAGTTTTCTCTTCACGGAAATCTCCAGTTGAGAGCCATACTCTGATGAGTACAGAAACCATATGATTTTCGTTACAAAAAGGTTTATAATTTTAAAGCACTTTAGTGCTTGAGTGATGTTCAGCATCATAAAGACATAAATGGTTTGATGTGCTACAAAACATGCAAAAAGCCAGCAAAAGATTTCCCCCAAGTGTAGGCTGTGCTCTCCACTTGCCTGCCTGCAAATCAACTGCAGAATATAAGGGGGGTACAGGTAGTTTTAACTACACCTGGGCCCAGAGGTCAGAGTTTGGATCTGAACTTCTCAAAGGGCACTGTCTGCTGAAGCAGATTTAGTGCTGTTTGAAAATCTGGGCTGTTGATTATGGACAACTTTTAGGATTTCCCTTCCCCTAGGAAGGGTGTTAGATACCATGATCCTTTCCCCTTTAAGGGTAACAAGGTTAAAAATGCCCCTAAGAATCCTTCATTGAAGCAGGCTAACCTGGGATATAAAAATGGTAAATCCAAGCAGTTCTAGGCACAGGTTATTTTTTTATCTTCAGTGTTTTACTCAGCTTGGGCAATGAGCAGAGAACAATCCATTTGTATTGGCTCCAAGTCAGCTTCTTCCTCTGCTGGCAGAGGGAAGGTGATGTGTGCATTACAAGACACAACATAAAACTCTGGCTAGGAGAGCCAGGGCTGGTAACCCAGAGGAGACCAAGAACTTTCTGAATAACTACCTGTCTCAAATACTGGCTACCTGCTGTCACAGAGAACAAATATTTTGCCAGTGTCCTTTGTGGGAGAGAGCTGGAGGGTGACAGGATAATACAAGGAAGCCCTCAAGAGGCCCTGCAGTCATACCTGTACCACACCTGTATACAGGCAGGACCTTCAACTGCCCCTAATAGATGGCTTTTGTTCAAAAAATCCTGTTCTGGGAAGGTGACAGCCTCCCCAAGCAATCTGCTCAGTGTTCCTCTAGCCTTCTGTTGAAAAGTCAGGTGAGGATGTCAGACTTGCATTATCCCATTCCCAGATTTTCCTCCTGCCCTTTGCAGCTCACTCTCTAACATACTTCATGTTTGCTCACTAGACTGTTGGACCTGAAAGATTCTTGTTCATTTATCTGTCTGTTGCAGAGAAATAAATTACTCTTTTCCTCTGACCCCTTGATTCTTCCTTCCTGCTGTCATGGGGCAGTAGGGCTGGATTCTGGTTGGATCACCTATGCAGGAGAAATTGTGTCTGTGATCTCAGATCCTCAAGCACACTTCAGTCCTGCCAGGCTCTTACTCAGTGATGCTTTCAAAAAAAAAAAAAGGTGCCCAGAGGGAAAATAAAAGCCCCCAAAGAAGTGGCATGAGCTGGTGGCAGGCATATGCCTCTCCGTGGTAAGACCCCATACAAAATATGAGCCAAAGTTCTCATGCAGGCAGTGCTTGGCTGAAGGTGAACATTAATGCAATGAGGTCTGGCCATGCAGAGTATCTGTGGCAGCATGTGAAAAATTGTGATTTACCAGGCAAGAGAAATAGAAAACAAATTTCGTGCTGCAGGTAAGAACAAACTGAAACAAAATGCTGCCTGGGTTCAGAGATCAGAAGCTCTGAAGAGCTGATATTATTAAAGGAAGATGGTGCACTTGGGATTAACTGTCTCATTTAAAAGATTAACAATGAAAAAAAGTATTAGTTATAATATATGGGTCGGAATACATCCATCCTCTAAATGATAAGAAGAGAGATGATATTCCCAAAATTCATGCCACATTTGGCTGTAACTGAGGAGGAACTGGGGATTGCTCCAGAGCATATGGACCAAGGGTTTGCTCCACTGCACATCCTCTTGTGATGCCACAGGCTATGATGAAGTGTCTAAAAACATTTGTGAACAGAAAAATGATATGTGTCTGATGTGGCTGTGTCCTACTGCTTCTGCTTTGAAAAAGGATTTGCAAAGTAATCCTGTTGTTTCTAATGCTTCCCACTCCCTGCACACAGCACGTCACTTACATTTCCATCTTTTTTGAGTCCTGATTTGTTCAAAGGCAAATGTGTAGCACTGTGGAGGTTTTCTTCCTTGTGTTCAATGGCATTTTCCATGGAACAGCATAACACCTGGATTAATTTGAAAGTAGTCACAGAGAGACATTCCAAGAATCCCACACAGAAAGGGAGGTCTCTATACCTGGAACAAACTGGAAAGCAGCTTTCCCAAATCTGGGCTCTGCTCTGGGCTCACATCCTACCTGACAGCTCTTCTGCCTAGCAAACAGTCCTAGAAGTGAGAATGAAGCAGAGTCACCACTGAAGTGCTGAGAAAGAAAATAGAGGAAAAGCAACAAAGCCAAATGAAACAGGAAAGGAAAAAAATTGCTTTTAGGGGCAGCACCCCAGAGCAAATACCAGCTCTGAACTAACACTCTCACTCCTGGAACTCAGAGAAGAACAGTGTGGCTGCCAAGCTACCAGGCCTTTCTCCAGGGTACTGCCAGGTTTTGGACACCTCTAGTCCACTCAGCAGCTCAATTTTCCCTGGAGAGGCAGATCCTCCAGCTGCCCTTGTGCTGTGCTCCAAGCCCACCTCCATATTGTACAGCCTAAACCTACCTCTAATTCTTCTTTGGATGCTGCTCTACATGTTTCTACAGTCCTCTCTGAGTGCCAAACCTCTTCAATTCCTACACCTGGCAGCACATTGCTGCTCCTCCCCACCAAAGTTCATGAACCACACTTCGTACATCTCAGTCTTTTCCATTTCCTATAGAAACTGGTTCCTTTGGGCCTGTTTTTGTTGGCACTTGCCTCTGTGCTTCTCACCTGCTGCTCAGCACACACACATGCTGCAGGTTTAAGAGCAGCAAAGCCCTGAGAAAGAAAGGACTGACTGTGTCCACAGCCATGCTGCTGAATGCCCTGGGCTTGAGGGGATAATCAGAGAATCACAGGATGGTTTGGGTTGGAAAGGACCTTAAAGATCATCTAGTTGCCACCCCCCTGCCATGGGGAGGGGTGACATCCACTAGATCAGATTGCTCAGGGCTCCATCTAACCTAGTCTTGAACACTTTCAGGGATGGGGAATACTAGAAGGAGCAGGAAGCTGGCTGCTCAGCCTGCTGAGGTTTGTCACAGCAAGGGGAATTCCTTGCTGCTGGCAGACCCAGCCCTGTGCTCCTCTCTACGGTTTCCCACAGACACAGGGCTGGGTCAGGTGCCCGTGATAGGTCAGGGTTTCAGCCCTGGATACGTGTGTTTTTTTGGGAGAGGAGAGGCTGCTCCTGGCTCGCCCAAGATGGGGTGAGTAATTGGAAAAGGCCTGTCTGCCTAAGCAACATCAATGTAGCACCTGGGAAATGTGCCTGAGTAACCTGGCAATACCTGGGGAGAGGGGTCTCCCGAGCAATGTGCCAACAAATGCACATCATAGCAAAGTCTGCAGACTCTCCTTGACAGTACGTCAGGGAAAAAAGCAGGAGCTAATGGTGAATATATCAGGAGCTGGGAAACACTGGTGTGATTGCATTCAGTTATCAAATGGTCAAAAAATTCTCTGAGGAAAGCAATTTTTCGCTGCTTTCTTGTTTTCCACTACCCTGACTGCCTTTACCTGCAACCTGGAGACTGAGAAGCCCACTGGATGCTGTTCAAGAGCATAAATGCCTCCTATCCTCAAAAAGTGACTTTGCACAACTATCTTTAGACCTGCTCTTATCAGAATCAAAACCAGAGACATTTCCCAGCATTGGGCAAACAAAGTCCCTTTCACATTTTGAAGGCAGGGTGGCTCCAGACAGCAGCAGGCCTCAACACAGCTTTCCCAGAGCTGCCACCCTGGAACTCAGCATGTGGCTACGCAAAGTCTGTAAGACACAATGAGGGGGGAGTGCGACCAAGATTTGGGTGATGTGATGGGTGATGTGAGTTCTCTCCTGTCTCTGTCATTGAGTCAGTCTATCATCTTGCATGTATTACTTTGTAATTTATCTTTTCCAGCTGCCTTTCTATTGAGTAAATTTGGGTAGCTTGAGGATTGTCTCTGGCTGACTCTGTGCAATCAGCAGCAGCTAGGACCTTGTTAGAGAGCTGTGACACTTGCTGCAGGTTTTCTCCCTCAATAATGTAGAAAAATTGGATCTCCAGAGACAGACACATGCAAACATGAGCTATATATGCACACATAATCATAGACACTGAGGTGTTGGAGTGGGTCCAGAGAAGAGCAACAAGGCTGGTGAAGGGACTGGAGCACAAGTCCTGTGGGGAGAGGCTGAGGGAGCTGGGG
>JAWWEV010000134.1:65289549-65365901 GCA_035583235.1 Hafferia zeledoni
GGACCAAGGGTTGGACTTGATGATCTCGGAGGTCTTTTCCAACCCAATTGATTCTATGATTCTATGATTCTATGATTCTGTGACACAACCCACAGGCATGAAGATGGAAGGGAAATACCACTAAATATCACATCACAGGTTTTCATGAGTTCCCTCTCAGGCAATGAAAAGCTAGAGGGAATTTCCCATCAGAGGCAGCCCAGAGGCTTTCTCTCTTTGAAATTCCTTGCAGGGTGCTACAAGAGGAGACACTTCACTGGATGAGCATGACAGAGCTATTTCACTTGAAAAGGTCCATTGTAAAATTAACATCCCCACTTTGGAATGTCATTTACAACCGAGTGGTAAGGAACTTTTTGAGTGTCCTTGCAAATGTACTTCTGCCTTCCAGCTCTCTTACTAATCATAGTGTCACACTGGTGGCAGACAAAAGACGAATTCAGAACCTCAAAGCTTAGACAAGAAATTTTGAAGCAAACCTGGGTTTTGTTATGACACCTCTTTGTTGAACTATACTGGAAACAGTACGTACAATCTCTACCATACCCAATGTGCCACTGTTGGCTGCTGGAGCACCAAATCGAGCTGTTTGTTCTTGTAGCCTGAGACCATTTTGAGAAGATGACTATGCAAATGAAGCACAGGTCCAAGGGCAGAGTCCTGAGGGCCCAGAGCCCTCAGGCACAGTTCCAGCTGCTGGCACAGAGTTACCTGGGACAAATCAGGCTCTGCCATCTGCCACAGAGACCTGCAGAGCTGAGCTGGAAGATGAGGGAGAAAGATGTCAGAAGGACTTTCTTCTGCAGGCCCCAGGGAACTCATGCAAGCTGCAAAAACCATTTGAAGCTTCTTTTTCTTAGGTGTTTGAAAAGGAGACAGAGTGTTTTTGAGGGTCACAGGAGGAACAGGAAAACGCATTGGAACATGCTGCTTGGAGTTACAGTCCTGAGAAACAGCTCAGCCATGGAATGATATCTTCATTAGGGTCAATGTCCCCTAGAAACAGGATGACAGCACACACTTGTCTCAGTGAAAAACATTCCAGGGTAGCTGCAGATTCAGACTTGTACTCTGTTGCAAAGATGTACTTGCTGCTCACACAACCGTCCTTTTTAGGGGAAACTCAGTTTCTACAGGTATAAAGATCCTTCTTTTGCTGAAAGGTTAGAACAGTTCCCAAGCACAGCAAGCTCTGCCAGCAAGAGGACTTGTCTGCCTCCTCAGGTATGTCTGCATGCAGGCTTCTGTTATTAAAAAGGAAAAGCAAAGCCCTACCAATGCTGTGCCACAGCCAGACATTTCTGGAGCTGATCTGTTCTGATATGGGCACAGCAGCCTTGCTCACACCAGGGTTACAGCTGGGTTTTGGGCTGGTGTAATTGCTGTGCAGAGGAGGCTCTGTATGAACCAATGGCTGAGTGGTTGTGACATTCCTGCATCAGGTGCAGGAGCTGCATCGCTTGTGCTAAAGTAGGTTGTCCCTGACTGCCAACCTGGGCCAAAATGCTCCCCCTTGTATGCTTAGTCTTCTATTAGGATAAAACTGTCTGAGAGCTGTGCCCATATGTTTCCCTGCCGTATGGGATTAGCTACATTGGTATAAAACAGCTTTATACCAGGCTAATGTGCTCCATTCTGCCTTTTAAAGTAGTTAAAGCAATAGACTTCTATGCACAGGCAAGACTTGACTTTCTTTTCCTGCTTGGAAGGTTTTATTCACAGCTATAAAGGCCAGACATTTTATCTTTTTTTTTTTTTCTTTTTCCCTTCTCCATTGTTTAATGAAAGTCTGAGTCCAGGAGAAGAACCTCAGCAGCTACACAACTGCACTGTGCATGGGGACAGAAGTATTTCATGTTTTTGATCAGCTAGGAATTATATTAAAGGAGTCTTTTCCTCATTAAAATTGGTTTGTCCAGTACCCACAGCTCCCAGTGGCTGGCAGTTGACTGTGCATGGCATTTTTTTATTCATGAGTTAATACCAGAAACTGCCTCTGAGCAAAATCTAACATTGGGCACAGCCTCAAGGCACATCACAGTGTTCTTCCACCCATTCCAATTTTCCCAGTGTAGCCATCACTCACATACCCAGATTTGCATCCAGAACTAAGACAGACACAAATCTGATTGGAATAAATCTAGCTGAGGACTAAACCTAGTGGAGGGAGCAAAGTTGGCCAGCTGCAGCTGGTGTGGTGGTTGTATTTTTGTTACTGGCCATTGTTATGCCCATGAATTTGGATCAATTCCCTCCCCTTCATTTTTACTTCTTGAGAATCTGCAGTGTCCATATGGACTGCCACAGTTTTGCTCTGAAACCTTGTCAGGCTGAAAGAAGGAGGCAAGAAACAGTTTTTTTAATTAGCTGGACTTCTGATTTTTTGGGATGAGAAAAATGAGTTTTTTCCTGGTGACCTTTCAGAGACCTGGACTGCATGCCACCAGAGGGAGACCTTGGATGGGGAGGACTGGAAAGGGTACTGCTGGAGCTGCCAGCCCCTGTGGGCACGGCAGAGAAGAAAGACATGGTTTCATGTGGTAGAAGGTGGAGTTGAAATCACTAAATCACAGAATCAGAGAATCACAGAATGGTTAAGGTTGGAAAGGACACATGGTGGGTTCATCTGGTACAACCTCCCTGCTCAAGCAGGGTCATCCTAGAGCACATGGCACAGGATTTTGTCCAGATGGTTCTGGAATATCTTCAGAGATGGAGACTCCACAGCCTCTCTGAGCATTCTGTTCCAGTGCTTGGTCACCTGCACAGGAAAGAAGTTCTTCCTCATATTCAAGTGGGACTTCCTGTGCATCAGTTTCTGCCTGTTGCCTCTTGTCTTATTGCTCAGTACTACTGAGAACAGCCTGGCTTCATCCTCTGGGCACCCTCCCTTCAGAGACTTACATATAAGTTATGAGAAGTAGGAGGAGCCAGCAGCTGAAAGGGAAAGCCAGAGGGAGCAGCAAAAAGAAAATGTCCAGCAGACTTGGCTAGGGAGGGAGTGACCCCTGAGTTACTGGCTCTAGGAAAGGCCTGTGGGATGGCAGGGCATCTCTGCCCCACAGCCTGCTCTGGAATGGGGGGGTTGAAGCCTGGAAAGTCTCAATCCTCTTGAGTCAACAGAGTCAATTCTCTACTTGTCCTCTCCTGTGTGGGACCTCTGTGTTGGAGCCACTCACAAAGAGGGACTACCTGTAGTAGCCATGTCTCCTTCTCTCTCTTACCTCCACTCTGCCACCCCCTCTCCAACAACACAGCATTTTGGCAGGCCTATTTGTTCAATTTTGAGGAGGGAGGATGAGCTGGCTCTTTCCCTGCCCCACTCAGCTTCTCATCAGGGATGCAGCCAGGTCTCCATGGGGACGAGGATGGAGCTCTGCAGTGGTAGCCAGCCCAGCCACAGCCCAGCAGAAGGTCACACTTCCACACTGAGAACCCTCAAGCTGCAGACTACATTTCCAAGTCTTTGTCTGTATGAAGGGAGCCTTAGGAGCAGGACTGGGGAACATGCAGGCTGAAGGCAGCCCAGGTATTTTGTGTTTGATCGTTTTCAAAGACACCATCCCCGCTGATTATCTCCTAATTCAGTGAGAGATTACACAGTGGGCCCAGGATACTGTGACCTTTTGAATGTATGTACAAATTTACAAGTTGAATGATGATATTTTCTTCCTAATACAAAGTAGAATTTAGAGACAAATACAGAAGATCTTCTATTTCAGACACATTTAAAACTTGCTTGGTGTTTATGTGTGGAGTCAATGAAGTTGTTAATACTCACGCCAGCTTTGAATTGACTACCAAGTCTAAACTGACCAATAAGACTAGAAACTTTGACAACTCCTTAATGACGTGTAACCACACAATGGTACTACAAAATCACAGAAGTCCATTCAGAAGGGGTGACGTCTGAAGAGCAGCAACTGGAACAACACAGCACTAAGAAAATATGCTGTCACAGTCTCCCATAGAGCTAGACACAAAAACCTTATAAAAGCCTGCTAATATATGGGATGAAAGGAGACATGAAAGAAAGTTCAGACTACAGTGGACATGCTAAAAATAGAGAGAAGAAAAAAAGAGACGTTCCTAGACCACGCTAGGTAGCTAAGCAACTAACCTACAAGGTGTTAAACTCAATTCCCCCCAAATTCCTCCAAGAACTGAACTGAACTGTTACAACTGATATTAATCCTGAGTCACTGAGCAAAATCACTGATAGAAAGAAGAGATAGAAAGAGAAAATAGCCCTTAGCAAATCTTTTATATAAGGACCTCAAAACTCTGTAATGAATCAGGGAAGGAGAAAAATCTATGCAAGGAAAGAAATAACAGAGATGAAGTCTAAAACAAATTGTGTCAAAGCCCAGGTGAATAAATTTTCAACTCCTACAGCCATCCTCCAGAGAAGACAGTGAAAGGACTACAAATGCCCTTTTGGAAAACCAGATCAGCCCATTACCTCAGGAGATTACTTAAAACAGTTTGTTTGTTTTGTTGTGAAAAGAAATGAAAAAGTTATGAGAAATAATTGCCAGTTTCTTCAGACTCTAAGGTATCTTCTCCCAGAGGCAGGTTTTAACACATTTTTAGAATGTACTTCCCTTCCAGAGCTCCTCTGCCTCGGAGCAAGCACTGCCCACAGGTCACTGTTTCCCAGTGCGTCCCAGCACGCGTTGGTTGTGTGTGAATCCACAGCCTCCCGGTTTGCCCCGAGCAGTGGGAAGAGCAGGACACAAGAGGAAGGCTGACTTACCATCTTTCAAGGCTAAAATTTGGCAGTCTCAGCTAGAGTACTGACAAGCATATCCTGTGCTGACTAAATGTGACACTGGCTGGAAATTTTTGCTTAAAAGATGCTGCTCTAAGCAGGTTTAAGCTATTACTTGCCATGCCATTGCACAACCCTGCAGGAGGTCTTTGCAGGCAAACTGAGCTCATTTAAGGTGGTGTGTGTGCGTGTGCACTATAGAGCCAGAGGAAAATCCTTGCCTCAACTTGCAGCAAGTAAAGGAATACATTCCCTGAAACCAGCAAAAATTCTGTTACGTCCAAACAGATATTTAAAATGTGACGTTTTACTCAAAAGGACACACATGGTGAAGGTGAATTTTCAAAAATAACACAGAGAGCTCTGTAATTTCTCATATATGTGATGACAACTTTGTGTTTATTTAACATTTTATGAAGAAGCCAAATTCCAGATGTGCAAACACTTTGGCCAAACCACAAAAGCGCAGAGGAGGTCAAAGATACATCATTAACTGCATTAAATATTCCAAGCATCAGCCCCTGAATTTAATATTTCACAAACCGTTAATTTATTTTATGAGGATCTGTAAAACACCTTTATTTCTATCCTACTGCCAGTAGCGAATTTTTTACCAAATTGTGTATAGTAAATCTGGTTAATGTAAATAAAGACATATATTTGCCTGAAGCCAGGAAAATAATAGGATCAGATTATAGCTACTGCCAAGTGGTGTAGCTCTGGTGGCTTTGCTTCTGCTCTGCAGTTGACATTCAGCTTGTAGAATGAGACATTGACATTTAGACATCTATAGGTGTGCATTGAATCTTCTATTTCAGTCTGTGGAGATTCAATCAACACTGATGGATGGGCGAATGGTGCTTTGAACTCCACTCTCTATAGGGAGTAGAGCTCCACTAATGAACCCCTGGGCACCCAGATCAAGTTATCTTACTTCATGAACAGATCTTCCCCCAGTGAGGGTCTGACCCATAGACTGAGGAATATAGACAGAATCCTGGTGGGACAGATCTGTGCCTCCTGCCCTCTCATTGGCATGGCCAGTGCTTCACCTTCAAAAGAAAGGGGCATAACTCCTACCTGTACAGGAAGCCGTTGTTCCACTCTCTGGACCATGAGCTTGCATCTCTCATCCTGTTCTCTTTTTCCAGATATTCCTATCAATTACTTCAACAGTCTCTCCTGCCAAGTGTCACAATCTTTTGGCTTTGGAATTGTTTTTTCCTCTTCTTTGTGGAGTTGACTGAATGCTGAGTGCCTGGGAAGATGCTTCTTCTAAAAATGACTCTGTCAGCAAGGTAAATCAGACTTTAGTTTGAGCCAGTAAAGTATTAAATAAAAAATCTGGTGTGATTTGCAATTCCATGTTCAGTGTTTACAATCATGTGCTGGAATTAGCAGTACCAAAGTGCTGGCAGAGTGACTTTCTGCCTCTGTTGTAACCTGAAGAGAGATGTTTTCTTCTTCACGGAGATGCAGCACTTGCTAAAGGTTTATTTTGCTTGGAGTTTTACTTTTCTCACTTTATTTATTTATCTTCTTGCCCTCAACTGGCCTGATGCTCTTTGAAGGTACCTGTTAGATTCATCCCTTTCTTTTACAGGTTATTCCACTTCTATGAGATATTTGAAGATGGGCCTTTTCCTCTAAATAAGTGGGGTTTGTGCCACTGCTTTTTTTCCCCTTTGATGTCACAATGACAGCTTTGCTCCCAGGTGCCTGGTCTGTTCAGCCTCCCTGCATGCTCAGTGCCAGCAGTGAGCAGGATTACTGCTCCTTCTTATCACCATCAAAGCTGCTTTTCTAACTGTGATGGGCATGAACTTGAGTGAGGAATGGAGGGGACAGGCAAGCAAAGATATTTATCGATGGGGTACCTGCTCTTTCAATTAAAGTCACCATTCCTTCAGACTGCTGGGTCAGCTAAATTAAAGAAGAGGAAGAACCTGTGCAAAGAAACTCTATTTTAAATCTCAGATCACAGAGTAGTTCTTCAACAAAATATATGAGGACAGATTTTGGGGGTGGGGGGGAAAGATGTAAGATACACAAGTTTTTTTCACCCTTATGGCTGTAAACAGAAATAAGGTACATGTCCCCAGATACCTGTTGTATCTGCAGCTACTGCTGATGCACAAACCCATGTCACCTAAGGAAGTGTCAATATGTTTGTTCAGACTGTACAATTGCTGGAGAAACAGATTCTTCAAAACTCTTTGCATGAAATCTCTGTCCTACTGGCAATCCCAATATTAGGTTGAAGGGGTTGGGTTTGGAATGCTTTAATTAGAGGAGAAAAATGGGAGGAACTACTAAACTACTAGTACTAGTAAACAAGGAAGTCCCTGAATAAATCTTTTGGGGCACAAGGCTTTAGGCTAACAAAAGTTCGATTGCAGACATAATATCCCATTTCCACCAAAGTGTTCTGCATTTAAGGATTTTGGCTCATCCAAGGTCCACTAAAGCCAGCAAAAACACTTCCATCTTTTTCCATGTGCTTTAGGTCAGGAACTTTCTGAGGAAGATGTATAACAAATCTAGCACATTGAAAGCAACAGACACATTTCTGGCTTTGCAGAAAATCAAGCTACGGAGGGAAAACAGGCAGGAGAGTCAATAATTTTTGTGGGTTTTAGCAATGATATATGACTGAAGACTAATCCTTTTTCATGCCTAATAATATTGGTTCATGATGCCCTTGCCTTGCCACTGTTTGTAGTACTTGTTGTCTCTTGTCTCACTGTGAGCTCCTTTGGAGCAAGGATTGTCTTTCTGTTCTGATTCTGTATGGCTGCTGCTGCATGTGGCCTAAGGGTTCCCAGCCAAGATGCTACTGCAGCATAAATAACCAACCAATAAATAATG
Organism: Hafferia zeledoni; assembly: GCA_035583235.1. Taxonomy (NCBI): domain Eukaryota; kingdom Metazoa; phylum Chordata; class Aves; order Passeriformes; family Thamnophilidae; genus Hafferia; species Hafferia zeledoni. Next base: position 65,297,189 of record JAWWEV010000134.1, read on the forward strand.
ACAGTACCCCTTGTAAAGACAGTAAGCAAAAGTGCCAAACTTCTCACAGATTTTGGCTGGCTTGAACACTCTTTATAGTCCTCCTCTGTGCCCTTCTCAGCTGCACAGAGCCAAAGGACTCCACGACTTTGTCCCAGCCCTTGCTAAAATGCTGGTGGGAAGCACTGAGCCAAGGCACTCAGCATGTTTCAAAAGATACCCAGTCCCTTGCAGGATGTGGCCCTGATGCATTGCAACTGTATCATTATCAAGGACCGTAAAGCTGTTACCAAGTCATGTATACTGAATTGTCCCTGTGTAAGAAAAATGGGAAATTATACATACCATGCCATGAAGCACCTCATTTTGAGACATTTTATTCCAGTAGCTTGCAGTTCTCCTGACTGCTTTGTACAGATTTTGTGGACAGCAAGAACAACTGTTCTTCTGGCATGATCTGGAGCTAATTCATCAAAAAGTAACAAGTATTCCATCACTGGCTCCCTGTCCTCTTTCTGTAGGCATTCTGCCATTCTAGTTAGGTATCCTGGCATCTTGTTCTGGAGCATCCAGCAAACCTCTTCCCAAGTGCTGTCTGAGGGCTCCTGCTCCATGCTCTCAAGCACACTGTTGCCTGGACAACATGTTACAGCTCTCTGCACAGGCATCAACATCCATACACATGGACAAATGAGACTGTGTCACCAAGATCACCTTCCATGGCTGTAACAGCAAAGGCCCCAAACTGCTAATTAAAAATAGATCAGAAGAGAGAGGAGCCAGCAGGCTTTGAGCCTCATCAGAAATGTATGAAGCAAAGACTTTGGATGACATCAGGAAGCGCTGACTAAGTGATCCAGTCCCCAGGACTCTCACTAATACGACAACCGCTGACTGAGACTGACTGCTAGGACTAATTAAGCCGACTAGCTGTGAAGTGGCCATGAGATTAAAAATTCCCTGTGAGGTCGATAATTGAAGCCCGGCAGGTCTTTGTGGAAGGGATGCCCTTTCAAAGGGCTGACATTGAGGTCCGCGTCGAAGGCAAAATGCCATCTAAGAGAGACGGGAGATCCTCTTAGAAGACGTGAGTGGAGGGTTGAGCTCGGCGGGTGATGCTCGGCCCCGCGGCAGAGCCGACGACCAGGATGTGCCGGTGGGACAGGGATGTGCTGGTGGGACCGGAATGTGCCAGTGGGACAGGGATGTGTCAGTGCGACTGGGATGTGCCGATGGGAAGGGATGTGTCAGTGCGACTGGGATGTGCCGATGGGACTGGGATGTGCCGATGGGAAGGGATGTGTCGGTGGGACAGGGATGTGCCGATGGGAAGGGATGTGTCGGTGGGAAGGGATGTGTCGGTGGCACGGCCTCTCTGCCGGGCGGTGCGGTGGCACTTCCAGCGCGCTGCCAGCAGGTGGCGGTGCGGGACCCGAGACAGCGGCGCTTGGGAATCGTCCCACTATCCTGAACAATAACTTATGGGATTGCGGTAGGAAAGAGAGACTCCCAGCCGCTGGAAGCACCCTGGCCACTGGAAGGACTCCTCAGGCCAGATTTTCTATAGCCCCACTTAAATATCCAAACACATTAATTGTAGATACTTCCATTCTAGAATATGGTTTGATTTTTCTTCATTTAAAGAATAAAATCAATGAGTCAGGTTAATTTTTCTCACTCATCTCCCTTTCAGATCCTCACCACCACAAGAGAGCATGAGGGCATTGATTTGAAAATAAGTATTTCCCTTTTTTGCTGTTAACTGTAGAATTCTTTGTGGTTATGAAATCATTTTAAATTGAAGTGATACTGTCCTTTTAGGGGCAAGCATCAGAGCTAAAACATTGAAAATGGTTTCCCTTATCAAAGGTGGCCACGAGGAGAGGGAAGCCACGAGCAGGGATTGCAGGCTGACTGCGCTAAGTGGGCGAAGTGCAAAGTGTGTCAAAAGAGTAGGTGGTTTAAAATGGATATTGATGCATAAACTACAAGGTGTCCTTGAACCTCAGAGCTCTAAGAGGCAGTAGGAACAGCAAAACCCTGTGCAGAAAATGCTTATATTTAATTTTATTTGTATTGGCAGTGTACTTGCCCTGGGAGCTGCAGATTCTGTGATATTTTCTCTGGGATGAGCAAGGAATGGGAAGCCTTGTGTCTAGGGAAGAGGGATGCTCACAGGAAAAAGTGCTGCCCTTGCTGTTGCTCCATGTACAAAATATTTCTTTCATAACTACAGGAGAGGCACTCAGAGCTCCAGCCACATTAAAAAATCAGACCTCTTGGTGACCCTCTGAGGTCTTTGAGCTTTCGTTTCCTAATTGCAAAAAGAGACAAACACAACTTGCCTGCTGGAAGCACAAAAATGTTGACAGATAAAACAGGGACAGGGGCCCTACCTACAAAGGACAGTCCAGAAAGTGGGGTTGTTACCAGAGGGTTGATTTTTCTGTCATCAGTCAGATAAGTAAAAGTGTTCCTACTCCAAAAAAATACTTCTTATGCAGCAGATGAATGCTAACAGACTGGCAGCTCTTTGGTTTTCTTGGACGGCACCAAAAGCTCACGTTTTCTTTACTGAAAAGACCAAATTTCATTTTCTGAAAGCTGTTTGTCACCTGTGACCAGCCCTGCCCACCACTGCACTCTCAGCAAGGAAAATGACAAATGCCCTGACACAAAGATAGAAACACAACTGAACCCACATATCTCTTTGTTTCTGTAATCAGAGCAGCTCTTTTTCTCAGGACAGTGGCAGTTGGACCATCTCTCACCACCAGTTCTCAGTTACTTCTGCAAAACAACCAGAGAATATTTTGGGTGGAACTGTTGGGAATAACCACGGGAACAAACTCTCATATTTACAAGTCAGGAGCAAACTTCCAATGTAAAAGCCCCATGGGGTCAAAGGGTACAAACCTCTGCCATATGACGGGGACAGAGGATTTTATCAAGTATGAAACACTGGAAATATTTTTCTCTCCCACAGAAGGGCATCACTCCCTTGCTGCAGCTCACTCCTTCCTACATTTTAGCAAGCTGCAATGTAAAAATCAAACCAACTCTGCTTAAATTTTGCACTGAAAAGCAACTGAGTAGCTTTATGAGGGCAAAGGCCCTTGGCATCACCTGGGAAGATTCAACATTGTTAACTGTCTCAGTTTGCCTACATAAGAATAGAGCAGAGCAGGAGAGACAGGTAAACCACCTTAGTTATATCCTACCCATGGGAATGGGAAGTCTCAGTGGATGCATGGATATAAACAGGGAGCTGAGTACAAGCAACTGGGAGCACACACAAGCCAAGCTGTTTGAGGAAATAAAAAAGCGGGATGTGCTAAAAGCCAACCATTGTCTCCTCCTGGAGAGTTGCCCACTCTGCAGAAACTTACTGCCTGTCTCAGTTTTTAGGCTGAATTTAATATTTAGCCAGTTCTGGAGATGACACTATCTGGATTTGTGTGACACAAAGAATAAATACAAAATCCTCCTTCTTTAGAGGCACCTGGTTGGATCTCTGTTTTTTCTTGCCAAAACACCACCTTCTGCCTAATCTAAAGGAACTTGGCCCATCAATGCAGCCCAATGCTCTTTGGAGCAACATCAGAGGTTTTGAGACCTACATTAGCTGAGCAGCAGGCAAGATTCCAGTACCCCTAAATATTTCCTAAGCACTCGGCTCCCTGAGGGAAGAGATTTAAGAAGAAATTGGCATGCAGTAAAACTACTTGTATTTGTGCTGCCACTGTCAGAGAAATGGCTGTGGTGTTTTTCTGGAAAGCTCCAGGTCTCCACTAGTATTTTGAAATTTGTGCCATTTTGTTTGTATCTGACAGGGCCCAAAATGATGAAAAATCAATTCACCCGGTCCCCAGCTGTGTGTTGAAGAGAGTTAGCATCTCTGTACACTGCTATTTTACCCTTGCCTCGTGGCAGTCTATGCCCTTGGGAACTGAAATCCCTGCCCAGTCCCTCCCTCTTTTTCTGCAGTGTATTCTGTGGTGCACTGCTCTTCTCCAGTGCAATGACAATGAGATCTTCTGGCATCCTCCCTTTTGGGTGTAATAGACTGGGAATTTGCAGGAGATTCGTAAACTGAACATACACACGGGTAAAACTGCCCGGCTCTGCAGCAGATATCCGGGTTGGGTCCCAGAGGCTGTGGTGAAGATCCCATGGTGGGAAAAGATGACCAGAAGGGCTAATGCATCCAAGAGAAGTTGCCCCCAGATCTAGGAGTGTAAGAGAATTGTTGGTTCCTTTTTCCTGCCATCCCTTTTGATCCATGCTCACCACAACCTCTGCCAAGGAGGATGATGCACTGTTGGAGATGCTGTGGTTCAGTGTCCTGCCCAGCATGGGGCACCTCCAGGTGAGAGGCAGAACCTGCACATTCTATTATGTTGGATCTGCAGTTATGGCATTTTTCTACATTTATTGGAGCAGTTTAAACTAAATAACACCTCAGTGCAAACCCAGTGCAAACAGTCTGAGCCTATCAACTCCCCTCCCAGGTGTGCTGCTCCCAACTTTGGCAGAGCCATCATGGGACATAAAAACATAGGACTTACCCTGTCCCCAAGTGGCCCAGTCTCTCTGTGGGGAAGATAGAAAGAGTTTAGCACAATGGTTACCAGCAGAAATGTAGGTGCTCAGAAGTGCAGGTGCTCTTCAGACAGATCATCAATGCGGAGAAAAAAAGATGGATTTGGATGCTGGTATCAATGGGAATTCTTGACACACATTTCTGAGCAGGCAAACAGAAGTAAAACAAACACAGACTGAATATGTGTGAGTCTGTCTTGAAAAAGACTCCTGTGACTCAGCATGACCCCTATCAGGTATCAGGCCATGTTTGGTCTGAGGTTTGCAGCACAAAGCCAAAAACTGAGACACACTATTATGACTGGATGATTAAACACAAAACAGCTGAAAAAATGGTAGTTTTACATTTCCACCCAAGTTGTCTAACATCTGTAGAGGAATTCCTGCTGAGGTAGATGCAAGTATCTCCTGCTGCACAAATGTAACATGGAGATGACATAGATTTTTCCCAGGCTGTGCAAGGACCTGCCCAAGTGCCAAGGTTAACAGTCATTACAGGCTTGTACCCCACCATAAAATGTGGCATTTGGGATTGATTCTCTAATGCCTTGAGGAACAACTGCTGACCCTCCTTCTACAGGATGGAAAACCTGTTCTGGGGCTATTAAATGAAGAGTGGTGGGATTTAGTGTTGGGCAAATTCTTACAGATATTCAAGTAGTCACCTCTCCGTACAGGCTGTGACTGGAGAGAGAAGGACCAGTCAGCTGCCTGACCATTCTGTGAGGCAGAGTGCTCAGAGATTCTAGTTTCTCAATGTGAGTTTTAGGTTTAACACTGAATTACCAGAAAGTAGAATTGCAAACAGTCCAAAACTTTGTTCACTGACTGATAAAGCAAACAAACAAAATGAGAAATATTATGAGCAAACTTTTTCATGAAGTGCTTGTGTAACTTGTTTTGCAAAATTGTTTTCTATGTTTCTGTGCATGTTCAAGATTTACACTGCCACAATTTGGCTGTGTTAATCTTTAACTAGCCTACACAGAACATGGGCTGATCAGACAGGCAGCTCTTGGAGGGAAGAGGACATAAAATACAGCCATAAGGAAGGAAAAATGTGTAGGAGTTCAGTTTACAAACCAGTGAAACTAACCCATGAGCTATAAATCAAGATAAAGTTAATGTGTCTTACTTCAATAAGACCCCAAGCACTGAAGAAAATGAAGTCTGACTGAACTAATGAGACTGATTTGAACATAATGAAAAAGATATTTGGTGCTGGTGTGACAGCAGAGCATCGCCACGAGCAGTCTTTGTTAGATCTGTTTTATTGCAGACATGCTGGTTTGATTCTTGGCATCGCTGAGCGAGGAATGTTCTCACTAGGAAGCTGAACCCAAATCATCTTACATTTCTGGAGCTGTCTAAAGCTGGATACTTGGAGCCACCTCTGAAGCAAAGCAGCTGGTTTTTGTTGTTGCTTTGAAATATAGGAAGAAGAGAGAATCTCTGTGCTGCACTGAGCCCTGTGCATGGGCGTACTAGCTTGGCATTCATGGCAATTTTCAGCCATCAACAGAAAGTGATATCTATTATTGCATGGGTGCTCAGAGGCGTCCTGGTGACCCTGTCTTGACTGGTCTGTGCCTTCAGCTACACAACAGGCAGGTGCTCTTAGCTGAAACAAAAGCATGAAGTTGAGATGTCTCAAATGTGTGGGCCGTTTGCAACTGGACTGATGATTCTGGTGCTCCATATTTTGTAGCTGCCTTTCAGTGCCCTGGTAAAGCTCTTGGTCCACACCTATGCCAGACTTCTGTACTGGACCTGTGTATTTGGCCTCAGACCTGAGCAAAGCTGAAGCATTTAGCCCATCCTTGTTCTCCTACTTGCATTCCCACAGCAAATGTCTCTGCCTCTGTAACCCTGAGCCCCAAGATTACAGTCAGCTTGAACAGCTCCTGCAGATGCTCACAAGAGTCCCTGTCAGCATTCTGGTTAAGATTTTATGTTTTGAAGGTTGATGACCTGTAAAGACACGTTAATGCTCAGACTACTCAAAGATCACTTGTTATTGTAGGAAGGATACTGCCATACAATCAAAAGATTGTCAAGGTGCAGTGACTATCAAATTCTGGCACTGTGTCATACCCCCTGGACATTATTTTGTCCCAAAAGTAGATATAAAAAGACAGAAGAGTAAGATCTGCCCTACATTCAAAGGAGACTCAAGCAACATACCTCATCCTCCATATCAAACAGAATTTGTGAGTGGTACAGACAGATTTCCCAGACACTACCAAGATGGTTTATTCATGTACCATGGCTGTCCATAACGATGTGCACTTTCTGCTAAACAGCATGCACAGTGTAGGAGAAGTTCCAGAACTGTGGGGCAGGAGATTGCAAAGCCTTCTGTGGGTCTTCTGCCCTGGTTTAGAGCTGAGGAGACCCTGGAGTAAATGGACTTAGATTTTCATCTGTTCATCACCAAACGTGACCTCCAGGAATTCCTTATCTTTGCAGAGGAGCAGCTTGCCTTGCCTCTGACAGGCACTGCCTGCTTTGGCATTGTACCCTATCCCAGTGGGTCACATAGATGACTAATACACAGGAGCTTGCTCTGGGTGTGCTTAGCCATATCTCTGCTGCCACATGTGTATTGGTAAGCATTTCACAGCCCACTCAGGTCCCACTCCCACACTCATCATCAATCCACCCACATGCTGCAGACCTACAGCCTGGGGTTATGTTCTCTTAGACATGCCCTCAGCACTCCCTTAGACACCAGAATGAACAAACACACCTCCAGGAACTCAGACAAAATGTTGCTACCACAGTTTTCATATGAGAAGCTTCAGGATTTCAAGCACTCCAGAAAACCCAAACCTTTTTGAAGGTCCTCTGGATCCAAACTTGTTTTCATAAGCTGGGCCTCTTTGGCTGCAGCATCAATCAAGATTATACATTTCAAGAAAATATCTGGTTTTCATTCAAAAAGGAATGTTAGTGACCTTGAACTCAGGCTCCAAAATGCTGTGAACCAGGATGTTTTCAGAGCTCTCATATCTTTACAAGTGAGGATCATTATAAGATTCTCTGGAGCATAAACACTTTGCAGACATGGAAATAGGCACTGCTTCTAGGTCATTGTATGAGAAATGGCAGGGTGAAGGTTATTGAAACAAATACAGATACAGCATTTGTATATAGCTGATTTTTGTTCTCAATGCCTGCTTTTATCTTACACTATTATTGACTAATATTGCCTCTGCCAATTTTATCTTACTGTGATCCCTTATGTCACTAAGGCAAATCAATTTTCAGGTTTCCAATGAATACCTGAAAGAAGAGGAAAGGTTTTATATAATGTCCTTTATCTCTGTCTTTTCTCTCTTAGTTTTGGGTAATTTCTCCACATAAAAAATAGTGGTATTTTGTCTGCCTTCCTGGTTGAAATAATACAATGTTAAGAAATGTATATTAAGTTACGATGTTCAAATAAGCAGCTTCTTAAAATTCCATGAGTTTAGATGTAACTGTGTCCCTATCATGCACTTGACATTCCAGCCCTGAAAGGATTTTGAATAGGCTAAGTTTTTTATACAGTGAAAGCTAGAAGAAAATAAATACATGTGAAGATGTTTTATGATTTGATATTCTGAGCTCTGTAAAGATCGGAGTTTTCTAAACTCCCAGTGAATTCAATGGAAATTGAAAGTGTCAAAAACCAGATCATGAATGACTGAAGATAAGTTTGTGACTAATAAATAATTTTTTCGTGGATGATGATAAAATAGATGGGTTTTGGATGTATGAATGAAGATATGAAAAACTTACTGGAAAAGATGTGTTTCCCTAAGATTTCTAAAGTTTTGACTTTTTGTTTACATCTTATTTCTAAAATGTTTTTGCCTCATGAGCACTACAGAGAAGTAAATATGATATAGTTACATTTACATTCCTGATTAATTTTAAAGGCCTACAAGGATGGAATTGATGATGAAAACAGTAAGTTGGGACAATGATCACTTTCCTTTCTCCTGTGAACCAACCACCTTTGGTCAATCTCCTCATATAAGCACTTTCCCTATTGTCCATGTTTTAGGAGGAAAAGATACACAGTGAGAACCAGCAATTGATCAATTTAATCTACCTCTGAAAAGTTACTTTGTCCAATTGGCACCTGCGGATGGAGGGAGTCACATGTCCTGGCCGGACAACTCGCTTCATGGCTCTTCTGACCCACTGCACTTCTCCTGGGGGCTGAATGCTACTCTGAGCTGCTGTGCAGACAGTGGTAATGAATCGATTTGGATGATAATGAACCATGGAGCAAATCTGAAACAGGTAGAGAGCAGTTAAAACCCCGAGGTAGTACAATTTTACTTGTCTCCCCTAACATCAGCAGATCTGACATGAGCAGGGAACAGAGCCACTGAAGAAGAAAATGCCATCCTGAATCCCTTTTTCAGAGTGAAACTGCCCTTTATCTCACCAAAACAAAAGCATGTGCAGTGTTTTTTGCAGTTTCAAAATGAGCATAATAGCTGCTGGCAACAGATCTACTTTTATCATTATCAAGGGTCCTGTGATTATGTGCGTTATTGGTTCCCACTGAGATTGTTACAGTGAAAACCATTTGTGGAAAATTAAAATGAATAAAAGCTCAAAAATCCAGTATCATATTTCACTGTTGTCTCCTAAGGAGTGAAATTAACCTACCTATGTAGGGGAGAAAGCAAAGAGCTCTTGTAAACAGGAACATCTATTTGCATGGAGTGTTTGCATCTAACAAATGTGCTTTATCCTTGAAAATTTACCCTGTTTGTGTCCAGGAGAGCTCAGCCATTATTTAAGCATAGAATGATTAATAAACACTTCTAGCAAAGAACCTTTTGCTGGATTAAAGCATGTGCCCATGAGGAAAGCTTGCTGTGGAATGTACTGACCCTTTGGCAGGCTTTGGCACAGATTAGAAAAGTACCAACTGAACTGGGAAAAAAGTCATAGAAGTGTCATTAGGTGGGGATTGTCTGGACCAACTTTCCTGACTTTGGCCTTAACTAGTGTGAGTTGGTCTGATGATAAGTGAGATGAAGGGTCAGCCTGGATCAGAGCAGGTCTTCAGGAGACGATCTAGCAGATCCAAATTGTATCATGGATCCTGGAAAAGCACATCTTCAGAAGGTGTAGCAGTGCTGAAATTCATGTCAGTGATTAAAATCCACAAGGGAACACTGAAATTAAAAAGGTCTTTACATTTACTTCTTTTTCATGATCCATCAGAAGACTGGCCTATGGATGGAGAGAAATTTAAAGAAGGTCTTTACCTTTCCCAGTCTCCAAGCAAACTAGAGGAGGCCAAGAAATGACAAAGATATTATTTTTATTTCTTCTCCTTTTGGCATCACTGATCTCATGAACGATAATGCCATTTACATGTTCTTTTTCCTTAAGCCCTTGCATTAGTGATTCTAAAAGTGCTGCTAGAAGGTTCTCATTGTGCTAAACACACACCTGAGGTATTTCTGAGCAGACCTTTGTTGCCGTGCCTGCACACAGTTTTACCATTTCATTTTCTCTGCCCTCCCTGGCTTGACTCATTGGGTTACTCAGGACTGTAGAGCTGGATCAGTGAGGGCAAGGTGGCTGAGATGGCATCTGGTAACCCTGGAGTGATGTTGGCTGGCTGAGGAAAGCATCCAGAAAAGGTGCTTGGTGTGATTTTTGAGCTCAGCCTTTTGCTGATGCAGTATGCTAAGTGAGGGCACAGTTCTGCAGCCCAGAGGGGACAAGAGGGAAGTCTGAACCCCTGCTCTGAGTGAAGGATGTGCATGGTGAGGTTGGATACCACAGGGCTATCTAGTTCATGCCTAACCTCTCCAAAAAAAGATTAGCTGCTGGCTTGTTCAGTAATATTTGTCAACTTTGGTTATGCATCACAAGGTTTGCAATGGTCATCACACTTTCTTTTGCTCTATAGTTTCTATTCCTCTCTCCACACCCTGGTGCTGGGGGGAATTTCTGTTTTATCTGCATTGCTGGGAAGTTGGCAGTTTTGGTATGTGGTGATTGGTACATCAGTTTATTTATTATGTGTTTTCTGCGTCATAACTGTAGTGCAATACAAGGCCAGCTACGTGAGAGGGACATTTCCTAGTAAATTCAGCCCTCATTTGTGCTTAGTCCAAAGCTTCCTGCAGGGAAGGTTCAAGAGAGAAGTTATCAGTAGATAAAAAAAATCTTATCTGCAGATTTAATTGCAGACAGCCAAGTATGAATAAAGTGAATATTTTGTAACACAAACCCCAGTTAATATCTAGGAGAGATACCTCCAGCAGGTCAGGGCAAAATGGTATGAAGAATGGTGCAACATCTGTTTTACTCCACCAGAACTGCTGACAGTGGTCAAATTGAAGAAGAAGTAAGAAAGGCAAAACCCAAAAAGCATGGCCAGGAAGTCAGGTGAAAGAGAGATGACTCTACAGAACTCCAAATCACAAGAAGGCAGCACAAATATACAGTGTTAACATTCACTTTTGGGCTCTGCACAAAACACTGCTGGGTAACTGTGAGAGCTGCTGTTAGCCCTTGTACTCTGTTTTGACTGGGTGTAAATGCTGCTGCAGGCATTTAGACAGAAAACTGGTCTATGCTGGGTTTTGGACCTGAGCACTTTTTGTATTACTGCAAACCAGAAGTCTTGGCCACCACCTGAAGTTTGGTGTCCTCTTGCTGGTCACTGCAAATTGATAGGACAGCTATTAACCTAAATTGCTTCCAAGTGAAACAGGGAGGGCATTAGAAAAAGGGAATGTTACTTCCATTCACCTGATTGGAAAGTGGGGCACACAGGGATTATGGGTGTTCCCAAAACTGTTCTGGAGGCTGAGTTGGTTTCTGATGAGCCTAGAAGCTGTATGTGAGCCTTATCTTATGGAAGAACACCACGTGGCACTCCCCAGTGAACTGTGATGGTACTTGTAATATAGCAAGAAAATTTCTGTTTCCTAACAATTGCTACAGAATGGTTTTTTGGCCTTTTTCTCTGTGTTGCTTTTATGCAGGAGCTCACTTCAACTCTAATTTTTCCTTGAATAGATTTTGTGAGGCTGCAGGCTGACCCAAAAGCCCTCAGCAAGCAGAAGAAAAATGCAAGTGCCAACAGCTCAGCGATAGCCTGTGGCAGCTCAGCAGTGCACTGAGCAGCCAGAGCACCAGAACGGCAGTTTGGGAGCCCATTGCTGCTCATCTCCACTACCTAATTGGCAGAAAACTCTGTAATTGCTATAAGTCAACAACACCAAGAGTTCAACACAGAAATCAAGCAGGGGGGCAAATTAGATGACTGTACACAGCAGGTACACACTTCTAGCAGGAGAGCCAAAGGCTGTGCAAGTCATAGCAATTGAGCTATAAAGCAAGTCCCTAAACATACACACATAACCTCCACCATGCAATAGATTGAGCTCTGTGAAAATACTGATGAACAGGGAATTTGGCAGGTATTGATCTCATGGCACAGAAAGCGAGTCTTACATAGTTGGGTTAAGAAGTGAGAAGCCTTTGCCTTCTTGTTAAAGAATTCATGGTCACACCAAGGCCTGTGAGGCCAGGCAGAGCTCGTCCCTGCTCAGAGAGGAATGCACACATTCAGCTCTGCTCTGTTTCCATTTGCTGGGACCAGAAGACTTTTAACTAACCTCAGCTAAACCTTGAAAAATGCCACTCAGTGAAATACACATGAAACATCCAAGGTTTATCCCTTTGGATTTACCTAACCCATCTAAATGGCCTTCTGCCTAGACTCTCACACATCCCCTCTGCTGCATCATCTTGTCTCCCACTTCTCTGCAGACTCATAGAAGAGCAGCCAAAACATGAGGGCAGAGTGATTCCAAAGCAGTGGTGCCAGCCTGCCCTATAAATAATGTATATAGATCTTTTGTAGTGATGAATTTTGCTTCTGAATCATGAACTGTGTTATCTTTCCCATTCCTGCCTTCTGCTGCAGTCTTCCTGTACACTTCCTAGAATTAAAGTTATGTAAACAGCAGATTTGAAGTGTGGGTTTTGCTACGGGTTTAGCACTCCGCTGAATGGCTCCGTCTACTCACTGACTTGACAGATGAGCAGAACTCCTTATCCAGGAAACAGGCAGATATGGAGCTGGTGCTCAAAGATGGCAGTAGAGAAGGGGCCTTGAATAATAACAGTGCTGCAGTGCTCAGTGAGAAAGGACATTAAATACAGTTTTTGTAAGCAAACATGACTGTATCCAAGACAAGCCTGACCCTGACCATCCATTTTTCCACTTCAGGGGTGAAAAATACCCAAAGGCTTCAAATGCTGGTGAGCCAGAAGTAGAATTCAAAGACTAAATCAGACATTTTCCTATAAGCCAAAACCTAATTACGACTGATTGCTTAGAGATAGCATGCTATACCAGTACAGTAGGATGTGAGCAGTTGGCTGAGATATGTCTGTGCAGTTCTCTTCCTTCAAACTAATGCAAAAGTTCAAGATTTGTAAATTTAGGAGCTGCTGACCCACTAATTTGTTTGTTTTGCTCAAAGAGACACAAAGCTTGTTGAAAGTGTCATTCCAGCCAGGAAAAATAATGATCACTTCAGGAGTTCAGATGTGCAGCTGAATATTGCACTTCCACATCTGAAATGTCCCTAGAGTGAAAAAACCAAACAGTCTGAATGTAAATAAAGCCTGAATTGTGTCTCAGTGCATTTATAATTGTACCAAGCATGCTAATGGCTCTGAAGCAGAGACTTAGTGCACAAGACAACCCCCATGTCTTCTGCAGGAAAACATAAACAGATACTAAAATAAAAGAGGTAACGGGATTAAAAATAATTCCCTGCAGGCCTCCACCAGCTGAGTGGTATTTTTATGAAGATGCTTTCCAGATCCAAAAGCACACAGAGCTGTACTTACCATCACCTTCTCTTTTCTATCCCTTTGGTCTTGTTGGCTCTCTATGGCCAAGCATAGAGACCAACCAAAGCACTTGGCTTTCCAAATGTCCATAAAGGTCACTGTTGGCCAAAGGGATCCACTTTTTTCTCTTCCTATCCCTTATTCTTTTTTGAGAAGATGAGCCTATTGTTGATCACCCCTGCCCCAGAGGAAGTAAGATACTGGGATCTGAACTGAGTCCTGTAGCTGTGTCTTATGTGTCTGTAAGGACCCATATTTTTGCACACTAGTGTCATAAAAATAGTTCAACTCTCAGACAGCAATAAATGGAGCAATTCTTAACTGCTGTGCATTTTCTGCAGTGGTAATAAGCAGTAAGGGAGAACTGTAACAAGCCAACCTACTCGCACATAGATGCTGTCCCTCCCCAATGTCAACAGGGAAAACTCCCTCTCTTGAAACTATAGAAGCTGGTCCCTTCTCTTTTTCAAGATGCTCCAAAGCAACAGCTCATGGGTAGAGATGCTCTTGATTGATGAACTCTTCCTTTTCCTTTCTTCATCTTTTGAACAGACAGTGTTGGCCATGGAGGAGGAAGGATGGAAAGCCCAGAGTAGTACTGACTGGCTGCTGTACCCTGGTGGAAGCCGGATGGATTCTGGGGTATCCCTTTGCCTCCCCAAATGGGAGGACTGGGACCATGGGGACAATGCACTGGTGATCTCTGGCCCTTGGATTTTCATATGTTCCAGGCTGGCACTGGCTCCCAAGCAGTGGGTATCCTAGTTTGGCTGAAGCCTCTAAGATACCACAGTTCATATACAAACAATGTAGTTAACTGTGGTAGTTTTGGCTTTAGGCCTAAATTTAGCAGGCCCAAAGGATGTGACATAGATCAGAAGGGGCAAGCATGACTGACTTCAGCAACCAAAGAGGTATTTCATATCATCTGACATCATCAAGAAGTGTCAAGAAGTATAAAAAAAGGGAGAGAGGAGAAGCTTCTGTCTCTTTTGGGTTTTGCCTCAGACCTGTAAAGACGCATTGCCTGCCTCTGCCAAGATTAGGCCTTGCTGCCCTCTGCATTCCTCTTATCTTATATTTTCTTGTGAATTCCCTCCTCTCTTTCTGGGAGGTTTCTCTAGAAGAGTTTTTGAGAGGTTTTGTGGGGTTTGGGTGGTTGGAGTCTGTATTATTTGTTTGGGTGACTTGGTAGTTATTGTTGTTAGTCTGGTTTTCTTTTTCTCACATTTGTATATATATGTATTATATCATATTCTGTTTTTAATTGTCTTTCTTTTGTATAATATAAGAAGCTTGCTACTTCAAGTTTTGCTGTTTGTTTTTTTTTTCTCTCCCTACTTTTCCCTTGGTTAGTGGGGGGGGGAACCCTTTCTCTTTGTGTTGGGCAGTTGGCAATCTGTCAGCTCAACCCAAGACATTGATGAATCATACCCAACTAATGTCTTGAAGGCCTTCACTTCACTGGCCCCACTGTAGCTGTTCTGTGCACAGGTTTCACTACCTCCTGGTATTTTGTCCTCTGAGCAATGAGCTCCCCCCCTATATCCCAGGAACAGGTGGGCACCTGGGTTACCTGGATGCAATTGTGTGCAGCACATTCCTCCACTGACTTTTCTATTCCCTCTCAACCACATTGGATTATTAATAATCTGGTACTTACATCATTAACTATTATTTATACAGAAGCTCTATGAAACAGTGTCAGCTTGAAAAATCATGTTCCTAGATGAAAACAAAAGTTATTGCTAAAACTGAAAACATTTACCAAGTTTTCTTTTTCAGGTTCTTGATGCACCTGTCAGTAAGCTGAGCAGACCCATGGGGTTTTCTTGCTGAACTTTCATTTGTGTTCTCCAGCTCAGTCCTCACACCACTGTTAAACTCTTCTTGGGATGGAACATCAAAACCTAATAAATCCTAATTATTGGAACACTATTAAAGATAAGCTCCCCTTTCTAATGACATAAACCTTCCTTATCACATATAGCTGTGCTTTCCTCAGGCACTTTCTAGCAGTGATTCTTTCAGCCACAAAAGAATAAAGCTCCAAAGCACTGTGATGGAAAGTGTGCCAAGCTTTATTGACAAGGAGGCATCAAGGCTTTGGAGAACTATGAATCCGAAGCCTACAGAGAAAGAGATACATTATGTATAGGAAGATATTTTACAAAATACCCAAAGGGAGAATCTCGCTAGCCTTGAACAACTGTGACAGACTTTCAGCCTCAGTGCTTATATTTTGGTTGAAATTCAGTGAAGAGAACTGATCAAGAAGCTGAAATCAATAAAAGACAGCAATTCACCCGTTTCACACAATGATGAGCCTCTGTACAAAGTTAGGCAACTTGGAAAAGTAAAGAAAGACAGGCAAAAGATTTGGTTGCTTATTTTCTGTTAGAAATTAGTAAGAATGGGGTTTTCAAACTTCCTGAGAGAAAGGAGAATTTAACATTGCAAAAGCTCAGAGGGAAATGTGGAAGTTCCTAAATTTAACAGAT
Organism: Hafferia zeledoni; assembly: GCA_035583235.1. Taxonomy (NCBI): domain Eukaryota; kingdom Metazoa; phylum Chordata; class Aves; order Passeriformes; family Thamnophilidae; genus Hafferia; species Hafferia zeledoni. Next base: position 65,313,169 of record JAWWEV010000134.1, read on the forward strand.
GCATAGAAAAAAAGTAAGTGCCAGCAAAAGTGAAATTTCAGCCTGGTTGTCTACACATATGTGGTAGGCAAAGAGCCAGCAGGTACCACAAAGGCTTGGAGGTCCAAATGCACTCAAGACATTGACAAAACAAATCATTTCAAAACAAAAAGACACCAATCTTTGACTAACAACCTAATTTATACATTGGCAGCCTCAAGCGCCTCTCACACATTTCCAATTCTTGAGTGATCTTACACGTGCTTTAGTTTGGGGCAGTCACAGGTATCTATGCTTTGTCTGGAAGCTCCTAATGTTTCAGGTACCTAGTTCCACTAAGAAGCTTATTCCCTTACAATTGTCTTAAAAGCATAGTGAAGGTATTGAGTCACACTACAGTTTAATCCATCCCAGAAGACCACTCTCACCACCCCAACACAGAGCCTGAAACAGTGATAGCTTAGTCATGCTTTTCCAGACAATAAAGAAAATAAGTGGTTTACATTCTAGCAAAACTGCAAATGCCAGCATTTTAACTTGCAATAATATAAAGAACAACTTAAATCCCACTGTGATCTGCTTGGACTGTTTTCCTCATCCACAATATTTTCAGTGCCTTAGAAGCAGACCCTTTTAAGGACACCCTAAGGAATGCCCTTTCCATCTGTGAAATCTGCAGGCTGAGGCAACTGTTGGCTTGTTCAGCCCCACTCCAGAACTTTCTCTGTCCCAGCTTCTAGCACGTTATGCCAAGTTTGACAGAAGTCAGTCTGAAGCCCTGCCCCTTCGGACCTCCTTGGACAGTTCTGATGGATAGATCTGTGCTGCTGAGTAAAGCAGCATCTGCTTATCTCTTCATTCATTAAAAATCATGTTTAAACGCTTCACCTGCAAAGTTCTCCAAGCTAGACCTCCAACCCTGCTTTTCTAAATATTTTTTCTGAAATAATTGTCCCCAAGGAATTGTCTGGAGTCTTTGTTTCCTTCAACCTTTTCTAGACAAAGCATCACCTTTTTCAGCAGGCCCTGGAGAACAGCTACAGGGGCCTTTCCATACAAATTCCTCTGGCTCCTAAACAGTCCCAAGGGGGTTCCCAGCTCACTGCACAGGAGGTCTCAGCTACCCTTTGTGTTCTTCTGGTCCTTGTCCTGTGGGACACCCCTTGAAAAAGGACCTACTGGAGCTGCTCTCTGACTTCAACTGTCCATTGTAAAATAAAATGACCCATGACAGTGTCTCTAAGTGGGAAAAAGCTGCTGGAAGCCATACTCAAATTGCCTTTCCTGTCCCTGTTAGTAAAGTCCCAAACAATTGTTCAGGAAATGTTGTTTGCAAAATAGCATTTGGATAGTTTGCACAAATAGCATTTGGGTAGTTTGCACACTACTTTTCCATCTGGAGCGAATAGTTTTTCAGCAGCTTCAACACATGGAGAATACTGTCATGGCTTGAATAATGGCACCATTGAACAGAGAGTAAAACTCACTAAGTGATGAATCCCAAAGAGTGCTGAGCCCTCAAGGTCCGATTTTGCAAAGCTGTTAAGCATGGATGTATGTTGTTTTAAGCAAGCTGCTGTTGTAGCACCTTGCAAGATTTATTGTTTGCATTCTGACAGCACATACTGATTCCTGGGATGTGCAGAACTGAAACAGTTGTTACAGAAAGTACATCCAGAACATTAGATCTGAAGCTTTGGATCTTGGCTCACCACTCTGGCCAGTTCATCTATCCAGTCTCTCTACCTCCGTACAGTGTCCAATGCACAGCTATCCTGCCTTGTTTTTCAACCAAAACTTTTTAAAGCATCTGGAAATTGGCTGGATTCTAAGATCACACCTAGGTCCCTTGAGGTCCACTGTCACTTCCTCAGGAAGCATTTGAGAAGCCTTCTGTGTGTGCAAACACAGTATCTGCTTTTGCTTTATGAGGCACAACAAACTGCACCTGAGTCTACATCAAAATGTAATGAATGACGTGATGTAGAAGCAAACTTTGGTTCACCAGAGTAAATTCATCAGCAGCTGAACTCTGAGGAAGACAGTGGAGTTCTCTGACTACAGGCTGCCAGGGCCTTTAAAGTAGCACAGGACTCTTAATGTTTTATCTACTGTTACAGCTGAAGGCAACTCATTAAAAATCTCAGCTGTCTGGAGTTATCAGATTTTCAAACTCAATACAATTTCTGCACTATTTTCTGCTGTAATTTCCAGCTAGCATGACTTAAAGCATGAAAAATGGTACAAAATTAAGAGAACCAATTTGGATATACTAATTTCCTCTGGTGCTTTTTGTATAAATCCCACGATTTCTTCTTCTGAACCACTGGATGTGTCAGTGCAAATAACCTGGCAGATTCTGTGACTGTCAGAGAGGTTTTCACATGGCAGTTCTCATGTAATTTAATCAAAGTCATGGTATTGAGGTGACATAGTAGCAAACAGCAGCATTACGCTGGGATCATCCCAAATCCTGCAGTATGGCTGTCTCAGGGTGAAGGAGTGGCTTTGAGCAATGGCTGTCAGATCATACAAGGCTGGAGTTCTATCAAAGGCTGCTGGAAGCCAGCTCAGAGCAGAGGAACACCCTTCCTAAGGGGCCAAACACCAAGTGCCTCAAGCAAAACTCAACTGGGGCTCTCCATTCCCACAGAATATGACACTTGTCTCCCATTAACACACTGGTGTTTGGTCACAGACCCAGTAGACAGGCAGAATTGTTTCTGTACCTTGAGGTGCGCGCAACTTTGCTCTCCTGCTTGGGCTTTGCCTTCTCCTTAGGAAGGAGGGGCCCAAGGGCAGTTCCAATCCACAGGCACTACCTGCTGAACACCTGGGGAAGTGACATATTTAGGGAAATGGCTGGTGACAAATACCCACCATTTTGCCCCCCTTACTGTCCTTCCTCACTGGTCAGTGCTCCAGAGTGTTTCCATGCCCATAGGAAGAGAGAGATGTTCTCTCAGTGCCAGCAACCTCGTTCTTTGGTGCAGAAGGCCAGGTCCTCACTATGGTGACAGCAGGGCTCTCCTCTGCCAGTGTCCATGTTGTCCTCCCTCTCACAGGTGTTAGTCCAAGGCTGTACAAACAACACCTGGAGTAGGGCACATGAAATTGTGCTGCAAGTTCTGTACACCCAAGTACAGCCCTGTGGAAGACTGATTCTCTTCACTGGGTGTCCCTTTGGATCTTATGCTTTAGAAAACTTCTGGGGCATGTCACATCTCAGGTGTGTTTACATGTACAGAAGATATGCAAACACAGTCAGTACCAAACATAAAAAGGAGGTTTTGGTTTCTGAAGTAACTGATTCACTTATACCATGATGTGGTTCTGTGCACCAGAGGCTGCAACACATCTTGCAGTGTTCACCATTCTGCTCTCCATGCTCAGTGCTCAGCCAAGCCACCCCAGTCAGCCTATAAAAGCTCTCCTTGTCAAGGTTGACTGACATTCATGGCACAGGGCTTCTCCAATGGGGTGTGGGTGGCTCACCCTCCCAGCCTCTGTGTGCCAGAGCACTTTGGCAGGAGGGCTGCTCTCCACAGAGTCAGTCAGTCACCCAGGCAGCAGGGGCTGGATGCTTTCTCCAGGCTGACAGTGAGTGGGAGGAGTATATGGACATCCAATGACCAACAGTTTGCCAGTCTCAGCCAGAAAACCTTACAGTGGCTAATTCCAGACTACGAATATGATGATAAAGTTCCTAGTCTGATGTGCATGAGCTATCAGGTGACCTTAAATGAATAAACTGCAGGTCTAAAATGGCAACTGATTATACCAGGATGTTCCAAGTGAAGGTAAAATAGCTGAAACTTTACCCTGTTTGCAGAAGTTATCAGTGGTATATGGAGAAAGAAGGGGTGTTGGACTGCTTTTGGTGTTGAAGAATGTTGAGACCAGCCTGACTCATCAATCCCAAAGTTAAACATTCTGAGGATGTGAAGAACAATGTTTCCTTACAGAAGCAGGCACCAGTGAGGATGTGGCACACAATGTTCCTCATAAAGGAAGCAACAAGTGATAAAGTGATAATTTATCTAAAGCTGCTGAGCTGATGCCTGTTGAGCTGAGAGAGCTGGCCTGGCAATATCTGACTGATAGTCAGTAACTTTATACTGTAAAATCCCACTTTTTAATGGCAGGGACTTCTAACATAGCCCTTTTCGGAGTGTGTGGAGATTTCTCCCATGAGTTGTGATGCCTCTTAAGGTCACTCCTCCAGGCCATGTGAAAGAGATTTGCCCATGGTTATTGGTGTGGGTAACATCAATCTCTACTTAACAAGTGTTTTGCTGTCTTCAGTACCATTGCTTCACAAAATAGTCCACTATACTAGTAGCTATAACTATCTACATTGTATAGTAAATAATTCTGTTTAGGGTTTTTTAGTCTAGTGATTATCATTATAATAATCCATAAAATAAATAATTTCTTAAATTCATATATTTGACTTGCCATCCTTAATCCCAGAGGACAAAGTTGTACAAAGATTCAATTGCATCCATATAACCCTTTAAATATAGACCATTGACTCAGTCTGGGTTTAAGACTGGATCTAGTTGCATGTAGACTCCTCTCTGAGAAGGAGTTTAGAAGGCAAAGTCTTTTCTGCACCTTGTGACTCAACAGGAGGGATTCTCTAATAAACTTTGCCCAAAGTTTCCCTTCCACTCGCAACACTGATCTTGAGGAGGCAATACAAAACACTCGCTCACATGCCATGTGCAATTAAAATTTTAGATGGACATGGTGTATATCAGACCTCAGGTCAAATGGAGAGCAGTTAAATGCATTTTTCCCAAGTTTATCATATTTGTCTTCTCTGCCTTTTGCTACTAGTTTGGGGGTTTAGGTTTTTTTGTTTCTCATGTGTTGCATGTTTGCACTTGCTGTGAGAGAGCTGGCCAAAGTCCAACGCTTATTAAATCCATTCAGGGAATTCATTTACATTCAGATCATCTCAGCAAATGTTTAAATGAGGTTAACTCAAACTACATCACAATAAAGTGGTTTGTTTCAGTTATGATGGGAAATAGTTGATTTTTTGCAATGAAGAAGGTTTTAAATTCTGCCACTTCTCTTTGGCTTTACTTGTGGGTTTTTTTGTACAACAATGAAGTTTTCTGCAGTCCCTAGAATCCATTCTTCAGAATTATCTCACAAATTCAAAATCACAATTATTAATTGTGTTATTGGGCACGGAGTACTTTGTTGCAGGCAATATACAACAGTCTATTTAGATACAGGGCATGTTACGATGGGTGTTGCAGGTCACATCTTATCTCTAGTCTTTGAAAAGAAATTTATAACTTTTCTCCTTTGGCTTCCTTTGTGAAAGTTCACAGAGCAACCTTGGTATTTCCTTGTTGTTGCACATCTTGGTATTGAAACTTTTGTTTAGGGGAAGAAAATATAAGAAGCACAGTTCAGGAAGATGCATTAGAAATGTGGACCAGAACTTGAAATAAAGTTTTCCAAGTAGGAAAATCAGTAATTTTATAAAGTGACATAAATGTAGATCACTTATCATTTTATTTCCTGTATAAATTATCCAAATGTTAGCTAAATTAGACAGACACTAATTTTTCATATCTTTGATACTAGAAGTCATACTGTGGACTATACGGAGGAATGGTTCTACCTTAAAACAATTGTAACTCGAGGATTTTGCTATTTTCATACTTAAATTACATGTTTGCTTTAAATATATCCACAAGTGAGATGCAGTGGTATGCATTCTTCTTATGAAAAGAGCATTTCTCCATTGATGAATCTGGACAACAAATATGGCAAAGGAAACATGGCCTGTACCTCAAAGCATGCGAGTGGCAAAATTGCATCAAGGCTCAAGAATTTGTGTTTTTCAAATTCCTATTCAGGCTACACTATACTTAACTGCTATTGATGAGCTTTACATGCTTTACAGTCTGCTATACATTCAACTCCCACACTCACCTTGAGTAGTGAGATACAGGCATAGATTCTTAAACAACTAAAAAGGAAAGGAAATAAATATCAAGGCAGATGGACTTGTTATCGTTATTGTGTCTCTGGAAAAAAACTAATAGTGTAGATCTGTATTTTTACCTCACCTTTTTCATTTATGAAATCTGATACAAAGAGAATCTGTCCTCTTGAGATGTCCCCATCTATAATGTACAGATCAGTAAAAGCAAGTTGCTGTATTAACAGTTAGAAAAAACAGATATATTCAGTAATCGGTGCTGCAGGCACCATCTATCTTTAGTATTTTAATGCTTCTAAGATGATGAAATACTTTCTGCACCACAATAAAAAGGCTGGGCTTCTGTTTGCTATTTCACAAGTTCAGTATTTAAACTACGTGTAATATTTAATCTCAAGCTCGTGATCATCCTGAGAAGCAAAATTTATAGGATCAAATTTCTTCAGCACTCAGTCCCCTGTTCTGTATTTCTAGGGATAGGGCATAGGGACTTTGCTGTCTCCAAGAAAACATTTTACAGCAGAGTAAGGAAACTGTAGGAAATCCAAAAGGCAGCTACTTTAGACACATGGAGCAAACGAACTGCGTTAGCGCAAAGCTGGCCTGGCCACTTCATGGGGTTTCCAGGAAGGTAATGAAGATTCCCATGTGGGCATGTAACAGCAGAATTTGGGCCACAGTGTTGAGAAAACTGCTTTGATAATTATTTCAGCATGAAGAGAAACATGGTATGGAGTCCAAAAAATGCATTGAGACAAGCCAGGCTGAACAAAAGGTCCATCATTTACTGGAGACTTCTCTGCAAAGAGCTATTGCATGGAAAATACAATGATGGATGTAGAGAGCTGGAGCCTTAATAATGGACATTTAGGAACATCATCAATACTAATTCTTTTTTATCTGCTATGAACAGGACTGTGTTTACTCATAGAGAGCAAGATGGGGTTCCTCTCTGTATAAAGCTCTGTCATGGATGGCTTCTCTGTGCCAACACCAGTCCTTTTGTTTTTGCTATTCTTCTCCAACATCTTTGAGCTCAGCAGCCAACTGGAACTACATGATTCAGGGACCCAGTTTTCTCCCTTTGCTACCCAGCTCAGGGATGGAGTAAGTGAAACAGGTTTGAGGTAAATGAGCTCCTGTGAAGTCTATCTGTGCTTCAGTCTCCTCAAAAACGATAACAATGCTTAAGAGATTTTCTTGCATCCATAACCACCTTGTGTTTTTCATTCCTCCCCTCTGGAGATCAGGAAGTTAATAACTTCAACTTGTTTCTAGCCACATAACATAGAAAATATAAAATGGGCACACGAGCTTGTCCACATTGGGTTAGACCAAAGGCCCTTCCGGTGGGGGATCATTCTCCAGCAGTCAACAAATTATCATGAGCACATGGGGAAAAATTCCTTGCTTTGTCCACGTGGAGACTCTGAGTGCATGTTCTGAACAGAGCCCCAAGGCCTCTTCAAGGCAGAGCACAATCAGACATTGGAAAATCATGGCAACTTTTCAGAAGTTTAGCAGACAGGCTTCTCCTGCTTCATCCATTGCAGTCAGAAATTATTTATTCACAATCTTAAATGGAGCAAAAATGAGGCTAAATATTTTATACATTTATGCATATTATACATACATACATATATATATTTGTAACTGATATTAGTTTTCCACCTCTGTTTAGTTTTTCTGCCAAGAACACTCTTTAAATGAATGCTGCCTTCCTCCTTAGCTGGTAAAAGCACCTGCAAATTAGTTCCCCCTTAATTGCCAAATCAGCAAGTACCAGTTTACAAAAGACGCTTCCAATTCTTCCATATTTTCTTTGGGAATAAGCACAGCACAAAGCCTGCCTGAGACTTTCCATCTTCTCTGCACAGCTTCAGCTGAGGAGCACAGGGATTATTCACAGCCACCCCTTCCATCTGCACTTCATTGCACATCTCTCAAAAGCAGGTTCTTTTGCACCAGTGCACACAACATGTCTGTGATCCCCTTTTCAAATCCTGTCTCCGGTACCGCTGTGCCAGCTTTGTGTGCAGCACTGCCCTCACTCAGAGTGATTGCAGCCTCTGCTTACCACGCACAGTACATAAATCTCTAGGAGGCTGCAGCTCTGGTTTCTCAGTCAGGAGCACTAATCTGCCAGGAACTCAGTCAGGCTGCAGAAGGCAGGTATCTCTTTTCCCTTCTACACTTGCTCTGCTTTTCTCTCACTCACTGAGTTGTGGTCAGGGAAGGACTAAGCAGAACATTGTTTTAGGCAAGGGGATCTCTATCTGTCTGCCAAGAGAGGCAAAGACAAACTTTCTGCCTTGCACCAGTTTCAAAGAGAAAACATCCTTTATGTTTCTCTGTCTCACAAAAGGCACAACAGCCTCAGACCCTTTCTGCTTTAAAGTTACCTTTGAACTAAACTGGAATTCCTGTCACGCTCCTTCAGGTCAGCATGTGCTCTCTTCAGGGTGAGGTCTGCCTGCTGGTAGCAAACAGCCAGCATCAGCCCCCTCCATTAGTCCCACTGCTACAGGAGGAGGTCTTGTCTCTGGGTACCAGCCTGGACCAGGTGAAGAAGAGGGCACAGAAACCACACGGTCACTCTTACAGGAATTATCTACACACTTTGCAACTATTGCTCAGAAAATGGGGAATGTATACTGGATGTCCAGATGATCCAGGAGTTACCTACAGACTAGTTCTGGGTACAAAGGCATAAGTGGCTTTTAAGTATGAGATTTCCACCTGGAAAGGGTATTCTGTGGGACTGTCAGAGTATTCCACACAGTCCATTCACTACCAGATTCAGCTAGAAATAATATTACTGAACTTTGATCTTAGCTATCAGGATTCCTCATTACAAGCAAGATAAACTGTGTCCCCGTTTTTCAGAATGAAATCCAGACATGTCTTCAGGGAGTTGTCCTGATACTCAGCTTAACATTACAAACTTAGAATACACACAGAATTACACCCAAAGAAGGCACAGGCTTAGGTGTGAGAAGCTCTGGAGATGTGGGAATCATTACTAGGATTTCTCCATCATCTTGCCTACACAGGGATAGCACCATGCTAATGGTTATAATGATTGTACCATTTCACTTACAGGAAGGACTTGGCTGTGCATTTTACAGGCTACCACCTGCACTCCACCTTGTGTAGAAATGCCACGTGCCCGGGGCTATCAGCAGCACTGCACCAAAAGAAAAAGGTTTCAAAAGGTCATAAGAACTGCCTTGGCTCTGCAGCAAACAATGCTGGAAGTGTTGCAAAGGAAAACAGAATTTCTGCTTTAAAGCCTCCTGCAATTAAATCCTTTTGCAAAATATACAGTTTCTTCTAATAAGTGGACACCCAAGGGAGTTCTGAATTTAAATTAACTTCATGAGCAACAATAAATTAAAACTATCTAGCTCATTTTTTTCTTCATGCTACCCAGAAATTACAAGAAATCTTATCACAATCATCAAGGGTCTTAAAAGAAGCTCAAAAAAATCATTACAGTACTTTTAATTTCAAATAAGACTGAGTTTGATTTTATACTTTGGAAAATACATAGATAAATTTGGCCCAAATACAAGATCTCTTTACTTTTGTATTGCAAATAGCATTTTGCTTTGTGGATTTTCCACCTAATTAAAGACCAGATCTTTATTATTACATAAGCACTATCATTTTTTCAAATCAGTAAGAAAGCACACCAAATACTGTATTATAATGCATCTTGCCCTTTTATTGTGTTGCATTATAGACAAAGAGGAGTACATACAGAATAATCACTGCCGTCACAACCATAAAGTTGCAGTGTCACTCTGATCCCTTTGGAAGTCTAAAAACATCCACTTGTCATTCATTCCACCTTTTCATTGTAACAAGTTGTGTATATCCAACCTCAACTGTGAACAAGGCAACTAAATAAAAACACAGACAGAAGACCCCAGTGCTTGTTAACTGGATTTTGCAAGATTCTTTAGGGTACCAGCAGAATAAAACATGCAAAATAGCAATACCAAACCACAGACATGCTGCCCCCCAAAAAAGGTGAGCTGTGCTGGAAAATTCACAGGTTCAGTGCTGGAACTCCATCTCCTGCAAAAAGCCAACTCAAAAGCTGTGCATTACTTTGGTTCAAGTCTCAGTGGGATTAAAGTTGGTATTTTGCAAAAAAAAAAAGTGTTAAACCATTGTTTTATTTGCACAATAAAATATGGTCTATGATAAGAACTTCCATTGCTTCCCATCAGTGAGTGACCAGTGCCACAGAGGAGTGCAATGCCACCAGAGGAGATGTGTTGCTGTGTCATGCTGCCTCTCTTGTACACAAACCAGGTTCTGATGACCTACAAAAGGTCTTGCTAGAATACTTCAAAGGACAAAGCATATTTCCTACTTGAAATGCAGGTCCAAGGAAGCTGAGAACCACATGCCTTTCAAACAACTTTGGCAAAATATGTGGTAATACACTCCTTTGTGTTCCTGAGCATGACTGCACACAAAATATAAGTTGCCAGTGGGTCACTGCTCCCTATTTCCCTGTGCCTAATGTTGTAGACAAAATGGGAGAGAGGCAGCTTGGAATCATACAGAAATTTTCCATCCTAACAATTAGCAGGCTGAGAGCAAAAAATTAAAATATCAGCCACTTATGGGAAGACAGACATACTAATAAGAATTAGCAAAATTACTTTGAAAACTCTTGTTATTGATATCATTCCAATACTCTTGTTTGTATGAAAGTTTTTAGCTTTTTATGCTCGAGCACTAGTTTGGAGATGTTATATGAAGCTCTATGAAAAATCTATTATTGTCAACAAGAACCTTCCACTTGGGCTATTTCCTGGTCTTCTCCACATAACAAAGGAAAAAAGGAAAACACTGAGAAAGGATTTGCTCTTTTTTAAAGAGTAAGAAGGTGCAATCCTGTCATCTACTACTACTACACTGCTTCAATGATTTTGTTCTCTCTTGTCTCACACTGACTCTAGCAGGAATATTAATAGCATCAGCACTGTAACCCACCGAAATGGAGTGTAGAGTCCATGCAAGAGCTACAGAGTATTTTTGTAGAATTGAAGTATTTCCCAAAATACAGTTTGCAAGAGACTCCTGGGCAGGCAGGCGTTGTGTAGGCGCTCTGCCAGAACTCTCTGTAGAGGCCAGTTTGAGTGGTTCAATCCAGCATGTGATTTGCTTAATGAAAGACACTTCTCCAGAAGATTTTGGCAGACATAATCAGTTCAATTGCCAGGCAGTATTCATGTGATTACAAATGTTACCGATCACATTAGATACTTAATAAATCTCTCCAAAATGATCACAGCTACTGTGTGGCTCTGAAGAAATTAAAATTGTGAGACAGATTACTGTGTTTGCCGTGCACTGGACTACTGATACAACTGGGAACAAATCCCTTCCTTGGACTGCCAAGCAATCAGTGACAACTATTAATTTCTATATAAAGCCAAGCCTGACTGTTTGTAAATGTTTATTTTTACATGATGCTATATGCATCATGGCAAAGTAACTCCTTTTTCATGTTATTCTTCCATAAATACAATATAGAATTTGATTTTCACAGGTCTATGGCAATTCACTTCAGCCAAAGGGTTGGCCTGAGAGTCCAAGGACAATTTTTGGCTTGAAATACCAAAAAACCGGGATGCTATCCTTGCACGAAACCCATGAGCAAGACTTTGGCACTGCCTCTTCTACTGACATTTCAGTAGATGCAATATCAGATACCGTAATAATAAACCACATCAAAGCAAAAATTATTTAACTGAGCTATACGTGTTTTGATAAAAATGGTTCTCCTTATGGTGGGGCAAACTTACGGTCTGTATCTTCCTGCAATTTATTGAACACCATTTTAAAAATGAATAAATGTCCTTTGGCCAAATCCCAGTGCTCATTTCAGTGCATTGCATGAAAGCAATCACACAGGCCTCTCTTTTCCGCTCTCAGGAGGAGGGTTTCTGTCTGAAAAAAAACCAAAACCAACCATGAAATCAAAGAACTGTATATCACTTTAAAAGAGTATATAATTGATGAGATCTAATCCCTCTGCACAGCTGTAGCCAAGGTGCTTTGCTGAGTGAAAAATCATAGTTATTAGTGCTGGTTTTCATCCAGAAAAAGGGACAAAATAAGTATATACAGAACTGAGATGCATGGAGAGTATTTTTATAGTTTGAATGTTTTCATTTTCACAGTTAACTTCTAGTGAGTAGGCTGTCAAAATTATTAAAGTGTCCCTTATAAATGCCAAGAAAAATTCCACTTTTGAGTGCACTGCTCTTAATTCCTTCGTGGTGATTGATGGCTTCCTGTTGACGGTGCCTTCAGTACTGTGTAATTTAATTGCACCAGATAGCATGTGCTGAGGAGCCAGTTGGGCTCTCAGTTACACCACTGTTTCTCTAGAGTAACTCTGAGTTCAATCCAGCTGTCAGTCTAACCTTGTTGTCTGAAACCCATAATCTTTCAGGGCAGACAGGCTTGAGTGTGTGGTTCCTATTTTAACCTGACTTAATTTACTGACAATTGCCTTATTACTAACTCCATTTGGAGCTATGCCCCCAGAACTCCATCAAAAGCTTATAAACCATTCTCTATATACATAATTTAAAATTACTTGCAGTTGTTTCCTGGAGCGCCTTGGTGAAAACGTATCTCCAAGCTTTTTTTCTCTGAGTCCAGGGGGAAAAAATAATTTCAGATCTTCAAAGATATTTAAGTATCATTTATTAAATTGTGATTAAATAAGTATTTTGTGGGTCCTAATCTCACTTTTTTGAGAAACAAAGACTGAATAGCAATAGGACAAGGGGGCACAGGCTCAAGCTCTGCCAGGGGAAATTTAAGTTGAAGATCAGAAAAAAATTCTTTACAGAGAGAATAATCAGGCACTGGAATGGGCTGCCCAGAGAGGGGGTGGATTCCCCATCCCTGAAGGTTTTCAAACTGAGATTGGACGTGGCACTGAGTGCCATGATCTGGTAAAGGGACTGGAGTTGGACCAAGGGTTGGACTTGATGATCTCGGAGGTCTCTTCCAACCCAATCGATTCTATGATTCTATGAATTTCTGAAATGGCACCATTGCTTCAGAAGCTGAGTTTCTTGTGAGACTCAAAATTGTTGATGCAGCAACTCACATCAGCAAGCACAACTCTGACTGAAGAGACTCCTTTTCCTGAGCGTATCTTGTGGTTTTCACCCTGTGATCTGTGGTCCCTTAAGCAGTTTGCAGACTGACTTTGAACAGTTTCTTGAAGGGCAAAAAAAAATTAGTGGGCTTGAATTCACCATGAGTGGGCTTCCCATCTGCACTGCAAAAACCCATTAAAACCACTTGTGAACAAATTATCTCAAAGCTCTTGAAACAACAAGGTTTTCAGCCTGCTGGTGTTCCTCTGACCTGATACCTCCTGACAAATTAGACTCAGCAAAGGGCTAATTTACAAAGACAGTTTCCAGAGGAGTATCTGGGCACTCCTACATGAGTCCTGCTCTGCCAAGCTCTGCCCTGCCTGGCCAGAAGTACCTCTGTTCCCCACCAGTGCCCGCTCTCTAACACTCATTTCTTGTTCTCAGAATGCAAGCTTGTGCAGGGAGAGGCTGTTCCAGAACTGCTTTCCCTCTCCTCCATAGCCCTCTATCCTTTTCAACTCAAACTTTTGACATGCACCTTTGCATTAAAGAGAACTTGTTCACGTTCCTTGTCTGCTTCCACTTATCGGCTTAGCACCATGGCAGGCGTTATTAAACACTGCTCCCTGTTTGTACAATTGAATCTTGGATGAGTGAATGCTCTTACTGTTGGGAGCCCAGAAGAAATCATAGAATCATCTTAACATCAAACGGGCTTATTGTATTTTACAGTAATGCCAACAAGCTGTCACTGCTACCACAAACCCTGCCTGGGCATCACTCAGGACTATTTACAGGCAGGAAGAGCAGCTCTGGAGGCACAGTTGTAAACTGAAAGACTGTGAATAAGAAGCATCAATTACAAAAAATTAATTGTGGTCTTGATGGCATTGGCTTAGGAAGTCCCTGTTGTGCAGGAGCAGTCCTGTATGGAGCTTGCCCTTGTAACAATTTCCAAGACTCAGGAGTTATTGAATAAGTCAATTGTGTGTAAAACTTGAGAAATTATAGTTGGTCATCATGAGCCAAGCTCTGGCAGTGAAGGAAGGATATGAAGGATCTACCTTTCAGAGAATGGAAGGTCACAGGGTGCCACCTGTAGGGCCTTGGCTACTGTATTTCACTTTAGCATCTCTGCATCATTCAGTATTTTGTATTTAACTAAAGCATCTCTTTCAGAAAGCCCTTTGGAGTCTCAATCCAAAAGCTGGGAAAGGTGTACAGTAATATACCCTCTTTTTACTAGTAGTACTAAACTCTGACAGTTGCCAAAGAGTGGGTGATACTACAAACCACTGGTTATGTTTGGTTTAGTGATGCACTGTTCCTATGTCCCTTGTTCTGTAATACTGGGAGCTGCTGAATCAGTGCCTTGACTTGTCAGGCCTGTACAGGTCCTCACAGAAACAGAAGCTTATGTTGTGGTGCTCTGAGATCAGCTTCTCCCTCTACATTCTGTCTCACTTCTTACAAGACAGCACTGCTCTCTGATGGACTGTATTCTTACTCCAGTCTCCACCTAGAACAGACATCACTGATATACCTGAACATCTCTGTAAGTGGGATTAAAGAACTGTGCTGCCTCTATTGAATTAAAAAAAACCCCTTTAACTTCCCACATAAGGCCTGTTGACCCTGTAAGAACCAGCACAGCTGCAACTGCACCTGGTCTTGACATGTCATGTGTAGGTACAAAACATTTCAGCTGAACCTAATCCAAACAGGTGGAACCCTGCTATGCACCAGAACAGCACAGCACAGCTGCTAGAGGTAAAGCCTCTTTACCACTTAAGAGTTATTTATTATTACACTAGTGCATGGGAAACTTTTGGAATGTAACCCACATTCAGACCTCTGCCTTAATCAGTCTGCTATTGATAGCTCAAGAAAGCTGAAGTCACTCCAACCTTATTGTGTAAGGCCCAACATGATTGCCCAAGGTCAAAAGAAGCCAAAGGCAAAGCAACATAATTGCCCTTCCGTATCAAGGTTTGAGATATTTTCATCCCTTTGGTTGGCTCTGCTGTGAATGACAATTTGAGCCGAGTGTGATTTTAGAGGAGCAAGGAGCCCTTCTCACTTACACACAGAGATGGCCCTACCCAAAGGCACTGGGTGAGCTCCTAAAGGAACTGGGAGATGTGGCTGTGAACTGGCTTCATTCACCACAAGTTGCCTTGTGGTCATGGAGCTGTTAGGGGAGGACAGGTAAGACAAGACATGCATGGAAGAGGTGAGAGACTTGCCTCTTGCAAACTTCAGATAGCACAGGAGCCACTGCGGTGAGTCCCACCCCAGTCAATTTGTGCATATTTATGAACCCACATATGTATGAATTGCTAAAACCAGGGCATTTTACACACCCTCATGTTTGTTCACTGAGACCTGCAACACAACACTGGCATGTGAAGTGGCAGCCTGCCCTGTGTGCTCTGTCAAATACCTGAGCAAATATGCTTCCCCCTTTCTCATGGAGTACTGATCCATGAGCAAGGAGTACATGTGCTTCCCTCTCCTCTGCCAGCCCTGCCTGCCACCTCCTCATTCTCCTGTTCGCTCTCTGCTCCTGCCCAATGAATAGTCAATCCAGCTTGGATGCAGTGTTGTGAGGCAAAGAGTAATCATCTTTCTTGTTCCTCTCCTTTGTACATCTTCTTTCCTTCTCCATTTGGTGCAGGGACTGTCTGAGGTAATTCTTTAGCCTGTTATGCAAGAAGTCAGACTAGATCATTGTTAATGAACCTCTGCAGACTGTGAAAAATAATCTGTGCTTGGTATAAACCTATTTGCCGAGATGGGAGTGAGTCAGCAGAGATGTCATGTCTGCTGTACACAGACAGGCAAACCTGGCCGCTGGGAGATAAAGGCTAAGTGAAAGCATTTCTACAGAAACACATACCCGTGTGTCTAGGTTATACGCCGTCTTCTTTAGATCCTGCAACGCCCTCTGCATGAACTCGAATGCATGGCAATCAACACAGGGACGGCCTGGAAAAGGAGACAGAAAAAGGCATCACTGCCATAGCATGAAATTTGGAATGTAGCAGCACAGAGGTGAATTGTAATGCCAGGAGAAACCCCATTTCACCAGGCACCCACACCTGCATGTGCACAAAGCTAAGGCCCTCTGGCCAGGGCTGTATCTAACCTAGTGTGAATGTGAGAGTATCAGCAAAAATCACAAAGAGTTCTTTGCTGTGTGTGCTTTTTCTGAACACAGCCCAGACTTGACTCTGCCTGCTGCTTCAGTCCCCAGCCTCTCCCCTTAAAATTGGAATCCTTAACCCTCCTCAGACATGGGTTAGTTCTCATCTGATGCACTGAAAATAGCAGTTTGCAGTGATTCAGGAACCAGACAGGCAGGTCTGTTTTTACAGGAGCTTGTACAGACCAGCTTGGCAAGGGACAGTGCCAGATCTGTACTTGCTTCCTTTCACCTGCTGCTGTATTTTTTCTCTGCCAGGAATGCAAAGCATCCCACTGGCTCTGCAGCTGGTGCCAGTGTGTGTGCACAGAGGGGCAGGGCAGGGAAAAGACAAAGAAGAGGAGAGGAAGAGGAGGG
This sequence comes from Hafferia zeledoni, assembly GCA_035583235.1. Lineage (NCBI taxonomy): Eukaryota > Metazoa > Chordata > Aves > Passeriformes > Thamnophilidae > Hafferia > Hafferia zeledoni. Next base: position 65,329,823 of record JAWWEV010000134.1, read on the forward strand.
CACTTGACAACAACTCAAATGGCCCACTTCTGAACGTGGGCATTTCTGTTCTGCCAGGATTCACCCTGCACTGATTATGATTGTTCGGTGATGGAGTTCATGAAGTGTGGGTTTTCAGAAGAAGAAATTGCAGATACTGGAGGAGATGCAGCGGGAATGGGGAGAGAGGACATTTACACTGATCCCCCCCATGCTGGGGGGGAGTGCCAAAATTCTTGACCACACGCCACTTGTCCTGCTCTACCAAAGCAAAGAGGGTACAAAGCCACTGCTGAGATGGCTGGGCAGCTGCCTGGAGCCAGGGACCTGCCGTGCAGCACTGCAGCACCCCATCTGTGCCTGGCACCCTGCTGCCAACACTGACTTCTGAGTTGTACCTGATGGAAGGGAGCAGTCAGAGTACTTCTTGATCCTCAGCAAACCTCTTGATCTATTCAGGAGGTGTTTCTCTCCCCTCCATCCTCCTTCCTCTCCCGTCCATGTAGCTGACATCAAGACCTGGGAATCAAGCTAGGGATTTAATTCCATGGGTGTAGAGAGATGCAAAGTGCCCACCTCTAAGAACATCATCACTCAAAGAGACTCTCTTCAGGCTTGAGAGGAGTAGTGACAAGATGGTTTTGAGCACATTTTAAAGACACTCAACCCCCTCCTGTTTTCAGTATTTCAGTAATTTAATTGTTTTCACTTCAGATCATGGAGCAGAGCCCTTAGAAAGAATCTGCATCCTCAGACTGCTGTCAGCAAATCCATCATTTGCTCAATATCATGACCTGCTCCCCTCCTCTCCCTGTGGTCTTCTCAGAAACATCCTGCCCTTGCTCCACCTCCAAGATGTGCTGCATACCCTGAAGAGCTTGTCACTAAAGTGTTCTCAAAATCAGAACCTGACAGAGAAAAAACAAACTTCAGGTCATAAATGAATGCCTCCTGCTTCTGTAGTGTGGAGAAAGCATTTCTGAGGAGGGCCATGAAGTCCATAGAAGCAGCATCACTGGCAGAGGAGAGGACAGCTGTACCTGGGAGTAGGGGACACGCAACTGGGAAGGTGAGTGGCCATAAACTCTTCCACTGGTGAGCCTTATAGAGCACCATCTGTTCAGCACTTGGGGACTGAACTAGGACAGTGCTTATCTCACCATTAAGCAGCTTGCACTAGTACAGAGCAACAATGCAGTTCCCCAAATCAAACATGATCCATACCCCACTACCTGGAAATCCTACAGCTAGAGTCAGACTTATACCAGCAGAGCTCCCAACTCCTGACTCTGACTCTAAGCTTTTATACTATTTTAAGAGCCAGATGCTCTCAGTAGCCAACAGCAGATACTTAAGGAAGATAGAATACTAAGTGTCTAGTAATGTTCTTCTAGACTACCAAGAGGTTGGAGGATATCCTGTGTCTGGCCAGTGTTTCTACATCTGATAAGCCATATCTTTCTCACATACATTTGCACTGCTGCTTCCTGAATCCACTTAAACCTTTGTCACCTGCAGCATCCTGTGGCAATGAGTTCCACAGTTCAGCTATTCAGTGAACAAAATACCACTCTTGTCTGCTCTGAAGCTGACATCTGATTTCCTTTCCTGCCTCTAATTTTTGCAGTGGAAGAGACAGTTATTAAATACTCACCAACTTTGTCCCACTTATGACTTTGTTGCTCTCCATCACTTCCTGCCTCATTCTGCTTTCCAGATTGAAGAGCTGGGCTCAGAGCTGGCTTATCTAGCTAAACTTGACATCTCTTCATGCCCACAATATTTTCAGCAAGGCAACCATGGACATTTCCCCAACATAAATATGTCTAAGCATCTGTTTTCACAAACAAATCTAAATATGTGCTATTGCCAACAGGAGAAATCCATCCCTGCTTTCTGTCCTTGGGTATGTAGTCCCACAGTTCCACTTGCCCACAGCAGGAGTGATAATGCAGCTCCTCAGTCAGCTGGATTGCTGATTTTTTTTCTCCAGATCAGATCCGGAATGTCCAAGTTCTGGGGCCATGACAAGAAATAGTGCAAGGAGAGGCAGCCAGGTAGGTTACAGGGAGAAGGGCAGAGGCAGCAGAGGCTTACATCAGATTACAGTAATCGTGAAACCAAACCTTAAGTCACATCATAGGAAAGTACAGCAAAGTGCTATTAATTCCTTGCTGACAGCTGGGAACAGACTATCATTCACAGGGAGACTTAACAGGTTTGTGGATTAACATAATGAGAATTATCAAGAGTCAGCTATAATTCTTTAAATGGGTCCTGTCAGCATGAAGACTGTACGTGTGTTTGGAGAGAAGTGGAGGAGGGGAGCTTAAAATATGTTTCCTTGGCTGCTTCTTGCTGAAAAACTGGATCTGGAAGCACTGTGTAAATCTAATTTATTTTCCCTTGCATGCACATGGCATTTACTCTTTGTATTTCATGCACCTTGGCTAATGAAAACAGACTGACCAGCTTCTGGATTCAAATTCCGTATTTTGGATTTCACAGTGGGTGATTTTGGCTATAAATGCAATGGGAGGTTGGGGAAATTTCCTTTTCTTTTTTTTTTTTTTTTCAGAATATTGGACTGAACTTTAAAGAAAAAACCCTGCAAGTATAAGTAACACCACTTCATATTCAAAAGTCTTCTGCATATGCAAAGTACTATGTATAAAGTAAGGACACAATTAAACACTGTTAATTAGAATTATTCATAAAAAGCTATGCCTGGCTCTGTGGCTGGCAGAAAGTGTGCCAAACAGAGACCAAGGGATGGCACCCTGAGCAAGATCTCGGTGCCACACACAGGACAGGATCGCTCTGCAACGCTAAGAAGAATTCTGACTCACACTCATGCTTCTCTCCTGTGACTCCTGCACCTCCCACATTTGCACTGGAGCATTGCTGTCCCTCTGCTGCTCATGGTGCTGCAGGAGGGACACATTCCTCCCACCAAGTGGGAGAGAGATTGTGTGGTCCATGCTGGATTATTCCTGCTAAAGGCACGATCTTAGTCCAATGTCCCACAACTGGGAACAGAAAAAGCATCGAGCACCACACTGCTCTGCCCTGCAGAAGGACACTTAGTATGGTCCACATACATCATAAATCCCTGTCAAGAACATACACTAGAGCCTCTCACCCTGGATCATTCAGGGTCTTACAGGCACCACTTTGCCTGGGCTGACAGTACGGCCTTAAGTGCCAGCAGTAAAGTGTGTGCACGTGCAGTAGAGGCAGTGCCCCCAAACAGATCAGTGCTCAGGAGGATCAATTCCTTCATGAGAAGTAGCCAGTGCAGCTGACATCAAGTGGGAGAAGATCCAGAAATGTCTGTGTTAGATCATATCAAAGCTCTGCCTGGCCCAGTGTCCAGTGTTTCATGATCTACATCCCTTGTACTACATTAACTGCGAATAGGAGCATTCCCAAGCTTTGAGAGCAGCTGACATGGGATAGCTCATCCCTGACTAAGCTCTGTCTTCCACATAGACAAATAGCCTCCTGTCATGGACACAGTGTGGCAGGGTCCATCCTAGCAGTTTACTGGTGCAGTCATGTCCCCATGACATCCACTGACACTGGTCATATGTGCAACTTTCAGGTCCAGAAATGGGGGCCCATGAAAGAGCATAAGAACAGGGCAAGCCTGGACAGATGTGTTCCCAAACTCCAGGTCTCTGCAATATGCTAGGGCAGCTCCTGACCCAGAAGTGGCTGAATCTAACAAACCCTTTTTAAGATTTTTTTTAACTTGAATTTAACAAAACAGTTCTGCAATCTCATGCAAGCTTTTAGCATCCAGTGTCCTAAGGGGAGAGTTCTGCAGGTTAACTATCAGGAAGAGCCCTGACAGGCAAAAGAAAGTACCTGGAACACTTAGCAGCTATGCAGCACTCTCTCAACAAGTGTCTGACTACGAGCATCAGGCATTTCTTGCTGCTTTAAAGCTCTGTCTCTGCAGCAGCCCAAAACTTGGCAATTCATGATCAGCTGAGTTTTCCTCCTGGCGTGGCCTCAACATACAAACTGTTATGCTTCCATAGCAATGCTAACAGCCTCTATTGCTCAGGACAGGGCAGGGTGTCTCTGCAGAAACACTGGCCACAGAAACACTCTTCATTCCTTCATTCCTCATTCTGGTGTAAGGGAAGACTAGACAAGGAATCTTCCTCAAGGGCCGTTCAAGGAATGCTCTAGCCTGCCTAAAGGGTGGCAAAAAGACAACCCCTTGATACTATAAGGAAGATGGGGACAGACTTTTTTGCAGGGCCTCTTGTGATTGGACAATGGGTAATGGTTTTAAAATAAAGAAGGGTAAATTTAAATTAGTTATGAGGAAGAAGATTTTTATTATGAGAGCAGTGAGGCACTGGCACAGGTTGCCTAGGGGAGTGGTAGATGCCCCATCCCAGGAAACATTCGAGGTCGGGTTGAATGGGATCTAGTTGAAGATGTCCTGGCCCATGGCTGAGAGACAGGTCTAGATGGTCTTTAAAGGGCCCCTCCCACCCAAACCATTCTATAACTCTATGATTCTATGAGACTTGAGTCAGAAACTGAACAAGAGTTTTGTTCTACAGATAAAATGGCAGTTCTTACTACACAAGTAGAACAAGGAACAACTATACACCTTTTCACAAATGCATTGACTTGCCTCTCCTAACACAAACACACAAAGGGTAAATACAATTTATTTTTCAAGAACTATTTTCTCGTTGAGGAGATAAAATGGACTAATCATCACTGAACTTATAAAAAGTAATGAACACCTAGAAAACAGACACACAAAATAAAGATGAGGTCTGGTTTAGAACAGACTGAAAATTGTCACTGACTAAAAAAAAGAAGAGAGTGGAAAGAGAATTCAACATATAAGTTCTGTGGATTACAAATACACATATATGTATCTGGAAAGTAGTAACAGAATTTATGGAGAATAAAATGCAGTGACTAAATCAGGTCTTGTATTAAATATTTGGGAGTCATGTAAAAGATAGATGTGATACAATGTAAGCATGACTAAGAACTAGAGATTGGTTTGTATGCAATTATCTTCCTTTGCTTTTTTTTCCCAGAGGATATTTTAAGCTTCTAATGAGTGTCTACTTCCCACTTGCTGTCACCAAAACACCCTGAGAACGTTGACTCCAACCCCTTATAACTTTGAACTATTATCTAATTTTGGAGCTCAAAGTTTAACTAGAGACTTACTCAAAATTACAGAGCAAGCTAATATGATCCAAATTCAGGAGCTCCCATCACTATGGCGTGCTCAAGCCAGTCATTCATTTTTATTTACTTTTTAGGTTTGTAGGATTCAGAAATCTACATATGTTTACAAACGCACTGTTGGGGTAAACGTCCCCTGTGTCAATCTGTAGTAGTTACAAGAAAGTTACAGTATTGTTCCAGCCAAACACTAAACTAAGCGAACTGCAGTGCCCTCGCAGAAATAAACACAAACTTTCTTCTAACTCTATCCAAACTAGCAAGGGCATCATATATATTGTGGCAAATCCAGAAATGTAACTCTCAAAGAAGCAGATCTAAAAGACCTACAAACAAGGAGCTCTAACTCAAGTTCCAATGAAAATTATAGTAATCAGTATTTTTTCCTACATAACTACTAATCCTTTGCTTTCTTGTTGTTACTGTAAGCGTTGTTTTCACGTGCTTTGCTGACATGGCACAAACCCATCGTTACTCCCTCCCTAATGAGGAAACACAAAGTTCTCCTGGAGCTGAGTGTCTGTGGCTGCTGAGGGTGGAGAAGGGAAGCAGGACTGGGTGCAGCGGGAGGGCAGGAGTGTGCACAGCAGGTACCTACTTTCTGCAGGGATGACACTGCCGGAGTCCTGGGCAGCCCCCACGAGCCTCACGCTCAGCAGGCTGAGCACCGAGAGGGACAGGACTGCCACACGCATCGCGCTCCACACAGACGGCAACGCCATTGCTCTCATCAACAATTCACGATTTCTTCCCTGTCTGGAACAAGGAGGAACAGTGAAAATCAGCAGTTTGTTCCCAGCACGCTGCTCACAAAGCAGTGGATGAGACATGACAAGCACAGACCCCACGCACACGCAAACCCACACCCACACACATCACTGCAGTGACACCCCACAGGCTGGCAGTGCATCCAAGGACCAGTTTGCCCAGTACCTGATCTTTCCCTTCGCCTGGGTGCCAGACCCTTGGAGCAGCTGTAGCGGGCAGGCGAGGCTCCAGCAGCCACTCTGAGCATGCGTCCCCTCAGCATCCCCCCTTCCCTGATTAGGGTCATTGCCATGGAGATTTGCTATAGCAACACTGCAAAAATTGTTGCTGCCAAGTGGAGAAGAAGATTTAAAGGGGCCACAATGTGATGGATGGTCACTGCTGAACTCCTTGTCTGCCTCTGCTTCTCCAAGACCATGCCCTCTCCTTGGCAAAAACTGGCTGCCGCCACTCACATAAGTGGGTCTTGGGCAATTTCTGTGTTTGTTGCTCTCATTCCCGAAGGGACTGTGCTGAAATATGCAGCTCCCATCCCTTGCTTTAGCTGGGGATCTCAATTAATGTGAGATTTCATTCTGGGATGTTTCAAATGAGATGAGAACTCAGAAGTTTGCTTGGAAAAGCAAAGTTGCAGAGCCTGCTGTTGGTGCCCTACACTGTGGGGAAGAATCCACTGTGGGCTTTAACTACACTGAGAACAAAGCCTTGCGGACAATTAATGGGGGATGATTTCCACCAAATGTTGGTGAGGGATTCTGCTCTGAGGGGCTCAGCCCTACATGATTCAGCTCTAGTGATCCAGCTCTCAGTGAATCAGCTCTAGCCCCTCAAAGCCCAGGAAGGCTCCCTCCGTGCCGATCCCCCAAAGTGCCTCACCCAGAGGAGAGGTCCAGACACCAGGAGAGTCGGTGGCAGAATCAGCACACTTTATTGGAATCGCCCGCTTTTATAGGCTCAGCAGGGGAGTTTCTAGAACAAGGGGCGGAGCTAAGCTTCCCATTGGTCGTAAGGCATGCAAATGAAGGATTGAAAAATGGACCAATGGGGGATAAGGGTGGCACTTCACAATAAACCAATAGGGAGAAGTAGTGGGAAAGGAACCCCAGGGGATTATGGTAAGAAGAAACTTGGACAGGGAATGGCTAAGGGAAAAATACAGTGGGGAGGACATGTTTGTGACGCACTTTTTATTACAATACTGAGGTATCAATATAAGGGGCGTTAGAGTCCAAGTCCTTGTAGATCCTGTGTAAAATATCAATATTAGCAACATGGAGGTTCGTAAAGTCCACATCCTCATCGATCCAGCGTTTGTAATACTCTTGCCATTTAGTAAATCGTGGGTCTTCTCCCACAGACAACAGCACCCCTGGCACATGGACTGACCATAAATAAGGATTCTGCATAGCATCACACTAGGCAACCATGATAACAGCCCAGCCAAAACCTATGCACTGCAAAACTTTAGGAATCCTTGCTTCAAACTCAGCCCTTTGTCTGGGATTCTGTTAATAGGCTGTGTCCTGACAAAGCTTAAGCACGAGTCTTCCTGGATAGGGGATCTGTGTAAGCACCTGGCTGAAACCAAGCATTCAGAAAGAGGAGGTGATCCCTTTCAGGAAAGAGGAGCTCTAATGCTTACCTGCTTGACCCAGAACATGGTTGAAGACTCATCTTTTGCAACTTATCTGTTCAATTGATGGCTTTGTCATTCTGTCATGGGAGGACACTCCATCTCCTCTCTCCAAGGAGCAGAATCCAGCCTTCCTGGTCTGTACAGAATAACCAACCTGCCAGGCAGTGAAGGTATCAATCTTCCCAGACTGAGACACAGTTTATCCCTGGCTTTCTTCAGCCCTAGGAACTGTCAGCAGCAATGTACTCTGCTACTATTTCACTTGCTCCTGTGGCTTCTTCAGAATTACCTCTTACAGCCCTCCCTCCAATGCTTGTGCTTTTGGATCAGACTTGTTTAAAAGTGATCTCAAAGGACTTCCTGGCAAAGTGGAATTGCCTTGTGCGTGCAAGAAAGGACTTTGCAGAGGGCAGCCCAGAGCTGTGGAAGCAGTTCCTACAAGAATGACACATTGCCAAATTTTTAGCCCACAGTGCAACTGAAACTCAAATTCCCTTCTGTAGAAGGTGCTAATGAAGGTCTCAATCAATGGGGTCTTCATAAGGTGAGTCAGGGCACACATGTGCACCAAAAAGGCTCCACTGGCTTTATGAGAAGCTGAGACTCCCAATCCAAGATCTGAAGCTGGATGCCTGAAGTGAGGTTGTGTAAGATGGCCCAATTTTGCATTCTTTGTCTCTTCACAGGCCTCAGGTGCCCATTAAAAGAGCAGTTCCGTAAGAGCCAGGATATAAACAACTTTGTACAGTTTGACTGTACACCCATCTAGGGCTGGCCACATGGTCTACTCCTGATCTGCAGTTTTCAATAACACCAAATAGAAATTCTGACACAAAATCCAAACCTTACACTTCCATTTACCCTGGTATATGTGTTTCTTGCCCATACCCTCATTATGATCCCATGGCAACAACCTACTTTTTATACATGAGGTCTTAAAGGAATTGCCTGCAAGGACAATAACCTTTGTTAGGGTAAAAAGCACTGTTTGTTCTAATATTTTTTCGAGGTATCAATATAGTACTTTCTAAAATTGTAACTATTTTGTAAATATTTTTTGTAATTGTTATAATCGCTTGGTCTTTTCAGTAGGTAGGTAAAACAAGCAGAACAACCCACAGTGAGGTAAGGGAAGGAATTGGACATTTGAGGGAGAAAGGGCAACCACTGAAGTGAGTAGAGATGTCACCCATCTTAAACAACTGCAGAGTGTATAAAAGAGGATCAGAGGGGAAAACTTGGGAAAATTTGGGATAAAGAGAAGATGAAGATCCTGAAACAAGTAATTCCCAAGATGATAAGACTACAAGAATTCCTACATGTGGTTTGGTGGTATCTTGTCATTAAGGCCTGTATATCACAGCAAAGTTTTGCATAGATGTACATGCATCCAACAGAGCTTCTCTGTGAGAGGATGGACTGTGTTTATCTTGATTTCTGATTGCTCAATGCCCCACTATCCAGACTTAATCCTGTAAGAGCACCACAGAAGGAGTCCTTGCTGAGTGGGACTGCTGCCATCCAGACTGTACAGCACCACTGAACCTGCTCCCACCTGTGACAGTGGGGGGGATCAGCAGTAGGACATTCTGTATCCACCACTTCGTGAGATGCAAGGTGTTATTTTGGTGCCACATGCACTATTAAGCTTAAAATAATGTCCTTTTTTTAATTGTCCAGTGCCAATGTAAAATAGTCAGACATTGCACTTAGAAAGTCTGTCCAGTTTTTGTGTCAAATGCCATGGTCTTTAAGAAACATGGAAAAAATTTCCAGCTCCTTCTGCTAACAGAACTGTGTGGTCCAAGGTGTGGTTCTCAATTCACAGGGAACAGGAGCCAGTCTGCATAGAAAAGTTTCAGAAATCTGTGTTATTCTCTCACTTCCAGCAAAGCTGAGGAAGATAGAAGCATGACAGCACTTGAATGACTTGCTTTGCTATTACATTCACTATTGCCAACCACCATGACTAAGGGATACCCGTACTAAAAATTCCAGAATATTCACAGAAGTCCATTTAGTGTCTGAAGAATATCATAGTGACTCCCAGAGGGCTATCAGAAATATTTATACTTCATTTTCTTTTTCTACAGAGAATACACACCTAATAATTGTTTACTAACCAAAAAAAGAGCTTTCTTCAAAGTAATCAGAAACATCAAATATTTAAAGGGAAGATGATTAGCAAGGATAGACATCTGGTAGCTTCCTTGGAAAATCTCTTATTGATGCTTAAGTGTTACAGGTATTTCAAGTTACATCTGTGAAGTGGAGGAAGAAAACACATATATCTAGTGAAAATCATCTAGTTAAAACAATAAAGGCCTGAGTTGAATATGTGTGCATAAAAGCAAGATGCTGGCAAAGATTCTGATTTTAGAATCATCAGGGGTACACATGGAAAATAAGATGGTTAATCTCAGTCTAATGTGAAGTGCTAAATCATTGCCTGCTAAGATGGCCATAAACCCTTTGCTGGACTTAAACAGAAGAAGAAGGCACAGGGAGAGAAAAATCTGTCTGGTGACTATTATTTGTATAAATGAGTGGCAAGAGAATACAGGCATAATCCCAGAAAAACACAATTGGAGTAAAATAAGGAAGACAAAACCCAAGGAAAGAGTTTGCTCTCTGTTCAGCAGAAATGGAAAGTTAATCAAGTTGATGCCTAGAAAGTGACACGAGGTTAAGCATCTGTTTAATCTGCCAACCAAAATAATGTGAGCTAGTGAGCAGAAGGCTAACACAACTAACACCAGTGAATGTGTTTTGGGTAAGAACATTTAGCAGATATTTACTTTGGTTACAGATGTTCATGCATTTCTGACAGGTCCCTTTTCTCGGTTTTGATCTGCCTAGACCTCTCTTTTCACTCAGGGCTATCACTAGCCCTAACTCAGGACATTTAAAGAACCTGAAATAACCACTATCAGCAATTATTGCTGGGAGCTCAGGGAAGATGTGAGTTATCCCAGCCATGGAAAAGGGTAAAATAAAACAGCAGTGACTGTTTTAAAAGGAGGAAGAGAAACTGAAAAATGACACACAAATCAATTTACTGTCCATCCCTGAGAAAGTTTTAGAAGCAATAATCCCACCAACAGTTTGTAAGTATTGGGTGAACAAGAACTGGAGTTGCAAACAAGATGTGTTTGTCAAGAATCAAGTCAAACTAGTTTGGTATCCTTCTGTGACAGGGTAGCAGGCCTTGCAGACAGGAAAAGCCAACTTTAGGGAGATCTCTACTGCTGTATCACAGCATTATCAGAAGCAAACAAAGGAAACTGCTCCAAGGCCAACAAAACCACCTGGGTCACTGCTGAGAGCTAGCAATGGGTCACTGTCACCACAGAGAGATGTATCACATCAGGTCTGCAAAGACTCAGTTTAAAAGTTATTCAGCATTTCATTAGTAATTTGTATAATGAATAAATAAAGTGGTTATTTAAGATGTAAAATCAGCGTGGAGGTTATAAGCAGTGCTGGTGGAGAGGACTAGAATTCTAAATCAGACAGACAAGTTTGAAAAAAGGTCTAAAAATAGTAAAAATTTTATAAAACTGAGAACAAGGTGCTACACTTTATCAGGAATAATCAACAGCTCATATTTAAAATGGGGAACAGGAAGTGAAGTGGCACTTCTATGGTGAAACTAGGGAGTCATGAGCTGAAATCAGTTTATAATATTCTGCCATTGCCAAAAAAATTGCAGCTGTACTGGGATATGGAAAAGAAAAAGGTGCAGGAGCTCAGGCTGCCTTCAGCAGAAGGTTTGAGCTGCAGTGCTACATCTGGTTTGGTCACTGCAATACTAGGAACTATCAGAGACACCAAGAGCAGGAGAAATAACCACCACCAAAGCCCCTAGAAAACTTCCTAATAATGAAGATGACACTGAGAGGGATTGCCTGTGAAAGGCAGGGGAATATTTAACCCTGCAGGTATAAATTAGACATCATTTGGGAATGTCACTGGAATAGTTGGCCCTGCATAAAGACAAGGGATGGACTGGATGTTTTTTTACAGGTACCTTTCTTTTCCTGTTTTACCTGATTCTATAATTCAGAATAATTTTGCTCCCCAGGCAGTCATACACCAGCTCTCTGTGTTGTAATTCCAGCATGAACACAGACACCCCTGGGAGAAATGCATTGCCCTTGTGCAGCATCTGAAGTTCAGACTAATTATTTATCCTTCCTCAGTTCATCAGGACAAAGGTAATATTTTTCTGGTCTAAGCAAGTATGATGGCTAGAAAACATCCCTATTTTGGGATGGGTCACTGATAAAGGAATTCTGTGACATTTGGATGCAGAGCAGCTGCCAGGGCCCATAATCCTCTTTTAAAGAAGTATATCACAGTCTTGTTGATAAACTGAGAGGTGAGAGGCTGGTGCATTGTCAGATGTTCTAGCCCATAAACAGAATAAATTGTATTGTCTTTTTTTCTGACAGCCATCTCAAGCCTTGAGAAGAACTGAAAATTAAATCACCCTATACTTACCTTGTCCTTCATGCCATGAGATAATGATTCACCTTTGCTTGATGTCTCAGTATCTTCTTTAAACACTGTCAGAGGTTTGGTGGGGGGGAAAAGTCTCCCTCATTAAATGACTGGTTTGTTTTTGGAATCGTTGCTTGACAAGTTCCCTATCTTTGAGCTTCCTGGAAAAACCTTCAAGAGTTCCAATCACAAGCTGAACCTTGGTCAGACTGCAAGGCTTCAAGACACTGCAGCTGTTCCAACAAAGTCCATGTGACACTGCAAAACAGGGATGTGGCTGCAAACGAAGTATGATAGAAACTTAGTTCTAAGATCCTTTGATGTAGGAACTAGTCAACTCCAAGAGGCCTCTTTCACCACAGTATAAGACATGGGAAAGCGCTTAGGTTTGATCAGTTCTCCAAAAATCAACTGAAGCCAAGAGTGACAATGTAGGTGCAGAGAAATGAAATGTGAGCAATCCAGATCTGCATGGACTCGGTGAGATTGAAACAGCTACCAGCAAAGAACAAATGGAGGCACAGCTGCTGCTGAGTGGTAGGGAGGAAATCACTCCCCAGGAGTTCACACAGTAACTCCTCAGACTTTCACATAAGAACTCTGGAGTTTCACCTGGGAACTGTTAGGTTGTTTCATCAAAACACTCGACTTGTGAGATATGGAGATTAGAAACATAGCTTAATGGTGTGAGAATCATTTTAGCCAATTAGCGCATAGCTTGGACCCTATACAAACCATTTGCAGGGTATCAATAAAGGGCATTCTACCTAAATCATAGTGATTATCATGTGGTGTCCTTCATCCTCCGTGAAACATTGTTTACTTTATGACAAGCATCTTTAAATGCATTTGAAAGCCTAGAATGCTTTCAGCTAAACTGGAGGGTCTGCTGTCAAGCTATTGTGAAATGAAGGTCAGTTCAGGCTTTTGGTTCCAAGAAAAAGTAAGAACTACTGGCAAAATACCAGTTTTCCTAGTTTATATATGAGGTTTGCACTGGACTGCTGGATATCTAGCAACTCATCACTGTACTGGACATGAGGTCAATTTACAGCATTGGCAAGGGTTGTGTGCTGTTTGTGTACTTTGACTGAATGCCACCAAGGATGAAGCCTGAGCTGTTAGTCTTGCTATTGTGTCTAGGAAAATATAAGCATTACTTACTTGTAGTGAATAGTGTGCAAAAATCCTTTCATGTGTTTTGATGGCAAGTTGAAAATGAGTCAGCAGTGCCCTGGCAGCCAGGAGGGCCAACCCTGTCCTGGGGGGCATCAGGCACAGCATTGCCAGCTGGGCGACGGAGGGGATTGTCCTGCTCTGCTCTGCACTGGGGCGGCCTCACCTCAAGTCCTTGAGGCAGTTTTGGGCACCACAATAGAAAAATGACATAAAGCTCTTAGAAAACATCCAAAGGAAGGCCTCAAGGATGGTGAAGGGACTACTCTCTCTCAGGCACATGATGTGACTCTTGGGGTGTCTTGTGCAGGGCTAGGAGTTGGACTCGATGATCCTTGTGGGTCCCTTACAGCTCAGCAGATTGTATGATTCTATAATTCTATGAACCTGGTGGTTACTATTTTAAGTGCTGGGATTATCCTGTGGCTATCAAAACTGGAGTAACAAAAAGCACAGGCTTTCTCCTCTGCACAGCCTGTCTGTGCATACAGAAAGGGCAGGTGGGGAGAACATATTTTATTTTAGAAAAGCTGGTGACTTCTAGGGCATGGTTCAAGCTTCCATGGGTAAAAATGAAATTTGATTTTACATTTTAAATAAAACAAATCCTACTTTCAGTGTGAAATATACCAGCTGTCAAAAGGCATTGAAACATTGTTCAGTTCCGGCTTCAATGCAAGACCAAATTGTGCATTAGTTCTATTCAGTGCTGTTGGCTGAAACCAGATATGGTTCACAAGCTGGATGCTGTATTACAGTGTATATATAGTACAGGATGAATGCAAGAGCTGCTTAGGCAAGCAATGATGTGTATCAAATTTACTGCATGGATGAAGTTCTGCTCTTTAACTGAGGAAGAAAAATAAGCCACAATGCCCAGAACTTTGCAAGTCAACTTGTAGCACTGCAGATGGCCTCCATGAAAGCCTTGACTATAAGCAGTCACAAACACTGGTAACTTTGGTTTTGGTCCCGAAGTTTGTGTTTCTCCCCAGATCTATAATAAACTAAAAAGTTTCAGAGTGAAAACATGGTCATCTTTTTATGCTGAACAAAAGCTGGATAGATATAACCTCATTAAACCTGGCATCATTGCCAGACTTTAAAGTCTGTTGGAATTTTTGCAAAGGAGAAGTGCAGATGCCACACAAAATGACAGTTTGCTGAAATGAATATCAGTTTGCTCAAAAGTTAGTCCAGATTTAACATTGATGTACTTTCTCTTAGCAGATCTTTCCATTAATTTTGACTAGACACAACTCTCTTATAAAGAAAAGCTCCTGCACTTTCTTTTTTTGTAAAAGTCCCTTATATAAATATCCTTATATACATCAAAATGTCATGCTATAAATGCTCTTTGCACTTAAATAGAAACTGTTTTGTCTCTTTATTTAAAAATTTACACACGTCCCAAACTGCAAAAAAATCCCAGTGATGTGATTCCTCCATTTTTCTGTCTGTGGTACCTCTTGGCTTTTCCATAGCCAAATACTTTATGGAGTTTATGAATAAAAACATCTAACAATGAGATGTAGCTCAGGGCTGAGGCTGTCATTCTGTTTGCCTGAGCATGAACATTGTTAAGTGCAGCTATTAAAGCACAAACAGAGAATACTGAAACCCCACCCACCCCAAAACAAAAAATGGAACACTATTCTCCCTTGAAACCTGCGTTCTGCTTACCCTTTGGAATGGTCTAACTTGCATCACCAGTAGTCAACAGTCTTTCCAGCTGATTTGGACTCTCAGAGAAGAGTGAATCTATATGAAGAATAATGGGAGGGTTACCAGTCCTGTTCTATTTTCAGACTCTCTTAAGAAAGAGAACAAACTATAGTTTTGTCACTTAAATGACCAGAAAAGTGCAATATCACTTACTTTGATTTAAACAGCAAAAGGTGCTCCAGGCTAATGAAGACAAGCTGATATGTAGCAGATTTTCAGAAAGTGCATGGTTCAGACCAGGAATCAAATGACGACAGCCCTGACTATCAGGAAAGAAAAGTGTAGGCAGATCAATGTGAAAAATAGAGTATCTGCAGATATTAGCATTTCCTTTCTCACAGCATCTATGCCTGCAAGTCTTCGTCTTACGTTTTAAGACACTTTTTAAATTTCAGGCAGTTTGAGGTCTTGAAAATACCATTCACCCCCCATCTCTCCAAAGTCACAGTTGGAAAAGCAAGTGGAGTTGAAGATTAAGGAATATCTGCATGAAGATTAAACTGAAAACCTATGCATATAAATAAATACAATGTTTGAAACTGGAGCAACAGGCCAGCATGTTTTATATTGTGATTTGTACTTAGAAGTTGACAACACCTAAAGGTGTGATGGACACATGACAGTGTTACTGACATGACAACTTCTCTGCCCCAGACAGCTTTCAGTGCAGTCACAAAGCAAGAGGCACCAGATAATGGAGCAGAGGGAATAAAATGGTACAAGGTGTACAGCAAGAAGGATGCATGTGTGTTTTCATGACCCTATTATAGATAGATAGATAGATAGATAGATAGATAGATAGATAGATAGATAGATAGATAGATAGATAGATAGATGTAACGACAATTTGGATTTAACAGGAATCTTTGGATTTTGTAGGAGGCACAGTGACAGTTTAAAGTATGATGGGAAGAGAAAGCCTGTTTGTACTAAAGCTTTCCATTTTCCATGCTAAAAACTGTCAGGCCTTCAGAGGGCAGAGAAAACACTGCATGTGTAGATGAAGAGGGTCAAGAGGCAAAACCATGCCAGAGTCATCAAAGACATGGGACTGTAAGTCTGGAAGAGATTTCCCAGCTCAGCAGCATGGACTCAATGATCTCAAAGGTCTTTTCTGATCTAAAGGATTCTATGACCACAGCAACATACAACCACTTTCAGACACTTTTCACGTGCATAGGTATTTGCTACTCACAAGTGCATTATTGCAAGATGATCTGTGCATGCAATGGTCAGCACAGAGGGTAACTAAGGCAGGGGCTTGAGTGAAAGGCCAAAAGAGGAGCAGAGGAAAGACCATAGGGCAAGGAGTGAAAATTAAGTAGGACTGGCTTGGACACTATGAAGGAGGTATTAATCGTAGACCTCCTTCCTGGTAGTATGCAAATGTTTTGCAGTACCATTTGTTCAAGAAGGAACCTTTACTCCTCCCTTTGGAGAGGTCTCTGCAATGCACTGGGGTGCAGAATCAGGGCCACTGGCCCACTTTGTGGTGTCCTGTCCTTGGAAAATGGGGAAACCCAGAACTTCAAGATTTCTGAGTGTTTGTTTTGAAGGTATAAAAAGAAGCATTTCTCTGGAGCACAGCAAGGTTTGCTTTATGAACTTGGAAAGTTGGCCATTTCTACACATAAGAACAACTGTACCAAAGCACACCAAAGGTCCTTCTGAGACCAGTATCTCATCCTTGGCACCTACTAAGAAGAAAGGTGTAGGGAAACTATAAGACCAGGTCAACTACAATGTCTTACTACTACCCTGTTAACCCGCGACAAGTTGTGGTTCACAGACCCTTGTGTTTTTATACCTAACAAGGCATAAGTCTGACCAGCTGCTTTTGAAACCCATGTAAATTTTCAGCATCAGCAACATCCTGCAGTGAAGACTTCCATCACTGAAACACACAGTAGGTCAAGAGCATCATCTTCCTCTTTGCTCTGACCCTCTCTCCAGCAGGTTTTGTTCAGTGCACCCCACTTCTTGTTTCCAAAGGGACAGCAAAAAGCCATTCTCTGGTCACTCATGGCTTCATAAACTTCCATCATCCTCTTCAGTCATTTGTTGTCTAGACTGAAGACTCCCAGTCTGCACAATACTTCTGATTATTCTAGCTCCTGTGTCAGCAGTTTATATGGTTCTGCTTTATACTTTTTCTCAGTAAAAATGGTCTTGAGTCTGTCACTTTGTCATACTAAACCTGATTTTACATATTCAAATTGTTTAAGTTTCTGTTCACTTGCCCAGGGCAGATATTCTGGTTGCTGGGTGCAATTCCCAGACCTCCCTGCCGATTCTTTTTCAGAACTGGTGGCATATTAGCTGTTCTCCTGCTATTTTGGTGGTTTTGAACATGAGGTAATACAGAATAGTCATTCAACGAAAGGAAAATAGGTAAGGTGGGCTTTAAAAGAGCATACAAAAATCTCCACTGGGAAAATCCTGATTCTAATAGAGCTTCTGTAGACTAAAAGGAATCTCTGAGGAAGAGAATGAGAAAGTTATTCCCCACTCACCACCTATCCCCATCCTGCTTTCTCTTGGGGCAACAGCCCAATTATGCCCTGTGTTTCACTTCCCCAGTTCTGACAACGTGAATCATAAAATGAAGGTGTAGCAAAACGACTGAAAGAAAATATTTCCACATGGTCAGATTTGCTTTTGTTCAAGCCAGTGTCTGTGCAGACACCAAGAAAAAATTCATGAAGATCCACAGGTGTTTCCAGTTGTGCCAGAACACCTTCTTACTCAGCAGCTGGCAAGGCCAGTGGCTGACCATGTCTGGGTTGCTGTTCACACCTAAAACATGCTGGTGAGATTACAGCACCCTGTGGGACAGTCACAGAGTAACTCAGCTTCAGGAGCAAAGCTTTCACCACCTGAACTGTTCTGGGACTTCCTCCAAATTCTGCAATGGGAATGTCAGCTTTCAGGTAAAAAGAGGCCCTCCCCCAAAATGCCTTCCCTGGGAATGAGATGCCAGTGTGTGCTCAGCACCATGTTCACTCTCTCCATGGTAAACTGGAGTGCCACTCATAGCTCTGGCAGTGCTACCAGCTGGACCTAAAGGGGCTGCTGACCTGAGGGGAATCAGCCCCACCACTCACACCTGCAGTGGCTACACAGAGATTCACCAGCATGGGCAGCCAGGAGGGCACTGAGAAATCCCTGGAATTAGCGGGAGGGCAATGCCAGACTGGAGGTTGCACTGGAGAGGAGAGACAAGACAGGTCCAGAGCAAAGCAGGAGAACAAAGCCAAGCTATAACAAGATGGGGACAAGCCAAGTACAACAAAAGCCAAGAAGCTCTGAGAAATGATCCTGCAGCAGCCAGGATCAGCTGAAGCCCTCCAAGGAGGCTTTGCTCCAGAATTCCTGAGAGTGCTCTGCCATGCATGAGTAAGGACTGCTGCCCCTTCTCACTCTCTGGGAGGGGAGCTGCAGGCAAAGCTTGCAATGACTCTGGTTCTGCCAAGCAGCCCAGTTTGAGCACTGCCAGTGCTCTCAGGCTGTGTGAATGGACTTAGCGAAAAACACACAGCACAGGTGCTCCTTGAGGCAATTTGGAAAAACATCAGAATCCCTTCTGCAGTTCACAGTGAGCTTCTGTGCTGGCCTGTGTCCTGGTCCCACAAAAAAGGGCATGATGCACTTCTCACTGTGCAGGAGTTGGCTTTCTAAGCCCTGGACAGGTTTGGGAAGCCACTCAGGCTCTCTATGGTGTTCCCTACTCCCTCAGCTGTTTGTTACTACACCTACAGCTGCAGAGGTTGTGTTTCCTCTCTCATCCACGTCCAGCAAAGTCACACTAGTTTAGTTAGAGAAGCAAGGCCACAGGAAGGCACTTTCTTCCAAATTCAGCTGAAGAGATTTTTGCTTTCAGATGTCCCATCCAGTTCCCATGCCAAGTTAGCACCCCACAGTCTCAATGTTGGAATGATTTGAGACAGTTATAAATAATATCAGACAAAATCCAAGCACCTACAACCTACTTCAGGCTTGTGAGTAGACACAGTATCTTACAATAAAAGTCTCAGCTTTCAGGTACACAGGGTCTTTCTTCATGTCTGAAACAAAAAGAGCAGTTTTCAAAGGCAACTACAAGGAAAAACCAAAACATTCAGAGTTCAGTACATCACAGAATGGACCAAACATGTGTGACCTAATCACTGTGTTACACTTGAAGTAAAATAAGGCACACTCTCAGGAAGGATCTTCCTGGCACTGCACGGAGCTTTCCTTCAGTGTGATGCTGAGCAGCTGCTGGTGGCAACATTTGGTACAGCTGGAACTGGTAAGGCTGCCTAGTCATACCTTTATTCTCCTTTTCATACTCTATCCACTTGACCTGCTAAGATAAAGCTATTTAGAGTACACTAGGTTAAGAATGGAGTGTCCAGGGAAGGAGGGGAAGAAACTAAAGGTTTTAATTGAAGAAAACAACACTCTTACACAGGTTAGCAGAAAACTCTAGCACTGAGATATAAACTGGTTTGGTCCAAGCACAGCACACACCTAAATCCTCATGACACACACCTCATTATAGCAGACAGAACAACAACATGCTTGAAGGTGGTCACAGTGCAGACAACAAACAGAAAGGACTTCCATCACCTTTAATACACAGGCAAAGCCTACATAGACCACTTTGTCCTGTCTCAATATAACTTGGGTAAGTTGTCACAGAGATATGTTCATACTGGAGACAAAACACAGCTGCAAATGTCTCTAGAGCACTGCTGGCCAAATTTATCTTGTGGGTTACACTTGGCAAAATCTGGTTCAAAAATCAAAGCAGGTGCATTTCCCCCCACTCTAATATTGAGTAACAGATTTATTGAATTGAGTCATTACTGGCAATCCAGCAGGTGCAAAAAGAGGATACTCTTTTTAAAAAATACAGACCAGACAAATACATAAGACACGAGCCCCCAATTCCATCAGTACATTGGGGCATACATGCTTGCAACGTGAATTCCATAAAGCTGTATTTTATACAGCTGCATTTTAAAAGCTGATGAACAGGTGACTCTCCTTAGCTGGCCTCCAGGATTCAGTTCAGTAGGTTGGCAGCTACACAGTCGCACAGATTTCGCTTTTCCACCTGAAGAAGCAGAGTTTCTGTCTATAAGGAGGGGGAACAAAAGCAACATCAAAAAAGACAAGTGTCAGCATTGTAAAACTAATTAGCTCCCAGAGGAAAGTCCATTTTACTTTTATTCTAAGATTTGAAACTGGTTGCATGAGATGAGGCTTGGGGTAAAAATCAAGAGTTATTGTTTGCTGCTCTGCAAAATAATTTAGCTTTTGTGGGATTAATTGGCATACCAAGATGGCAATAATGCTTCAACATGGAGAAATTCAGTGCAGTACACATTCATGTTTTTCACATTAGTCCATTCAGTATGTGTCTGGTGTGCTGTTATTTTTGTTTAAAGTTATTTTTCTTTCACACAATCTTACTTCAACAAACTGAACTGTAAGCTCGGACATTCTTTAGAGGCTTAAAAAAATCTCAAAACCTGTCAGGAATGCTCTTTTACTTAAAAACAGGTTCAAACATCAAGTTTAGAATATTACAGCCTGGAATCACTGTTGAAAGTTATATGAAGAAATTCAGGCATAATTTAATTATAGAATATCTTGGTTGGAAGGACCCATAAGGATCATCAAGTGTAACTCCCTGCTCCTTGAAGGAGTACCTAAAACTGAAGTGTATGACCAAGAGCATAGTCCAGACACTCGAACTCTGGCAGGCTTGGTGCCATGACCACTTCTCTTGGGACCCTGTTCCAGTGACTGACCACCCAGTTGAACTGAGGTTCATCAATATTAGGAGATCATTGCTGCTCCCTAGTCCCTATTTCTGAAGCAATGAGAGTGGACTGGTAATTTCTGGGTATGATCTGAAAGGCCAGCCCCCTCTCAGCCTGCCTGTGTGAGAAAGGGCTAAAGACCAGGGAAGGGATAGCAGGGCTGCGTAAGGAAATTTGGGAATCCTTCCTTTCTAGCACACACATACATTGACTTTCCTGGCTGCCTGGAGCACTTGTAGCTTCAGTAGATGCATGATGGAGCACAGATGTTTGACATCACCATTATATCTTCACCTTAGTTCATGAGCTGAAGCTGTACCTGAGAACCAGGCTGATCCAAGAAAGGACTTCCTCCTTATTGTCATGGAACACAGTAGATGAGGGAAGTCCACTCACCAAATTAATTCCTACCAGCTACACAAAAAAAGAGCATCATGGACACCACCAGCTCTAAATGCCAATTAAATTCATCCTTAATCTTCCTGACTTGTGATTTTTGTATGAGATGGAGTTGCCATGTGATGAAAGGCTGTATTTTAAAACCCATGTTATCCATTGACCCACATCAGCTAAAGGTGCATTCAGAGCAGAGCTGGGCTGAAGCATCCTGCTTTCCACTTGCCTTCTTAGTGCAGGACAAGCTATCTGCTACTCAGGGCTTTTTCCCCACATGATAAATCACCAGACACAGCCCTGTGGTTCTACATTAAATCAGGAATCACTTTTGATTGTTTCAGCTACCCTGCAAAACTGGAAAGATCTGATCAGGCTTCGCTAATCATTGAAAAGACACTCAATCACCACCTTCTAACCATCCCTTTGACATCATTTGCAATGGTTTGAATAAGGGAGGTTGACAGCATGCCAACATCTTTGGAGCTAAGCCCCGAGGTTTCTTACAATCTTATATATCTTTAATAACATTCTCAAGCCTTTATTTTTATTTTCAGGGACACATCTAATTTAATGTACTTTAAACATTACAAATAACCACTGACAATTTAGAAAGCAATAAAGAACAAAATGAATGGCACTAAGTACAGCTTTGCTAACTATTTTGAAAGCATGATCACAAAACTGTTTGCAGAGATTTGATATTATTCCCTGGTAGGTTAAAATATGTTTAAAAAAATCAAACAAAACTAAACTAATAAACCAACAACCAACCAAAACAAAACAAACAAGAAAAAAACCAAAACAAACCCACCAAAAACCGCCAAACTCCAGATTCTGAACCTACGAAAAAGCTCTTAAATTCCAGCTAGAAATGCAGTGTCCACTGGTTAACTCTGAAAAATGAGCTGGAGTTCTGAAAATAAGTGTCTGTTGTGTGGACTTAGAGTGAGCTGTGCATATGGACTGGATTTGTTTTCCAGGATTTGTTTTATGGCTGTCTCCCTGAGGGGCCCTATTTGAGCAGCTTTTAGCTGCTGTAGGGAGCTGGCTGTGACCTGGCTGAATGGTGGTGGATGGCAGCAGCTCCCTCCCAGCAGTAGGAGACCCCACTCCCCAGTTCATGATCAGAGCTGCACCTGCCACATGGAGCACTTTGGCTCAGTGGTGAATCACAGATATCCCCAGAAAATGTTGCCCAGAGCTACTTATCACTGCCAAAACAACTAATCCAGCCTGCAGCCTGCTCCAAGGGGTCAGCAGTGGAAAGCAGTACACAGAGGGGTAAAACAGATCTGGTGTATGTATGGGTAGAAGCCAGACTCTCAAACGTGGTCTGTGACCCTTCTCTTGCCACATGAGTAAAAGCCAGCTAGCCTGAAAATTAGCAAGGGATCTTCACATCAGTTTAGGTTACAAACACATCCAGTTCTGGAAAAGGAGATACAACATATGGCCTCCATGAAAGGGTGTGTGACCTATGCTAGAGTCAGCTTGCTTTGTGAGACATCACACAGATCAACACAGGGCCAAATTAAGTGTGAAAGCTCTTGAGCTGTGCAGTAGAACTGGATGGTTTCCCCTGTACAGAACTGCAGGGTGAGATGTGCAGGAGGAAATAAATGAGAAATTCCTCTCTTTTGGCAATCCCTACCCCTCCAACACAGTTAGAAGCTGCTTAGTCATCTTCTAACAATCTTGCCTGCAAACAAGAGAGGTTTTTTCAGGAAATTATTGTATCCAGTGGGAATATTAACAAAGGGAATTGTATTTTCAGGGACAGAAATATTTGCCACACAAAGCAGCAACAGAGACTAAAACAGTCAAATGTGAAATATGTATGTGGCTGAAAGCTACAGTCTTAAAACTCTCAGTTTGCATCAAATTGGGCCACAGCTGAATAATAAAAGTAAGAATTAAAATACCCTAGAAGGTTGTTCCAAAAAGTCCTCCACTATTAAATGTTTCTATGTCATTTGAAGATGTAGGAAGAACTCCTGTCTTAATGACTGGAATAGGCCTGTCCTAGTCAGGGAACTGAAGGATCTCAATATGGACTCAACTGTTTAGATTTTAAAGTGATAAGGGAGTGACAGGTTTCTTTTGGTGAGACTATATCATGAAGCCATATTTTCAGGCTTGCTGTCAAATCTACAACTGTGAAAGTCAATAGGACATTCATCGCAACTGACTTTTTTCTATCCTCATTTTATCTCTTTCACCTTCTTTTATTTTGCGCTTTTTTTTAAAGTATTGAAATAGAGTTGCTATCTTTGGGGTTCTTATTGCTACTCCTGCTCTGGATGTCTGGGTTGCATAAAGTTTCTCTCTTGGTCTGCAAGCTGAAGGTTTCATAAAGGTCACTGCCATAGCCAGATACCCAGAGAAGACTTTAGGAATTGAGATATTTTAAAATCAAGATGCAGAAATTCTGGTGAAAAGTTCAAAGGTTTATAAAAGAATGAAAAGATGTGCTAGAACCATTTTACAGCACAATCTGAACATCTTGTTTGGGCTGTACACAGAAGATGTATTCATTAGCAAAGATTTCTTCATGAAGCCCAAAATATATTTGACCTGTAATTATTGAACAGATTTTGTTTAGCTGTAAATGTGCTACACTCCAATCTGGTTCTATTGGAATGTTTGTTTGGTTTTTTGCAGTATGTCATAATACAGGGCGTCTTCATTCCTGCACTTGCATTTTCACCTAAATGTCAAGGACCCTGCTTGAAGTCCCTCAAACCATTCTTAAAAGATGCCAGTTCATATGCTTTGAACTAAGAACAACCTTGACGATAAATTAGAAAAACAGAAAAGTTTGAGTGCCTTCTGTTGAAAAATCTGTGCAAGAGTGTAGCTAGAGCACTTCAGCTCAGGGGTACACAGGAGGTGGGGACAAAGCCACCCTCCTGGGACACCTCCATCTGACAGCACCTGGGACACAGCCACGCACAGACTGTGGGTTGCAGCACCAAGAGAAAGATTCCACTTCTCTCCCGAAGGAAGATACCAACTGCAGCAAGTTCTGCACACTGACTGCAAGCCAAACAAGTTTCATTCCCTGTGCTCTTCTACTGTGTGGCATATTTCATCATTATGAAATCAGAGAAATGTAAGAACTATCTATGGATGATGTTTCCTCCTTTAGCATCTCCCCAGGGGTAAAAGCATGTGCAAGGGAATATTTTATTTTAGTAGGCTTTTTGTTTGAGCTGCTTCTCTCTTTTTGGGAAATAAATATAACTTATACTTTTGCCTTACTCCCCCCTAACATAAAAACGAAGATTTGGAATTCAAAGCATTTGGAATAAGAAGAGCAGCACTAATGGCTGTATCTTGGTAAGAGAAGGATACAGGGCTGAGGATGGTCACTTCACTCTTCCCTGTACTTCCTGGTGTCCAGGAATGCCAAGGCAAAAGAATTCCACAGATTATTGCATAGAGAGGTGCAATGTTATTAACCAGCCTCACTTTAGAAGACAGGACAGTATTGTTCACTGAGTGTTTTTGCAAAATCCAGCCACCGTATCTACTTGTACCTACAGCATTTTCTTCTATATTAAAAAAGTACAAAAGAAGAAATTTGATGTTTCCTTACCCGTGTGTCTAGATTATATGCTGTCTTCTTTAAATCCTGCAGAGCTCTCTGCATGAACTCAAATGCATGGCAATCAACACAGGGACGGCCTAGGAAAACATTTGGTAGAGCATTTAGTAGAAAATCATGACTATATGGCATGAAGAGTTAACTAGAAGGATTAAACTGATTTTGAGTATCAGAAAGAGCTACAGAAAAGAATCCACAGAGTATATACTGATGTAGGTACACCTGAACAGTCTAGGTTATTATAAATGGACAATGCATCCATCTGGATGGTTCACCCAGTCTCTCAGTGACAAAAGAATTACTTCAACAAAATTGCATTAAATTTTTTCTTCCTCCTTTATGGCTGTTTCACTCTTCCTTGTCACAGTTCATAGTATGAAAACACTGAACTCATAACTTGAGTCTTTAATTTTGCTCCACTAACCTAACACACATTTTGAACCTGATCCTCAGATTTTTCAGGATTTACTTCTGAAATCATGAATTTGTTCCTGGGAAAATCTTGTCTCCTGATCTCAAAAACTGGAGCTCTAAATAGAGAGCTAATGGAACAAAACTGACTACAATATCACAAAGACAGACCTCTTAGCCTCTAATTGTGAATATGATGCAACTTAGTCTAAACAAATGCCCTGTCATTCAGTGGGCATTGCTGATAAGCAGAACTGGTGCAATCTGGACTTACTGCGGAGTTTAAGAGAGTATTCCCAGACTGAGGGCCACAAGGCTTGCTGTGCCTGGATCATCATGTAACACAAAGCTGTGCCCCAACAGACAGCAGTACCAAGACAGAACAAATATAGACATGATGAAACATCTTTGAATCATCAGGCTGTGCGTATGCTCTTATTTGCCTCTCAGTGCCTGAGCCTCACTGACAACTTCACTGGAAATACTGTGCTGGTGAGAAATTCTGAGCACAGGTTTAGTTTGCTCTCTGAGGTCTGGTAAGGAAGAAAGGATGAAACCTAGACTGATGTTGGAAAATCCTGCAGTGTCTGTCAGCCCATTTTGCAAACACTTAATGTTGGACTGATTACTACATGCCTCCGATAAGCTGGAGTGTGAGCTTCCAGCTCACGATCTGTGTGCGACCCAGCAACCAGGAACTTTGCCTGCTGGAGAAAAGAAGCCTGCCAAATTCTTTAACTCACTATGAAAAAGAGAAAAAGAGAGAGAGGAAAAAACATAAGCAGTATTAAAGACCTACTCTCTCATTGTTGTACCATCACCCAACATTAGTGTTACTGTGATTGCAATATACAAAAGCAGAGAACAGCAGTTTTCACATCAACAACTTGATGCAAGGACTTCTCATTATGTTTATAATGTAAAATAGACTCAAAAAAAATCAGCAAATGAGAATTTACCTGGTTGAAGGCCACAGGTGTTGAAAAAATGCTTTCTTAGCATCTTCATTGTGAATTTTTAAAATAAAAAAATAATTAATACTGCAAACATTCTCAAGAATGAAATATAATCAACAGTCAATGTAAGCTGAAAGAGAGTAAGTCTCATTAATGTCTCTGAAAAGCAAATAGGGTGATTCCTGGCATAGAAAGGGCTAACTCAGTGAAAGGCCTATACAAAAGAATAGGTGCAGAACAGTGGCAAATTTCAGGTAGAAGCAAGACAGCAACAGGCAGGAGACAAAGACAGGAGAGTGAAAAGTCTTGGATGCAGGTGCAAAACAACACTGGTATGGCTATCAAGCTGTGATTTTCAAGCAATGTACACAGGACATGTCCAAAATAGTTTGAATGATTTGGACAAACTTCAGTGATGTGAAGTCCTGCAACAGGAAAACTACAGTAGGGGCTGTATGGGAGGACTGCAGGGTAGTACATACTTTCGGCTGGTATGGCTGTTCCTGCTTCTTGATCAGCTCTAACAGGTTCCATGAAGAGTAGTACAACCACAAAAACTAAAGGAACTGTAAGGATGGCTCTTCTCAGAAGGCAGGGTGCCAGCATCTTGGGAATGGGTGCTTCTCTGTTTATCAAGAGACATAAACAAGTTAGTGAGGAACGCTGCAGACACAAGGGTTTTCTTACACAGAAATTAATGTTCCTGATGGCTAAAGCACTGGCAGTCTTCCTCTGAAAGAAAACAAAATATCAGATCTAGAGCATGGACAAAACTTTTCTGCACTTTTCCAGAAGTGCACATAAATCCGAAATGGCAAAGAACATTCCTAGACATGAAGGACAAGATCAGAAGTCCACAGACAGTTTTTGGGTTCATTTGCAAGCCTGGATGGCAGCAACTTTGCCTGCTCTGTGAATTTATTCTAACTACACAGTCCTAGACTAGCACATGAATCTGGAGAGCTGGTTCACTGTTAGACTTTGAGATCAAAACTTCAGGGATTACAGAGCTGGCTGACATAGACCAGAGCCTGAAAATAAGGTCTTTACTCTCTACTTGCTCTACTGACACACCCTCTTTACACAACTAGAATAACTAAAGGTAACATTAGCATTACACACCACATCAATACAAAAACTCCTCTATGAAAGCAGATGAAGGAAAACCCTTTTGTTAAACCTCCACAAGTTCACGGGTACAACTCTTAATGGTAAATGCATCAAAACTCTTTCACCTTATGTTTTCCCTCCTAATCTGGGCTTCAGACTGTTATTTGCAGCCATCCATTTGTTCCTGAATGCCACACCATGCCTGCAGCTTGCAAAATCTAGTTCAGTGACAGCTCCCCTTCACACAGAGGTAACATTTTTTATAAGTACACAGGTTTCAAATTAAATATTTTCTTGACCCGACAAGTAAACTGTTCAGATCAAGAGGGACTGGCTCAAGCTACAACTGTCTGTTAGAGATTTCAATCCAAGCCTCAAGGATTCTGGTAAACTGCTAGGGAGGTCCTTAGTTCAGCCAAGTTTACCTTTCATTCCTGTATATTCAAATGGAAGAAAGAAAGAAGCAAATAAGGCTAAGTTATGACAATAAAATAAAATCCAATAAAATAAAAATCTCTTCAGCAAAGCGTGGGACAGCAGGATAACATTCTGCCTCTTTCTGACTTTTAAGCTGGTGCACACTAAGCAAAAGATGTTGCGTAAGACCATCAAATCTGCATGTACTGAATGCAAGAGTACAGCACTCCCCAGAACAGATTGTATTTCATATTTAGAAATGAGGATAGAGGGAGGCAGGGAAGGAAAGGGTTTTCCCCATCTTGCCACAATCACAGAACAGAAGAAGCTTGCTCTTTGATACATGCAATCCACCTTTTCAGACACAGCTATTCTGAAGCTGTAAAATCTGCACAAACACTCGCAGCACGTGGAATCCAGCAATTCATCCAGGAAAGGTGCAGCATTATACACATCCCCTTCCTGTGCACCTCAACCTAAACATAAGAATAGGGAGTGGTTCAGAGGCAAGAGACAAACGTGCATGGAGAGTCATAGATGTATTTGAGCCCATAGCAACAAAAAATCTTGTAATGTAATTTCTATAACCTCATAAGCAGGTTTCCTATCACACCCACTATTTAGATCTGATGTGATCCTTTTTTTTATTTCCACTATCCTTAAAATAAAGGGACTAAAAGCATGACAAGTGGTTTGGGGTTTCTGTTTTAATTAATGGTGATCTGCAATCAAAACCAGTACAATCAAAGTCTTTGCAACACGATGCAGCAGAGTGTCTCCAAGTACCAGTACATTAGGATAATACCAACCTCTTTTGAAAGTACCTGATGAAGAAGGGCGGCAGAGGCTGTTCTCATAGTTGACTGAGTACTACAAAGGTTCAACAAAACAAAGCAGACATTCTGGTAAACTTTTTAGGGTACCTTACACATCACCCACCCCAGAGTCAGTTCAGCTGTGCAAAAAAACTGCTCCCCGAGTGCAGCAGTCACCTTAAATCACATCTAACTCCTGCCTCTTAGTTATTCCATGGGATTTAGCAAGGAATAATCATGACAAGCTTCAAGGGTGGTCCCTCTCTGCAGTGCAACTGGGAATGGAGACAGATCTGTGCATGGACTTCTCTGAAAGAGAAAAGTCATCCCCTTTAACAAAGGAAAAAATATCAGTACCTGATCTTTCTCTTGTCTTTGTGACGGTTTCTTTGAAATGGCCGCTGCAAACTGCTAAGAGAACAAGTGCAGCATTTCTGAGCATGTGCACTGTCTCTTTTTAACCTTCCCTGAAAGAGGTTATTACTATGGGGAGATTTCTGCCATGGCAACAATGCAGAGCACTGCAGCACACAGTGCAGATTTAAAGAGGCACAGGCTGTGTCTCCCGGGTCTGGGAAAGAATGTTTCTGGTTTGACGTGCAAGATCCAGCAGTGACTTACCTGCTCTGGGTAAGGTTTTTAAAGCCAGGCCATTTGATTCATCTCTGCTGAAGTCTGCTGAATGGTTTTCCTGAAGTCTGCACAGCTGGATGTGGTGTTTGATTCAAGTAACTTGCTTCCCTAGAGCCTGAAAATAACCATGACAAACTACACCTGCTTTATGGGAAATGAGGACAAACCATGGGATTGCATTCAGGAATTGTTCAGCACACTGTCTGTCGTTTGAATGGTTCTGAGTTACAGGGGTCATAAGGGCTCCTGCCTGCTTTCCTGGGCACTTGTGTGATTCCAGTCCCAGGGCACATGCAGCAGTGCAGGCACTGAAACTCCAAGTGAGAATTTGAGTCCAAACTCGGAGTAAACTTTACCCCCATTTTCCAGCCTCTGTTCCCCTTTCAATGCCCCACGAGCTGTGCTCCAGGACAACACTGACAGCTGAATGCAGAAATATAATGGAGTGCAGATGATGAAAGTGCTTTTGTCAAGGCAAAGCTAAGTTCAGGGGTTGCATCACCCCCTCAAATAATACACATTTCCCATCACAAATTAGACACTAGCAGTTCTTGTTACAGAGAGAATGATCCCAGCTGAGGGCAGGCACAGCACTGGGGAGCGTGCACAGAACTTCAAAGGGACTGTGTGGTGTGTTTGCTTTAGCAGGTTCAGGGAGGACTCAATCTTCAATGCTTTCACAGTGAAAGTTGGGGGCACTCCATGTCCAGGAAGGTCAGGCACACAACCTTTTTTTTCTTTCATGAGCAGAAACTCCTTCTCAGAATTACGACTAAATTGCTGGCTAACATTTTTCTTTTCAACATGCTCTATAACCTGTCTCTCCTGCACAGCCCTAGAGGAACGGTTTGCTCCCATTAATCCAAGTAAGAAGCTAAAATTTCAGGTTGTTCAGTGTGTAACTATGCTGCAATATGAAGTTACAGCATCCATGAGCAGAGTCAAGGGGGGATTACAGTACTGGCATCCTTATATGTCACAAAACCAGGAAGCAGGGTAAAATAATTTTTAGAGACTGTTCTTTGGGGAAAACAAGATTTGGCATTGCTCTTGCAGAGAGAACCATAAGAGATTTGGTCTGATTTAGTATTTACCTATACACAAATTACAAATGCAGAACTTTATTCATGATCATTCTCTGCCCTCTAGTCTCACCCCCTGGCCTCTCTTCCTGAAAAATAACATAGATATTAATTTCTGCCATTCTCAGATGCCAAATTGCTTGCTCTAAGCGTCCCATACCAGGTACCGGAATGTCCTTTCTTTAGCCTTCTCTTAAATCTATTTATCCTGCAAGGAGCAACTTCTATTTTAGTGTTTTAAACACATTTCCTCTTTATTCACTTCTCCTCACTCTGTACTGTGTTAAGCACTGTTTTTATCTCTTCACTGAAGCTAAAATTTTCTCAACTGGAAAACTGCAGTTCACGAAGGAGAAGGCCTTCCACAGAGGAGTCAGAGATGCCATTTTAGGATATTTTTCATAGAATCATAGAATATCCTAAGTTGGAAGGGACCCACAAGGATCCTTAAGTCCAACTCCTGGCCTGCACAGAACACCCCAAGAACCATTCCATGTGCCTTGGAGCATTGTCCAAACATTCCTTGAACTCTGTCAGGCTTAGTGTGGTGATCACTTCCCTCCGGAGTCTATTCCAGTGCCCAACCACTCTCTGGATGAAAAACCTTCTCCTGGATACCCAAACTAAACCTTCACTGACACAGCTTCAGGCCATTCCCTCAGGTCCTCAGGTCACCCAAGAGAAGAGATCAGTGCCTGCCCTTCCACTTGACCCTTCTGAGGGTGTTGAGGGTTGCAGTGAAGTCTCTCCTCAGTCTCCTCTTCTCCAGGTCGAGCAAGCCATGTGCCCTCAGCCAGTCCTCATACGGATTCCCCTCAAGGCCCTTCACCATCACCATTGCCCTCCTTTGAACACTCAAATAGCTTAATGACTTTTTCGTTGTGGTGCCCAGAACTGCACACAGGACTGGAGATGAGGCCACACCAGTGCAGAGCAGAGCAAGACAATCCCCTCCCTGGACCAGCTGGTGATGCTTTGCCTGATGTCCCACAGAACATGGTTGGTTCTCCTGATTGCCAGGGCACACTGAAGTTTTATTTTGAAAATTCTGACTATTTGAAAGTTTTGAAACTTTTATTTGAAAACTTTCAAATTAGTAATTTCTGGTTTTCTGCTTCAGAATTATTTCCTTTTTAAACTAAGCTTAACAGAGTGAAAATATATTACATGGTCTGTTCATGGAATTGAAGAGTGAGAGCAGCTCTCACATTAAAAATATTGAAACACACCCCTAACAGAACATTACAACTCCAGTAAAATCTTTCCTTCTCTTGTTTCCCTCATGCACAAAGCATGGGACATACAGAGGTTAGCCCAAGGGCACTGAACTGAAAGTACAGACCAGGACTGAGACTACACAGCACCTGCTCAACAGCCTTCTGTGGTGATTTCACTGGTGTGCTTGACGTTGCAGTGGTGGTTATGAGGAATCTGTGGGATGAGTGTGAAAAGTGACATTTGGGTGAAAGCTGGAACATCCTGACTCCTCAGCTGCCCTGGAGATCATTCATGAGGAAAGCAGAGAGAATTTATAGCTTCTTTTCTATAATGAGGTTGAACACAATGGATTCTTTTTCAAGATCCCCACCAGCTAACAAACATCAAAGCGGTGTTACTGAGTTTTCATTTTTTCATCTTGATAGCACATGTTTTGATACTATAAATATTTCTGTGGGATTGGGAGAAAAGCTCAAGCCTTTATCTCTAAGCCTCTTCACTGCTTGGTCTCTCCTTGGTTCTTAAATCTAATACTCTGTCACAGCAGAAAACTTTTTTCTCTCACTAAAGATAACAGATTCTGTCATTTCTCCTGGAGACAGTTTTATGTGTTCTCACAGCTTGCCCTCTAAATCATGGCAAAAATCTCCCCACAAGGTACCATCTTGTCTTCTATCAAATCCTCTTTTATGCTTTACCTCTGCTATGAATCCCAGGAAGCGCTGCTGGCTGGCAGAGCCTGGGGAGGAATGTGGCTGGGGCTGAGGATGGCATGCAAATGTGTTTGTCACACCAGTCTCTCCCTGGCTCACACCTCGGGATGTCCCCCCTCCTCACCCCGCAGTAATCCCAGGCCAGGATAGCTCCAGGGCAGGGGCTGTGTCTGCAGTTGTTGGCGAAGCACCACAGGGCTGGAGTGTTGATCGAGGCCTCTGGGCAGATGTGATGAATAATAGTCAAACTCCCTAAAGCTAATCTCATTCTCCCCCTCTCTGATATATGAGCTATTCATAGAGCAAGCCTCTTATTCTTTTCCTCACAATGTAAAGCTCTCTGGAGGTGTCAGAGTGACCAGATTAAGAAATGAAGCCTGCCTTTGTGCCGTGAACAGGTCTCACATATCTTGGTAGCAGCAAATAATCACAATTGTTCCCTCTTCCATTTTCCCCACCAATAATTTCGGAATAATTTCCTTTTCAGTAACTCCAAATCCTGCAGTCAGAGTATGGATCGCCTGAAGCCATTCTAGGACCAAAAAGTCTTGAGTTTCAGCACAACTCTAAGGCTGGGCTCACATCCAAGTCTGACTTTTCCATGCAGCTCTTAGGGAGACTTGCACTGTCAGAACTACTTACTGTTTTTTGGATGAGATGCTAAACTGGGGTCATCTTTTCTCACATCTCCAGGAGCTGAGAAGCATTTAAAAATCCCATGGCGATACTCAGGAAGGGTTAGTGTTAGCTGAGCTATCCTTGGCTTGCACTGTCCCTATCCACCCTCCTGCATACATGTCTTTGGGGAAATCAGCTGTGTTCCAAGCTGTGCTTGAGCTATTTTAGTGTACATTAGAGGTGCAACTTTAACTAGTTTGTAAAGGCCACAGGGATGTCTTGAGTACTCTGCAGCAACCAGACAAATAGGCAGGCACATGAATGGGCTTTGAACTGGAGGGGAACAAACCACCAACTCCCCAAGGTCCCCAGTCTAGAACCAGACTTCAGAGTCCAGGGGCCTCTTCTAACACAAGCAGCCTAGGAAGGCAAAGAGGAGATCTCTCAGGTGAGAAGCAATGCACTGTTAGCCAGTTTCCTGGTAAAGGCTGCCTGGAAAAGTAGCAACTGAGGAAACTAAAGGAAGTGAGATTGCTAATATTGTAAGTTTACTGATGACCCTTTTTTCACCAAAAGATGTTTATTATCCAAGCTCTGGATAAGGGCTCTCAAACTTCAGAAATCAGAAGAGCCACATTCAGATGACTCCAGATCCACTTTCTACTCTAAAAATCAATTCCTCCACAGCTAGGAGACTGATCAAGGATGACTTTTATGACACCAATACTTGGATCTCATTGATAATCAATAATTCTGACATTATAATCTCTATGATTTAGCGCTGTAAATTGGATGCACCTTCATACATTTATGTTTGAAAATGGCCTGTCCAACCTGGGATTATGTTTATGAGATATTTGTAAACTACAGATAAGGCTTCTCCTTTTTGCAATTTTTTTCTCCTTTCTACAATGACAGCACTACAAATTGCAAGCTGATTAGTGCAGTACTACCCTGATGTTGCAGTAGCTATGACTGTACAGTTTCCAGCCAAAAGCTTACTCATGTCTGCCTTCAAAATATCTTGTAAATTAATTCCTCATTTGTGATCAAGAGATGTTTTTAGACTGAAGCCAAAGACAAATAAGCAATTAATATTTCTTAAGTATCATTGTAGTGGCCACAATCTTGGCTGAAACCCTGGAAAACAGACCAGAACCACCACTGTTAAATGCATGGTTAGTTGGAGTAGAAGTAATTGAATCAAGAATCAGTGATTAGAACTGGAACAGACTCCCACCCTTAGGAGGTTTAGGACTTGATCTAGGCAGGGATCAAGTTTTAACACACACTCATTGACGGATTAGAATTGCCAAGTCCTCAAGCTTATCTGGCTATCTTCCTAAAGGGGCACACAGTAGAATTTGTTCCTCTGAGAACTTTTTCTAACTGTTGACTAAAAATGTGTAGGTGTCCAACCCTCAAACCAACAGATTTGGTTCAGATTACGAAGAATCCTATGTTAGTTTTCTTATTTACTAAGTTCCAGTTAGTAGTAGCAACTACTATCAATCTGTGTTAGTGCTCCTAATGCTGTCCAAATGGCCTGCAGAGCATGTCCCACCCAGGTGTGAATTACCTTCTGATGCTCTGACATTGTCTCAGTTTCTAAGCAATGTGTCCTTTCATTTCTATCACCCAGGGAAATATCCTGGCTTTGTTCCACACTCATCTCCCTGGTTATGCTATTGTGTTTCACTGCACACTGCTGTAAATCCCATCTCTGCA
Organism: Hafferia zeledoni; assembly: GCA_035583235.1. NCBI lineage: Eukaryota > Metazoa > Chordata > Aves > Passeriformes > Thamnophilidae > Hafferia > Hafferia zeledoni. The sequence continues at coordinate 65,364,359 of JAWWEV010000134.1, forward strand.
GAAAGATGGTGCCCAGGGTCGAGATCCCTGTGTGATTTTAGCCAGAGAGATGCATTGGCAGCTCTGTTTTAACACTGTTGTTTCACTGTCCACTTCCAACACCTGCTAGAATACACAAGGCAGTTGAGTATCTCAATCCCCAGCAATATCAAACTTATCTTACAAAACACAATGGCAGTTCCTGCAGCTTTGAGATTATGCAGAATGTACTGTAAGAGAGCTGAGAACAGATCAATCCTGTTGAGGACATTTGTCTGCACAAGCAGCTTCAGAAGAAATATGGTGAATGCAGTGTCTGACCAGAATTAGAAAATGCTGCAAAATCTTCCTCTCAATAAAAGCCTTTCAATAATCAGCAACCTCCCAAGAGGCTGAAATGTTCTGCTGAAATGCTTCTTTTTCTCCTGAATTTCTGATCTTCATATCCACCCACTTAAAAAGCAACAAAAATCCCTACCATAAGGAAAAATGTATTCTAAGGGAATGAATATGTAGAAGGAAAACAAATATGCCATGGTGACAAGTGTATTAAAAAACTCTAAAAGAGATGGCCTTTCAGTACCTAGAGGCAGCTTACAGAAAAGATGGGGATAGACTTTTTAGCAGGGCCTCTTGGAGATAGAAAAAGGGGGTTTAAGTGGTTTTAAACTAAATTTTGATTAGGTCTAAGAATGAAAAATTTTTAATGGGGATGGTGAAACACTGGAACAAATTGTCCAGAGAGGTGGTTGATGCTTAATCTCTGGAAACATTAGTCAGTTGGACAGAGCTCTGAGCAAATTGGTCTAGTGGAGGATGTCCCTGCTCATTGCAGGGGGGTTGGGATAGATGGTCTTTAGAGGTGCTTTCCAACACTATGATTCTATATCATGAACTACGAAGTGCAGCTCATTTTGTCATGTCCCATTACCATGACTTCTGTGGATTACTGGTTTTAGAATTTTAAACTTCAGCAAACCAATAAAAACAGGATGTTCACTCTTGTGCTGGAACCCAGAACTGTCAGGAAGCCATAAGTCTGTCTGAATAAGGTGAATCTGCCTGCCAAAACAGCTAAACACTTCTTCCAAAATTCAGCACTGCCTGAGTGGGAGTTGGACAGGTGCTTATACAATTTTAATAGCTTGAAACAGTGCTTATGCTTAATAGCAGGAGTGGGTTATTTGCAGTGCAGCCAAATTTTCAAGGTGAGGAAGAAGAGAACTCACAGTAGATATTTTATTAGATGCTTAGAGATGTGCACAGGACAGTGTGGCAGTTGAAAGGGAAAGAGGTGTCTATCAGCTAAGAACTTCCTTTTCTTTGCCTCTTCTCCTTTCATGTACTGCTTTTTTCTCTTATACAACTTCTGCTGTAATTACTCATTATCTCTTTTAGTTCTTTGTCCCCATTTGACATTTTCTGTCCTGTTATTCTCTTGCAATAGGCGGTCCCGTGGCGTAATGGAGAGCACTCCGGTCTCTGACTCGCAAGGTCAGGAGTTCGAGTCTCAGTAGGGGACGCCCGGCAGTTAAATGCCTCCCTGGCAGCCGATCCCGTCAGA
>JAWWEV010000134.1:65372680-65383458 GCA_035583235.1 Hafferia zeledoni
TGGAAAAGACCTCCGAGATCATCAAGTCCAACCCTTGGTCCAACTCCAGTCCCTTTACCAGATTATGGCACTCAGTGACACATCCAATCTCAGTTTAAAAATCTTCAGGGACGGTGAATCCACCACCTCTCTGGGCAGCCCATTCCAATGCCTGATTACTCTCTCTGGAAAGAATTTTTTTTCTGCTCTCCAACTTCAATTTCCCCTGGCAGAGCTTGAGCCCATGCCCCTTGTCCTATTGCTGAGTGCCTGGGAGAAGAGACCAACCCCCACCTGGCTACAACTTCCCTTCAGGTAAATCCATCAAACACTTGATTTCTTATTTCTTAATGCTGGTACTGAGTTCTCAATCTCTTCTCCTGACATAAGGGGGCTAAAGGGGGATGCCTGTACTGTAGAAGGGACAGGAATTCTCTAAACATCACTGAAGCTGTGTCGGTAGGCCCCTAATACCCTATTCCAGTGACCCAAAGCCCTTGACAGTCTGCAAGATCTTGCTTTGGGAGCACTTCACAGGGTGCTGGGGATCCTTCAGGTGGAACACCAGGACAATATAATCTAAGGGTGTCTGAGTGTGAGATCACTTCACTGGACACTGCTCACTCAGCACTTTGGTGCACCTCCCACCTGGAGTAGCTGCAGTCACTCAGCCATGAGCAAAGCTGTGCAGACCTGAACTGGCCCTGGCCTGCACTCTGCCGTTGTTACACTTCACACATGGATGCTTATGCAAAATGCCCCTGCCTCAGAAAAGACTTGCAGACCCATAATATGCCAACAGTGACACCCTACAGTGTGTGCTGCACCACATTCCATGGCACCACTGCATCTTAAGGAGTTCTAGGCTCTCCTGCCACTTGGAAATGTATCCAGGGGACCACAGACATAGAAAGCCACTAGGAATTATCTTGTTTATGCACTCATCACTCACTGACAGTCCCAGCAGAGACACTCAGCAGCTTCACAGACACTGTCACATGAAGATCAAGATGCAGAAGACCTACAAGAAGGTTGTTGGTAGGAATTTGAGGCAAAACAACCCCTCCTCTATGTGTTATCACTTCTTCCAAGGGTTTAGATTCATCACCTACCAGAAAAAGGAAGAGAGGAACTGATTTCATCATTCTCCTTTTAAGGAGGGAAGTGCTGCATTGATTTACAGTGCTTAGCCTCTCACGATGAAGGGCATCCTTTTATCTTTCACAGGTCAGGATCATGACAATAACTATTTGGGCCCATGGTGGGAAACAGCAAGACATCCTTCCAGAGCTAAATGAGGCCTCCTTTTCCTAGCAGTAAATTTCCCTAAACCTCGTGGCAACCAGAATTCCTCCTCTCCATCTCAGCACTCATCTTCCACACACCTCGTGAACTGTTTTTCACCCATCTTTCAAATGTAGCTTTTTTATCCCTTTATCCTACAGGCTCAAGACTAGCTTAAATGCACAGCTGTGCAAACCAGTTACTACAGCCACATCAGTTTAGAGAGGCAGAGGCATTACCAGGACCATTGGGCCTGCTAGAAATACTTGCAGGAATGGGCTTTTTTTTTTTTCTTTTTTTTTCCTCTGTTTTTTGTTTGTTGGTTTGGTTTTAGGGTTTTTTTGTTTTGTTTTGTTTTGTTTTCTTCTCTCCCTCTGCCACTTTTCCATCATTTTTGGGGAAACATACATACAGCTTGTTCATATAGAGCTGTATATAGGCTTACAGCACACAGGACGGACCAGGGTATGGAGATGAGTCAGGATTGTGTGATGAATCAGATCTTGTCCAAAGAATCCTGGCTCTTTTGTTGCAGAAAGGGAACAAAATGATTGCAGGAGGGAAAAACTGGTTGCAGGCAAAGGCATTTGTATGCGGCTCAGAAGGACTGGATTCTATTTTTGTCTTTCTCACAGACTACTAAATTAGCCACTTAAAAACCCATTTTTCATGGCTGGCCATGAACTGGCTGCAGGGTTTTGCTGAAAGCCTAAATTCTAATCTTATGCTTTTATGGCTAAAACCATAGCTGCAATGTAATGCAATTAGCTGTAATGCTATTTTCTGGTCACTTTATGAGGATGTGACCAAAATACATTGAATTTTGTTTGTGAAACTCTTGGCTCCTACACTGTTGTGTACCCCTGAAAAGTGCATAACAAAATTGGTAACTCTGCCTTCTGAGCAGGATTTGAACAATAAGTAGTAAGGCATGGAGTCAAAAAAGAACAAAATATTGAATAGCTCATTAAGTGACTACCATCTTTTCTGTCCACTGAATGGGCTCCTGCCATTAATGACCTGTTTGCCATAAAATACAAGGGGAGGCAAATCAAAGTTCTGCAAAGAACATAAATTCTGGTATTTTCTAACTACAGGATGGTTGATTTTGCAGCCTTAAAAGCTTCAGTATGATTTTTTGTGTGGCATTTAAAGATACATTACGTAAAACAAAGCATTAAGAACATAAGAGGAATCCTTGTAGATTAAAAGTGCATTAAGGCTGATATTTTTGAGTCTTTAACCCTGATTATTGTGGATTAGTTTAAACCTGTGCATTTATCAGAGCAAGCTATATCATAATCTTGGAACTGTAAAAAGGTTCAGAGAGTTTTGAACTAGTTGAACTAAGTTACTGTCAAACAGTAACGAGGCAGTGCAGGTTCGTGTACAAACAGACTTAAGGCAACAATATGAGAGAGATTTGAAGAGATAAAGTGTAAATTAATATAGGGGGGTTTGCTATTTTAGCTAATTATTTCCTTTGGGACACTACACTGATGAAATCAGGCCTGTAGCTAACTGATTTGAGTATCTGTGTCCCATGCTTCAGTGCACAAAGTTGACTTGGCCTTGGGTCTGTGGCACTGCAGTGGGGTGGTCTTACAGCTCCTGCTCCATATTCATTATAACATGGGTTGTTTGAGCTGTCAGTAACAGATCCTGCCCCTTCAACTCAAGTTGTAGGGGGTGAAACACAACTCCAGTACATCAGCCAAGAGGAGAGGATCACACTTGTAAATCAGCTATCAGAACACCAGGGATTTTGAAGTTTATGGTTTCACAAAGACGATCTCTCTCTATGCCTGTGTTCATCCATCCTCATACCTCACACAGCTGCCAGACATAAGTTTTCCAAAGAACCTTAACTGAATTTACTTGATGCAATAATCCTGTCATCTCTGCACATGTGACTGAATTGCCCTCCTCTGAGCTTTTTCCCTGGATTCCTTCAAGCTCTTCTGAAAAACTGGTTCTGGAATCAATTTTATAAAGGTTTGTATGTGAATAATCAGGACTTTTACCATTTCATCTGTGAACATTTTACCAGTGAAAAAGCAAATAGCAAATGACAGTAAAACAAGAAAAACTTAAATCCACCAGTTTTCACGTTCATCACCACCCCATTCTTGGCTGGGATCAGCTTCCCCTTTGCTCACTCATTCCCTATTCTGCATTTTTCCACCATGTTGTTGAATGTTCAATGGACTGTTTTATCCCTGTCCCACCAGCATCAACATTTTACCATGTTATCCCCCCAATTACTGTGGAAAGATTCTGTGTAGCCGCAAGGTTAGAACTGGGATGTTTCAGTTTCAAGGCTTGCATTTTAAGTGCTAGGATTGAACAGATCTTTACATGGTACCTGGCAGCTTTGCATTAGGCAGTTTCCAAAGAGGCTGGGCAACCAATTCACTGGTCAAGTTGCTTCCCTTGTTCTGTAGCACTTGATAAGTAATTAAGGCACAATTGCACTACCAAGCTCTTCACATGTCGGTGTACAATCTCCTCCATTTAGTTACAGTAAATTACACACTCATCATTACCTTATGACACAGCACAGTACCAGTGAGTCTGTTATTCCTGATGGTCAGACTGCTCCGTGTTCAGTGTCTCCCTGCTGTGCCTGATCTCCTTGCCATTAAATTCAATGATGGTCCCCTAAGAAGGATTTAAAGATGTTTTAAGAAATAATGTGAAAAATTGCCAACGTTACTTTATCCAAAACATTTACTGAATTATTTTCCCTAAGTACTAGCGATTTTGTTTTAATTTTTCCTCATTTTCTCTTTCCTCTTTTGCTCTTCTCACTCCCCTTCTCCATCAGTTTGAAAACGTAAGTCCAGGATGTTGCCTTTAAAAGGAGTTAAAAGCTGTAGATCAAAAACTTCTCTATGGAAGTGTCAATACAATTAATTTCATAACAACTTCCTTCAAGCTAATTTACATCGCCCAACAGTAAGAAAGGGATTAACAGACTAAACTGGATTCAAACATCCCCTTCATTAATGCAACTGTAAATTGAAAAGAGTGCAACATTATTTCTGTCTCCAGTTTTCTGCTCCTTGGTTTAACCCAGTTCAGAACAGTTCAGTTAAATTCAAGTGCGTGGAAATGGAACAGGCTGCCCAGGGAAGCTGCAGCTGCCCCATCTCTGGGAGGGTTCAAGGCCAGGTTGGACGGGGCTCAGAACAACCTGGTCTAGTAAAGGTGTCCCTGCCAATGGCAGGGGATTGGAACAAGACAATCTTGAATGTCCCTTCCAATCCACACCACTCTGATTCTTTGATTCTCTGAAGAGGAAAAACGTAAAGATCACCAGTGAGATGCTGGAGAATTCAGCTGAAGACCTGCCTCACCTGGTTTCCTTACCGTGCCCTAATCATGGAATTTCATCTATCCCAGTCCTCAGCTGCCTCTTTGTTAAACACAGTAACATGTATGAATCCCATAAAATGATGAGAATCCTTTTTATCAAGAATTAGGTCAGTACAATCCAAAGGCAACTAGAACCACACCAACAGATACAAGTAGCATACGTAAAACAAATTTATGCCATCTGAAGCTCCCTGTAAATCTGTCCATCAGAACATCACCTCAATTACTAGAACACAACAAAGGTCTTGCTAAATTAATAATAATATTTAAAAAAAAAAAAAAAAAAAAAAGAAAATTCTCAGCACATCATACTTATCCAAAATTCCTGGGCAAGTAAAATTGTTTAATGAGTTCATTTGCTTGGTCTACAATGGGCATGCAATATCAGTTTGTATGGAGAGTAGCAATGCCTCAATTATTCATAAAAAATCATGTACAAATACTACAAGTTTGTCTGCAAAAACTGCAACATTGTAAATTCTTATCACAGTTCTGGAGGAAATCCAGCCATGCTGAGAAAATCTGTGCTGGAAAAGAAAGTTTGGAAGGAGACGTAATGTTTTTTTAGATGAAATCAGAACAAACACAAGGACTGTAATCCTGAAAGCTTGTTCATTTTTCCAATTATATCTGATAAAGTATAATTATGTTTTTCTACAAGCTTAACATCTCTTATAGATTACAGAAGTATTCCTTTAAAAGTAAAGCATTTACAAGAAACACTTGTACAATAAAGTCAATAAAGCCTAAGATAACTTAAAATTGAAAAAAATTAGAAGATTTATACTAATTTACACTGTTCTCTACATAGCTCCAAAACTGTGTAGTGAGCTAGTAATTTTCCCTTGTTTATTTGGATTTTCCTCATTGCAATGAAAAGAGCAAAACCAGACTTTGAAGTATCATTGTAAGAACATAAAAACGGGTGGCAAGAATTCACTGGCATAAAAAAACCCTGAAAGGCTCTCAGTTAATTTTATCTCTAAGTGACTGTAGTTCAAGCACAGAGTATCCCTTAAACTATGAGAGATGTTTTGCCTTCAGCCAGACACCTCAGTTATGTATATCTTGTCATGGTCTTTGGAGGCCTTTGCATTTTTTTTTCCTACTGTAATCTGTTTTTCAAAAAAGACTCCAGTTCTTAAAGCAGTCTCTAAACTAATGCCAGAGATCTCAACTGCCAGGCACTCACTGACATCTACAGTTATTTCAGACAAGCTGAAGAGCCTGTGGGCATTTGAAATTTACTGTGGGTGAATTTGTGTAATTTTTTGATTAACGATTTACATTAAACGATATTTCTATGTGTGTGTGTGTGTGTGTGAATTCTCTGACCTTATGCTTGGAACTTAAGCAAATACTGCCAAAAGGAACCTCTCTCTTAATTATAAGAGTAGGAAATACATCAGCAGTAACTCTGGAAAGCTCACTGGGTCACGAGCTACCAATAAAAGCAGTAAATTTTGTCTGTGAGAGTTGTTAACTTCTAAATTCTAGTACTTTTATCTTGTGTTGCTACCTATGTTAATACTAACCAGGATCCAGAGCAAGCAGAGATGGACCATGAAATCCAAGTTCTCTGTTGATTCATAAATATGGAGTTTCAGGCCCAGGCACCTACAACTCCCAAATCACACCTAGACCATCCAGCTGTATCACACATGGAGCATCTCAAACAGTGGAATAAGGCATGTGTAACACATAATACAACTATATGGTAAGATTTAGATGCCCTAATTCCTATCCAGATATTTTAGTGTGTCCTTTCTATGTCCCCTGGGCTTTTTAATCTTCTCCAAGTGCTTAGTGTGGGACATATGCAAAAAAAAATTTAAAAAATAAAAAAATTCAATTATCATCTACTTTAATTTATAAAGTGACACAAAAATTGGTCTTTTTTGAGAAAGCATGGGCTGGGCTAGCAGTCTGTCAGATGGTTTGAAAACTGGCTGGATGGCCAGGCTCAGTGGTTGACATGTGGCTAGTGAAGAACACAGCATGTCAGATGATGACACACAAAGCACCCTGAGCAAATTTATGGACACCAAAATAAGGAGTGCTGACATGAGGACTGGCAGAATTTAATTCAGAGAAATCTTGATCAGTTTGAGGATTAGCCCAACAGATACCTCAGGCTTGATAACTCCGGGCATCAGGAGAGGTGGGAACTGGCTGAGCATCAGCCCAGGAGAAGGACCAAGGAATCCTGGGAATGCCAGGCTAAGCACAAACCATTTAGGCCAACGGTTCACTCTCACTGCAAACAAAGAAACCACACCCTGGACGCCATCGAGAGAGGAGGGGCAGGGAAAGTATTATCCCACAATCATTAAGGCAGAGAAATTAGGAACAAAAAAATTTTCAGAGGTTGGCAAATTCTACTTTAACTAAATGTTCATCCAGTTTGCATAGAAAGGAGAACCTTTTCATAAAAATGGGTGTAGTCTGGCTGGGAAATTAGAAGGTAGCAGTCCTCACAGAGCAGTGAGCTTCTGGCAAACTTTTCTACCTTCAGAAGCAGGATAAAACAATCAAGCCAGTTACAACATGGAGTTTAATTGCTTATAAGAAGACTAATGTGGCATGTGACAGCAAGTGGTCATATAGGACATCTCTTCCAGTCCAACATTCCTGAATTCATCATGCATGCAGAGTGGCAAAAAGTGAAGGAAGGTAAAAGAAGAGCTTTTGAAAAATAATAAAGAGGGAGAGAACAGAGGAAAGAAACGTATCAGTGCTGGCAAACAAAGTCCCTGGAAGTAATGAAGAGGGAAGCAATCTTCCTTGAAAACTTGGTGACTCTCTTGTCAGAGATCACAACATTGTCTCAACATGACCTGATGTCATAACCCTTAATACCCCTCATTTCACAGCACAGTTTCAATTGTGATGGCTGCTGAAAGCTTTATGCTTCTAGCAAAACAACAATACGATGCTTTATATAGCATATGCCATGGGATGTCAAGTAACAGATGATCCTGAATTATTCCCTTGAATCCCTTACATACAAAGCAAGGCCCTTCCCCCATTTGGTAATATTATCACAAGCAGACACAATCTGAAGCACTGTGCATGAACAAATATATGACTTTGAAACAACCAATTTCTTTGTGTGCAGCACAGTGTTCTAGGTCCTAATGGTTTTTCAAAACCCCTAATGGTTTTCAATTTTGCATATTGTTAGGCCTGATAAAGGTGATGGACACAGGTAGCTGGATTGCAATAACTACTGCCCATCATGCCATGTCAATTCACAAGAGAAGATGCATCCAGGGCACTTTTCATGGCTTTCATCTTTATTTATCTTTGTGTCTGCCAGAATAAAGTTATATCCGTTTCAAGAGACTTTGCCTGCCAGGGAAGGGATCAAAGAGACTTTGTCTGCCAGGCTGTGTCACAGATGACACAAGAGTTGCCACAAACAAGCTTCCCATTTGACTGGAGGAAGTCAGATAATCTGGTTTTGTTTGAGTAAATTCTCATCCAGTGCTTCCTTTCAGATCACATTGCTGTAGCAAAGTTATAAAATGAGTTAAATAAACTCCCACACAAAATGATACATCCACGCAAATACATGAACCCACAATAAGCAGCATTTTATGAACTAGTAAAAAAATGTATAATGTATTGACAGGTGTTAATACTGACAGTAAATACCATTTTACAAAATCAGCTACTCCTTGATGGTAATTAATAGTGTACCTTAGACCCACTGACAAACCTCTGCTGTCAGTTAACATAAAGGATATTAACCTGTTACTACTACCACTTACTCCATTAGTGCCTCTGACAGCTCTAAAGTTTGACCCCACAGACAACTTATGCGCTAACCTGATACCAAATAATAAAATGTATCTTATTGTGCCTTGAAAACCTGGGAAACTGCACTTTAAAAGTCCATTGAATGTACTAAAAAGATGTGGTGTTTAGAACACCAGCTACAAACATTAAAGTAAAAACAAAGCTGCAGAAAAGCTCAGTTATTCAATTTTGATGGCGATTTGGGGAGGGCAGGTGGGGTATATTATATGGTAATACACAGTGTACTGTAAAGTAAACAATAGATAAATGGTGGAGGAACTGGACACCACACACAGACCATTGTGATCAACTGAATGCCCCTTTTATTTCACACTACACACGGTTTATATAGAGTTAAAGCTACGTTCTATTGGTTAAATTGAACCTCACATCATATAACTGCAAATCCCCATTGGTTATAAACCATATCTCACAAGTCCAATGTTTTGGAGAACTTACCTGAGATGTTTTCAAGAACATCTCTGGTGTGCTGTGAGAAACCTGAGGAGTTCTCATGAGAAACCTCCAGGGAGCTGCTAAGAACTCCTGGGGAGTGAGAGCTCCTCCACGCAGTTGTGGCCTTGTATATTCTTAGCTGCTTTCAGTCTCACAGGGTCTCATATAGATCAGAACTGCTCACTCTTTATTTTTCTGTACCTACATTACTGCTTTGTTTGCCTTCCTGGGCTGGCCCTTGTCCTCCTGGCATGAATCACCGGTGAAAGCCTTGTTGGCTCAGACATTGCAGGATGAAACACCAGTGGGAACTCAGTGCCACTGCTAAAGCCAACACTGTGTTCATTGCACATGCCCCAGCGCTTCCCAGTAAACCAGCTTCCTGTTCATGGAGAGCACAATGCCAACACTGATCTGAAACCTCTGCCCATCAGTGTACAGGTGCTCGCTGTGGGTGCCCAGCTGAGACACTGTGCTGCTTTCCCCTAAACAAGGATATGTACGTATGCATGGCCAGACTTCGCGAACGAAGATCTGGGCAGGGCTCTCCCCACGTGCCCTTCCAGCCTGCACAGTGGATGTTTTAGGTGAGGCACATCGTGCACAGAACTGGCCCCACTGTTTAAGTCCCAAGGTCCATCTGCCACGGCCGATAGAGTTTGGACAGTGACAGTGAAGTCCTCGGGACTGTCACAGCACCCGGTACTGACCGGGGCTGGCCCTGCTGAGCATCCGAGATGTGACGGGATGGGATGGCAGGGAGGCTTGAACTGCCAGGGGATGGTCCCACTGAGACTGGAACTCAGGTCCTTGAAATTCAGAGTCCAGAGTGCTCTCCATTACACCACAGGACCACCCTAAACAAGGGTAACTCCGAGCTCTACCCCAAGAACGTCCTTCTGACTACACACAATTATCCTGAATCTGAGAGGTAACACAGCACTCTGCCCTCAGTAGTGCAAGATTAATTCACTTCAGCAAACATATGTATATCTTTCATCAGGAAATGAGATAAAAAATGCAGGTTGGAAATTCATGGAACACTGGTTTTGGTGTGAGACAAAGCAGCACCTTTCTTAACACAATTATAAAGTGGAATCAAAGAAAATCCCTGCCTATGTTTTATTTGAATACTGCCACAACTGAGCAAGTGAATCTAGGATGTCTCCCCCTCATCTGTTTTTGTAGCTCCAACTCATGTCAACAATTTGATATTCAGCATCACTAACTTTGAAAAAGGGATCTGCAACTTACAGGAGAAAACATCTGTAAATAGTTCCATCTGCAACTAGTTATCTGTGCAATGCAACATCTTGTGGGATACAAAGCATTCCAGGGAAATCAAGTATGCCCTTTCCAGCTCCAGGAATCCCTGAGGAATGAGCAATTTAATATTTGTCATATTATTCTGAAAATCAGAACACAAGCTAAACAAAATTAATTAAAAAAAAAAGAAGCTGTATTCTGTTCAAACAGGAAGTTAAGGTACAAGTAACTGTCAGGACAGAAGCTCTTACAGAAGCTGACACTTTGTCTTAATCTGCACAGCGTCTGAAACCCACTCAGTTAACAACTGATACGGGCAAATTTGCAGGTGATAGGACTGGAGCCAAACCGACTATGCAAAGCTTTCTATTCCAGATAAGTATCACAGAATAGGCTTCCTTTGCAAGTCACACTTCAGATCAAGAGCACAGAAATGATCACAGCAGCTCAGCCCGGACGGCCCTGCAGCACAGCACTTTAACACTTGACAGTGTCCAAAAATAGATACCTTGAGGAAAGCACAGGAATAAAGAAATGTATGTATGGCCAGACTTGGCGAACGCAGATTTGGGCAGGGCTCTCCCCACGTGCCCTTCCAGCCTGTGCAGTGGATT
>JAWWEV010000134.1:65383558-65397843 GCA_035583235.1 Hafferia zeledoni
ACCTCAATATCTTTCCTGAACTGAGGGGCCCAGAACTGAACACAACACTCAAGGTGTGGCCTCACCAACGCAGAGTCTTAACAATATTGGTGCCTACTTTAAACCGCTGGGTATAATTAATAGAAGGCAAAGTTTATTAGTGATAATTACATGTTAACTATATGTCTAAACTAATAGTTTCTTTACAGCTATTTTTTAAAGCTTTTCCTTTAATCTCCTATTCTGTTTTCAATTTAATCATTTACCCCAGTCTCTTAGCTACAAATTCTTTTTTCTGTATAAAACAACAGATAAATAGTTACTCAAGGATGAATAATTCCCCCACAGCTATGCACTGAACTAACACACCAACATGGAGGTCAACTGAAATTCTGGATATTTATGTGCTACACAAACTGCCTCAACTTCAATTTTGCTGTTTTAAAATGTCAGCACACCGAATACAACAGGTTTGTCTTAAATCAGACGTGTTTTCAGCATACATTGATGGCACCATCAAAACACATGATTAGCTGTGGAAAATGTTTCCAATGTGGTAATATGTAATTTAGTCACATAGAAACCCTTTGCTTTAAAACACTTCCACACTGACAGAAGTGATAGCACCCAAGAGCTGCAGACACTCAGCATTTTGGATATTGCTAAAAGTTAGAACAAGAATATAATACTCCACAGTGCCATATTTGATATTTGGGAAAGTTTCTTCACTGGAAGGATGGTTAAGCACTAGAACAGGCTGTCCAGGGAAGGGGTGGAATGACCATCCCTGAAAGAGTTCAAAAAACGCGGGGATGTGGCACTTACAGACATGGTTTAGTGGTGGGTCTGGTCTCAATGATTCACAGGTCCCTTTCAACCCTAACCATTCTGAGATTCTGTATTGAGGAAAAATAAAACACTTCAGCAACAACTGCGCTGGTCTGACAGCAAAATCAGGCTGTAAGCAACGTCCTTGAAGGGAAGAATGCTGTAAAGAAAATGTTTTAATTCAAAAACTTATGGAGAGAGAGAAGGTGAACTTGCTACGCACTCCTACAACTCCTACAACTTTAATTTCAGCTAGAAATTTCTACTGGAACGAACCGTTTATGCTGCACTTAAAATACTCTTGAGTCTTTGGGGATTTAGGCAATTCATTTTCATATTTAAATAACGAGTCGAATCGCTGGGGAATACGAGTGTGTGCACACCAACCCCAGTTTATTTACCAGCGCCTACCCCAAGTGCTGCAGACACCGCGGTAACCTCCTGTACGGCTGCAGCACCGCCCAGCACACAAACCGCTGGAGAGAATCTTGAGGGAAACGCTCATCCTCTGCCAAATCTCAAGCCCTGGGCGGGGGCCCCCGGCCTGGCCCGAGCCGGTCAGGGCTGGCAGCACCCGAGGGGCACAGCGCGGTCCTTTGGGGCACTTTAAGGGTCAATTAGCGCTAACGAGCTCCGGGCGGTGCTGGGTGGGAACACGGGCCGGCCACAGAAAGGGCAGGAGGGCGCTGAGAGACTGAGTGGCGGACCCTCCAGACCACGGGGGCTGTGAGGGGAGGAGACGTGGCGCTCGGCCAGGCGCTGTGGCCGGCCCGGCCCTGCCCCGCCCCGGGGAGGAAGCGCCACCGCCACCGCCCAGCCCTGCCTCCACCACCCGACTCCGCGGTGGCTGCGCGCCTCGCTCCCGGTTCTCGGCCCTTTCTAGCTCGGGAGAGCCCCGGAGGAGTCAGGGCGGACAGCGAGGGACAATGAGGGGCTGAGAGAGGAGCTCCCCGGCGCTGAAGCGGCGCCATTTTGCAGTACGGCAGCGAAGCCCTGGCGGGCGCCATTTTGCCTCGGACTGCGGGATGAAAGGAGCCTCGCTATTTCCTGCCTTATGGGCGCCGCCATTTTAGGTTACGGCGGAGCCTCCGCCTGTCGTAGCGCAACCTCATTGGGCGCCGCCATTTTGGCTTACGAACAAGACGGCGACCCGCAGGGGTCCTCGCCCCCTCCCTTCCTCCCTTTAGGTGCCTTCATAAAATGCCCGTCGAGAATCCCCTCTTTTTTCGCCCCGCTCCCAAGATGGCGTCGATGCGGGAGAGCGACACCGGCCTGTGGCTGCACAACAAACTGGGCTCCACGGACGAGCTGTGGGCGCCGCCGAGCATCGCCTCGCTGCTCACAGCCTCGGTCATCGACAACATCCGCCTCTGTTTCCACGGCCTCTCCTCGGCCGTCAAGCTCAAGCTGCTGCTGGGGATGCTGCACCTGCCCCGGCGGGCGGTGGATGAGGTGAGAGCCGGGCGGGAGCCGCAGCGCGGCGGGCGCGGGGTGTGTGTGAGGGGGGAGAGGTCGGCGGTGCCGTGAGGGGGCAGAAGGGGCGGCATTGCCAGCACCGCTTCCCCGCCCGCCCTTTCTCCCCGCACGGAGCCTGCGGGGCGGGGGGACCCGGGCTCGGCCGCTGCCCCCACGGGCAGGGCTGAGTGCCGGGGCTGGTCCCACAGCCCTCCCCGCCGCTCCCTGGGACGGGGAGGAGGAGGAGGAAGGTCTGCCAGCCCGCAGAACTCGGTCCTCGGTGTGAGGGAAGGCGCTGAGATTCCCCGTGGTAAGGGAGAGAGTGGAGTGCGAGCTTTGCCGCTGCTCCTCCTCTTCCTGCTCTTCGGGGACTCCCTGGCTGGCATTCGGCTTTTGGACCTGAAAGCCACCCTGTGCCCCCACACGGCTGTGCTTTGGGACAGTTTCGGCTGCCTTTTGGGAAAGAGGGCTCTTCTGAGGCGGTGGTTGTTGTAGGGCTCCGACAGAAAGGCAGGACCGTGTAGGAGCAGCGTGTGTGTTCGGCTTCCTTCACTCCTTCCTTGGTGCCAGCAGCTGTGTAGGTGCTACAAGTTGGAACATCTCGGTTTAGGAAGGACAGCAGCAAGTGCTGAAACTTTGGGAGTGGAAGATCTGGGGTCTGCACTGAACAGTGCCCTTCCCCACCCTCTTACAATCAGGGTTTTCTTGAAGAAAATTGCCCTGCTTTTGGTTTGCCTCTCTTTATCTTTCTGGGAACAGCTGATGCTTTCCCTTACAGACCCATCCCAGCTAATAAACTGGCTGGCTCGAGTCTGAGCTGCCTCTGCAACCTTATTCCCTTGGCCCTGGACCATACCTGGCGTATTCTTACCAATAGGCAGGTACTGATTTTTGGGGCAGGAACTGGAGAACTGTTGGAAATCTTAAGTTTCTTCAGCCAGATTCGAGGAATTCCTCTCCTACTTCCATTGTGTAAGGTGTTGGTTCCTGGTAACAGTCATGGAGGGGGTGTGTTCTTGGCCTGCACCTTGTGCAGGGTCTCCTCAGCTGTCCTGGCACAGATCTCTTGTCTTGGACGCAGCAGCTGCTCAGGCTTAACACGAATACACACCAGGCAGGGTGTGGTGTGTGAGTTGGATTATGGGATGCTCAGCTTTTGTGTGCTTCTAAGCTGAAAGCAGACAAGCATCCCCTTTAAGCAATAGTTCAGTCTGTGTTGGTACCTGTCTTGCCACGTGCATCTGTTATGGTTGTTCACTGTGTTACATTCCTGTCACTTTAAAAAAAACCCCAATACTTTTCAGCATGTTTACACTAATTTATAAAACATGCCCAGTGCATGAGCTGCCATCCTGGTGTGTGACAAATGAGACTGTTTTGCACAAACTAAATAACCCAGGGCAGAAAAGGGAGTGGGAGCTCATGTGAACTCTCTGAGTGTGCAAAATTGTTCTGAAGTAAGTGTGAAATCCAAGTACGTTGGAAAAAAAGAATATCACAGTTTAGAAAAGGCTTACAAATTAGTGGTGGCTTTAGATAGAAAAGAGCTTCAAAAAGCAGAGGGACCTTCATAAATAACACTCTTCCTATTCTTTGAGGGAGCAGCATTCAAGCAAACTGAAATAATTTGTTGAAATGCTGCAAGGGTCTTCATTGGGTGGGTAAGAAAACATTCTGAGCTGATTCTGAGGAAGATTGGAGCCAGCAGTTTAGTGATCTGTGCTTCTGTTAGCCATGGAAATAAGTGTATGTAGAGAAAAGCAAGTTAGTTGCTGTGCCTTACAGTGTATCCTTCAAGTGATGACAATGTTCCAAATACAAAGCTCTTGTTACCGCTGTAGTAAAATATTGTGGCTTGTTTCAGTTTGGTAGAGTTCCTGAATTCAATCATAAATGTCATCTTTCATTGTAAACAGATCATGCTTGATTGAGATCTACCTGTAGCAGCTTAATTATTTCAGGGACATGTGATTTTCTCTTTTTTTTTTCTTGAACTGAGAGTAAGAGGTTAAAAATGGGAAAAATCATGAGGCAGAAACCCTTAACATGACTAGTAGGCCTGGAATTGTCATTATAGATTTCCTTCTATAGATGGTAAAAATCGCTGATGTAACAAACTGCTGACAGAAAGGGATGTTTCTTATCAGACACTGATCATTTGTGGCGAGTTTGCCAAAATAGTTGTATTTGTGGAGATCTGTTCCATCACTTAGTGTTCAGATTTTTGATATTTTAGCTGGCCTTGAGTATCGTATATCCAGCAAACAGAGAGCTCTGTTTGTGCTCAGTGGGATGTGCTGAGCAGCAGCCTCTGCTGGACGTGGTGTCTTCCTGCCAGCAGAAATACACCAGGACAGGCTACCTGGAGCTGCCTGGAAATGAATTTTGTAGTTTGGAAATCACTCCCATATCTGAAAGTGATTAAACTTAACTGTGAGGGTACTAATGAGTCTCTTTGGAAAATCGTGTGTGTTTTCCATGCCGTGTCTGTATCGATCATGTGTGAGCAGCTCTGAGCTGGCATTTGGAAGCTGAATTGTATTGGACAACATATTGCATCAGCTTTGTGAAGCTTTGGGAATCCAGGTAGTGGCTGCAGAATGTCAAATGTTAAAAGATATTCCCCTCTCTAGATAACAGATTGAACTCGGTTATTTGCCTTCAAACTTTCTTGTTGTTGTTTTGTTTTCTTTATAATAGCATTTTCACCAAGGCTTAAAATAACATGGAAGCCATTTCTGTGAGGACCTTTGAGTGAAAAGTTATGTGGGAATCAAGGAAACTGGTGGTATTTAGTTTAGAAGGGGTTTAATTGCTGCTGGTCCTTTCTAAATCTCTGTGAAGGCTTCTGTCTAGACAAGAGAATCTTCAGTGAGCTCTCTCGAAAGCTCAGTCCTTCACTTAAGTGTTTTTTTCATCATATGTAATATCTTTCAATTTTCATAATGTTTTCATTCAACACTCCAAGTATTATATCCTCATAATACTCTTGTGGGGTAGGTAATAAACCTATTTTTTTTATCATGCTCTGAACCTCATTACTGCATGTTTGTTCCTGCTGACTAGTAAGAGTAATTTGCTCTCATTTTCATTTTAAGTTGTGTTTTGTAGGCAATTATCAAAAATAGTCTTTCCCACTGTAATTCTCTGGGCAGAACTTGGAAACTCCTGAGTCTCTCAGCCTCCCAGCTTTTCAGCTGCTAAATTTTTCTAGACAATTGTGCTTATTTGAAATGATGCCTAAAGCTCAGGGTAGTGCTGACCAGAGTTTCAGTTGTGAATTTGGCAGAACAGTTACTTCTGTTTATTTTGTATATTATATTCTTGTTAACCTGATTCACAATGGCAAGTTTTTTCTTTTTGTGCCAATGTTTAATTTACTTGTTCAGGGTTAGGCTGTGGTGTTACAACCAAGTTTGGAATGAGGGCTGTGTTTGTGCTCTCTGAATTATCCTGAGAGGAAGATCCCTATCCCAGCAGGGGCCTGCCCTTTTATTACAGTAGCTGCAAGAGAGTGAAAAGTCAAAACTGTTTATTCTTGCTGGTTTATGTGAACCAGGATCATCTACCCATGAAGTGGGAATTGTGGAGTGCTGGTGCAGAGGAGTAGGAGGGCACATGGCACTTGCCTTTCCCTGTGCTCAGAGCAGACAGACTGCTCTGCATCTTTCCGGCCTGCACTTGGTGTTCTTCATTAATCTGTGATGTAATATAATATTTAATCTAATATTTCTTTTGGCTGCTTCTACTCTTTTTCATGATTAAAATGCAAACCACGCACAGTAGTGATACTTGATCCATCCTGGTTTTGTACTGTGTAAATAGTAATACTGTACTTTCAATCCAGTACTTTTAGTTTAATGAAAATGCTCTATAATAATACTAAAGATATCTATTAAATATCACCTTCTCTATGACCCCTGAAAGATTAAAACTTAATTTAGTTTATTATCCACCTGTTGATGGAGTTGTCTAAAGGTGTAGCCCCATAGATTAATTTAGGCATAATGTAAAGCAAATGAACAGGAATAATCCTTCATGAGAAGTCCTCTTGGAGCCATCATGTTGTGTGTTACCAGTAACATTTCTCTTTTTACTCCTTCCCACAGTCCTGTTTGTGTGTTCTTCCTGCACAGTCGTTATTAATCTCTTTGTCTCTGTTCCCAGACATTTTCCATCCTGCCTGATCCTTTCTTGCTGGATGTTTCTAGTCATGCCCTATGCTTTTTCTTTTGTGCCAACAGGCTGAGAAGAATGCTAAAGATACTAAAAATACTAAAGTTTTAGGTGAGAAAAATGCCAGAACATGTTGCATCAGATCTTGACATTCATGCCTAACGAGATGCTGGTTGGAGCTGGTGGGAGTCTCACTGACTGACCCAGTGCTGCAATCTTAGACAATTAGGAGTTTGGGATTATAGCTGTGTAGGGCCCTAAACTCTGTGTAGGATTCCCTGTTGAGTTGTATTTCAGGCATTCTCAAACAACAAATAAAATACTTTCTTTCCACTGCCAGTTGAGCAGTGGAATGGGAACATGTATTTAAATTGCCATTTAAAGACAAACCTGAGTCAAACCTTGAATCAAAACTTAAATACAAACCCATATACAGGCAAGGTCTCTTGTTCACTCCCAGTCCATGTTAATGTGCTTTCCTTCCCTGTGTGTGACAGTGACTGTTCTTCCACCACATTCTTTCTGCCATGAGCCCTTGTGATAATGTTATTTGCTCAGTGCAAGGCAAACAAGTTTCATCTGGGCTCCTTTCTTGAAAAACAAAGGCTTGTGAAGTGGTGGGTTGTGGCATAAATAGGTCACCTGAACTTTAGCCCTGAGAATAAATAGTAGGGATGCAACAAGTCCAGACAAGAGCTCTGTAGGAACTTGGATAGCATAGGCATGTAGTTCTGTGAATTTTGGGTACAAATAGGAGTCTTGTAGGCAGATATGAGGAGTAAATTGTGAGGATACAGGAGACATCTTTCCCTTAGCTGTTGCCTGAGTTTGCTCTGATGAAGGAAATCACATTCTGTACACTTAACTTGCCTTAGTGGTGTCCAGATAAAAACTTGTAAAAGCTGTACATGCATTAGGCCTCATGATGTGTAAGGTTTTCAGCTGTTTCTTTAAATCAGTACCTTGATTCTTAAAGGATAGATAGGAGACTAAAAGACTTTGTTTTGATGGTGTTCAGTCATCCTCCTCCACTGCAGAAGTGACTTTTGATGAGCCCTTTAGGGTTATAGGAGGGAGATTGAAGAGTCTGTGTGGAGTTTATGGTGGGGGTTGTGTTTGCTGAGAAAGAAATGGGCAGTGGAGGACAGCAAAGATTAGGACCTCAGAAACTGATTCTTTCCTTTTGATGTGCCTTAGTTAAATTGGACAACACATTAAACAGTGTGTGGTCCTTGGTTATATGCTTGGTTTAAGCCAAAGGAAGTCGGTGGTGCTGCTGAAGGTGGCAAATGGCTCCTGTTGTCTCCTCCTTGCTCCACTATTTTGTGGTTCTGGTGTCTGGCTGTTGTCAGTAACACCACGGTGCTGGTTGAGCTTCAGGCTGGGGAGATGCTTGTTTACTGTCAGATGAACAGATGCAGTTCATTTCCCAAGCCCTGATGTTACTGTGAGCCCTAAAACGTGCAGGGGGTAAAGGACAAACGGCCTCAGTAGTGGATTTATAAACCCTTCCAGAGTGAGAGGGCAATAACACCATGTGGGTGGAAGGAGTTGATAAATGTCAGTGTTTGTTTGCCTTGAACAGTGAATGGGGGTAAAGGGGAGCAGAAGTTTAACTTTGATTTCTTAGAGTTGTATAAGTACAATAAGCTTATCTTATTAAATGTTTTCATGTAAGAAAAGACTGGTTTTAAATAAAGGAAAAGAAATACAGCATAAAGGTGAAGATGAGTCTCTTGCTTGTCTTCCTGTGTTCAGAAGGGTGTAGACTGTAACTAAGCTGTATGTGCACAATGGGTTGTGAAAAATCAAAATTCACATATTTTCTTATGCTTGCTTGTACATTTTTCAGTGTTAATACCATGTAGATGGAGTATTTTTAACTACTTTATGGAATTTTACCATTACATTTTGTGGCTTGATAGACATACAGTACATTGGGAACATCTTAGTTCTCTGAAGCTGATGCTGTAATGCCTACCTGAAAATTTACTTGCTTGAAACAGCAAGTGTTCAGTCTTTGGGGGTTTCATCTTACCTGTGAATGAAGTAAACAATTAATTTAAGAGAGTCACTGTGTAAGCCCCTGACTGTAGTCACCTTGATTTTTTTTTTTTTTTTTCCCCCATAGTGCTAAGAGATGTTTTGATCAGTAAATAAAAAAAATTACTGTGACAGTGAGACTTTTTAAATTCATCTTATGTATTATTTAACATTTTTCAAGATAGGTGCATAAAGAAAATTAGTGCTTTTTTCTGACTATAGAAACTCTGGGTGGATGGGAAATCTTTTTACTTGTGACACATTAGAGGCCTGTGTTTATTTCTGAAATAGGTAATTTTTGTCAAACAATACAGTTTTGATTAGTCTGAAACACATTATTTTGGCCTAAGCTTATGTAATATTTTGAGGACTTAATTACGATCCAGATATGGTCTGTCTGCTTAATTACACTGTAGCTCAGCAAGGGGTACATGTAAATAACTTGTGTTCTGTGTGTTCCTATCACTGAACAGAACGTGGGGGTACACGGGGAGTATGAGTGTAGAACATAAGGAGATATGCAAGAATTTGGTCTGCTGCTTTTAGTAAAACTGTTCAGTGCTAAACAAAGCTTTGAGCTGCCAAAAGCTCACAGCAAACTTGGGTTAGGTTGGCTGAAAGCAGTGCCAGAAAACTACCTTGGTCCTTTCTCTGCTTGATTGTAGAGTTAATGTATAACTACGTGGAAACAATCTCCCTCTTCCCTTCCCCAAGAGTAAAACATTGTGCATGTTTATACTGGTGTCTTTTTAAAATAAATCCAACTATAACCTGTTTAAAACTGTTTCCAATTGGTTGATTTTCTTTTTCTTTTTTTGTTAGATGAAAGGGGCACTGACTGAAATTATCCAGCTCGCTACCTTGGATTCAGACCCCTGGGTCTTAATGGTAGCTGATATTTTAAAATCCTTTCCAGATACTGGCTCCCTTAACCTTGATCTTGAAGAACAGAATCCCAATGTTCAAGATATTTTAGGAGAGCTTAGAGAAAAAGGTAAGCCTTTCCTGTTGGTGAAAATGGCAGAAATGTGGTGCCTTTTTCAAGAATGACCAGACATTTCACGTGCAGTCTTGCTATCTTAACAGTAGAGCTACCAGGACAAGCACTATGTCTTGTCTCTGAACTACCACAATTCATAACCGGAATGTTTCTGGACTGGGAATTGTGATACTTGAGGAGTGGTAACTTCCTAAATTGTCTTTTCACACATCATCAGACCTTACATGTCAGGTATTACCCTGGGTCTTGGTGCAAGGCAACATATGGGGTAATGTGGATTCATTAGTGTCATAGACAGGCTGTATGTATATGTATGTATGGCCAGACTTTGCGAACGCAGATCTGGGCAGGGCTCTCCCCACGTGCCCTTCCAGCCTGCACAGGGGATTTTTTAGGTGAGGCACAGCATGCACAGAACTGGCCCCACCGTTTAAGTCTCAAGGTGCATCTGCCACGGCTGAGCGAGCTTGGACAGTGACAGGGAAGTCCTCGGGACTGTCACAGCACCCGGTACTGACCGGGGCTGACCCTGCTGAGCATCCGAGATGTGACGGGATGGGATGGCAGGGAGGCTTGAACTGCCAGGGGATGGTCCCACTGAGACTCCAACTCAGGTCCTTGGGACTGAGAGTCCAGAGTGCTCTCCTTTACACCACAGGACTGCCCTACAGGCTATATGTGCACTGATGGGAAATGATTGACCTAGTGCAGTTCAGGAAGTCGAGAGTGTTCTGTGTTGCTGTCTCATATCCTAGTACTGAAGAGGACACTAAGTCCCTGTTTTTCTTGTGTGAGCAGCCTGTTGTGCTGGGCTGCTCTGCTGGTGCCCTCTGGGCAGCAGGTGGTGGGAGCTGGAGGGGAGACTGATCCCAGCAGGAGTTTATGCTGCTGATGTCCAAGATTGCTCAGCAGATGAAAATGTGGTTTCAGGCATTTGCACAGTTGCTGCTTCAAGCAGTGTAGTAAATGGTGATGCAAAACCACTCATACTTCAGTGGGTTTATTTTAGCACATTGCCTAGAAAAGCCCTCAGGCATAAATGGACAGACATGATGTTGGAGTTGGGATTGCAGCAGAACAGTAATGAAATGACTTGGAGGTGGAAACACTTCTTACTTTAAATGATTATTTGTCTGTTCACACTTGATTTGGACTTTATTCAGTAGTTTCCTTTTCATGGATGATTTTTAAGGAATCTGAGAATTCAGTAACTTTTCTTTTTTGACAATAGTAGCATATTTAAGATTCCATTAGGTATGGTTAATGTGGAAGCTTTTGTGAAGCTAATGTGAAAAACAAACATCCTAATAACTGGTTATATGCTGTGTAATAACTGGAACTAAATTACTCCTGGTGTTTAAACAGGTAATCTGAAATTTAAAACCACCTGTACAGTCTAGTTGTAAAATGTTTTGTAATTAGCTGTCAAGTGGTGCTAATACCCATGTGTGCTGTGTTAACTCTTTATGCAGTAAGTGAATGTGAAACTTCAGCTATGTTGCCGTTGGAATGCCAATACTTAAACAAAAATGCCTTGACAACACTAGCTGGGCCACTTACGCCCCCAGTGAAACACTTCCAGCTGAAAAGGAAACCTAAAAGTGCCACTCTCAGAGCTGAACTCTTGCAGAAGTGTAAGTACTGTTAAAATTGTGTAACAAATTAAATGGTGAAAGGAAAATTTATATTCAGTATATTCAGTCTTATTCTCCAACATGGTGATACAAATTGAAACTTTCTGTTAGACGAGCTTTGGATGAGTTTTTTTCATTGCTGGACTGATGTGTGGAAGAGCAGGTGCAAGTCATCCTGGCTATGATTACATGAAAATGCTAATCTTGATTTAAATGCTGTTCAGATTTCAAGGCATACAAAGAGCTGTGGCTTTTTAAAGCACAGATAGATTCTCTTGTGGGTATATTTAACATGTGAGGACTTGTGAGGGACAGTGTTGGTTAAAGCTCCTAAAACTAAAGTAAAATTAAAACATAGATTTATTTTGCTATGTGTTTTTGCAACAGGGAGCAAGAGCTGCTAATTAGTGTTTTCCTTTTGCTCAGGGTTGGCTATAAAGGGTGTGAAATCCAAGAGGGTTTTAACTTACAAAAGGCAGCATATGTGTGCACAGATGTATTGGTAGCTGGTTGAACTAAGTGATCTAAAAATAGTTTACTGTAGCTGCTGTTCTGTTGCAGCAGCTTGCTGCTTTCTCGCATGTGACTTGAGTAGCTGATCTGGTTAAATACGCAATTTTTAACTTTTTATGATGTTATATGTAACTTTTAAAAATAATTTTAATATAATTGTCTATTCTGGTAATGTCTTTCAGCTTAGACTGCCTTGTCAGTTGTGTAGTTGTACTGATTTTACATTTTCTCTAAATACTGTGTTCACTTCGTGTAAATGACCTGGGCTTTAATTAAAATATAAGTCTTTCTTTGTTGCTATTCCCCTCTCTTTGTGTATTAGTTAATAACAATTTATGTAAGAAGCAATGTGTTGTGTTTCTTCAGCATACGTTCTGTAATAACTAAAGCTCTTATTCTTTTTTAGCAACAGAAACTGCACAACAGCTCAAGAAGACTGCAGGAGTGCCTTTTCATGCCAAAGGCAGGGGACTGGTCAAAAAGATAGATACAACAAGTATGGCTCACTTTCATCACTTTTCAGAAAGAAAATCTGATAAAATGGCCTTGATGAAGAATAAAACTCCCATCTGGTTTTCACAAAAACTTTTTTGTTTTTGAAGCAAAGGTTTTTTCCTTTCTGCCTCCCTCTCTCCTGATATTTAAATATTTCTGACATGTCAGAAAGAACAAGAGTGACTGGTTTTTGGGTTTTTTTTGTTTGTTTTTTTTTTAATGACAAGCATATCTGCCATGCTTCTAAAATGTATGCAGCTAGATCATGCCTGTAGACTTTGGTAGGAATTTAATTTGCATCACTCCAGGAATAACTCCTGACTAAGCCATGTTGTTCCAAAAGGGAGCAGAGTGGATCAGAGTGGACTGCTGTGCTGTTTGAAGCTCACTGAAACTGTCCTGCATTTCTGTGATGCTGTCTGGAGAAAGAAGGGGGGCAGTGTATTCTCTGCAGCCAAGGCTGTGCAGTGGCTGATATTTAATCAACATGGCAAACATGTATAATGATTCTTCAGCTTGTAGTAAGAGATTTCAGCTGTTTGCTGGAGTTCCCCAACTGCTTGAATTTTTCAAATAAGTTTTTAACTAGAAGCAGGAAGAGGGTTCAAAATGAGTTACATACTTTCAATCACTGCACAGGCATAACTTCTCTGACCACCAGCATGATGCTGAAGTGTGAAACTGAGTGATTTCTTGGTGTTGTGGCTAGAAATCATGAAGTACTTTATGTTGATGCTGTTTAAGATGTTGCTTTGAGGTCTGAAGTCTGGCTTCGTGTTCATGCAGGAAATGCAAGAAGTCTGGTTGTAATTTGAACTAAAAGTTATCCCAGTATAGAAAATGACCATTAGTTCTTGGCATTCTATTTTGCTGTTGAACCAATAAGGCCAGTGTTTAGACTTGGCCTTTAGAACCAGGTGGTCTCTAGAAATAGGAGTTGGGCACCAGCTGAGGTTTGCTCTGCTGGAGTGTACTCACATGGGTCAGAGGATTGTCCTGTGGTGAAAGGGTTTTCAGTAAAACATATAAAGGGGTAGAGTCTCTAACCTCAAAGAAAATTTCTGTGTAAATCTTCAACTTAAAGGGTCTGATGAGGTTATCGGGAGGCTCAAAGACATGATAAGTAATATATATGTGTCACTGATTTTTTAGTAGGTAAAACAGTGCTGTGTTTAGCAGTAGCTTTAAGTGTGAGGTGGAAGGGCAGCAGCGTAGAGTTGGGGGAAAACAACTGCTTACAGGTGTAGCTGATTCTGCTGAGAATGATTGAGACAGCAGGGCTTCTGTTTGCTCTGTAGACCCAAACTGGATCCTCCTCCTTGTGCAAACAGCAGCTCTAGAATTTCAACCCCCTGTGTGAAGCAATAATTTACCTCTCCAGTAGATGTGAGCCCTTACCCTGCAGAAGCTTGGCTAAGAATCTTTGATTAAATAGTTTTACCAAGTAACTAGATTGTAAAATTCAAAGAGTAACATTGACAATAACTGGATTCAGAACATTTATGCCCTATACTGTTTTATGTGTTGAGAGTTTATTTTTTGCAATGTGTGTAGGAAAAGCAATTTTTGCTATCAGTGCACCTGTTTCAATACTTCATGTTGAATGGAGTTGCAAGCATTAGCATAGAGATTGGCTCTTACTCCTTGCTAGAAGAAGAAAAGCTAATCTGACCTTTGAGGGATATAGAGTACGTTATAGACAGTTCCACATTATAAACATTTGAGGTTAAAGGAGAGGTAGTCAATGCATTAAGAAGGGGAAAAACTGAAGAATTCATTAATATGATTTTTTAAAAACTATTTAAATGTGTATATCAGTTGGGTTTTTTTGATCTTCCCTAAGCACCACTCAAAGGAATACCAAAACAAGCTCCATTCAGGAGTACTTCAGCACCAAGTGTGTTTAGTCCTTCTGGAAACAGAACTCCTATTCCTCCTTCAAGGACACCTTTGCGCAAAGAAAGGGGTGTAAAGGTGGGTGCACTTTTTCTTGGGCTCTTGCTTTTCTGCTCAGTTCTCCTCCCTCGTATAAAGTGAGTGTCTGGTGCTATTTTGATTCAAATATCAATATATCCCCATGCAGCCCTACAGGCTGGGCACAGAGTGGCTGGAGAGCAGCCAAGCAGAAAGGGACCTGGGGGTACTAATTGACAGGAAGCTCA
>JAWWEV010000134.1:65397943-65412871 GCA_035583235.1 Hafferia zeledoni
AACTGAGATTGGTCATGGCACTGAGTGCCATGATCTGGTAAAGGGACTGGAGTTGGACCAAGGGTTGGACTTGATGACCTCTGAGGTCTTTTCCAACCCAGTTGATTCTATGATATTAAAGAAAAAGAGCTACTGGTGGTATTTAGAGAGAAACTACATACATTTAACAATGGTTAAGTTCTTATGGTCTTCCTTTTAGCTTTTAGATATCTCTGAGCTGGATATGGTTGGTGCTGGCCGTGAAGCAAAGAGAAGAAGAAAGACATTAGGTTGGTACAGCATTCTGCTTACAAATGGTATCAGTATACCATGGGATCCGGATTTGAGTACCATTTTGTTCGTAATTTATTAAAGCTTAGTCTAAGCTAAACTTTAAAAACAAGGAGGATGACACAAACCAACCTAAAAACGTTTTAGGGGAGGATTTTCACTTGTTCTATTTCAGTGCTCCCACACTTACTGCCTTGTGCCCAGGTAATAATGTAGCTCAGTCACAGAAAGGATTGAGCTTGTCACGTGTGCTTTGGGCAGCCCAGAGGTCTGGGAGTGGTGTCAGGACTGGAACTGTTCTGAGGTGTTCTGGTCTGCTCACTTCTACTGGCTGTATGGCCAAGTAAATGAATTGAAAGTAATGTTGAGAAAACTTGGAGCACTTTCAAAGCTCAGGCTGAGAGATCTTAACAAGTGAATAGTATCTGATATAGTGCTCTTAAGTCAAGTGGCAGCACAGTGCTCTTCTTAACTATACCAAGATGATTCATTAGGCAGCATATCTGTGCCAGAACGGATTTGTATTTTAATCTGGCAAGGGAGGTGGGGCAAAGTACCACCTCAAGACAAAAATCATAACTTAAGTTAAATTGTTGCTTGGGCTTTCATGCTTTCTAATGTCAAAAAATTAGCCACTTCTACGTAATTACTCCGTTACTGTATCTTGTATGTTGTGTTTTGGTTCATTATTGCATTGATTATAAAGTGGTGTATGGAGATTACTGTGTATTTCAGCATATACCTCCTTAATTGTGCTTTAGCAGACTCTGAGAAATGGATTTTTATATCTTTGTTTAAAAATGTATTTAATTCAGTATTTCGGAAAACTTTCTTGAACTGACTTCTGTTTTTTTTTATGCACTAGATACAGAGGTTGTGGAAAAGCAAGCCAAAGAAGAAACAGTAGTAGAAAATGCTACCCCAGATTATGCTGCTGGCCTTGTGTCTACACAGGTAAAACCAAACAGTCAAAAACCAACCAGGCAAAAAACACAAAACTAAACAAAAAAACCCCTGATGACCATGATGCGTGCTATTCTAAAACAATTGAACACTGTAGTGATACTTTACTCATTTGTTTAAACATGCCTCTTTATGTAAAAATCTTAATTTTTTTGCCAAAAAACCAGAAAACGTTGCTAGAAGCTCATTCAGGGAGAGGGAGCAGGAGTTTTTTGTAGGCTTTTTTCCTCATATTTCAGGTCTGTTATAGTAGAGAAACTATGGTGCAGATTTTTCTCTTTCAGGATCTCAGTTTTAAAAGAATTCTGTCCCCACTTCTGAGTTAGAAACTGTCTGCTTGGCATGTGTAACATGCCAAAAAACCCAACATACAGGCAGATGTTGGTAGGCCAGAATTAGGAGTGAAGGTCAATGCCTGTCTTTCTGCAGAATGGTCATACTGTCTTTCTTTTAGCAAGCTCCACATTTTACAGAATGCCCATCATTTATCTAGTAAGGCTACCTTAAATGATCTGTCTGCTGGACATATTCCCCCAAAATGTCTTTGCTCTGTCACCCCCTTAGGTTTATAGGGCTGGATTGAACATTGAATATCCTGAGAGATACACTGTACTAAGTATGCAGTGCCATGTATAGTGAACAACAAAATGTGGCTTTCTTTAGCTTGATCCTACATGGCATCCATCATGTTGATATTGACTCCCTTTTTCAGTGGTAACAGGGTTTTTTACCTGTGCTGTTACTGCAACCTTCTGCTTGCTGATGTCCCAGAAGCCTTTGTGTTCTCTTGGTGATACTCTAGTAGGTATTTTGCCCATGGATGAACAGATGTTTGTGATAGTGGTCAAAAGTGTCTGTGCCCAGGCAGAAGCTCACTTAGTTCTATAGAGTATTTCTTCATAGTGCCATCTGCACAAATTCCTGATGTCTGAAGTAGAAAGTCAGGGTTGAACAGGTTAGGTAGGACTCCTAACAGAGGAGGCAGTAATTAAGTTCCTGAGAGGAATATCATAGTAAAACTAATGTTGAAATTGTGTTTAAAATGCAGAAACAGCACCTGAATACATAGTGTGGCTTTAACACTTTCCTGTTTTGTAGAAACTTGGCTCATTGAACAATGAGCCTGCACTTCCTTCTACAAGTTACTTACCTGCTACTCCCAGTGTGGTGCCGTCTTCCTCCTATATCCCAAGCTCTGAAACGCAGCCAGGTAACAACACTTTGTTTTGCTCTTTGGACTTAATACCTCCAACTCGGTACAGTTTTCCTGTCTAGCTGCTCTTTTATTTATAAACTTACTGTCCCTCAACTCTAGTGAAACTCCACCTTGGCAGTCTAAAAATCTGTTGCAAGAACCCAACCTTTGGGTTTGAAGTAACCAGACATGTAATTTAACCTAAATAAAGAAAATAATTGTTGGTTTCAAGTCTTAAAGTGACTGCTTGTTAAGTCAAGTAAGTAAAACAATTTACTGATTTGTTCATTTTCTTACTCTGTAATAGAAAATCCAACCTTTTTAATCCCTGGAGAAACACCAGGAATAAATACAAGTCTGGAGTATATATTCCATACACACATTTATATGCTAGCACTTATAAACCAGTTGCTTTCAAGAGTCAGTTCTAGAGTCAAGTGTGCATTAGTTTTCACACAGTTAGGGATTAGGCCATCCATTTTCCTCTTACCTTTGTGTAACAATCTGATAGATAATAGCTATGATATCTGTGAGCTCCTGCATATTTTGAAAACGTGCTACATTATTTTCAATTCTGGGAAATTCCCAAAAGTAAAAAGTGGTTTGTAAAAATCCTTTATTTCCACACTTTTTGTTTTAATCCACCCGGATTTGCTTTTCCTTCCCCATTCTGTAAAAGTCTTAAAGGAATGCATCAGTTTGCACTAACAGATGTGCATGACTGGGATTCATTACCCTGTCTGGTTGTTAAGAGAACCAATGTTTCAGTTTAATACATTAATTTTACTCTTGTTTGTGAGCTGTGGGGTGTTGGTCACTACAGAAAAATGCATATGCAAAACCCAGCCATTCCACCTGTCCTCTAAACAGTTCAGAATCTCTCGAAGGGCTGCACACATCTTTCTCTGGCAGAAAGTTGGCATCTCCAGAGGGAATGCAGCCAAAAGCACATCAGTGTGTCAGCAGCTACTGTTTTCCAGAGTGTTGGCATTGTGTTCAACAGCAGGAAAAGTCTAGTTTAAAGTTCTCTATTGTCTGTTCTCTATTTTTTCTTTACAAGAATGGAGTATTTAGCTTGTCTTATGGACAAGGAATATAAAACTGGGTTTTTGATACAAGGTACACATGGAAGATCCATAGATTTGGTCTCATACAATCTGAGGTTGTATAATTAAGATCTGTTACTTTATACAAGTCAGTTATTCTGACAAGAGAAGAAGCTAGAAATAAAACTACAAAATTAAGGGATAACTAATTGGTGCAAATGTTTGTCCTCTCAATTGTTCACTGTCCTCCTCCACATCCACTGGATAATAGCCATATTGCTAAAAGCAATGCAGTGTCTGCTGAGAAGAACCAGAGGCCTCTCGTTCTCTGAAGTCAGATCTGAAGGGGCATCAGTGTAGCTCTAATCGATACCTGCCTTTTAGTCTACTGTGAACACAGTGTGAACAGGTCAGTTTAAACCACATGAGGGTTGTGAAGGATGCTTAAGTGTGTCTAAGAGCTGCAAAAGAATATAACTGGCAGAAGAGTCCACTGGGTGATGACCATGGTTGAACAGATGGTAACTTGCATGATCAAGCTACTGTGATTTCCTAAGTTGCCTCCACCTACAGCCAGGTTTGGAGTAGGAGCTTCCCTGGTGCAGGTGAATGGACCAACTTTGAGAAGGAACAGAGTTAAGACTTGTCAGTATTGTGGGATTTAATGGTCTTAGCAGTTAGTGTTTAAATAATGAGTGATTTGTGGAGACTACATGTAATTCTGGTATCTGTTTAAGTATATTTGTGTTTTCAGTATTTGTTAGTGGCTGAGACTCAATTATTTCCTTTGAAAGCTGTTGCTACATTAGGTAAAAACAGCTGAAATGTTTTTGGTTTTGCTTCTGTGTAACAGTACAACAATAATCCTGGTAGGATCAAAGTACAGTTGTTACAGCAATATAAGATAAGAATTAAATAAAGCACCTTCAATTTATTAAGTGTGATATCCATTAAACATAAAATTTGATACTAAATATAGTGTAATCCATATTGGACAGGTAATTACTCTGTTGTCTTAATTATTGTTAAACATAAATAAGTGGAAAGAGCATTAGCTCTTAAATGGAATAATCAGAATTTTTAGTTTTCTTTAAAGGCCATTGGTGATGCTAATTCTGGATTATAATAGTTTTAATTACCCCGATTGGTTTTTGCAGCTGGCTCTGCACGAGAGGCCTTGCAGACTAACAGACAGACGGAAGAGCCTGCAGCTCCAAATGCTACTACAACTCTTCCTGCACAGTTCAAACAAAGAACACCCATGTACAACAGTAACTCTAATCCACCTGCAGCTACGCCTACCTCACCCCTCACACCCACCACCCCTCCTGCCATCTCCCCAGCGGCACAAGCACCACAAGTGGCCCCCCAAACTCAGCAACAGCCACCACCGAAAAAAAGCCTCTCTCTCACAGTGAGTAAAACAAGGTTCTTTTTGGCTGATGCTTCTGATGGAAAATGCAAATTTTTATTATTGATCTCATTTAGGATATTGTCAGTTCCTGGCCTTTGGATCATGGAGTGGTTGAAGCTGTTTTTTTTTAATAGCCAAAGATAATGTGAATGTTTTGTGTATTTTTTTTTTTAGCATCACTGTCTTAATGTTGATCACAACATTTTTAGTGCTGTAGTGTTAATGTTGCAGTAAGATGTCTTTATTTACTGCTATTTGTTATGTAAAATACTGTTGTGTTACTTATTTTAAAGAATTTTGGGAGAAGGGTATATTTCCAGCAGAGCTGTTACCCAGCCAGTTTTACATAATGTAAGCTGCTTAAAAGGATCCTGTCATTGCTGTGGTAGGAGAAAATAGATCAATAGATTATTCTAAGGTAAAAGGCTTCTTTCTGTTCCACTCACTCTCCATTATGCATTTTTCGAAGCTTGAGAGTGGGGAGGAAATTAAACTCAAGAGCAGTTACATGTCCTGAGGCATTGTATTCCTGCTATGTTGGTATATATTATGTGCGTGCTTGAAGGTCAGTAGGTAACTAATTCAAGATACAACTGATCTGAAGACTTTGTTAAGCATATCTGTGAGCCTGACTTGCAGGATCTGAACTTAAGAAGCTGGATGTTTTTTTTTCTTTTCAGTATCTCTACTTCATTTATTAAAGAAAAAAAAATCCTCTGAAATTGTTGCAAGTCTGGGTTTGTTGAACTATAGAGGGTTTTTTCTTTTTTTCTTATGCCATGAAAGACACAGTAACATAAAGTCTCTCACATTTTTCTGTAATTGAAGGTGGGGTGTGTTTTTCCACTTTCAGAATTCAATTGTCACTGCTTTAAGTATTAAAAAGGGGAAGCTTTGAGGTTAAGATTCTTTTTGTTGGTTTGGTTTTTGATTTTTGGTTTTGGTTTTTTTTACTTTTTGTAGGTCCTACAAACTTTCTGTGGGTATTAATATGATCCCTGTTGGCAGAGTTTTTCTCCACCAGAACTGACATCTGTTGTATCTCTTGCAGAGGGAGCAAATGTATGCTGCACAGGAAATGTTCAAGACTGCAAACAAAGTTACCAGGCCAGAAAAGGCTCTTATCCTTGGATTCATGGCAGGATCCAGAGGTATTGAGACTAACTTAGCTTGCTTCTGAATACCCAAATCTGAAATACAGCCTAGCATTTCTAAATGTGCATATGTGAGTGCAAGACTTTGTTTTAGTTTTGCCTGTATGTGCTGGACTCCTTCCTTTACTCTGGACTCCATGTAGTTTTGTGGATTATAGTTCTAACTACCTGGAAATGGGTCTTTAAGGTCTATTTCCAGTAAGTCAAACAATTTGTCAGAACAGCTGCTGAACACAATACATACATAACTGAACCCCTTGTAAAATCACAGCTTGGGGTTGAGGGGAAACCAGGCAGCTGGGCAAGAGTGAACAGCCTGGTTGGGGTCCTGCTACTCTCTCTAGAAGACCAATGAATGTAAATTCTTCTGTGGCAAGTCAAAGTACAAGTTGGGTACAGAACCTCTTTGCTAATTCCTTGCTTTAGAAACAAGCAACTCTTGTCTCAGGGACTTCAGATAACCACTGGTGCTGTGAATCACAGGGAGATAAGCTGTCTCATAGCTGGATCCTGTTATATATTGGCCTTGGTAGACCAAAGCTGTTTTACCTAGAAGATTATCAGATGTAAGAGGAGAAGGGGCTTAAGAGTCCTTAAATGAACTCCATCATCTGCACTAGCTCTGGTTTCTAATTTGGTATTTGAGGGTTCATAATCACCAGAGTCCTGGAGCCTAAATGTGGCTCATGCACTTGGATTAATGCAATACACTAGTGAAGAGGACCAGGGTAGAGTTACTGTGGTGATCCCTGATCTTTAAGTTTGGTGTAACTTGAATTAATGATGGTGTTTTTAGTACTAGATGCTGCTTCAAATTGCAGTAGGAGATTGTACTTTAATATCTACGTGGATAGCTTTTTTTAACATAAGATAAAGTATTTTTGAAGTGTGTGTGATGTTCTTTTCTATATATGTATATGTGAATATAAATATGAATTCCCTCAGTAATAATGTCAGCACCTTCTGAAGGTTGGATAAGTAACTGACAACTGATACTCTTGAGTGCCCTTCCTTGAAGTGTAACATCCAGTACTTCTACTGTCTTGGAACTGAGTCTGGGACAAGTGATTTCAGTGAAGCTGTTTTGGCTTCCTAAACAGCTAAAAATTTAACTACATTTAACTACAAAATGTATCCTAAATAAAATAACTCTGGTAGTTCAGATTTACCAACTCTCATTTAAATATAAGCGTCTCTTGTGACTGTTGAGGCAGAAAGAAATGACACTGGCATGCTTTACGCTCCCTTTTGTTGTTCTTCCACTTTAGCTTTGGGCTTCATCTCTTGGGGTCTGGTTTTGTCATCCTTAAAACTCAGTCTGTGGAGTTTAGAGGGAGACAGATCTTTGGGTATGTTTTGTTGAGGTTTGTTTTCTGTTGTGGGGTTTTTTTAAGCATAAGAACCCCCTTTAAGTGCTCTTTATCTTGTCTAATACAATGTTAAAATGTATCGTTTGTTTCTGTTCTTGTTTCTGCAGAGAATCCTTGCCAAGAGCAAGGTGACATCATCCAAATTAAACTTAGTGAGCATACAGAAGATTTACCAAAGGCAGATGGCACGGGCAGCACCACTATGTTGGTTGATACAGTCTTTGAAATGAACTATGCTACTGGTGAATGGACCAGATTCAAGAAGTACAAACCTATAACTAATGTTTCCTAAGAGATGCAGCAACAGCAGATTGGACCAAATCAAGCTTAGAGTCAACCAGCTCATAGTGTATGTCAACTGTACAAAATGGCATTTGTGTGTACATTTCTTACTACCCTCCAGAGTAGAAGCTGTGGCTCTTCAACCAAACTGGGCTCAGTGAACACAGAAGATGGGGTCAAACTTGCCTTTTTTCTTTTTTTTAATTAATCTTGGACGAGGGAAAGACGATCTTGATGGGGGAACATCATTGTGGTTTTGTTTTCCTACAGTTCAAGATACTGAAAAAGATTACATCTGGGAGCAGTTCACTGCCTAGTACTGGAAGAGAAGACTACTGCACAGTCATTCATGGTTTACCATTAACTGAGGGCACAGATTTTATTGTAAAAACGCTCTTTGGCTACGTGGGTTCTATCCTAAGAATGGACATTTAAAGCACCACAGATCAGTGCTTGGTTATTTTGTATTTCAGCTGCAGTGTAACTGTTGCGGGTGGGATATGTCAGTGTCTAAAGGTACCCACTCTGTGTTCAGCTTATTTCTGCTTGGGTGTAGGATGAGATTGAGCAGCTTTTGTTAACTCGCTATATTGTCAATGTACCTGCCCAGCATGAATTAATCTGTTTGGCATTATTTGAGATAGAGAGAAACTAGACATCATAACTTTCTGAGGAGAAAAACATCAAAATTTAAAAAGTAGTGGTGGCTTTTCACTGCCTGGAAGTGATAGCTCTTTGCCATGGAAGTCTTGGTGTAGAAGTCAATCTGAGACTTTTGCATAGCAAACCCTTTGCACAGCGACATAACTTAGATGAGAGGAAGGGAATCTACTCATCTCAATACCAACTGGAGCTTAGTTTAGAAATGGTTGAGACACACATGTGAGAAGCAGCAGTAGTTTTGTTGTCTTGAGGCAGTGTTAATTTATGTTTGGTTGAGCAGTCATAATGTGTTTGATCACCCAGCCCTGACCCAAAAAGTTTTGAATGACTGTAGCTGTGGTTCTTAACAGTGTAGTTTTATCAGTATAATCACTAATGTGGCCACAATTATACTGGCATATAAATGTGCCTTATACTTGTCCTCTGCTAGTAGAAGCACGTTTTTATCTTTATAACTGTGTTCACACCACTGGTGTAATCTGGGTTTAATTGTACAAACAAAGCTGGCATTTATTGAGAGGATTTATGTACATAAGTCAGGATTCCTCCTTGGGAGATTTGGCTTCATCGTTTCAAGGAGACTTGGATTCAACATCTGGTTTCTGCCAGTACTTGTGTGTGGAGCTGTGCTTGGTTGGGAATGCTGCTTAGAAGGAATGAGTACAAAGATGAGTAGCAGAGTTGTGATGTGGTGCTGAGAAGGTACCTTGGCCTGACCTAACGATTCATATTGAAGTGGAACTCTTAGAACAAAGTGAGGCTTTCTTTTCCTGAAAAGAAAGCAGACCAAATCCCATAGAACACTTGTATACTAACAGACATTTAGATGATTAATTAGAATCTTGTTTTTTTTATTGGGGAATTTTTATTGCATTTTAATTTTCGTTTTTCCAACAAACTACCCAACAGGACAGGGCAAGTATATAATAAAAAAACTCCCTGTGTTCTACAGTGTTTTAAGATGTGACCAAAAGTGTAGATTTCTTAACTTTATTTAAGCAAATACACAGAATGTTCTAACTCCTGTAGTGAGCCAGTTATGTGATGGTTGCTGCTGCCATTACAGAGTGTGGTGCATGTTTTAGTGTGAAAGTTAATCACATATAACTGTCACATTGGGGCTGTCCTACACATAATCACCCCACTTCAGAAACAATGTAGATTGTAATTTTGATTGCAACTTTTCTTTATAAACAGGTAGAAACCAGCCTGACAAGTGAGGATGAGTAGTTAGTTTTAGTTTTTAGGAGTTCAGTAGAATGCTTTATCATGGTTATAACTTATTTGATTTTAGTGTGTTACACAGTAAGGGCTAAGGATAGAATATGAAAATATTCATCTTTTAAAAGAAAGGTTTAAAGGAAAGTGACATTCCTTTTCTTGTCTGCATTCAGATTTTAAGGTTTTCTTGTAATGACCAGTTTTCTGTAAACATGTATGATACTTCCTCTTACTTGCAGCTTTTCTAGCAAGCAGGAACAGTTACCAAATATACAGGTTTTAAGAATGAGCATTTAGAAAACTGACTGGCTTGAGGAGCATGTACTGTCAGTGTAAACTGTTGATGCAAGACTTGTGCAATGGAGTTGTGGGCAGGAGCTGCTGTGTGGGCTCTTCTGGGTTTCTTCAGAGTAATTGTGGTCCCTCACTAAACTTCCTTGGTCCACAGAGGTCTGTGTTTCAGACCTGTGCTGTTGGGGTGGAGAGAGCTGCCCCTCTCTCTTCAAGAGGCCCTTCAAGAACGCAGTGGAGTCATTTGAGTGCAGTAGTATGTAATGAGCTTAACCATGCTGCTGTTTGTATTTGCTGCATAACACAGCTGGTCTCCAGACCTGTTTGTCTAAAGTCATTCATATGCAATAAATGGAAATTTTAAATAGAACTATGTTATATTTTTGAAGTTCTGTTAAGTCATTAGAATGAGACAACACTGGAAAAAGAAATTATTTTTTAAAGTGACTTTATGGCCCTCAACATCAGAGCATTATTTCAACTTGATCTGTGAATCTAGAAAGTGTTTTTAAATGCCTAAAGTAAGGAAAGGTTTTGCAATGTTATTAAATGATACAGCAAGAAGTAAAACTACATGGAGTTCAGCGAATCATTAAATCAGTGTTCTGAAAGCAGGAATAATGTCAGACAAATTGGAAAGGGCAAAATCAACACTGAAATTCCAGTATACTGGAATTGTTGCACACAGACCAAAATCTGGCCCCAGAACTTGATATTTTTTTGTCTTGAATCCTCAGTCACTCAAATGTGTTCGCTGGAGCTGTTCAGTGAGCCACAGTGTGGGCTGTGAGGTTAAACAGGAACATTTGTTGACTCTGAAATGACTTGCAGATGTCCAAAGAAATTGTCCAGAGAAGTAGTTCAAGAGTGTTAAAGCTTTGCTTCTGTCCTTTCCTCTTCCCGTTATCCAAGCGTGAAATTAAGGAAATATCAGACCCAAACTGTTGAGTTGGGGCTTGACCTGCACCTCAGCAAGGAGGTTGTCCCAGTTTCTCTTGCCCTGACTCGCAGAGAAGCCCCTGGCTGTGCAAGGCTAGGCATGGTATGAATTAGCTTGTTTGATTTTTTTTTTTTTTTTTTTTTTAGAGCAAGGAATACTGGAGAAAGAGGCAATGGAAGTGGCTTGTGTTTTCCCTATCCTGTCTAAACTTGTTCTTAGGGCAGAAAGAGCAGCATGTACATGCTTACCTAGGCTACTTTAACAACTTATCCTACAGTGAAGTGTTTGCTCCATTTTTTTCCATGAGTGCTGTGAGGACCAGAAGTAAATGAGTGTAATGAAGAAGCTGAGCCCAGGAAGGATGCTGAGCAAGAATTCTGATCACAGATTCCACTTACCTTACACCAGAACTTTCCTTTTGCTCTCTGGTGTTCTGTAGTTATCTCCATACAAACCAGTCTAGGCTTAGTGCAGTTAACATTGGTATTGGGCCAGTATTTTGTGGGTTAACCTGATTTGCCCTGGTAGCTTTGCCATTTAATCTTTCATTCAGTACCACGGAATGCTGGATGCAGTGAGGAAGAGCCTTTGGTTGTTGCTTGGCATCTCTTTGTGGAATTGGTCACTTCTCCCACTGAGTTGTGTCAAAGTGCAGACCACTTTTCCAGATGAAAGAATCTTGAGACTCTGACATTATGCAGTTTGAGTGAATCACATTTTCATAGTAAAATCTGACTGGGGAAAAAAAAAACAACAAAAAAACAAAACTAAAAAATGTTAAGCCAGAGCCCTCTGGGAATCTGGTGCCTTTAACAAAAACTGTCATTTTGTAAAATGTCACATCTATAGCATAGCCCGTATGTTTTCTATTTCTTTTTTTTTTTTTTTTGTACAGTTGTAAATTCAAAATATTCTGTCTTTGGGTACGTATTTTCAGTGTAATACAGTATGTATAATAAAAAATTTAGATTTTCTAAGGAAATTGACTGATACTGTTCTTAATAATCAAACTGTTTATTGTACTGACAGTTGAATTGTTTTACCACCAGCCTGATACCAAACAACCAAATTGCATGATAATGTGTGTCCTTTTCAGATTTATGTTGCATTGCCTCTGTAGATGCATTTCAGAGTTGCCATTTCAAAACTGACATGTGCTAGTTTGGGTAGTTTAAACTGAGAGCAGAGGTACTGAAATACCTGCTCTTGCTCTCTGGTGGCTTCACTGAAAGCTGATGGACCTTAGGTGGTGTCTGTGGGTGTGTGTGCAGAGACACTCTAACCACAGCTGAGACCCAGTGGTACAAGGAAGATAATCCATGCTCAGCTTCTGTGGATGGCCCATATGGTATGGAAGTGTGGACTAAACCCTTGTTGTTTTTTTGGCACTGCCTTTATCTGACCTATAGAAATGGTGGCCTCTCGATTTTTGGAGTGCTGCAGGAGGTGGGTGTGCATTGGTTTGGAACTGGAGATTTTTGCAGGGGTATATTATGGGGTTGGGTTTTTTTAGAAACTGTTTTCATGCTCAGATACTGTTCCTAGGTCTAGTTTATCCTGCATGAGCATGAAGGTTTGTCTTGCAGTGTTAATGTGATGTGTGTGTTTGGCCTTATTCCAATTTCCATATGCACAGCCATGTGACATGGCTCTGTTCTGCTTCTCTGTGCTGGGGCAGTGCCAGGCATAGTCTTTGTGTCAGATGAACCTTATCAAATAGCTGGGAAGGGAATTCTATTCCAGGTCAGGTGCTCTGGTTGAATACATGGGACAAAGCTTTGGGATAGGTTGAGATGCATTCTTTTTATTTCATAGGGCACTTACTCTGTCGAGTTTCACAGTGTTGCTGAATCACAGACTATTCTGGGTTGAAAGGGACCCACAAGGATCATTGAGTCCAACTCTTTAAGTCAATGGGCCACACAAGGGATTGAACCCATGACCTTGGCATTATTACAACTAAGTTGTAACCAACTGAGCTAATCTCAGGCATGACTCACTGATACCTATTCATGTGAAGTGTATATTCCATTTCACCTGCCTGCTGAGTCTGGCCTGTGCAGAATGGGACCCCCCTCTATTTGTAGCAATCTCTGCCACTGGACACTTGGGACAGGCTTAGCTGGTATGAGCACGGGATTTTTAATGTTTAGGATGTGGCTGTAATGATAGCCCTGAAGTCTGATGATTGACCAAACACTGACCATTTTGAGACCCAGACAAACTCATGTCAGAGGCTGCCCTGTATTCCCAGGGCCTTCAGACAGAGCCCCAGACACCTGACTCCACTCTTCTCCCTGCCCATGCAGGTGTGTGCAGGCTCTCCTGAGAGCAGGAAAGAAAAAAAAGCAAAACCCAGTTTTTCTAAAGTAGATGAAGTGACTTTCTTTTCAGAACCAGCTGTGTTTTAAGACCCTTGCATGGTGCCATCCCTGGAATTGCTCAAGGCCAGGCTGGGTGGGGGGGCTGAGCAACCTGGTCTAGTAGAAGGTGTCCCTACCCATGGCAGGGGGCTTGTAAAACAAGATGATCTTCTGACAAACTTGGGAAGATTGCTTTATTTGGCTCTCAGAACATGGTTCCTGAGTAGCATTTGGTATTAAAAATACTGATTCCTTTGCGGTACCAATTTAATGGGGAAACAGAAAACGGTTTCTTTGAGTGGTTGATGCAAACCCTCAGTAGCAGGTAAGCTTGGTTCTAGTGCCTTGACCTGTCATTTGGTGTCACTGAAGTCCATAGTCTCTTCTTTGCAATAAAAATGGACTGTTTCTTCACGTAGGAGAGTTGGAGACAAGCTTTCATGACTGGTCTGGTGCTAAAATTTTTTGATCATCTCCATTGATGCAGAGTGGTGGGCCAAGGTGGGACTCAAGCTGTGCCTAAATGAAAGGTGAGCACTTTCCCTCTTTCCCTCCCCTAAAAGCTGCAGGCACTGACAGCAGAGGCAACTCTTGTCCTGTCTAAAGCACCAGCTGGGTTTGACCTGCATCCTTAACACTGAGTACAACCAAGGCACACTGCTCCATTTTTGGAGCTTTTTTGTATTTCAATGCCCTCTTTTTAACTGATTGGGCCTAATTAAGAATTCAATGCTCACTGCTGCTTTTAAGAAAAACTTTCAGCTTGTGTATTATCATGGAACATAGAAGAAACACATTAAAATAAAAAAGGAGGTTTGAGTTATTTAACATGATTGTTAATAACTTCTTACTTGTTTGTTTTTTTTAACTTAAGTTCCTTCCCTTTCGTGGGTTATGCTATTCCATCTATGCAAGACCTACGATGGAGTTTTGTGTCGATGCAATTTGAGAAGAGCAGCACCACACCACATTTTTGGGTGAGGTGGTTTCGGTGCTGGCTGGGGTGTGGCGGAGTGTCCTCGCTCCCCGAGCTGTGGTGCCATCGTGTGGCCGTTCGCTCCAGTACAGGCTCGGTGTCCAGAGCATAAAAACCTGTTCCCTCCAGAAACGCGTGGGCTTCTGCCTCTTTCTTTCTTTCTCACCTGTGTAGGACTGTGTTGGCCCCATCTTGGGCATAAGGCTGATGGACCTGTGTACCTAATGCCTTGAGCACCTGTCCTGTTTTATGGGAGTCAACTTACATCACATCCCTTGGAATAACCTTACATCTAAACAGGGGTTACAGATTCTCAGTTGCTTCCCAGCGTGGCCCTTGAAGTAGGGCATCCCAGAAATGTTTCAGTGCTTTTTTTGTCTGTGGGGGAGGAAGTGATACCTGCTGGCTGGTACCTCTTCTGTTCATAGGCAGGTTTTAGTATGACTTGCAAGCTGTATTTCTTGAAGGAAAGTTGTTTTTCAAGAAAAGCCCCTGTCAGAATCCAGCTTGCAGTTTGACTACCTTGCTCTTTCCCAGGCAGCACCTGCAACTCAGCCCCCAGGGTCCAGCTCAGCAGTAGGGTGTGGATCAGCAACCTGCTGCCAAAGGACCATGGTCTTGTCAAATAGCTGGATAGAGCACACACAGGACCATCACTTTCCCTACAGTAATGGGAACAAGATGGTTTGGCAGTATCTAGCCCGGCTTGGAGTGTGACAGCCATTTGGCACTGGAGCAAGTGTCTGTTAAGCCCTGGGTCCTGTTAAGCCCGGGACCTCA
>JAWWEV010000134.1:65419685-65437123 GCA_035583235.1 Hafferia zeledoni
CTTTTGCATCAACACCAGTGCCTCCCAGTGCAACCAGCACTGCAGTCTCTGCTCCCCCAGCTGCCACTGTGACACTCCCAGCTGAGTTGACATCAACCACTGCAAACCTTGTCGCATCCACAGCAGCTCCATCTGCTGACCCAAGCACAAAAACCCCTGCTCAGACTGTGCCCACCACCACAGATGTGACCATCCTCACATCTGGCAGCACAGCTGCCTCTCAAGCATCTGCAGGACCAGTGGCTGCATCCACCACTGCCCCAGTGTCCCTTCCAGGAGTGGCCACATCTCCTGAGGTCCCATCAGAGGCTCCATTCCTCACCACCCCTAATCCCTCCAACTGCAGCAGAGTGAATGTGACAGCCTGTGCACACTGCCCCCCTGGGACATTCGCCAATCAAGGTAAGAGTCCCTGCTCTCCCAGGTTCCTGTGCTGGATGGAAAGGTGACTTGCCAGAGGAGGCGATGCCAGCATGTTGTTCTTATGTTGGAATCTTGGACAGGCAGCAGGAGAGGGAGTTAATTCATTGTACCTTTCTGATGTTGAAGACTTGGCCTTCTCTGGCCTTGTACTGTTGGTCTGTCTGAAGCTTCCTGAGGGCATGATAAAGCAGCAGAATTGTGGCACAAGATGTAACATGAGTGCAGCTTGATTTATTAGCAGAAGGACGTTGTTTTGAGGTGCAGTGCTAAAAACAAGGTCTGCTTCCAGCTGTCTTGAGTGTTTCAAAGAGAATCTCTGCTATAGAAACAGCCTTTTCCCTTGGGCTGGAGAAAATATTTGATCAACTTCTGTTGTGGTTAGGTGTTCATAGTATTACCTGTCCCAGAAATTATTTATGTTGTAACATGGTTGGGTTTGGTTTTCAAACACCACCTCCCCACAAAAAAATCTAAATAAAACCCAAATCCAAACCCAATCAATTTTCTAAAATAAAGCCATGAACTCTTTGCTTATTTCCCCCACTGCAGGGCACCTTCCAAAAGGGGAGTAAGCAGCTGCAGTGATTTAGGTGAATCTGCAGAGGACAGGACTTAATTCCCACCTCCCTTGGCTGCAGAATATTCATTAACAGTGTCTCTCTTGCCTGTACTTGGTTGTGCAGCACCCAGGAGTGGCTCCTGCAAGCAGAGGGAATGCAGGTCCAAGGTGTGCAGCTACAGTAAATCCCACCTGATTACACTGTGTGACTTGGATTTTTGTGGAGCTACACTTGATTACACTGTGTGACTTGGATTTTTATGGAGCAGAGAGAGAGAGCTTGCCTGGTGGGAATGCCATGGTACCTGTGTTCAGAGAAAAGATGTTGCTGCTTAAGGCAGGTCCTCTGCTCCAGGGTTTTACTTATCAGTTCTGCTTCCTGCAAGCTTAAATTATCAGTAGTTTGAAGGAGTATATTTGTTTGGGGTTTTCTGGGGGTTTTTTTGTGTGTTGGAGGGAAAACAAGGAAAATCTTCCTGGCCCCTCAAATTAAAGGTGGAAAAAGCCTTAAAAGTCACCTTAACTATGAGAAATCCACATTAATAGACTTGACACCTTAGATCATCTTATGGCTGTTCTTCAGCTTGCTCATGATGCACAGTAGCATAATTAGTGTTACTGTGCCAGTTTCTCCCCTCTGAGAGTGCCTTGCCAGAGGGGCTGCATCCCAACCCTTCCACATTCGTGGCAGTGACCTGTCCTGACGAGCACA
Organism: Hafferia zeledoni; assembly: GCA_035583235.1. Classification (NCBI taxonomy): domain Eukaryota; kingdom Metazoa; phylum Chordata; class Aves; order Passeriformes; family Thamnophilidae; genus Hafferia; species Hafferia zeledoni. Next base: position 65,421,380 of record JAWWEV010000134.1, read on the forward strand.
GGGGTTTCAGTCAAGTCTCACAGTCCTGATCCTGACTTTGTGTTCTGATTTAGGCACCTTGAGCTGCTCCTGCTGTGCAGGGGGCTCATGCACAGACCCCAGTACCTGTAGCTCCTGCTCACCAGGCCACTACCAGCCCCAAAGTGGGCAACTAACCTGCCTGCCCTGCCCACAGGGGTCTTATGCCAGGTAAGTGACTGAGCCCCTGGGCACAGTGAGGGGTGGTGGATGCTGTTCCTCAAAATACTTCCCAGCTGGCTAAACCTCCTCCTTTGGACTACAGGCAGAGTGCTACAAGGACTGTTTCTCCTAGGGTAAGTTCTCCTCATCAGGAAACCCTGGTGTGGATATCCTTGTGCTGAGGGCTGCCCAGTGGCTGTGCCATCTCTCTGCAGGCTGCCCTTTCTTACCCCCATGGTCTTTCTATGTACTAGGAGGGAACTTAATTTTTTTGTGATGGGAGGACACCTGGGAGTGAGGTCTGGGTTCATCTCCTCATCTTTACTCTAGGTTATCTCTGGCCAATGCACTTCATCTCTGTACTTTGCCCAATTAATTTCTCAATCCCTGTTTTCTTGCCCCAAGAGATCTCATTACATTTAAGTTTCTGTGTCTGAAACAATATATGCAGCTGATATTGTGGAGACAAGACATCCCAGACAGAAGCCCTGCCTTGCAATCTCACCAGGCTGCCTCATCCACAGGTGCTGTGCAAGTCCTCTGGCTGCAGGAACATGTGGACATGCTGCTCTCTGCATGTTCCATCAAGTTTTCCCTGTTGTATCCAATTCTGCAACCAGTGGGCTCTGTGCTTTGGGTGGTTGTAAGGACAGAAGGGGTGGTGAGAGCTTCTCAGGGCTGTGTCCATCGCAGAGCAGCTCCATTCAGATCAGTCCTGAAGAGAGAGAACAAAATCTGCAGGGAAGAGTGACCCAACTGTGCAGTTTGTTCACAGCAGCCCCTAAATTTGAGGTGCCAGCAGCATCCTCCTCCATGCACTGTGAGGACCTGCCTTAAAATTTTACCCCAGACTGCTTTAAGAAACCAACCAGGAGCAGTCCCCATGGCACCACACAGCTCCTGCTGTTGGGATGTAGGAGAGGGCAACAGGGAGCCAGGGACCAGAGGGGATTGGTCAATGGTGCTGGGTCTGTGTGTGCCAGAGCAGGGAGCAGAGTGGGGGGATATGGAGCAGAGGGGGTTTGGGGGATGCAGTGTGTGCTTGGCCATCTCCATGGCAGCTGTCTGGGCCTTGGGGCTTCAATGGCATCATTCAGCATTTTTGTGGTATTTGGAGAATCCAACATCCCTGAAGCTTTGAGTGGCTGTGGCTGGCACAGGCCCTGTGTTGGTTTGTTTTAAGCAAAGCATTTGCTATGTTTCCAACTGATTTTTGTTGTTGGTTTTTTTCTTGCAAATCTGAGTCAGCTCAGGGTTTCTGGAGGAATTAAAGAGCATGTCCTTGTTTTCCTCCAAAGCATCCCGGAGTATAATAACAAATTCTTAAACACACATGCTTGTTGTGGGGGATTTGGCTCTGTCAGTGATGAATGTAATAGCTTCCTCTTTCCCTGCCTTTCCCTCATTTCCTCCTCCTCCTAGAGGTCTAACATATTGCATGGCCTTTCTCACAGTCCCTGTTATTTAAGGTCAGGGCTCTCACAAAACACTGCCTGTGGTTTAGCTCCTTTTTTTGACTTAATTTCCAGCAATGGAGCAGCTCCTTTTGAAATCACCGATGGATGCTGAACAGCAAACACCTTTACAATTCAATATTCAAGTGTGGATTTAGGAGTCTTCTGACTGTAAATTAAGGGTTTTAAGCCTGGCCACAATGTCTTTTGCAAGACCTTCAGTTCAGATGTTCCCTTTCTGCATGGCCCACAGGCACAGGGCATCTCTAATGTTAATAATACAGAAAACTTTTTTTTTTCAGTGGACCTTTAACATTCAGGTGGGTTCAAAATGACGATTTTCTGCCTGAACTCTTCGTAATGACTATTTCTAGGCTTGTCAGTGCTGTGCCCTGCTCTCCAAGCAGACAGAGGCTTGGGTGACCTAAACTAACATTCTCCTCTGCTGCCTTCCCTCTCAGCTTCCCAAGGAGCACCGTGTGCCTTCCCTGCCCCCCTGGCCATTTTGCTGATGAGTCTGGGGCTGCAGCCTGCAGAGCATGTGAGCCAGGTAGGCTTTGCTCTGTGTTCAACCCAAATGCACATTCATCAGGCTACATGATGCTTTTTCCCAGGGCCAGATGCAATTACCAGGTAACTTAAAAGCACTGAAGGATAAACAGGGTATTTTGCTCAGGCTAAAAATAGCACAGCAGATCCCTTCCCATTATGTTATTGACATTTTTATTAAAATGAAAAGAACAGATCTCGGAGTCACGCTTGTGTCTGCAACAATCTAATGCTTACAGTGCAATGAAAGCCAGGAAAGGAGGTTTGTGGAATATCACTTATAGCACAAGGGGGAGGTGCATGTCAGGAAAATAAAGTATTCCTCCATTTTTAAAGGCAAAAATTAGTCTAAACCATCTTTGTTTTCATTAGGCAATCTTGTGCAGTCTGAATATTAAGTGTCATACTCTCCTTATTCCCCAGATACTAAACCTGAGGTTTCAATGAGCTGCTTTGCTGATGCTATACCAGCCTGCTCCAATGTGTTTGCAGGCAGGGCAACAGCATGTGCAGAACAGCATTTACTTATGCAAAACCTAATTAACACTTGCAGTGCAGCAGCTGCTCTGCCCCAGAATGGAGTGCTGCTCGAACATGCACAACTGTTATTTTGAAAATCCATCCACTGAACTTTTGGGCTGGTACCTAAATCTTGGCTGTCACTTGCTAATTTTGGGAGGAACAAAGTCTGACTCCCTTTACTCAGCAGATTTGAATACTGAGTTAGGCCACAAGGGAGACTCTGGGGATGGCCCCTAAACCTTGCAATTATAAATGTAAAAAGATCCTTTTGCCATGCAGGGAGAGGGAGGTGGGCTTGTTTTGTTCCTGCTCTGCTGCAGCCTCTGCTGCTTGGTGCAAACCTGGGGGCATTTGAGGCAAATCTTATCCACACTGCTTCCAGTTCCTCTGTGAAGGAATTCTCTGAGAGAATTTTGTTCCATATGGACCCCTGGCAGTGATATTTTTGTGCATCATCAGGCTCCTTCCCAAAACCACATGAATTCCCAATTGCTTTGTTCTCCTGGCTTTCCTGTTGATGTGGTGGGACTCACAATTCGGGTCCTGCCAGCCCCTGCCCAGATCATGGGCACTTTGGGGCACTTCACTGCTTGTTGTGTTTTGGGATGGGTCTGTGTGTGTAGTCCTGCCCATCATGGTCCTCAGTGTGCAGGGAAGGATGAGGGGTGAGCAGCCCATTCCTGCACCAGCAGAACCGTCTTGTGTCCTTCCCTTTGGGGTGAATGGGATGCCCCCCAGACTTCCTGGGATGAGGGAACTCCAGGAGGGGCTGGGGTGACCAGAGGGATTTCCCCTGGCCAGAGTCTTGCTCCAGCTGAATAACCCAGGAGCTGGCACTGGGATTTACCTATTCCACCTTCATTCCCATTCAGCCAGTGGTGCTGGTAAGGTGACAAGGTGTCTTTGTCTCCCTGGTAGGGTTTTAGATGTGAGAATGACACCAGAGGAATCTGCCTGAGCCCCCCATGCAACCCCCAACATGGAAGAGGGCAGTAGGGAACTTTCACTGCTCTTTCAGAGTTTTTGACAAAGAGAAAATGAAATATCCTGAATTAGCCCATGAAATGCCACCTGAAGCGTGTTGTGGGGATTTGTTTGGTTGCTTGTAAAATGGAGATGAGCAAACATGCAACAACATCTGGCAGGGATGTGGAGGTAAGATCCTGAAGCCTTACTCTGCTCTTTTTCAGGCTATTTTAGCTCCAAGCAAAACTCAGCTTTTTGTCTTCCTTGCCTGCCAGGATCATTTTGCAAGTAAGAAGTCTCTTGGGACACTGGCTCTTGGGCAGACTGGGAGAGGGGTTTCTTTTGACCACTGAGTTGCAATGGTCATCTGCCATTTCAGCTGCAGGGACGTTGGAACAACCCCTGGTGAGAGAGGGATGCTGCAATGAGGGAAGGATCCTGGCTGGATGTGGACCTACCCTGGGATGAGGTGGCAGAGCATCAGCTCACAACCTGCCTTCCCCATTCCCACTTTCCATCATCACTGCATTGTGTGGGCATCACACACCCTGGGAAGGGATGGGAACAGGGACAGAGCTGAGAGTTGCTCTGGGCTTTGTAGGTCAAAGCTGAGCTGATGTTTTTTTTCATCCTGAGTCAGGATGTGCAGAAAGCAATAGAAAATGTACCCTGACTGAGCTGGCACCTCTGGGGTGGGAGAGAAAGCCTGGGGGAGGTGCTGGTGGGCACCTCCTGATGGACCCTGACCTACCATGTAGGGGATGCCTGCATGGGGTTGGGGTGTGAACATCCAGAGCAGATGAACTGGCAATGGACACTTACCTTCCTTCTGACCTCCCTTGAGCTCATTTGTCCTATGTTATGCAGCAGATTTCTGCTGAACCCTGATTAAATTGCCATGGGACTTAACCCAGGGGTTAACCAGCTGTCTTGCAGGTCTAGCCAAGTTCTAAGCTGCTCCAGCCAAGTTTGCTAAGGCATAGTGACTTCTGGGATAGTGAGTTCCTCCAAGTGTCATGCAAATAAGCAATGAGAGAGGACAAAACGCCACCATGTGCCCAGCCCTAGTTAGACATGTGTCCAAGGCCAGGCTGTGTGGAACTTTGAGCGAGCTAGTCTAGTGACAGGAGTCTCTATCCCTGGCAGCGGGTTGGAACTGGATGATCTTTAGGGTCCCTTCCAACCCAAACCATTCTAGGATTCTGTGTGAGAAACTGCACTGGAGACAGATACCATGAATGTCCATAAAGTGGGAAAAGCTTAGTAGCTGGTAGACCCTGGAATCTCCAATCTGTACATATGTAAGAGCTGGGGTATGGCGGACTGGGATGGTCTTAAAAGTGCTTGTCCTACATTGTATCCTGCCTTCTCTCCCCTCCCAGCACCACCAGCTGCACGGCCTGTCTGCCTTGCCCTGGGGGGCAAGAGGCTCCGAGGGAGGTGTCGGAGGAGTGTGTGCCCTGCCAGCCAGGTACCTGCAGTGAGGGGGGCTGTGCCGTCCCAGATACTTGCAATGAGGGGGGGCTGTGCCGTCCCAGGTATGGGCAGTGAGGGGGGCTGTGCCATCCCAGGTACCTGCAGTGAGGGGGGGCTGTGCCATCCCAGGTAACTCTGCACAGAGGCTGGGGATGTGCTATCCCATCTGGGAACACGTACCTTCAGTGCCAGTGGGAGTGGCTCATTCCCAAGACTCATCTCACTGGACCTGCAGGCTGTGTGTCCCTGCCAGCAGGAATGCCCGGGCTGGCACCTGCAGAGCAAAGCAGTGCCCTTGCAGTGAGGGATGGTGCTGGGATGTTTGACTTGCTGGTGGAGGCTGTGCCTGTGCCAGACCTTCCTGCCAAGGTTAATGGCTTGGAGGTGGGCTGGTCCCTGGCACGCCAGGGTGCCCAAAGCCTGGCTGGATAGATAGTTCTGGCTAAAAAGCACCTTCATCAGCAGTGGTGGCTTTGCTGATGAAAGCAGAGTGGGGGATGCTCTGCACTGGCAGCAGCCTGGGGCAAAGGGGACAGTTGGAGAGGAGATGTGAGGACATAGCCCTGCTCCTTCCAGTGCTGTCTGAATAACACCAAGCCACAGCAGGTGAGCCAGAGGGGAGGGCAGAGCACTCTGGCCACCCCAGTGGCCATGGCCAGCCTCCAATTTGGACACAGCACCGGGGGTTTCTTGTAACCACATTGCATTTTAAACGTGCAAAAACACATTTACAACTCTGAAACTTGGAACTTCTGTGACCCACCATTCCCACAAAGCTTAGGAAACTGAGCTGTGCTTTGAACTCTGCTCAGCATGTTTCAAACAGCTGGAAAAGGTGTTTGAATCCAGAAATGGAGAGGATAAAACACTGCTGACCTCCAGCTCCAACCTCCCCTCTGCTTTAAAGCCAGAGCTCACTACGGTATTTTTTCCTGTCACCTACTCCTACTCACACATACTCTGTTTGCCAAGGTCTGACCCCAGATATCCTTTAGTCCCTCTCTCCCTGTTTGTTCTGTTCTGCTCCTTTGCCACCGAGCCAGGACCAAAGTCCAGGCTTAGCTTTTGTTATGGGCATAAGTCTTTAATGCTCTTTCTCTTTGTGGCTTTGAAAGCTAAATTATCCATATTCAATTGCAAAGGTCCTGGCATCTAGTCCCACATCTTAATGTTGTGCTTAATTGCTTTTTAGGTACATTCAAAGGTCTCAATGACAGCAGATGTAAGGTATGCAGGACAGGAGAGTACCAATTACAGCGGGGCAAGGAGAGCTGTGACCTGTGCCCAGAGAATCACTACTGTCCTGTGAGTCCCCATCAGCTGGTGGAACAGCCTGGATTAACAACAGAGCTGTCCCATGACAAACTAAATACATTTCAATTACTACTTTTTTTTCCCCTCTGAGTTTCTTTCCCTTTTTTTTAAATAGACAGAGCCCTGATGGAGGGAGATGGTTACAATTATGACACAGGGAGTGTGGGTTTGTGCCCCTGGAGCTGCCCATTCTCACTGGGCCATCAAGGGATGGTGTGTCCATTAATGAAGGGGTTTGATGTGTGGGCTTGCTGTGTAATGACACCTTCTCCTCTTCCTCTACTCTGAGTAACACCACAGGGGCAGACAGGCTGAATTTAATGATGGCAGATTCATTTCTTGGTTATTTTTCTTCTAGTTTTTTGTTCATTTGGTTTGGGGTTTTTTGTTGTTTTATTTGTTTTGGGGTGTTTTGTTTTGTGCTTTTTTGTTTTGTGCTTTTTTGTTTTTAATTTTGTTTGGGGGTTGGGTTGTTTGTTGGTTGGTTTTTTTCCAATCCTAAACTGTCTCCTCCCTTGGCACTAGTTACCTTCTGCAGTTTGCTGGTGCTGAATTACTTCTTCTCTTGGGCAGAGCCCAGATGTGAACCCGGTCAAGTGCCCTCCTGATGCCTTCTGCCCCCAGGGCAGCACAGAGCCGACCTACTGCATGGAGCTCTTCCTGTACAAGGCAGGGAACTCCTGCCAGTTGACCCCTGTGATGGTTGTTCTCCTGGCCACCTTCTCAGCAGGTCAGTGTCTGTCTTTTCTGTCCTGTAGTAAAACAAGGCACCCCCCTGGAGCTGGGTGCCCTCATGTTAAACCAAGTATTCTCTGGATGGTGTATTTTATGTTCCCGTATTTCTAATGAAGGTCTTTCTGGCTGCTTTCAAGGCCAGTGATAATCCTTTCTCTGTTGATATGCAGTGAGCGCTGTACTTTCTCTGAAGGAAAGCTGGCACAGTGCTGAGTGCTTGTTGTTTGTCCCTGGGAAGCAGGTGCATGTATGGACCCCAAATGAGGAATTTCTTGACTGCCCAAAAGTAGGAAAAAGGATAATTCCCTTTTGGTATGAGGCTTTGCTTCCTGAAAGCATTCCTTCCTTAACTCTTGCCACAGCATCCAGCAGGACTGGGAGCTGCCAGCTCGTGCAGTGTTGGTTGTGTCTATGCCATAGTGCACCTTGTAACCAACAGAATGGGACAGCCAGCACCTGCTGGGTGTGGGGAGCATCCCTCATCCCAGATGCCACCTGCTGTAATTCACTCACCAGGGCAAGCCTGTGCGTGGAGGAGCTTTTCTACTGGGAAGCTGCACCATGAACAATCATTCAAAACAATGAATATGCCTCTGTAGTCTTGGCAAAGGGAAAAATAGAGTTCTGTTGGTTTTAGTCAAAGTTGGGGGGAGGTTTAATCAGGGAGTTATGATGAAAATGAGCAACTATTGCCACTATGGATTGCAAAAAGGGCAGATGAGGAAGCTGGGAAGAGACATTTGTCTCCTGTGCCCAGGCAGATGAAGAGCAATTCCCAAGTGCCACTTACACTACCAGAGATGAAAATCTTGTCTCAAGAGAGCTGTGTCATGGAGATGACTAAGCCATCAGAGGATTAGGAATATCCAATAACCCTCATATCGATGGGTTTCTGTGTTTCAAGTGTGTGTTATGTACCTCCTGAAGATCCATCCTCCACTCAGCTCACTGTTGTTAAAAGGCAGGGAGAGATAAAATAGATGTGCTATTCCCCACAGTGAAAAAGACAGAGAGCAAAGCTGCCTCTCTGAGCAGTGCAAGTTTTCATCAAACTCCTCTCTCGGCAGCTAAGGAGAGGACTCCAGGGATGCATGGAGGAGAGTGGGACAGCAGGGGCTGGAGGAGCTCTAGCAGCACTGGCTGACTGCTTGTCTCCAAAGGGCTGGAATTCCTAGTTGGGAGCAGATCAGGGTTGCTCTCACAAGCTGTGGCTCAGAGCCACGTGAAAGCTCCTCCACTGACCCCTATCCCTCATGCCAGGCTCTAGTCCAAAAATCTGCCAAAGCAGATGCCGTCTGAAGTGAATATTAATTAGAAAAAGTAGATTAAAATGAAGTATATGAAAAGCCTGTCCACAGAGGGACAATGGCCCATTAACCAGCATTTCTGATAAACAAGTCTGAGGGTCAGAGAACAGCATTCCTCGGTGCAGTCCTGCCTCTCCCAGAGCTTGCTACAAAGACGGGGAAAGGAAAGAGCCCATGCAGGAACCCACAAGGATTTCACGGCTGGTCTCACAGATCAAGTGTTTACCATGAGGCTGTCTGCTCACACAACCGAAATCTGGGCATATTTGTCTGGCCATATTGCATCACAGCGACAGATCTGTGCTCTTCTGTTCAGATCAATTTTCCCTGATGATGCTTCTGCCAGAAACAAACAAACAGAATGTCGCAGTACTTGAGATTTGCCAATTATTTCCATGTCTATGCCCAATCTAAAAGTAATTTTTCCTGACAGCCCTGATCTCAGTCTAGACTCAAAGTTAATCTAGGTTAGTTACTTCTTGTGCTTCAGTATGAGTGCTGCACAGAGCAAACTAATTCTTAACAAGAGCCTTTGGTGGGATCTGCAGGGGATAGGATGCCAAGTGGAAAAGAATAGTTCCACAGAGCAGAGAGTAAATGGGAGTAGAAGAAAAATATTACTGAATTATTAAAACCTGCCATTATTCCCTGCAGCTTCCAGAGTAAATTTGAAAGGCTGAAGTTGAGTGTTTATTGTTAGCCAAACCTTTTTTTTTTTTTTGTGGTTTCTTTAGTTTTGATTGGTTTGGGGTTTTTTTGTTGATGTTTGGATTTTGTTGTTGTTGGTGGTGGTTTTTTGGTTACTGGGTTTTTTTTCTGGGGTTGGGGGAGAGTGTGTGTGTGAGGTAGTGTTGAAAAAACCCCTTATTTTACTAGAAGAGAACAACAGAGTTGGGAAGCCTTAGAGCAAACATCACCTGGAGCTTTACCTTCTCACCTGAGAATAACTACCATTCTTTTCTTTCCAGGTGGAATCCTTGTTGTCTTTCTAGTAATTCTGAGAAGGCGGAAGGACTATGGCAAGAAATCACTAAAGTCACTGTTGCTGCCCCAAGGCTCAGGACGACACACGACTTATGGGGGGACAGAGCACACAGAACCAGTCTATGCTGGCTGGTAGCACAGGACACACTGATAACAGGCACCTGCTTCTCAGATGTGTGTGTGTATTGGTAAGGTGTTTAACCACAAGCAACCTATTTCTGTAAAGCCAAAATAAGTGCTGAGGAATAAAACTTAATTTTTGATTTGTGGCTGCTTGTGTGAACCAACCCAGCTGCCTGCTCTGCTACCCTGGGCTGATGGAAAAAGTGTTCCCCTTCAATTCCTGGCTTCATTCACGAAGAAACGCTTTTCTCCTTTCCTCAGGGGAAAAAAACCCAGAGAGCAAACAGTTATGTCTCTCTCTCCATTTCAACAGTCAGCTCAACAGAGCAGGGATTGACTGCTCCAGTTATTGAAATTCCTGTGATAGAACACGCTTCCATTTGAGCATGAACTAACATGAATGTGCTTCCTTTTACTAATATACCATTTTTCCCCCCAGTCTCAAAACTTTAAGCATGGGTAAGTCAAGGGAAGGGATCCCAAAGCTTTCCCCTTTCTCTAAACTCTGGGCAAACATGTGCAACTAAAATAATGGTTGATTCTTGGACAAATAGATCCCTTTTGTTTCCTTCTGTATGGTGGGACTTCATCCTAAAAAGCCACAAAAGCTGCTCAGAGGGAGCAGCATGGTGCAAAAGCACAGAAGATGCCTTGCACATTTTAGCATGCTGTGGAGATGGGCCTGTAAGAGACAGTTCCCTAAATGCCCATGCAAAGTTATTTCTTGGATCCTGGACATTTGATTCATCCTCCACCTGTGAGAGCAGCAGGTGTGGTTTGTACCTGTTTGTTCTGGCACTCCAAGCCCTCCCCTGTGCACCCAGCCCAGTTTAGGGATCTCATTAAACTGATGTGATTTGTACTTTACAGGGATGATTTCAAAGGCTGTGGTTGGTTGTCTCTTCTCTTTTTAAACTTGTTGCTCTATTTTCCCCAGCCCAGGGACTCCGAAATGCCACTGATTGTGTCAACTGCTCTGTGAAACCACTGCCTGGGCCACTTAACCTTCCCACCTTGTCTTTCTTTTCCTCCTACAGTGCCATTCATACACGTGCTGTGTAAGCCCAGACAGACCAGCCAGCTGTGACCCTTCATGTCAGGGCTGTGCTTCACCAGCTTTATGAGTACTACTAAAAATAGTACCCTCTATTAAAAGATCCACCTTTAAAATGACTGTGCACTGGTAGGTGGGAGCAGGTGTTACTTCTCACTTCAGTCTTGCACTAATGAGCCCCTGGAGCAGCTGAGTCGGCTGAAGTAACCCAGCTGTGGGGGGTTAAGTGGTTCCTGCCCTCAGCTGCTCATTATCCTCTCCCCAGGGGAGGTGTTCAGGTGTTTTTAAAAATAATAATTAAAACATATCAGTTCTCTGATCTCTCTCAACTATATCAGATGAAAATGGATGGGAAGAGAGGTACGACAGACAGCCCAGAGAAGCTGTGGATGCCTCATCCCTGGAAGTGTTCAAGGCCAAGGTGGATGGGGCTTTGCACAACCTGGTTTTGTGGAAGGCCTAAACAGTCAAATTCATACCTGGGCAAGCAGGACCAGCACCTGTGACAGCAAAAGAAACCTGAGGGCATGGCACTGGTTGGGCTGTGTGGCTCCAGCTCAGTGGCACCAGAGCCTGTAAAACTGTGAGCACTGTAACAGGACTAACTGGACTGCAAAAATGTCAGTAATGTTGTGATAAGCCACATTGTGAAAAGAAGCCAGAGCACAATCATCACCGCCATGTAAGTGTAAACCAGTATCTCCACAGTGTCTCTGAGGCAGTCCTGGAGTGTAAGTTTTCCCTCTGAAAGAACAAAAGCCCAGTCCCTTGCTGTCAAACCATGCTTGCCTAGTACATATTTTGCTCTGAAGAAAAAAAAAATTGGTGCAAAAATAAGTATATAGAGCTGTTTTACAAGAAAGACTTAGCAACCTCTTAAATAACTAGGAATGAAATTCAATATTTAATAAGACATTGAAGTTTCTCAAGCAGTCAGACATGGAATAATGTGACTCAACAACGTGAAAAAATCCCATTAATACGTCTTTCAAGATATTTTGCTTTTCCAAGTAATTCAAATTAAAAAAAACCCCCCAAAACACTAAAACCTGACCATGAACACAAAGCTATTGAACAAAACAGACATTTAATTTGATTATTCTTCCTAGGGTGTATGAAAATACATCTAACATATTCAACTGAAAACTGTTTCCATGCTTGCTCATGTGATAGAAGAACAACAAATTCTGACATTGGCTATGATGTATCAGCTTTTTCCTGGAAAGACATCTTGCTACTTTGATGGGTGAGACACAACATTATTTAAGGCCACATAATTTGCCACACTTAGATATTGTATAGATGAATTTATAACAGAAAATCTTTTAAGCTGCTGAATGCTAAGAAGTAATGAGTTGCATCATGAGAAAGCTCAATTTTTAAAGATTGTTTTACCTTGTATTTGAACATTGGGAGAAGGAAAACAGCAGAACAACTTTTGTCTTCTGTTTTAAACAAAACTTCAGCCAATTTTTCGAGGCTGCAGAGCATGGTACAGAAGCCTTCATTAAAACACACCTCAACTCTGCCTTTCTTGAGTCAGGGACTAAAATTCTCCCAGCTCACCACCTGAGTGACTGAGCAGAGCTGGTCAGTATGTATTAAGGGAGAAAATCATCCACATTTCTTTTAAAGATCAGTCTAAAGGATGTGTCCAGCAGAAGGAATGAACCCTAGGAACTCAAAAGCAGTCTCAGTGATGCAGAGCTCCCTTGGCCTTGAGAGTCGAGTAGTAACGAGCAGGGAGGAGGTAGAAGGAGGCGGGAAGTGGAGCAGCCACTCACTCGGGTCTGTTTGTGTGACCATAAGGAGCTCCAGGGGTCACTTTGGACGCCCAAGCCCTTCTGTCCCCCCAGACAGACACAGAGGGGTGGCTGTCCTGCATCCTGCCATGCTAAATGTGCTTGTGATCCCACCGGAGGGGCAGGCAGGGAGCTGCAGGCTCCGTGCCCCATCCCAGGCTGGAGGGTGTTACTGCAGCAGTGCCTGTCAGTAACTGTTTGAGACAGTGGCTTCTGCCTCTCAGGGCCTGGGGCATCACTGGTCAGAGTGTCAGAGCTACACATGAAGAGGAGAAAGCAACACACCAACTAAAAAAATTAACAAATTATAAAAGCAATGGAATGTAAAGGTAAAATTTTATAATAACTTATTTAAAGGTATTCTTACAAAGCCTTCCTTACATGGTATAGTATTCGAAGAATGGTCCCAATGACATCAAATTCCTTCATTTTGTTTAAAAGCAATGAGGAAAATATTTCTGCTTTACCTACCTGACCTCGCTTTCCTCCCTGAAAAACACAGTATTAGAGAAACATCCATAGTACCATTTTTTGGTTTTGATTTTAGGCACAGGACTGCTCTTCAGTCCCATGGCAGAGAGAAAAGTTTCCCTCAAAATCAATTAAGGAATCTTGAATTTAGCTCTAGTGCAAAGCATGGCATACCATTTTAAGAAATGCAAACATGTAACACTTCCCCTGATACTAAATTGTACTGTTTCTTCGAAATTATTTGGAAAAAATTAACCTTCCAGCACTGTTTATAAAAATGGATCCAAAGAACAAGGCAATTTGGTCACAAAATAGAAACCAAAGAGTTCAGGATAGGGCAATGCAACATTTAAAACCTCCTTCAATTAATATCTTCTAATAAACCCAAAGTTTTTACATGTTGGGAATAAATGGGGACTTCAATAATTAAAAAACCCCTATTATCTGCAATCAAATCCTGAAGAAATACCTTGGGGAAAAAACATACACTTTCATGATATAGCAAGACTTCATTTTCAAAAGGGCTACACAGAGTTTTGGCACTATTAAAGGCAAACTAATCTAGAACGTACACAAATGACTAACTGGACATGGAGGTGCCCGTGGTGTTCACAGAGGGTGGATGACAATGGCCCAAGTCAAAATGTGCTTGTAACGCTGCCTAATCACACGCCAGGGACATGCACTGGGAAGAAAACTGGTAAAGGCATTTTTCTTTACCATTTTTCCTAGTTCTAGTATTATTTCCATCAATACTAAATCTTGTATATTCATCTCACTGCAAGTGCAAGAACCTAACACTAATGGGTGCAAAGAATTCAAAACAGCTTTGCTGACACAACACAGTGGTGATGAGATAGTTGAGAGCAAAGCTCCTAAAAATGTAACAAATAATTTCAGTCTGTCAAGTCAAGTAGCCAGTTTTATACAAACTTTATCAAAAAGAACAGTCAGGCTAAACTTCATATTAAAATTATTCCTTACATGCTTCTTCAAAAATCTATTTCACTTTCACATAGTTGTTTTGAATTTAGTTTTTGCAGTTTAGTCAAGTTTCACCTTTTGTTTTATTCATGGGGGTAGTTTTACTCCTTGTTGGTCATTTCTTGCATTATCATAAAGTTGCACTGCTTGGACTCCAAGCATTCCAAAGAAATGTTTGCCTCTGCATTTTACCTGCCATTAAGGAAAAAAAAAATCAAGTAATTTTTTCAAAATAATAGGTTTTGTAAGATTTATTTTTATTAAGACACAAAAATCCTAGGGTATTGGGCCTAGATTGCAAGACAATATCCCTTTAAAACCAGACTTGTACAGCTCTGCAAGATCAAGTCACTTCTATTTTGCTGGGATGAAACACAGGAAAAAACAGAATAGAAAAAAAATCTCTTATAAAGTAAGATTTCCCTTCTCTGGTATGGGGTGTGCCATTCCCACCATGTACTACGTTACTTGGTGGAAGGAGATTTAAAACATGATTGTTTAAGAATAATTTTCTAAGAGCACAAACAAATTGTGTGTGTGGTTATAGCGAGATACACACCTGGACCATGACTGGCATTCAAGCACTTGCTCAAAAACACACAGGGCAAGCAAATCTCATTGGGACCACAGATCAAGCCATTTCTTACTCAAAAAGACTTGAGAGCTAACAACTTCTTTCAAGGATATACTATTTTAAACATCTGTTGGTTGACAAATACTATCTCAAAAAACTATGTTTACGCCTACCTGGTTTGATTTTAACCTACCTCCAACCTGCAAGTATTTTGGAGGGAACATTTTACATTCATAACAATTCAAGTGTAACTGTAATGCTGAGTAATAAGTTTGGTTTGTCCTGAAGTTTACTGAACTATGCAGTTCATTATCAGTGCAGAAGCAGCAGAAAACTGCTGTGGTTGGCTCAGTGGAATTATAAAAACAAAACAACCCTCCCTCCCCCATGTAACCTTTACAGAATATATGTAAAATTGTGTCCTTCCCTGGTCATATTCACAACTTATCTACAACATAGTGTTAGCAGTACAAACTGCAGTCCATCACTATTTGCATTCAGCTCTCATCCATCTGTTCCTCTTTCTCCTTGGCTTCAACTTGCTCAGTTTTCTGCGGGGTTTCTCAGTCTTCCGAGTTTCAACAGAATCCACCCCGAGAACGTGTTCAGAGCAGCATAACTGTCCATTCAACATAGAATTTAGTACTGTCCTGTCTTGGTGCTCCTTGCAGAAAGAATTTGGGCAGAAGTGGCAGAAAGAAACAGAAGGTTTGCCACAAACATCACAGTGGTGCCAAGGACACTCCCACTTCCCTGTGATCAGAAAACAAAGAGCTCATTAGTGAGGAGTAAAACATGGCATCATCTCTTAAAGAAGTTTTGTGTTTTAGCAGCTGAACAACACACAACTTTCCTGACAAAGCAAATGAGACAGCAACTACCAGGGCTAATCTCAACACTCAAAATCCTACATCGTACTTCTAAAGCTCAGCTGACAGCTGTAAGGAGCAGACTTGACACACTACACTCTCAATTTAAACACAGCAGTCAGCTCCAGCTAGAAGAAATTATACAGGCTTTACTCAACAACATTTTACAGAACTTCCAGGCTGGCAGAGCACCCAAACATCCGCTCAGCTGCTGCCTATTACAGCACTCACCTTCCTGTTGCCAGTATTGTTCAGGGATGGCTGGTATGCTTTACCTATGTAGGGCTGCTCCTTTGCCCCAGCATACTGTGTTCAGTTCTGGGCCCCTCAGTTCAGAAAGGATATTGAGGTGCTGGAGCGGGTCCAGAGAAGAGCAACAA
>JAWWEV010000134.1:65437223-65473741 GCA_035583235.1 Hafferia zeledoni
AGAAAAAAATTCTTTACAGAAAGAGTAATCAGGCATTGGAATGGCCTGCCCAGAGAGGTGGTGGATTCACCATCCCTAGAGATTTTTAAACGCAGATTGGCCATGGCACTGAGTGCCATGATCTGGTAAATGGACTAGAGATGGACCAAGGGTTGGACTTGATGATCTCAGAGGTGTTTTCCAACCCAATCGATTCTATGATTCTACTTTACCCAGTCCTTGTTTTACTTGTTTCTGGGATAACTTTCTTCACACCCCACCTGACATGGCTGACTGGAACCAGCTAACTCCTGTGATACCTGGAACTCCAACCTGTCCGCTGCTCTTAATTTTCCTACTCACCTTCTTCCAGAAGTTGCTGCTATTCCTCTGGCTTGAGCTCAAAGGGCTTCATACAAATAACTTTCCTGTGACAGTGATGTACTCAATTACCTACATCTGTAAAGCAAGCAGCTCACTTTGCCAGAGAGGCAGGACTAGGCCATCATTTTGTCTTCACATCCAAGAGGAGCTGCTCCCACATGATGTAGGAACAAAGTTCTCACCACACAAATGCAATATTTTCAACATGACACTCCTGACAAGGTTTCAGTGCAATAAATGAGGTACCTGCACAAGTTATTTATACATGTGTGAGAGGTGGGCTGACTCACCAAAAGGACGTTTCACCAAGCCAAGACAGGAGAGATGATAAGCTTTAGTACAAGATTTCCTGTCACACAGTACCAGCTGGCCCCCATCCCCACAACGGAAACAATCATCTTCAGATTCCTTCTTCCCTTCATTTTTCATTCTGCGTCTCCGTGTTCTCTTTTTGGTCTTTTTGCCTTTTTCTTCTGAGGCATTAGTGGAAGAATTCTGAAAGAGTAAGATGTAAATCTGTTAATACCAGTTTTGCAAAGCAAAAACGTAACACAACACAGCCAAGCTGTTGGCACAGCTGGCAGACCATGCACACAGCCAAACAGTCGACTTAGGGCGGACTTGTCCAGTGCCTCACCATACTGACCTGTGTTGCCAAATAATTTCAGTCTGTCAAGGACTTACAGAAAGTCAAGTGAAAGTCAAGTGACTGTCACTTGTTAGGATGACTTGTGAAAAGTCATCCTAAAACTAGACCTTGTCCCTACAGTACCTTTCTACTGGAAACCCCCTTCACTTCCTGTCACTGACAAAAGGTCTCCCAATTTTCCAGTTTAATTTACTTGTGGCTAAGTTACCCTTATTCTGTACTTGCACCACCAATCACTTCAATACCCACTTTTCTCTTTCAACTGTGAATACTCATGCTGGAATTACCAAAACCTGTCTCTATTTCTCTGTTAGGAACAGACAGAACTTCAGGAATGGTAGCTGTGCCTGTAACAACAGAAAGAATATACCAAACCTTATCCCTATTTCCATCTGAAATTCTTCTGCTTGCACTTCACCAAGTCATATAAAATTCTGGATGTTTTTTCAACATCTCTACCATCATTCTCTCCCTCTTACCACAGTAATCATGACTTACTTTATTTAAAATTAGCCCATTCTATCCATGCAGACAGCCCTGCAAAATTGAACTCCTACATTTAATTTCTTCATGCCTGTCTATTTAAATGGATCACAAGCCTAAGTGAAACTTCACCTAAGCCTATCTCTAAACAAAAGAAACAACTATGTGAATTCTGGAGCTTTTCAGTCCATCCTCTGAAGTGGCTGGTACTGAGCAGTGTGAAGGACCATATGAAGGTACAGCTTTTGAACATCCACAGGTGGTACTTGCTCCTTCCCTTGCACTCCTTTTCCAGCCCTTCAGGAAGCCCCATCAATCCAGCCCTGCTGGATTACAGGTTTTAAACTACCCTGGCAAGAATCACACAAATCATTTCTTGACATAATTCGGTGCAATTTTTTCCTCATTCAAAACTCGTATTTTTTATTCTTTAGTTCAACTGATTTTTCTTTAACAAAGCTTAAAATAATCATATTTTAAGGTTTAGATGGGAGAAATATAAACTGCAATGTCAGAATAATCTCACTGCCTATTAGGCACATTCTTAGTTCCAAGCTCCTACAACCCTTCCCTTCTGCATCTTTCAAGTGAGACTGGGAAGGTTCTTCCCTCTGCAATCCCTTTTTCTTTAACGTGCTTCTGATTCCAGAAACTAGTTGCCAGTATCTAGCAGTATTTCTTATTCAAGGTAATTAATTTCTCATAGGAGAACGTGGTAGAAAATATTTTGGTGTGTTCCCAAAACCAGTTCTCCTGTACTATAGCAGCATGAAGTGTATTCTTTAGCACTAAAGTTATGTTTGGCAAAACAGTTTCCACCTTCCCAGCAAGGGAAACAACAAGCTTTGAACTCAGAGGTCAGAAAGCATCTGTTCATGCATCATCAGTCCTTATCATAACATAAAACTGGCCCACAGACTCATACCCCAAAAGAAAAATCCAGGCTAGTAGAACAAGACCGTCAAAATCTCTTGATGTATTACTTGCCTTTGGTCTGTCCCCAAGAAATCCACTGCAGTTTGGGGCACCACATTTGCAGACTGTTTTTTCATTGCCCAGACAGTCAAGGTTGTAATTAAAAGTCAGCTCCGTCCCTGAGTTGAAAAAAGACAAACCCTTTCATTGTGAAGGACAAGGTAAGAAATTCTATCAAAATTACGACAAACAAGTACAGGTTTCATTATCTGTCTGCTGGTTTGGGAATTGATGTATTGTCATGGGATTTTCCTCCTCTTTACTGCTCATAAGCACTGACAATGATTAACTGGACGTCCATACATCATGATCGGCAGTTGCATTTTAAAATAAATTGCTTTGACTTCACAAATCTGTGTGGGTGTCTGGTCTACACACTTGGTCAGTATCTCCACTCTATTTTCTCTCTAGATATACCTATAGATAGATACATATATGTGTTGTGAGCATGTGTACACAAACTAGAATATACCTATTTTGAAAGTCTCCTACACCCACTTCTTAAGCTTATTACCCTCATATGAAAAGATGCAGAATATTTTTTCAGATCTCCAAACAAAAACTATGCTCTACAACACAAAGTGAGTGCAAGGATACTAACTCACTAAGGATACTTGCCCTAAAAGGAAGCAATAAAAATCAGCCATGGGACTCACTATTAAGAAACATTAAAGTAAAAGGCACACTACAAAGCATCTGAGTGCTGAGTTCTCTCTAAAAATATTTGCCCTGAATCAGTTAAACCGTGACTGTCCCACTCCTAACTGCACAGATGGTTTAACTTAGGGAATGAAACCAAACCCAAGAGAAGCTGATATACCTGCAGGAATGTCACACACAGCAAACAGCCCGACACGAGTGTCTCCATTCACTGTCCACTTTAGAGTTTCACAATTTGGTTGGCAGCTGTGATTCATAAACCGAGAATAGTTTCCTTTGGGGCCAGCATCAATAATACGGTCCTGGAGATAAAACCAGCAACAGAATAAAAAACACAAATTTGTAGATGATTTCAGTAGTTGTATTCAGAATAGATTTAGTGTTGCTACTCAGAGCACAAAAGCAAACCAATGGCATATGTTGTATTGAAAACTGTAGTGTCCCATGTGGCCTGGAACGAGACACTCCCAAAGCAATACTTGTGCTCTAGCTCACATTTTCCCAGCACCCATCACAGCCACGTGGCAGGATAAGTGTTCTTGTGAGCACTCAGGAAGCCTCAGAACTCAAACTCAGTGCATTTACTTCTTATTTTGCTTTCACAAAGCTGTGAGGTATTTACAAATACTGTGCTTTATGGCATTTACCAAGTCACTGCATGATTAGTTGCAAAGATTACCAGTCTCTCACCAGCTTTCTTTCCCCAAATCAGTCTGGTTTAAACAAAAACAATCTCTTGGTAAACTAAAAAAATCCCATCCCTACACACAATTACTTTTTAATGTCTACCTTGACCAAACATACCAGACATTAACAAAAATATCATCTTGAAATAGCCAGAACTGTGTTTCTCTGCAGAGCTGCTTAAGAAGGATTTGCTAATTAATGAAATATTACGATAGTTTCCCTCTAACTCTTTTTTATAATGCACATGCATGCCTGTCATGCCTATGTGCACACACATCCAGCCACTCCACCTGTGTAGGCAGCTCAGCCTCATAACGGCTTCAACAGTTTTGGCAAGACAGACCCAAAACAAGCATTTATTAATTCCAGCAAGAGTCAAATGCATGTTCAGTTCAGACATTTTACACACTGACATGTGTCAGTTTAGTAGAGAGGTGAAAATCTGTAAGTGTTCAGAGAAATGTGGTTTCATCATTCTTTGGTGATAACTCCTTTAACAGGAACTCCTCAGTCACAGGTTTAATGAAAACAGTAGCTGTGAAAATACAGAGCAGGACAGTCTTGGGCAAAAGTATGGTGGTTGGGGCTGGAAAAAATGCAGGACTGGCAGCCAGGTCTTGTTTTTCTCCTAAGTATCTTTTTTGGGACTGAACCATTATAATATATATAGTTAATACCTCCTACTGTCCAGGTTCTTCACTTTCTTCCCCTTCTCAGGAACAAAATACTCAGAGGTGTGCACAGAACCACAGGTGCTACATTAATTTCATGTGTTAATTAATCTGCTGCAACAATTTGCTGCAGAATCAATTTGTGGAGTGCTGGCTGGCTACTAATGCACAGAGTGTTTTCAGGAAAGAGTTTCTACAAAAGCACAGGCCTAGTTTTGCTATAATGAAAGAAATAGATAGTTCCAAAAAATATTCAATGCTCAACACAGGACACAGCCTTACAATTCTATTCCACATTCTCTCAAGTGAGAATTTTACTTTCTGTTGTTGAATTTTTAGTAAAGGCATTGCTAACAGTAATTCTTTCAATGGTATCACTACTATTTCCCAACACTCCATACTTCATTTTAGGACCAGACAGGTAAATATTTGGCTGTACTTGATTTCAAGCAACAAAGCATAACTTACAGACCTTAATATGTACTTATTCCATAACATAGAACTAATGAGATGCATTTTATACATATAGAACAGAGAGAACAGGCACAGAAGATACAACACTGTCACTAAATGAAGCAGTGGAAAATCAAAGGTAGCAGAAAGCCCTATCAAGGGGATCAACAGAAGGAACAGAGATCAAAATAATGTTATAATAATAGCAAAAAATGTCACATACTCTACCTTATCAATAGTAAGCATATAGAAGTGGGTTATGTCATTTTCATGTGCATATTTGATTCTTGCCATACATTCCTCTTCATCAATCAGCTCTCCCACATACTCATTCACAAACTCCCCCTGAAAGATACCAAGTATCACTGGTAAAGTATATACCAAACCCACAGAGAGCATCACGAGTCACCAGTTCCTTGCTGGACAAGAACGATTCATACCTTTTTGATGTCCCTCTTGGCGACCAGACCCCAGCCCTTGCCATCAGTTTTGATGATCTTGGTCTCGGGGTACTGGCGCTTTGTGAAGCACTGGTTTTGGCACCGCTCTCCTGCTGGACAGACCTGGGGATGGCACTCATACATCAGCATCCGGTTCAGGCACTCGGAATCAAAGCCACACGGGTTTTCATCTGTGGGTTTGCAGTTGCACTTGGGAATCTCAGATATGTCAGCAGTGTAGATCTGCACTTTACCACAAGGTTTGTTCACCTGAAAAAATACATTAAAATAGTTCAAATAGCACTTTAGAACAGCAGAATTTATTGTAAGAGTTATTAAGGTGGTTATTTATTTGATTTTGACACACTGGGTTTTCCAATGAAAGCAAAATTTCACCATCTCATGACTGTAAAACCACCAGCACGTCATTACAGCCCATCCCCACCTCAAAGCTCAGCTTTTCCTCTCCAGTGCTGCTTTTGACCTTTGAGTATTCAGTGTCACTTCCTCAAACTTTACCTTAATATGTTTGTATGGTGGAGGTTTGCGTTCACTCTCTTGGGTTTCTTTGGCTTCTCGCTGTAGCTTTATTTCTCGAAATCGAGCTTCAGCTTCTTGCAAAGCTGAAAAAGATTGTCACATCAACAGAAATGCCAGAAAGAGGATTACTCTGCGCAAGCTGACTTGCTCATTCCCACCTGTTAAATAAAACATCATCTACCTCCCAGTCCTATCATTCAGTTTTCTTACAATGTTTCTGGGGTGTTAATGCTCTTAACAGATGTACAAATTTCACTCTGGCAGTCTCCCAGTTACACTTTTGTTTTTCCTTTCCAGAAAATAAAAATCTTGAGAAACAATTCCAATTAGATCCTAGTCTTTTACCAGCCATGAGAATAATGTTTTCATTCAAAGATAGCAATAGTGGGTGCTGCCCAGGACACCACAACAATTTCTGTAATTCAGTATTGTAAAACAAATGTACAAAACCAGACCCCTAAGACTATGTGTCAAGAAAGCAAAGCATGCATATCCCAAGATTATTTTTGTTTACTTTTAAATAAATACCATTTTTGAAGACTTTTCCAATTCCTTTGATCCCTTGGTATCTACTCCCTCTGTCTCCCTCCATGTAAGGGAACACCCGTGCTTGGTGCGTCCAATAGTAATCCTTAGAACCAAAGAAAAACACAGGAAATTCTCCGATTTCATGCTTCATTTTCTGGATATTTGGGGGAACGTTTTTCGGATGGCAAACTTCTGCAGGCCACCATCTAGCACAGAAGTACAAATGAAAAAATACAGCATTTTAGTCAATCTCTTTCTGCAATAGATAGTTTAATAAAATCACTCTAAAGAGCAGAAATTGCTTATTATTTTCATGATCAAAGAGGATTTAAAATCCTTTTTCCCCTCACTCACTAGGCAGCGAGAAAGACTAGGAAAGGAAAGTCTGACACTCAGATCTGTGGGACTTTGGCCCTCCTGAAAGGTAGGTATACACATAGGGCTGCTGGTGCCTGGGTAGCAAAACCCTCATCTTTACAAGGCCTGCAATTGCTGTAATTGTCAAAGATCAAGAAAAAGTTGATAATAGCTATTAATGTTTCTAGGACAACCCCCATCCACCTCTGTCTCACTGAAATCTCATCGAAATGTGAAACACTGACAACTTGGATGACTGATCTCCCACGCTGTGAGGTAGTAATTTAGCCAATTACAAGTCAAACCCATTTATTTGAAGAGATCTCTGAAACAAAATGGGTTGAAAGCTCATACACTGGAACCAGATATCATAAAGCTCAAGGAGTCCTGTATGGGTAATGCCTTGGCTGAGAGCAGCAGCAAAGCTTCAAGTCTTTGAACTTGCAACAGGTTAGTTTAAAAGCTTGCAAGGAGGTGGGGGGCTAGTTCGGAGAGGAGTGAGAAATCAGTGTGCAGCAAGGCTGGTCTGCAGAGGCAACCAATTGTATGATCCTTACTTAAACATGCCAGTACTGTAAAAGAACATAAAATTCTTTCATCAGACCTGTAATTTCCCAGTTTAACCCAAATAATATCCTGGAAATGGAGCTTCTTGCCCGCCCTGCAGTCATTGCAGTACCAGCTCCCGTCTGGCATTTCAATGTTTAAGCAGTCAGGGTGAAAGGCTGCTGGACATGACTCGCAGCACAACAAGCTTCCACCTTCAGAGAGAAAAAAGAAAGGGAAAAAAAAAGGTTGAAAAACATCAAGGCCAAAATGAAAACTTTGCATTCCAGTCAGGTTAAAAGCAGTGTGATACATATGTGGTAGGTTCACTTAGAAAAGAAATGGTTAAAATGCAACAAATACACATCATTTAGTTGCGTACAAAAGCCACAAAGTCCTGACTAATTTGAATGCCTGGCAGACTTGGGTTAGTAACACATGCAAAATAACAAGCAAGCTGGTGAAAAATAACCCAGAATAATATACCACATATTATAATTACTTTGCTTTACTTTAAGGACTACAACACGTTTAACAATTTAATATATATTAACATTTCAATGTATGAAAAATTCTAACCACAACAAATTTCTCTTATATTTTTGGCTTTTTTTCCCCTGGGGGAGAGGGAACGAGGTTATTAGTTTCTTCCACGAATTACCAAGTGGAAAGTTAGCTGCAGCTTAAAAGCTGCTATGCTGCCTGTTAATTTGTTAACAAATCAGGTAAACTTTCACTGCTACAAGTTTAATCAGCACTAAACATTCTGTGGTTCTCAATAAGGTATTGTACAACATAAAACAAAACACCTTTAATTAGCGGCACTCTCAGCAACAACTAATACTGATTCAATTTGCTGTCTGATGCTAAACTAAAAGCAGCTCTTAAAATATTTATAGTGTAATATTATGTATTAGCAATAAAGAAACAGAAAAAGCTTCGGTACATTGAGCACAGGGGAAAGAACAGAGAAATACTCATTATGTGTTTTTCACATGGAATTAAATCAGACTGCTGGTTGCTGGATGAAGTCCAAGCAAAGATATTTTTTAATAAACTATTACTGAAAAAAAAAATATTTAAAAACCTGAAGCAGGACAAGCCAACCTGACATTATAACAAAACATAACAAAGCTGAACTTAATATGCCACACTTCTAATAATTTTCTAAAAATGCATTGGCAAAACAAAATTTAAACCATTTTGATGCTGCATTTATAGAATCATAGAATCAGTTGGGTTGGAAGAGACCCCTCTGAGATCATCAAGTCCAACCCTTAATCCAACCCCACTTTGATTGCTAGATCATGGCACTCAGTGCCATGTCCAGTATCACCTTAAAAACCTCCAGGGTTGGAGAATTCGCCACCTCCCTGGGCAGGCTGTTCCAATGCCTGACCACTCTCTCTGTAAAGAGCTACTTCCTGATATCCAACCTAAACCTCCTCTGGCAGAGCTTAAGCCCATGTCCTCTTGTCCTACTGTTGGTTGCCTGAGAGAAGAGACCAATCCCGACCTGGCTATAACTTCCCTTCAGGTAGTTGTGGAGAGTGATAAGGTCCCCCCTGAGTCTCCTCTTCTCCAAGCTAAACAACCCCAGCTCCCTCAGCCTTTCCTCATAGGACTTGTGCTCAAGTCCCTTCACCAGCCTCGCTGCTCTTCTATGAAGAGAGTTCTCCACCCGTTTACCTTTGGAACACACGAAGCACCAGCTGACATTGACATGCGCGTGGTGGCTTTTCCCCTTCATGGCAGTGAAGTGGTTGGTGCAGACGATGCTGTTGGAGGCGATGACAGCACATCCTGCCGCAATGCAAACGTCTCCAGCGTGGTACGCCACGGGGCAGCGGACACAGCGCATCATCTTCCCTGGGAAAGCACAACACTGCCACATTAACTTCCAACCCAACCCATTCATTATTTGAGCTAAAAGTGCCCGAGGTAGCCTATCCACACACGCAAGAAAAGAGACCCACTCTGTTTTCACAGCCTGCATATTTTCATTTAGCAACAATACTGAATTAATACAGGTTTTTAAAGCATTGTAATATTTAAATGTGAAGACTTAAATGACGCACATCAGGGTAGACAAGCTTTCTTCAGTCATGTAATTTTGCTGTTGCCCAAAGCTAAAAGCCTGCACACAATCAAATGTCTCTATGTTCATCGAGCCTTGCTGCCGTGTTCATACATTCTCAGGTCCTGCCCTCACTGCTGGGCCTCTTTCCTCATCATCTATGCACTCTAGATTTCATTCTCTCTTGAGAAGAAAACATGGTTAACTATGGATAACTAAAAGCTCATTAAAAAAAAAAAAAAAAAGAGCATGAACAAGGTAAATATGAACGCTGAGTAATTTTTTTGATTTGTTTTTTTTTTTTTTATTCTGAATCAATCCATAGTCCATTTATGCCTAAAAAACCTACAGATGGCAGCTCTTAAATAGACACATTCCTTACTTTAACATACCATAAACAAAGTCAATTAATCAGTCATAAAAACATAAAATGAAACTACCTTTTGAAATTCGTGGATGTGAGGGGTTACTGACATGACAACTGAGGCAGCTGTGGAGAGGACATCGAAACCCCCTGTTCTCAAACACAGTAAGATGAAATTTTTTCACACAAGCTTCATGGTAGAATTTTCCACAGTGAGACACGACACAGCGTTTCACATCTGCCTTTCTCTCCTTACACACAAAACAGGTGTGCACACCTAATGGCAAAACAATAAACACAATGTAACTAATTTTTGATGCAAACACGTGAATCTAAAATGCTTCTCTTGTGCTTTTATGTTATGCATGAGGGAGTTGCTTTTGTTATGTGGTTGGTTTTTTCCCAACAACTCAGATTTTATTATTTGATGCAGCAATCTATTTACTTTAACTCTTTAGTATTAAATTCTTATCTGTTCAGATACAAAGTCACAGTGCAAACCCACTGCAGTTAAAAGTGTACACAACACCACCCAAATCCTCACCAATCTGCTTTTACATTCTTATTTATAAGCCTCAGTACACCAGGGTAACTGATTTTTTTTTTTTTTAACTAATGAAATACGATGATGGATTGTCTGTGGTCCTGTGAAATCTGAGACAGTACCACAAACCAAACATCCCTCAGTTTTCTCTCTGGACCATTTGGAACAGCTTTATTTTGAAGCAGCCTTGTTACAACAAAGTTTACTGCATGTACTGAAATGGGCTTATAAGTAAGAACACAAAGCATTTACATAATGTTTTGAGATGAGATTAAGAACTTCCAAGAAGTTATCATAGGATTAAAAGCAAATGAAATTAATAGCAATTAAAATAGTCTTTTAATAGGAAAAAGAAAAGTTTGATACAGACACACAAAGGACTGCAAAAGGACTTGCTGCTCTTTTTTCTAGGATTTCTTAAGTCTTTGTGACAGACATTAAATCTCATCTGTAATTTTACTCAGAGAGCAAATAATCTGTAGTTATTAAGACCATGGAATTCAGACTAAATTAGCCAACTTGCATGAGAGTTCTCACTGAAAACAGGGTGAACTTTCAAAAACATGGCACACTTAGTGGTACTCTATGAACTCCCACCCTGTCAAATAAGGATTCTCCAGGGATACATATTCTGTCCAGGAGGATGTCCTAGAACAGTGTATGGGAAAACTACAACTTTTTGGTTTTGTTTTAAATTAATAGAAAGGGACAAACTTGCCTGATGTACATTCACTACAAATGAATTTTCCTGCTGGTCTTCCAGAGAGCCCAAGGCAGCTTACATGAAAAGCTCGATAGCAAAGTCCTTCACACAGTAGGAGATCACCTGTTTTTTCACACAGCTTTTACAACACAAAGGCATTGAATGTTAAACAAAAGTTCATATGTGGAAAAAACTGTTTTTTTCATTCCATTTCATATACTGCTCCTCAAAATCTCTTTTCCCATTGTTGAAATCAAATTTAACCAGTGAAAGATAATTTTACAAGCATGCCCTGGCTTCAAGTTGAAACAGGTAATAGAATCATTAAAGCACCAGAAATACCACTTTCAGAACATGGTTCAGTAGTAAATACAACCTGACAGAAAAAAAAAGCCTGAAGAAATATTTCCTAAGCACACTGATACATCTGAGTAGGGTTAAAAAGCATCCTTATTTTCCTTTTCCTTGGCAAAAGGAAATTAATCTAGTTGGCACAATGACACTTCAATGTCTGAGTGGTTAGCAATGACACATGCATAACTAAAAATGAACCAAACAACAGTGCTGTCAGAATTTAAGGATTACCCAGCATTTAAAGATAGATATAACCTCATTGCCACTATGTACAAGAAATGGAAATGTAACTGTAACTGCTTGCCCAGCCTTGTGGAAACAAATTTGATCTGCCTATTTGGACTGTGTTATCATTTCATAATCTAAGAACTCTTCTAGAATAGTCTGAGAAAGCTTTTTCTTTCAGCTGCCACCTGCACACCATGACCAGGGTATCACTGGCACCTCTGCTGCACACAAAGCACAAACCCCACAAAGTCTGAATTCCTCCTCTTTACTAAAGAGAGGAGCCAGTAGCTTTTCTGAATCATCTAACTAGTCACCTGGCAACACTCATGTGCTTATTCTGAGGTACAAATTATGCTTATCTTAAGAGATCTGGAAACTGAAGCAGAAAGGCTAAGTCACTTACTGCAGGTCAAGGAAAAAAATAATTAGGTATTAAGAACTCCATTTACTGGCATGGCAACCTCATCACTAACAGACATCTCAGACACACATGATAATCCTGCTTCTGCCTAACATTGTCACTTTCAGATTTAAAAAGACCTTTCCATCTCACTGCCCCAGCTAACGTCTCTCACCTGACACACATATTCTTTTTTTGTTCCTGCTCCTCGCTCAGATTTTTTGGACGATATAGACACTTCAGTCTGCATTTCATCAGCACTTTCATAGGGAGACTCTGACCGCTCATCTCCTTGGCCATCGGAGATCTGAAGATCAAACACAGGTGTTAGAGACAGCAGCCATGAATGGGCAATTCTGCACAGAATATCAACTATGGAAGCAAACAGACTGCAATTCAGACTAGCGGATTTAGGCACATTCATTCGGTTTTGTTTCCCCTACCTTCAAGAAAAAATTCATTAAACCCAGAATATGAATTTGTGAAGGTCTCACCAAAAGGACTATGTAACAATTACCCTCACCAGTAACTCAAGAGAAGCCAAAACAGAACACCAAAACTTTGTATTATGACATTTTATTTATACTCAGTTCTGTATTACAGTAAGCAAGAAGTGCCTAGTCAGTAACACAAGAGTATCTTCAAATTCTTTAATTAAAGTTTGAGTATACGGTTTAAGAGAGAGTAACAGTCAATTTTATAAAAGAAACTTGGCAAACTTCAAGCTGCATATGAAAGTCTCTCACTCAAATATTCCCCAAGAAAGTGGGAATAGTATATAGAAGAGAAGAAGAAAGAAACAAGCAGCTCTCAATATGTTTAAGGAATGTTACAGTAAACAATGAATTCAAAATACTACAAAAGATAGCCCTGTTGTGGTTCAATCATATAACAAATCTGGATGTACAAAATACGGAGGATTTTTTAAAATAGACACCGTTTACTTTAAAAAATTTACTTCTAAAAAAACCAATTCAAGCAACATATTTAAAGGGAAATACAGGGCAGTTTCCAGTACAATAGAATTTAAGGAGGGAATGGACAACCAAGTCATTTGTCTCATCTCACATTACACCAGAAGATGCAGAATTTCATGCTGTGGCCCCCAGATGGTACTTGTTCTAACAGTTATTCACACATACCATCAAAAGCACTGCCTCCTGTCCCTTTTGGGTTGTCTAACTGCAACTCCCCGTTGATGATCCTTTTTCCAGGTACTTCAGCTATATTAAAAGTCCTTTGGAAGCAGACATTTTCCTCCTGTGGAAGTATGCTGCAATTAAGCCAGTTTCAATCCTTTTTGGTCCACCCTCTAATTTTCTCCCTAGGGGACTTTTTACAGCATCTGCAGAATTTTAGTGGGGTTTCTCTAAACCTTATCTGTACTTTAAAAAGGTTGTTGAAAAATCAGGCATGGGAAACTGGAGGCAAGAGCCCATTACAAGTCTTGCAAGTACAGTACCCAAAGCAAGCCAACATGTTACTACTCTTCTCCACTTGAGTTCTGCTGTGTAAGGATCTTCTCAAGTGTCTTCCACACAGCACTGAAAGTCACTCTCAATAGCTGTGCTGCTCATTTTGCCAATAGCCATTTGTCAGGATAGAGACACCCCACTTTATATGAAGAATTTGCTTTCTGTTTTCAGACATAAAATTTCATATTTATCCACAGCAAACCACATTATTTAAAAAATGGCCCAGCTGTATGCTGGAGACAGCTACATGCCACATCCCTAACAGACAATCCATGCAATGTGCAAATTTATCAGAAGTGATTCATTTTGAAATCACAGAGAAAAATATAAGACCAAATCAGGCTCTTTATAAAAGCTCTTTAGAAACACTGGTAATTACTTCTCACTGCTGCTACCAGCTAACTTGCATTCCTCCATTTAACATTTGCTTTCCTTGACCATGTCTAAAAATATTTTATAAATTGAATCAAACTGACAGTTTTTAGTTTGTTGGTGTGGGGTTTTTTTTCCCCACATTGCTTGCAAGAGTGTAAATTCATTTCCTCAGTGCAAATAAATACTCTCAAAGTGATTCGTACCAACACTTCCCCTATGAACGTTTCTGATTCGGAGATTCTGCTTGGCCATTCTGTAAGTGGTTAAAAGACACTGCATGTAAAATCATTGCTTTGTTCAGTCACCTGGAAATCTGTCCCCTGGAAGGAGCTGTGAAATAGTAAACTGCAAATACAACCCCAGTGCAAAGGCAGGAGCAGCCAGTTCTTGCTGGGAAGGGGCAGATAAAGGAAGGCAGCGTGGGAGTGCAGCAAAAGCACAAAGCCAGTTTCCCTTATGGTTTAGGTAAACTTACACACATGCTCATTTCTGTTTAAACTATTCCCACAGAAGCATTAATTAGTGTAAGCAGTGCAATGCTCTAACATTTTTAGTACCTCATTATGTTCTTGTTTGAACTAGCCAGAATTAGTCATGGTTAGACAAGAAAAAAAAAGAAAAAAATGAGCTGGAAGATCTTAGATCTGTATTTATTTTCTACTTCAAAACAAAACAAAGCAAACAGTCTTATGTTAACTTGACACTATGGTTGTTCCCCATCTTTTACCTCCAGCACAAAACATCTAAACCCTGACAAAATCCATTTGTACAGCACACCTTGAGTTAAGACAGTCCTTCCAGCAGCACAAGCTATAGAACCTTGCCCACGAGGAGGGCACTTATCTTCCCCCAGCTCACCACTTTTGAAGGCAGAGCAGGAAAACAGAATATATCCACTGACAAATATATTCAGTCAAAAGAGAATAAGTCAAAGCAATGGTTTCCAGATTTTCTTTGGTTTATATACTCTGTTCAAACAAGGGATGCAGATGTCTATATGGAAAGGGAACCCTACTGGCAAATGGGAGTTTTTCAGAACCCATTTGGGTCTGGGTGACAAAACCCCAGCTATTTGTGAACCATAAGCTGACATCAATTTTCTACAGAACAGAGATTTTACTGCCTCAAAATTAATACACCAGCCCTTCACTTAAATGGTTACTGAGCCAAAAAAAGGGAACAGCGCTGGCAATAATCAAACTCGACATCACAAATGCAACCACAAAAGCCAAGTGCTATCAGCCCATTCAAGACAAAACTTGGCAATTTACACTCACCTATAGATTAATGCCAGATTTCAAGCATGAATCCCAACACACAGAGCATGAACAAAATACCTTCAGTCCATCAACCGTAGGGCTACCAGGCTGAGAGTATCTTTCAAGATCTCTCCTTTATGGCTGTCAGGAGCCTCATGCACTTTACAAATCAAATGCTCTATTAACCACCAGTTTTGTATTACACAGACATGCCTGGATACCTGCTCAGGGCTGTCTCAACTCCTAAGAATCACTACATTCACAATAAGCTCAGTGATGCATTTCCATGGCCTGGTGCAGGCTGCAGCTGCTGCAGGAAGCATCTCTTCATCGCTGCTACCACAACCAAAGGGTTAGTCATCACATCCAACAGCCAAAACTCATTCACAGCTCACATGCACCTCACCATCATCTGAGAGTTTTCATATTGGCTAATTTTAGGGCCCTAATAAGGGGAAGGATAGCAGACTCCCTGTTGTAAGAAAGGGAAGCATTTCTTTAGGATAATTCAAAGTTTCACCCTTATTTCTATCTTGCAGAAGGTGAAACACTCTCTATGAGGCATCTCCCCTTGCAAATAAACCCTGTTCCACATAACCACCTTATGGGAAAGCTCCCTCTGTGACGTAATTCAACACTTCAGCTCCTGAAGTTATCCCAGAATAGCTGATGGATATATCAGGGAAGTAAAATGAGCATCTGTCCCTTCAGGTCTGTGGAGAAGAAGCTGAGACAACCTTCCTCCAATGTTTCTCAGAGAGAACTTTAAACCACAACTATCCACAGTGCAAAGTCTAATACTTCACATACCAGAGCCCTAGTCACGGCCTTCAATACAAATCAGGACAGGTTCTGGGGGGCTTTTTTCTGTAGCTGTTAAGTTATAAACATAAATCTTTCCCTTGTGATCATGACAGAGCTTGTCTTGTCCTTACTTTGGTAACACAATCTTCCTAGCAAAGAAAATTGCAAATAATTAATGCTTCTGATATTCAGGCCAAGGTTCAAAGTAATCAACATTTAAATTAGGGGCAAAACCTGTTAATTAGCAATTTGTAGCTATTTTATTCTGCTTTACACTTTGAGTAATTTCTTATTTCTCATAAAGGCAAAGTACTAATTTTAAGGGTGCATATTTAAGGGGAAAAAAAAGGCAAGGCTGTTCACTTCAGTTTTTTAGCAAGTGCCAAGTTTGTGCACTGAAACTGTACTCAAACTCTATCATCACCTCCACTTCTTGTTAGCAGTTACTGATGCTGCAACCTGGAAAATGCCCTTCTTCTCCTGAAGTCAAGATCATCACAGGCACCATCAAACTTTACATTTTGCACATCAGTCAGGCTTTCCTTCCAATTTCCTTCAATTATTGAACGTCAACATGACTTTGTGAGGACTCGCCTGTAGAGGCTTTCACACTTCACTGCCCGAACACTGAGCAAGGGGGGTATTTCAGAAATCAAATGCAGCTCTTTCTACTGGAAACCGTGCACCTGCATACACAAGTGAGAGAAAGGGAAGAAAATGGCCTAAAAACCCAATCATGAGCTTTGCTCTTCATTTGGACCTGGCCAGATCTTACTTCAGGGACAGTGAGGTTCAGAATATGGTAACTGCTCCCAGAAGAGACCAATTTCCCATCAGGTTCCCAAAGCAATCTTTCCAGTCCCACGTGTTTCAGTCATTATTCACTACTCACATATGTAAGTCTCAAAGGGAACATGTAAGGACACATTATTGCATTTTTCCAAGTCCTCCATAGCTTTATTGTTGGAAAAATACTTCGTCACTGAGTCAAACTGGGA
Source organism: Hafferia zeledoni (assembly GCA_035583235.1). Classification (NCBI taxonomy): domain Eukaryota; kingdom Metazoa; phylum Chordata; class Aves; order Passeriformes; family Thamnophilidae; genus Hafferia; species Hafferia zeledoni. Next base: position 65,454,157 of record JAWWEV010000134.1, read on the forward strand.
CAAAATTTTGGCATCTCTGTGAATTCTTTGTGTTTAGTATTGTATTTTTACTCTTGAAATGTAGTGATGGGTCATTAAATAATTGCATTTACTCATCTCAAGATATTTTGGGCATACATTTTATACCACTAGAATTTTTTTTTGCAATAGTTACTCAGACCCACAACGGTACAGGAATCAGCATATCAAGACTTCAAATTCCCAAAGTATTTTTAATTTTCTTTTGAACTGTATGCTAAAATTCCCTGTTCACAATAACGCAAAGAAGCGCTTAAGGGATTCTTTCAGACAAACATCAACCTATTTTTAGAAGGACTACATAACAATGCTTATAAAAGCAATCTTCAGCATTACTTCTTAACTGAATGAACATGCTGTGCATATTGCAATACTTGCTGTCTAAAGCCAGATTACATCAGCAACCACTGCTGAATACTGGGTAATTGTTTAATTGCTAAATATAAGGATGAGATTTACTTTTTTTTTAACTGCTTCCTGAACTACTTTTCCTTGTTTCATGTGAAAGGCATGTACAGTGTGCAAGGACTGTTTGTGGAATAACGGAGTTCACGTGATTGCACTGAGTAAATAAGGGTTTGGTTTGGACACAGACTGTTGGGAAGGCTTAGAGGAGGAAATGTGTGCAACTCTGTACACTTACAGTAACACTGAAGGAATTAAATTGAATCAGCTATGTACATCTTCTGAGTTTATATTCTTATTTTTTCCTTTTGATTGAGGCTGTCTAAAAGACTAAGGGGGGGTGGACAGGAAGCTGATTTGGCAGAAAATTCTGTACACAGATTTTGTGTACAAAATCACTTATCAAATGTTTTTGCTGTTGCAAGGCTTCCCTCAGCTGCAACACTGAGTTTCAGTCACACTCACAGTCCACTGCACCATCAATTAAAGCATTCAAAGGTGAAAGGAAAAGCACTAACACAGGGAAGAACTTCTCACAGTAAATCGAAGCATTGAATTAAAGATTAAAATGTTTAAAGTATTTTTTACAACCAGGTACCTGATTCCAGTCTCAGCCACACACCTCAGCAGAAATGCGAGCCAATTCTTCATTATTTCTGGCTTCAAAAATAAAAATAGAAAAAGAAAAGAAAGGAAAAACAAAAAAGTTGGATGCAAGCTGACATACACACTCGGCTTGCACGTTTCTAGACTTGCGTGGGTGAACTTTGCAAACAGCATTGTTACATCTGGATGGCTGAAATGTCACTTAATTAAAAAAAAAAGAAAAAAAAGGAAATAGATGTACTGACATATTCTCAGTTGGCATCCAATCATACTGATACACAATACAAGAAAGGCTGGCCTGGATTTTGAAAATTCAAATGATGCTGTGGTTCAAAGAAGCAGGTGAAGTCAATTACCCACATGGATATTTGCTTCATCCACTCACACACTTGAAGAAAAAAACTTTTTCTCCATTTAAAATTTTCTCCTTCCTTTCAGACAGCTCCAAAATGAGAGTAAATACCCATGCCAGCAAAATCATTGCACTGTAATTCCAAGGAAAAAGAGGTTCAGACATCTAAGTCTGAAAACAAGTGGCTGTACTCATCCAATCTGCAGCTTGAGAATTGAAGTTACCATAGTGAAAACACAAAATGCAACTGTCCTGCTTGTCAGGACTGGCCCTCAATCAGCTGGTGACTTGGCTATTAAATGTACTTTTTGTTTCACTTAGAATTAAGTACTCATTTTTAACAGCTAATCTGTAAAACCTTCCTTGCTGGCTCAATGTTATCCTGGGGGTAGGGAGGGAGTGGTGGTGTGTCTTTTTCTTCCCTGTAGAATACTTCCTGGCTAAAGAATGTCCTTAAGAACTAGAGCACCAATATTTGTTATGACAAAAACTCCTGCTTCATGGAGTAGAAGCAAGTTTCAAATACCATTCACTGTGTGTTAGCAATTGTAGATTGAACAACATTCACATTCCTGTGCTTATTAGCTTCCTTGGGACTTCTCTCCTAGATCCAGTTCAGACAAAGTTTCCCTGCCCAGTGTTTGATGGTTCAAAACAGATCTGGAAATTTAGAGTGAAAATTTTGCTAACATTTAAGCATCTATGGTACCCACACTGGAATGGGCTCCAACAGTTACTACTGCACCAGCCACACATCTTTTCAGACTTCTCCAGCTACTAAAGTGCAATTTTCCTTAAAAAAATTTCTTCTTCAGAAAATTAATTTTATCAAGTCATTCAGTCTTATAAAAATATTTCTTAATTACTCATATATGCTTGAGGAACAGTCTTCTTAAGCCTTAAGAGCCCAAACTTTGGTCTTAGTCATACTCAAGAACACGATGTTCTTCTGTCATGTTCTGCTTAAGCAGTTACAAAAAACGCTAAAGGGCAAATGTTTTGAAAGCCAAAGAAGGTAACCCCTCCTACTTCCCCTTGTTTTAATTGAGCATCACCTGCTTTATAATCCGGGCTGTAGACCACATGGAAACACATCCCAATATGTACACTTATCTTAAAGCCAGGGGTATATAAAATGAAAAGAAACCATGGCAGGAAATTACTTCCTTCTGCCTTTTCGTTTGGTAGGCAAGTCTCTTGCACTGCAGGATCAGCAGGATCCGTAAAAGAAAGGGCCCACAAAGAGTGACCTGCTACTCTTACAGGGATGTCTTAAGACACTTGGCTTAAGCATCATCCTGTCTCAGGTCACTTGCTACCATATGTATTATGTTCATATGATATGAACATATCATATAAAAAAGATACATCGTATCTTTTCATGGGCAATTTAGAAGAACATTTCCATGGGTTCTGAAGGGTGTTGCCTATTAAGTTCCACTTTCCTTAAAACTCAGGACACTGCTACAATCTCAGACTTCCTGACAGGACTTTAGAGTCAGTGATTTCTATACCACAGTCACCCAGGAGGAAGTGGGCTGGGCTGGCCACGGGCTTTCTAAAACACTTGGAGTATGCACACTGATAAGTGAACTCTTGAGTCTTTCCAACAGACAAACCCCACCTGCCTTTTTTTTTTTCTTTCTTATTAACAAAATCTGAGCAGCTAGAGGGTTGAGTGTTTTAAATCTAAGAACACTTTACGTAAGTCAATAAGTAACATACAAACAACAGGTCGGGCTGTGTTCAAAAGACTATCGTGCACCCACACAGAGACAGAAAAACTGACAGAGCCAATTGAGTTACAGTTAACATTTCCTTTATTTCAGTATAAGAATTCCTGAACTGAATGAAGAGTGATATTTTGGCCCATACTGCTAAACTAGATAAATTCTGTAAGTATGCGGTGCCACAAGTGTACACAGTACTATAATAGCAAAAAAAAGACGGCCTGGGACAAGTTTCATTTTTATTATTAGCAGGAGTTAGACGCTTCAGATAAGGATATTATGCATTTCTGAATTTGCCTGGAAAGTTAATTAAAACTATGAGAACATTTTAAAACAGTATAAAATTGCCTACACATGATAGTTTGGTAGGGGATGTGGAATAAAAACCTACATCATGTAAACATTCAGTTAACAGATTCTCTGCACTCTGAGGCCTAAGTAATACACAAGAGGAGAATAATTACATAAGAAACTTCGTTTTCTACACAGAATGTGCTACCAAAGAACAAAAGTCAAAAGTTTTTCCACGTGAAAGCAGAACCATTGTAACAAAACTGTATGGTCTGGTGGGTGATGCTGGTCATGTCAAATGTTAGAGGCTTTAGCAGAGGTTGAGCAATGAACAATTCCAACTACTTTCAGCATTTCAAAAAATGTCCCACTGACTTAGCGGTGCTTTCAAACAAGGGAAAAAATAATCTACAGGCATACAGAAACACAGGAAACAACTGTCTGCTAAGTCACAGGATGTAAGGTGGCACTATATATTAAATTATCCTTAAGTACTGTTCTGAAGAGAAAAGCATATTTGAAGGAAGTTAAAATCAAACGCCAGGAGCACACTGGTGTCTTTTAACAACCTGCAAGGTTAACAGCAACTGTTTTTTCTTTAGGGCAGTACTTTGTTTAAAATAACATGAATTCCCTTCTTCCTTCCTGTTCTCAGCATCTCAGACAGTTATTTTTACCTTCAGTAAGAGTGCCTAGAACATTTTAGTTGTATACTGTAGGACAACTAAACTCCAGGGTTGACAAATGGAGATGAGGTACTTTTTGAGTTGTAATCTGTGCATGTTTCATGACTGCCTTATCAAATACCTTACCTTTTAAGAACTGTGTTTTCTCCATTGTGTATACGTGCTAATACCCATTAAAAATGCAGATAAAGAAAAGTTGTCTCAAATCAGTAATGAGAAAAAACCATACTGGTTAATATGCAGAAAAAGAGCATTAAGGCTTGCATTACTGTAACTTGCATTGTTAAGCCTTGGAAACACAAGAATTTGTAGCTATAACCAGCAACTGAGCTTGTTTTGACACTGGATGTTACAGAAGAAAGAAAGAATTCCCTCTAGGGAAGATGTGAGGAACTAATGATAAAAGCAACCTCTTCAGAGTCTTTCACAGGCTTTTTTAAGCTGCCATCTGCTGGTCAGCTCACACTTGAGGGAGGTGTGATGAATGACAGGCTGGCTAACTTAGAGAGTATTATATGTGCTTTATTTTGACCTCTCTTAGAAAAAAATTACAGTTTCTTTGACAAAGTTCATAAGTAGTATCTAGACTCTGCACGATACTATGACACTCATCTGCTGTCAACAAATTCATCCAATTTAATGAAGCCAGACAACAATCACAAAAATAGATTGAAAAGCTAAAGCAGATACGTTTCATGCAAACACACCAAGTGTGCCAATAATCCAGCAATAACGGTAATGTAAAGTCTTTTTTATTTATTAAAAAAATACTGGTTACACTCTACTGGCACCTACTACATTGTTGGGGGGGGTGGAGAGCCAAGGTAAAAAAAGAAATTAAAATACACCACCTGTATCTGTTCTCACAAATAACATGTGCTTTTGGATGGTTACACCAAGTCTTACACAGGCAGTACAAAACTACTCCGAGCTTTTGCAGACTCCGAAGTGTTATATCTTTCTCCCATCTGGCCCTACCAGTTGCTTATTAACAATTATAAACAAAATCATATTTCACATAAGTACTGGAGGAAATTACTACTGGTGTCAAGTGCCTAGAAGTAAAATTACTTTGTTTTAAAATTAAATGCAGGTATGAAATTCATTTATTCCTGTATAAACACCTTACTGCTTCTGTCCATCCACCTTAGAACAACTTCAAAGCCCAATTCTTTGAAGGGAGTGAACGCCTACCTTTAATCTCTGGTATGTCAGGTCTATAAATCTCTGTTTGCAGAAGTCCACACCCCCACTCCTCTCTCTCTTTCAAAGTAACTTATCAATTGAAAATTTAGCTTTGCCTGATTTTATTTCAAATAAACCCCATTTAAAAATACCCTGAATAACAACAAAAAGCATCCAAAGTATTTTTTTAAATGTCAAATAAGATGCATCTTTCAAACAAGAAAGAACTGAGCACACCTTTCCTAGAACCTGGTTGCAAAGGACTGACATTTAAGGGGTGTGCAGCTGACAACAGATCTCAACAAATAACAGTCATATCCCGGTTCCATTCTGGAACAAGCTGTCCACAAACAGTGCGAGAGGGAAAGAAAGGAGAGGAAAAAAATACCAGAATCCTCTTAGTATACACCTTGTGGAGGTGTGTTTGTGGAATATGCAGAATTTTTTTCTACATTTGTTAAGAGAGCACCTAAACCAACAGTTAGCAATATTATAGTGAACACAGAAATATAAAAGTTAATCATTAAATCTATTCAACATTAAGAAGCATTACATCCTATTCAATTAGCTGTGCAAGGCTTTCATGATTACCTGATTTGTTTATTTTTTAAAACCTTTCCCTTAACAATGGAGAAGGTTTCTCTCTGGATAAAGGCTCTCAGGACACACATATTTAGACAAGTGCTAAATAATAATACGAAAAGAAAAAAGTTTTTAGAGTCACCCACACAATCCGAAATTTTTATCTTCCCTTGTTTTGAACAACAGACCAATATCAAGTTCAGAAACACATGCCTGACATTTTTGTTTTATTTAAAGGCAAAATATATCTAATATAGGAAAGAAACTAAGGAAAATCCTTAGTTGGTCCAAGTTCAGGTCAGTGTAGCTTTAACCAATCCAAGGAACTAACCCACTCATCTACCTTCCCTTGCACACAATCCCCAAAAAACCTGTTATTTGACAAGGTATATTTTCTGTTCTGCTGTTTGGGATTTTTCTTTTTGTATTTTAAACCCTTGAAAACAATTCACTTTCTAGCTTGTGTATCTGTGTTCTGTGAGCAGTATATGATGTTAATTTTTCTCACATCTTTTAATGTTTAGCAGTAGCTGAGAAAATTAGAGTTAAGTTTTAAAATTTCCACCTCAGCCTATATAACCATATGCTTTCTCATATATGAACCCAGAAGTTGAGCCCAAAATCATATGAAAATGAGACTTTTGTTAAGAAAGACTTCTGGATAGTTCATTTTATAATCACAATATCTAGAAATAGAATAATCTTTCTCCTGAGTACACAATATTTAGAGATGCCTATTTAGAGCCAAAAAACACAATTAAAAAAACCCTTAAACTGGTCTGGCTGAATAGATGGTCCCAAACAGAAACAGCTTTGACATATTTTCACTAATGATCCCATCAGTAAAGCCAAACCAGTAGAAACTGGTAAGTCAAAAGATGGGAGTCTCTTAATCAAGAGAACAAAGTGTTACTTCACTTGGTTGCTGCTGCGGACATTATTTTCTGTGGGACTTCCTTTGCTTGTTTTATTGGGGTACAGGAGGGACAATTTATTGGTTTGGTTTTCTTTTAGTTAAAATGTTTTCCCAGTTACAGTTAAGATATACAGCCATTAACATGCAATCTTTTTTTCCCTATCCAAAGGTAAACTGTTTACTGAACATTGTCTAGATATTTTAACTGCATTCATTACAGTGTCTAAGCACCTCATGCATTTGTTAGGGGAGATGAGTCTCTAGGAGAGCTGGAAGCTCTACTCCCTTGTTAGCAGGCAAGTATTTTCTCTACAGCTTTTGTAACACAAACTGGGTGAAGCTGTTTGTCTGTGGATATTTTACTAAATCCTACCAACTACGTATCTGAACCCACCTGCAAAACAGCATGCACTCTTCACCCTCATGCTGCCACTCTTTGGCTGATTGGTTTTAAAAGTGTGGATGACTTGGGGAATGGTTCAATGGGTTGTATGAATACACTTCTGGTACATACATTTCATTTATTGTATGTCAATTGAGAGGAATTACAGTTCCAAGTATGCAGAGCTAAGACTATGATGAGCAAGTATCAAAAAGATACATCCTTCACTGCCTGTTTAACTCTACTGGGGATGGAGCTATTTGTATCACAGAGAAATAGCACAAACAGCCTGAAAACTAATTTGAGCTTAAAGGGGCTCTGCTCAGAAGACTGTCCAGTTCTAGATCAAACAGAGGATTAGGAAATTTGCTTCAATATAAAAGCTATGGCAACATGACAATATTGAGTTACGTAATGTAACTAATGCAGTACACTTACATAAAAGTCTGTAGAAGAAAATACAGAACACACTGGCATTTTACTTTGCCTCTAATAGAAGGTTACAATTCTAAAACGTTGTTGGTAAATACATTAAAAGCCACAATAATATCTCGACGTCCCCAAATCAGACGTTCGTGTTACAATAAATGAATTTGCAATGCACACGTTAACAGGTTTCACGGAGGCCAAAACTGTAACTTGTCTAGAGCACCAACGTTAGAGAATTCGCCTTTGATTTTTGTTTTGTTTTGTTTTTTTTAAAAACAAGATTCACACCTGGTAATTTCCGTAACTAAATGGCTGTGTGCAAACACCACTTTTTTTTTACCTCATTCTCAGTTAAGGAAGCTGAAGGAGATGAACTCTTGCTAAAAGCAAGAGTTGAAGATTCTGCTGCTGAAGCCCGATTTCGCTTCTTCAGAGGTTTACATGCATCAGACAGATTTTTCGTTGCTGTAAAATAATTTTGGTTTACAAAGTGAAGTTTGGAACTTTAAAATGTTATCTCCCTGAAGCCATTTAAAAATGTTCCTTCAGATAAAGGAAGGAAGTATTTAGGTAGGTCTTCTGGGCACCTACGTAGGGCTGCATGAACATGAAGTAAGTTTCTGAAACCACATGTTTGGGCTTGATTTTAAAAATAAAAAGGTTTCCATTATTCAAACATGTGCTACAAGTGGCTAAGAAATGTTTTCTCAATTTTTTTCTGGCTCATTTCTATTAAAATCAAAATATCTTGTGACTTATGACCTCTTTAAAGCAGAGGTAAAAGTTAGATTAGAAGGCCTACGTAATCTCATCACAATCTGAGCGCCACTAATACTTTATTAAGAGAAGGATAATATACAGGAGCCAAGTACCAGACATTAACTATGGCACGTCACCACTTCCACATTGTGCAGAACTTGCTGAAGCTCACTTGTCTTTGGCATATCATTGGAATACCTAAAGAGACATGCTCTGACAGAAGTTACCTTAAAACTTGAGCATCATTAACAAGTCTGACCTTTGAGTTTTGGTCCAAGGAATAGAATTCCCTGCCATGCTCCACACTGCCTCCCATCAAGCATCATTTAAAAGGACCAGAATCCCATAGTAACTGATGACATTGATGGTCTCTGCACTTGTTTCACTGGGCCAATGCACGATGACAAACTGGAGCAGTAGGATTTGTATCCCAGTTGCCAAGAACACACAGCACCAGCTTTAATTTGGTGCCATCAAACGGTGAACTTGTGAACTGCTGCTCTCAATCAGCAACGCACAACTTCAGTCAAGGACAATGTTGCAAAATGGTAGTGAAGGCAGAGGACATGCTCCCCACCAGATGTGGCACAGTGCCTGCAACTGGTTCTTGCATCAGCAAAATTTAGTGGCTGCCTCAGACAACTTGGTTATTTTTAAATTATTTAATTGAAAAAGTTACATTAAAACTTATTCTGACCACATTACCTGACTGGTTCTTTTGTGAAGTGGAGGTTTCTGTGACCTTAGAAGAGTTTGTTTTTGCTGTTTTGTCATTGCTTGTCTCCCTCTGTCACAAAAAAAAATATGAAAAAATAAAAAAACTCCTAATTTATGAGTGGTTGGATAAAACTGGCAATTAGTTCTGGATTTATATTATTAAAAAGAAAGTGTCTTCACAAATATTTGAATGGTAATGTAGTTAAGCTAGCCCCATTTAAGTGAATATTAAAACTTATTCACAGCACAGGGTACAAACCCATAAACAAATGAGAAAAATTAAATAACACAGTATTCCAGCATCCCACTTATCCATCCCAAATTCAGCATATCAAAAGGGGGAGCTCTAAATGAACACAAGACTTGTAAATTATCCTTACTATTCTTTGTCTAAACTAGTCAAAGTACAACCTTCAATTATTAAAGGTAAACTACAGAATTAGTATGCAAATTTGAGAATAACCCTGTGCAGAACTGTAAGTCTCAGAGAGGCTTGCTTTCAACTCCACAACTTATAGCAGTGCCATTTTTTAAATTACTATGGTTAAGATTGTTTCAGCATTTCCAAAATAATACACTATTTTCAAGGGAGAATAAACACCACCTAAATTTGCTCCAGATTGAGAATTCATCATTAAAAGTCGAGGCTGAAAACTGGGGAAATTTTAGTCAAATCTTTGTCAAAATTAAGACATTGTTCCTTACACATACAAGGGGTTTTTTAAAATTTTTGTATGTTACAATTCATTCAAGTTACTACAACTGTAGCCAAGAGTGCTTAACCCTGACAAATGCTCACCTGAACAAGAACAATTCTATCAAACAGGAGGCTTTATATATTTTCACAGTCTTCATCTGACAATCAGTTTTACAAAAGATGTGCAGGTAAACACCATTAAGGCCAGAGAGCTGGTTTACTTTGTAAAAATAAACATGAATGGCTACTGAACTACAGATGTGCTACACTGTGCTTTTACTGACTTCTAACAGACTAAGCTGCCCTACCACTCATGCCACCGCAGGCTCCCAATACCAGATTTTTAAGATTACTGTTACACTTCTGTATAAAAATGAAAGAAAAGAGGGTGTCAAGAGGATAGTGTCAGACTTTTTCCAGTGGTGCCCAGGGATAGAATGAAGAGAACTGGCCATAAACTAATACACAAGAAGTTTCACCTTAACAAGAGGAAGAATTTCTTTATTGTGAGGGTGGCAGAGCACTGGAACAGCTGCCCAGAGTAGTTGTGGAGTCTCCCTCTCTAAAGACATTCAAAACACACCTGGACATGTTCCTGTGTAATCTGCTCTAGGCGACCCTGCCTTGGCAGGGGGGTTGGACTGTAGGTCCCTGCCAACCCTAACTATTCTGTGACTCTGAAAATCCATTTAAAATTAAATTCTTCAATTTAAAGCACACTTTACAGAACCCTCATTTTGTTAATGTGTATTTTATATACATTATCACAGCAATGGTGAACAAATTAGTTTTTCAAAACTGTCCTATGGGTACCTATGACTTGGTCACCATGTGCGAAAACATAAGGAAAAAAGTAGAGTATAATGCACAACTCTTGTGCAAGAGGTAAAACATCATGAAATAAAGGCATTAAAGCTCCTCTATTCAAAATTACTGTAACTAAAGCCTGCAGTTAAACTGGGAATAGCAGAAGGAAGGTGTATGTTTAGTATTTGTTTCTTGAATCATTACACAGACATTTTCACTGTCATTCACTAAAGGTTTTACTAAGCAGCAGCACATACAGCTGGAAATACCTTGGGCACCTGAAGGTAGGAAAAAGACCAAGAGATAATTCCTAAAAGAAACTGCAAAGCAACCATTCTACCATATCTACCTTTCTGTGGAGCACAAACCATGCCATATGCAGTTAGAGTTTGCAGATTACCTAATATTTACACATATCAGATTCCTTGTATCAGAACTTCCTAGTTCCAATAAACAGACGAGATAGAGGACAACACTATTTAAATGCACGTTACTAAGTCAGTGTTATCAGTGGTATGCATCTTATGGGAATGTTCATCTCTAAATTTAGTTATTTGTTTTCCTGTTGATATTCACATCTGTGTCACAGTATCAGATACCAGAAACTCCCACACATGAACTACACTGCAACCACCTCTCATTCCACTTGTGATAATGCAGACTAATTGAACTGCGCAAATGCTGATGGGCCAGTAAAGTACCTTTAGGACACTTAAAGAAAGGACTTCACAGCTAGAATTAATTACAATAATTATTCCATGGATCTAGTGTATTATAGTGTATTCAAATCAATTAGACAAATTTAAAAAGGTTTGAAAAATGAATGTAAGACGAATATTCAATGTAAGATGAATATTCAATGATTAACCCATTAGAGCAAGAAGGGCGAAAATCAGTTTTGGCCCTTCTTTCTGCAAAGGTAACAATATTAGCAATTACCTCTGTCCCTTGCTGATCATAATCAGCTCAGTAAGCCTGACTATCTGAAATTCTATTCATTTTTTTATATTAAACTCTAAGCAAGTTGTCTTAATACCCACAATATCAACAGAAGTACTTAAGTAACCAGTCTGCCAACCACAGTGACATTTACAAATGAGACCTACATAATTCATAAAAAAAATAAACCTACTACCTTTCCTTATATTAGGTTCATTTAATTGCTGTACCATCAGACTGCTGAGATGAGGTCTGTGGAACTCACAGTACAGTAAGACACTGCAATAACATATCTGGAAACACATGTGAGCTAAGCTTTCCACACAAGTAAACCCCATGAAGTTCACTGCTCCTACGTGCATGACTAAATAAACCTGTGCTTAAGTCTCCACATGATTAGTATGGTGCCCTTATACATAGTTTTAGTGACCTATGTAAGGAAAGTTCTCCTTCTCACAAGCAAGCTAACCTGAAAAGGAGCTTGAGATTTGTGTAATAAACAATAAATTTACTGCATAAATATAGATTTATTGCAGTTTCCTAACTAAAGGAATGGGTCAGCATGCCACTATAAAATGTTCTTATAGCCTTCCAGTTCATGAAAAGTGGTTTTTTCTGTTTTGCTTTACTTGCTTTCTTCTCTCCTGACTTTTGTGTAAAATAAATATTTACTAAAGATATTTCTTCTTACATTCCTGTAAAACTGAACTCCAAAAGTAAAAGAACTACAAAGCATGACAACATGGAGAGGTCATGCCTCCCTCTGCACGTTCCTTCAGGAAACAGATTTTTCTCAGTAACATGTTTGTCACAGTTTAAGCAGCAAGTGCAACTTGTCATACCTCTATCTTCAAAACAAAAAAAAAATTATAAGCTCACATGTATCTGAATATTAACAACAGTTTGGTATGATATACAGATAGTACTTTTTTAATCCTGAAAATGGAAATGCTGACAAACTTAACGACAGCAATGTGACTGGTGCTGCTATAAATCAACCCAAACAAACCAATGACATAATTACCTTCCGATTATTCTGTTTATCCATCCTGAGTCTTTTCCTAGGTGCTTCCTGAACTTCAAAATCTTCTGTAGGTTCCTTTGTCCTCTTTTTTTGGTTTCTTTTATTTCCATGTAAATTACCTTGGGATGGGGGATGGGGGAAACTTTCATGAAAAATAATCTAAAACCCACTTTGAAATTATTTTGAACTGATCTAGTTATTTAAGGTACTTTTCTTTCAGTCATTATTTTTAAAACATGGTTAAACATTAACACAGTTTGATGACCTCCTAACACTTGGTGCTGAAGACTAACTCTAGAGAATACATCCAAATCAACTGCTTCATACTCAAGTTATTTTAGAAAGATGAGTCTACCTATGTAAGCACTAGTTTGATATCTGAATGTTACTGCCCAACATTTATTTCATATCATGAGACTGCATGTGACTGATCTATACAGCTTTTAGCTCTCCTGTCACTTTGTAACAGTGTCTTATCACTAAAATTAATTTGTAAGTCTCCTCCTCAAGTCTACTTTAAGTTCTCGAAATTACATATATGAAGATAGTGGTGACATCCATTAAGAAGCCTCTGAAAAAGACAAGATATCACCAACTGTACAGATTAGTTCTCTTTCTTCTATGGCCATTCCAAATTCTCTCTAACAAGCTTACTTATATTTTACAGGATTCTTTTATGAATCAGAATCCTACGAACTGAATCATGCTGCTCATTTTAACCCCAAACTTATTCATGTACTTGGATGATTGTTCACTGTACAGTTCAAGCAGCTGCTAAATTACAAAACGTAATCTACCTACTCCTGCCCCAGGCTCAGCTATTGTTTGCACCTCAAAAACACAGGTAAGGGTTTAGGAAGTGGGTCTGTTTCACCAGGATGAAATGACAACATCATTACACTCTCCAGTACTCTAGTTTATGCAGCTACAGAGTATTATTAGTATGAAGATTGCAAGCTCTAGGGGCACAAATTAACTGAGAATTGCCCTACAGCTACAAGCATTCTATTCCAGTGGGAACAAATATCTGTAAATATTAAAAATATAGCAACTTGAAAATATGGATAATTTTCAAATTAATTTTCTTATCTAAACAATCTAGAACATGTTCTATGATCAGACTCTGAATCCACAAAACAGACTGAAATGGCTCCAGGAGAACCTGCTACTTACAAAAAGCCAGCAAAAGAAATCTCACAATATTCTTCCAAGTTTAAGATAAGAGGATTTGAGTAGGGGAACAATCAAACTGACATATTATCATCTGCAGATAGCTATAAATGTACACAATATATGTACTATAAACACCTGGTACAGGTACAGTTTCAATTACATTTCTTTCAATATGACACTGAGGAAGGTGAACAAAATTCAGCACTACAGTGTTAAGATATTTAATTTGGGATCCATTAAAGTTCTAACGTCAAGGAAGAAAACATCTGAGATAAAATAAAGAGATTATGATACGTGGGCGATTACATAAAAAAATACACTCAATAGCTACTTATAATGATGAGCTATTTGCACACAACACAAATTTCAATTACTTCTGGATCTTGATCTCCTTTTAGGTGAGTCTTGAAACACTTTACGTTTGGCCTCTCCAATATTCTTCAATGATGAACCTTGAGAGATACAGAATGTGTTTTTTTTTTAAACTGATATCCAAATATTTAACATTTAAAATTTAAAGTTAAAAACTTTTCAATTTTCCACAAAATTATGTTATTTCACACACACACAGATAGTTAACAAAACTGACTGCCATTTTTATACAAGTTTTTCCAAGTCTCACAAACTTTCAAACACTCCCTCTCATTCTTGTCATTGCCCAAAGCAGCACCTGTTGACTTCTAATACTTCCATAGTAAGTCTTAGAGTGCTGTAAAGCTACTTAAATTTGAAAAATGATAGCTAGTTAAATTTTTTTAAACTTCATGCAAATGGCAAACTATCTTCCTCCACCTTTCTCAAATAAGTGACTCCAAACCCCCTCAAGTATTTTGCAAAATAATCAAGACTTTATCAAAACCAAACACCAGAAAACAGCAACAAAGAATAAAAGGAGAAAAAATAGAGTAATTGCAATCTTGTACAAAGTCCTATAAACTTTGAGTAACACAATAAAATGCCAAATGGATGAAACTTTCAGAATAAAGTTTGGAATACTTCCTCCTGAGCTGATGATGATGTGAAGCAATATACTTTAGGTATATATGAAAAGGTGTAGCACTGATTAAATTTTTCAAACCATTTATGACTACTCTATAAAAACAACACCTCAGATTTTACTGTAGTAACACTTCATCTTCCCTTCCCACCATCCACTCGTAACAGGCAGTGGATGCAATGGCAGCTGCTTATGGGCAGAAGAAGAATGAGAAATCAGCAATGTCTAAACAGCAGAAGGTTTACATATAACAACTTTTCAGAACAATGAGCAAGAAATGTAGACTTCATGGGTTGCGTTTATTGTAACCATTGGCATTCCTTTGCTATTGGCACAAACACCAAGAGTTAAAACTGGAAAACAGTGAAAGCTGTTTTCCCTACACGGTCTCAAAAATGCGCTTAGTTTAACGCCACTATGTATATCAAATTTAGTTAGAGTACACTAGCACAGTTTTACGTTTACCAGAGTCTTCTTCAGATTTGGGAGAGGTCACTATGGCAAACTTTGTGTTATAGCGAGCTTTCTGTTTTTCACTAAGCATGTTCCACTGCGATTCCAGCAATTCTTCAATCTCCTCACTCGAAGCATCTGGATGTTCAGCCACCACCTATACATGCAGAAATAGGGTTGAGTTAAAAAAAGGTGACCACTGAAAAGAATGGTGTACATACTGCCAGCACTTTGGAAAACTGGATACAACCAAGGTATCGAACATTTCTGCTGTATACAGAACTAGAATAAAACCTTCTGTATCCAGTTTTTCTTTTAATAACCACTTCTCTGTGTATCTAAAAAAAAAATCTGTTAGAGCATTCAGAAGTATTAAGACTAATTTTGGAAGGATCTATTTACATTTTAACATTCAAAAAATGAAATAAGTGTAAATCTTGTCTTGTCATTCAAAAAAAATGTGTATTGTTTCCCAAGAAAGGTTAAAACTATACTATGAATGACAGACAAGCAATATTAGAGTATATGCTTCCCTAGAAAGAAATCCATCAATTTATAGCAGAACTCATTCAACACAAAACTCAGCACCCCTCTCTCAGAAGAGAAATTTACACCAGGCAGCAACTGATGCAACATCTTCCTGTATTAATTCATCATTTCATACCATGCATATAAACATTAGAAACTCAAAAGCTGTGCATCTTTTCTTACTATGAGCAGGACACATGATATTCATTAATATGGTATTTAAGAGAGTTTCTAGAGATTTATTCAACACAAACAGAAAAGCCAGTATTAAACCCAAGATAAACTCCAACCAAGCTACTTCAGTATATTCCCCTACTACTTAAGGAAAACCAGATTTGATTGATCATACAAGTCAGAAAGCTCTACATTTGTACAGGAATGAAACAGTACCTTTAAAAACAACCCTTCTCATCTCATTACCCAGCACTCTCCAAAATCCTTTTACTGGAGTGATGCAACCAATACCCCCAAAAACACAGGGCAAAGTAAAAACTAGGACAAGAAAGCCCAGCATTCAAACAGTAACACCATTCAACAGAACAGAAATACAATTTTACTGCTAAGTGGAAATGATTAAACCTAATTTCTTAGAATTTAGTGTCTTAAAACTGCATTTCCTATTATCAAACAGGATACAAGTGTGACTGATGCTTCTCCAGGGGTTAGAATAGTTGCAGTACCACCCTTTCATTGGGATTAGTCAGTGTCTAGTATGGAAATCTATGCTGTAATTTTCCTCCTAGTAGAGTACTGGGAATTCTCTTGCTTCTATCTGGCATAACCCATTTGCATAAGGCTTGAAAAATACAACCATCTTTGGGGGCCTCTACTCAAAGTCTGATGAAAATCCAGCTATGTCAAAATGTTCTTGAAATGGGGGAACATAGACCCACAAGATACTTCCTCCCACAAATCCCACTTCTTCAGGAAACAAAATTAGAATCAATTTTGACCATTGCTGCCAAGTACAGAGCTCATTGTGCTTAACTAGGGCACAAAGCTATTTAATTCTCTAAGAAATAACTGGATTTGCTCACACAAATGAGATAAATTTTAACATCATCTCCAGTCTCACCAAAATACAAATAAAAATAACTTTCAACAGACTAGGAGTGCTGCAAAATGACAAGGAAAATAGAGTCATGGTTCTTAATGGTGAAGGGATCCTTGCAAACACAGCCTCCAAGAAAAATGCCCAGCAGTCTTCTCCAGAGTCTCCATACTGTAACACAATCCCAGCAAACATACCAGAAATTATGTATTGGGTGTCTTGATGTACAAGAAAATCATGCACCTCTCCTAAGTACTTACTCTAAATCTAACTATGCCCCAGAACACATGGAAAGTCTTTTCTTCATTCTGGCAATTAACATCACTAAAGGTCTGGACATGGCAACTACACCAGGCACATCCCAGCTCATCCAAGCAAATGGTTTCACCTTTGCTCTTACTTGTCTTGATGTTCAACAGTGCCTTACACATGCAGAAATCTTCAACTGTAAAGCCTGCTAGCAAAAGTATTTCTTAATTTTCCTCAAAACAGACTCAAGGGCCAGTGTAAACAATATAGCTGCCTGCCTCTCTTTGAACAATCCCTCTATCTCCAGTCAGACACTTCTTTCTAATGATTACTGTGGTTGTGTTTCACAGATGAAGCACGTAAGAATGCCAACAGTACAAAGTACATCTTCACCCCTTTGGGAACAGCACAGAACACTTAATGTGTCCTTCCAACCACAAAAGTGCTCCGAGCTTTCAGCACCTCTCTCAGGGAAGTGTGCCTCTTAAATCATAAAAAAACATTTTTCAGCAGTTAATAATAGTAGTAGTAGTAATAATAATAATAAACCCAAACAGATATATAAATCCTACTACTGCACAAAGCCAGACTCCAAGCAAGATATGGCAGAAATGGCTCTACTTTTAAGAGAGCTCATGATTATTAGAGGCTGCAGCAGAGAATTCTTCAGTCCTACCTCTCCATTCACTTCCATCCCTTCCCAAGACTGGGGCCAGAGAGCCTCTTCTGGATCCATAATTTTCCTTTTTTTTCTAAGTTTGTACATGCAAATACTAAGACAGTCACACACTAAACTCTCTGATGCCACCAATACAAGTAGCTCAAAACCAGGTCTGTTAATCACTCCTTCTAAAGTATCAGAACATCTACAACACAACAAAAGAAACGCTTGGGTAGAAAGCAAGAGGTGACAGTTGGACCAGATAAACCCAACAGAAGGAGAAACTCTGAATACTCGTTTTGATACAATCTCCACCTTCCACCAAAGGCACAGAACAGCCATCTTAAAAGCGATGACAGGCAAAAAAAGCATGAATATCCAAACTGGTATTTCCCCACTTTGCCAGTTAACTTTGAATCACAATAGAAAGGAAAGATCTGCTAATCAGTCCTGATAATCAGTCAGAGGTATCTGCAGCTTTCACAGCCCAGTTCTGTTTTATCCACAGAAGTGTTTCTGTACTTGTAAGAATGGATCACACAATCAGGCAGATTTGGGGTTTCATGACTGATCTCATTAAAAGCTATTCTAGGCAGAAATGGTAGGATGCCCTCTCTCTAAAGATATGTAGTATTTTGAAACTTATTTCATTCTGCTTTAAACTTCGTGCGACATTAGCCACTATCATCAGTGTGAATTTCAAGTTTATGTAAGCTGTTCAATTTCCCAAAATGACACTGAAGACAAAGCATTACTTCAATTTCTGATATTGTAATAGTCTTAACTTTTTCCATCTATTAAGAAATACAGTTTAACCATAGTAGAGAATGAAGCCTGATAACTGGCACAGAAAATAGAAATATAACATTAGAGACTCTGCCTATCTCTTCTGTGCAAGGTATGTTTGGCTAAGACTCCATAAAACCAGTCCTCACAATCTCATTTCTTACAGAGAAGCAATTTCATGACCCTCAGTATTGCACAAGACTTCCTGTTACATACATTAAAGGCCAAGGAAATTCCCTCTTGCAATGTCACTTAAAGAACTGGAAATAGAACTCATGTGTCTCCAACATGAGACAGATGATTGACCCATACAGCTTTTCATAATTAATATCTCAAAATCTGTATTCAATAGTCTGGCTAAAAAAAAATGTTTCCTTTCCAGAGCCAGCAAACTGAATTGCCAATACTTTTCTCAATTTAACCAAAACCACTAAAAGGTTTATGTAATACTGTGCTCATTTTCATTCTATTAGCTTTGGTTTCAATGATGTAAAAAGATCTCAAGTTGAACCACAACTAATTGACTTCAGTACAACAGAATCCGCTTTTCAATAATTCTTCATAAAGTTTGTACCTATCAATGTTTTCTAATACAAATATCCTGTAACAGAGTCAACCATTCAGTAGCTATAGAATATGACAAAGTCACCACTAACTTTCTGATCCTTCTGTGAGCCATATGTAACAGTACAAGTACAAAAACCCCATAAGGAATCACATTAGCTTTGGTCCATGGAATAATACTGCTAATGGAGCAGAAGGTTATAAGGAAGAAAAATGATGGTCATAATTTTAAAGTAATGAGCTAAAATAGCAGTACTGCTTTTAGACTTTTAACATTCTTTCTAAAAAATGTTGATATTAAGGTATTCTACCTTATCTTGGAATATAAGAGTCTCCAGAGGACCTAATTTTCTACACATTGCACACTGATTTCACCAGCTTTGATAACTCTTGCTTCTTTTGAAGCTCAGCAAAAAGTTCCAGGTAGGTAAATGAGTTTTTGACGTGTTCAAAGATAAGCAAACATAATGGCCCAGTCTTCGCGAACCAAGATTTGGGAAGGGCTCTCCCCACGTGGCTGGGCCCTTCGAGCCTGCGCAGTGGATTTTTTTAGGTGAGGCACAGCGTGCGCAGAACTGGCCCCACCGTTTAAGTCCTA
>JAWWEV010000134.1:65473755-65496362 GCA_035583235.1 Hafferia zeledoni
CCTACTGAGACTCGAACTCGTGACCTTGGGAGTCAGAGACCGGAGTGCTCACCATTACGCCACGGGACCGCCCAATAAGCAAACACACCACAAGAATTGAGCCATGTCTTCAGAAAGAATATACAAGCTATCTACAAGTAGATTGCCATAAATAGCATAATCTCTGTTATATTTGCCTGAGCATGTATGTATGCATATCTATTATCTTTTACAACCATTAAATAAAAAATATGGCAATACAAAGGACTATCAGATTACAACAGTAACAGCTAAAAGAGACTAACCTCATCTCTGTGCTTCTGACAAAAGACCAAGAACTGAGATACTGCATCGCCCTTTCTGCTTCGTGGAGTAGATGCTGGAGTTTTCTTTCTATTGAGAGGGGAGCCTATCCCTCTTTTGGATTCTGCCTGTTCTGATGACTTTTGAGGAGTAGTATTTTTATCCTCCAACTGACTACTTTCCTGCGTATCATCAGTGGCAGACAGTTTTGATGTCCTTCTCCTCCTCTTGTTAGGAATGCCAGACTCCTTCATCGACCTCAGATTTGGAGTGGTGTCTTCATTTGAGTAAGATGACTCATCTGTCTCCTCCAGCGGTTCCACGGCAATGCCAACTTCCTTTGCTACTCGGGGGTTAAGGTGAGGTCTGTCCCTGACATAGATGAAGGTGTACTTGGCCTTCCGTTCTTCCACGGTCATGCCAACTGCTTCACTCGCTTGCTTCACACCCATCTCCCACTGCGGCCGCAGCTTCCCCGAAACCGGCTTTAACATCTGCAAGAGAAGACGACTGTGTGAGAAATTTGCCCACTTTTGGTTTCAAAAGGCCAGCATTAACACGGAACAATTGCAAGAGACTAACGTAGAGCTCTGTTCAGAGGTTCAAATGGAATTGTATTTGATGGTACTGGTACCATGCAGGAATCAATGATGAAGCAGAAGAGTACTGATTTTTACTGAGTAATAAACAGTGAAGTCATCCCATCCTTTGCATCTGTAAATGAAATGTAAGACTACAAATCTCTGCAAAATAAGCTCTCTTTAAGCTTTTTAGAATATCTATTTATATCTGTACATACCTGTAACAGTAAAAGAAAAAGCCGCAAATCTTGTCTGATCTGGTAACATCTTACCTTTATTTTCTCTGCTTTAGTGAGGGCTTGTCTTGCACTTTCCTGGCATAATTGTTCAAACTGGTCTTTTTCTTTGAAGGGCACAAGGCTCTTCTCAAATATCCAGGCTCGCTCTGGGGCATCTCCAAAAAACTGAACGTGATATTGACGAAAACTCTTTTTCTGTCCTGAAAATTAAAACCAAATGTATTTAAGGTACAACTTTGTTCTCTTCACTTTCAGACTTGCAATCTGTTTGTAAGCTGCTATAGTTACCATGACAAAAGCACAATACAACTGGATAACCTTTAAAAACCCACTTAACCAGTCTGAAAGTGTCTGAGACATAATCTATGAAGTCTGACACAAAAGCTCAGTAGTTTAATTCCCAACAAGAATATGCTTGGCTAAATTAACTCAAGGTTACAATCACCTGTCAGTGTGTTCCATGTATATTAACTTACAGTCTGAATGTTTCCGAAAATGGATTGAGCGTTCATTTCTAAATGCACTCAACCTTATCTCTGAGTCACCTAAACTTTATCTTCTAATATTCTTAAACAGAAACACATACTTCAGCTAGTTTTAACCCTTGCAAACACAACTTCTTGTTAGGCAAGCTATTTCAGGAATCAAAGTAATAAATAAAAAGGATTTGGGTGGTGGAAGGGAGAGTGGGAAGATAAGAGAACCATTCTGAAACTTAGACAAGAAACATGTGTTCTTCTAAAAATAAAAACACTCCACCTTTTTTTTTCCTTAAAAAAAGGAGGAATATTGTCTCACTGTGGTATGATATAGACATATAACCTTACCCTTCTAAAGGTTTCATCTGTTCTATAGAAGAGGAAAGAAAAGACCTTCAAAATTCAAAGAGTTCACAGCTAACAACAAATTTCTAAAAGGCAAAGGTAAGAGATCAGACTTAAGATGTCCACTAGCACCCCTCTCATTAGAACTCACAGATTTACTGTCTCAGTGTTCAAATTAGGTCCTCATTTAAAACTGGAAAAGACTCGAACTGTGATGACCTACATTTTTGTGTTTGTACATTCAATCCTGCTGTATCAGTTACCCTCCCCACACTGTCTGTGGTTTCCTCCAGTGTCACCACATCAGTGTCTAACACACAGTCTGAGCAGCAGAGGAACTCAGGTAAGGGATGGCTTCCCAGTAGGAACTAATAATAGTCACAGTTCTCCTTTACAGGTGTCTCCAAACTAGGTCTAGATTCTGCCAGGTTATTCATGTGCTACGTGTCTTCTGGCCTAATCAGAAAATACATCCAGTTGATTGCTTCATGCACTGTTACTGAGGTTTCTAGACTTAGAAAGAACATTCTTTCCATGATGACTCGGTCAATAGTTACTTTAAAAAGGACTTGATCTTGTCTTATGATCTGGCATCTGAAAAGGTAATATGAAATCAACCTAATTAATGGTATGGGCATAAGCTTTATTAAACATTTAATATATATATTCATTAACAATTACATACATACACACACATATATAACATGTACGAGAAGTACTAGAACAATAATGACTCATTTGAGATCAGATATGAGAACCTATAGGAACAGCATAGGGACAGTCTTGTTGGGACTGTGTACATCACACATCCAATCCACCAGTATTGTACATGTTCCAGTAATGCACAGTCAGAAGCAATTCTCTTGCATAGTAATTACTCTGTTGAGAAAGTGTTGTTTAAATAGGAGCTACAGGGCTCCAATGACTTAATCTAAGTTGAAATAAGGGGTAATATTTGTATTTTACCAGGATGCCCTGGCTGCAGACAGGTGCCACAGACTGCATTTACAAACACCTGTAAAGATGTGCCTCTGAGCAGCCCATTTCCAATCAGACAGACTCTGTGCTCCTTTTGCAGTTTAGTGTTGGGCATCTGTAACTGCCTAATTAAGAAGAATAAATAATGGTGCATACCACTTGAGTCACTGAACATATTTGTGAATCTTCAGGTATCTTTTGTGAGTTGAATTTGTATCAATGCTCCTGGATAAAATAAGGCAATTCATCAATGGTTGTTATATAGGGAAACATAATTTTTGCCTCACAGAATCCTAAAATAACTCCCTGTTGAAGGTTTGGGAGAGTGTTCTGGGGACCCACCACTTCTGCTGCTCTTTTGCTGTGTCTGTGGAGCTTTAGTCTAACTCAGTACTGACTTCCTTACACAAAAGGGTACTTCCTGCAAGTTGAAAGGTATTAATTTTTCTCAAGCCTAGTCAGCTGGAAGGATGAAATCAAGTATTAGCATCCAGAAATTCAGATGCTTACACTCGATACTGAGCCTAGAAATGAGAAATACAGAGACATAGCCCAATATTTCCACAACTTCCAGATAAAAGAACCCTTCAGTTTGACCAAGGAGACTTTTGCTAGTGCCTCAATAGGAAACAGCAGATGGAGAGGTAAGACTGGAAATACCTACTGAAGGAAATACACACATCAGTGTGCATTTATCAGGTATGGTGGCTGCCCAGACACACCCTAAACTCCTGAAGGAAAAGGCAGGCTCAGGCCAACTCCAGAGCAAATATGAGAAATAACCATCACCCATATTACTTCAAAGAGATGGAAGTTAACATCTCAAAGCACGTGGGCTCCTTCCTTCTGGTAGTGCTCCATAGGTTGAATTCAGGCATCTGGTATTGGATTTTGCTGGATCTATTGTTATAAGAAGCTACCATAGAGATTCTTGATAATGAAACATAAACCTTGCTCCTTTCAAGGAACAGAGTAATTCAGTTAGGAACAACTAAACAGCTTTATTATCCTAAAAATCCAGCTCTTTTGTCAGAATAGACCTAATAATCCAATGAATAAAAATCACAGGGACTGCCTGATCCAAACTCTGAAAAATGCTACAAGGAAAAATTGTCTGAGGAGTCCATAATAACCATTCCAGCAATTTTATTATGAATCCTTGATAGGTTCTCAAGAAGCCATTTAGTTTACTACCAATCTTGGATCTAGCTATAATCCTAGAGATATTAATTCAATTTGTTCTTAAAAACCTCCTATGAAAGAGATCACACCATTTCTCCAGGCAATCCACCCCAATGCTTCACTTATCTTTAGTCCTTCCAAGTCTTTCTTAAAGTGTAGTCTAAATATTCATTTCTCTTAAGCCTTGAAAGTTTCAGGTATCAGAACAGAGAACAAAGGTGTAAATGAGAATAAGAAATTTTACAGATTCCAACTTTAAAATTTCATTAACACTTATTAGTTTTGGCATTTAAACTTGATTAATATTGTCTGTAGATAACAGTACTGACTCTATGACTCACACAAAATTTAGCTGCCTGAATTATGGATTGCTTTAGCAAAGCATAATCATCAAGAGTATTTAATTCCCATTAGGTTTCAATAAAATTTTAGCCCATAACACTTATCCAAGCATCTCCATAAAAACAATGGAAAGCGTCATCAGAGAAATTTTTTTTAACAAGACTCTCCAGTTCCACAGATCACAATTTTGATACCTTTCCAAGAATGTTCAGAGTTAAATGACACAGTGGAAGAGTTCCACCTGCTGTATGCTCAGGAATAGTGTTTATGTGATTTTAACAGTCCTGTTGACAACAAGGAGCTGATTTAGCTACTCATCAACTGAACAGATGAAGGATAGAATTTTTCCAAAATGATGATTATGTATACCTGAGGAAATCTGATTTTTTTTTTTAGCATCACTGACATACCTTTTAGTTTAGTGTAGGAATGGAGCACAGGATCAGCAGAAACCATACACGGCCACCATGGAAACCCAGACACTTTTGACCACACTAGATCTCCTATGTTATACTTCAACAGATGGACTTTCTCTTCTTTGATGGCACTTTGAGTTGGATCTCTCTTAGCAGGAGCCTTAAAAAATTTAAAAGAAAAAAAAATCAAACTGATTATTATCTTGCTTCAGATATAAATCCGGATTACAAAATAGCACCCAAAAAAAGCCAAACTATAGTTTGTATTGTTTAAACATTTTTATTATATGTGAAGTAAGAGTAGTAATGGAAGGAAGAAAATAAAAAATAGTTAATCAGAGCACAATGCTGGCATGTTTGCTAACAAACAGTAATTGCATTTTATGTGTAATCAAAACTTTAAATCACAACTTTTGTTCTCTCACAATGAAAAAAGTCATGCTCCAGTTATGGGTTTGTTCTTAATAAGAAATATTGGCAAGTAAGTTGTGATTTGCCTTTATCTTTTCAAGTAACTGCTAAGAGACCATCAGGAAGGCTTAACTTTAATTTCAAATGCATTAAGTGAGCACTGGATGTAGGATATGGAAGAACCAACTTCCCTCAGTACTGAATATTACTAATCAAGTTAAGTGCTCTACAAACAAAAAAATAATTTCCAAACTCAAATGGACTAAAATGCTGTCTTTATGTCTGAATAGAAATCACATAAATAACCAATTTAAAACGCCCAAACTCTCCATCTTTCAGATGTCTTTTTACATATTGAGAATTTGTCACAAGAACCCTTCCCCCTAAAGCAAGATTTTTTTTCTGTTCCAGTTCTAGCTGTAAAGGTTTGTGAGTGCTCAGCTGGTGCTCTAAAGCTCTTTTAGCTATTGGAAAACAATTACAGAATTACAAAGAAGTTTTGTGTTCCCCTATGGCAGACACATTTTTACTGTATCATGACAAAGTTCAGCAACACAGACATCTATTCACCAATAAAACTATTTCAGGAAGCCCAGTTACATTTTGTCTTTTTTGTCTTCATCTGTTCTGTTTTATATAAATAATGCATGCCTTTATCTAGGTAAGCACTAACTCTGGCTGTAAGAAAACACAGAAAGCATCTCATTACAGATATCATGTATTTTATAAAATCACATATTTTGAATCTCCCTTTTAATTTTCTTGTACTAAATTTATGTGCAACATGTTATACCATTCATTTTGTGTAGTACCGACTCAACGTTCAGAAGGCAAATGAGGAACTTTAGGTTTTCACTGGATTTAACGTTAGAACTGGAGCAAAATTCTAGTTTAATTAATTAAAAGTGGCAAGAGGAAAGAAAAGACATCCTTAAGAAACCAGAAATCTGGAATAAAGAAAGAAATACTTGGAGTATTACACTGAATCAGCGTAGATCTTTAAATCCAGAAAATACTACTGTAACTAATCACACATTATTTTCCAAACACAAACAACTAAAATCTTCAACATGCTGCAACTGCAAAGTGATTTACTTGCAACTCAAACACAGAGGTCTATCCAATCATAAACCCTAAATACATACTCCGAAATCCTTTCCTCAAAGCTTTTAAAGCTCTGCCTGGTAAACACACATGATGCTCTGTCATCTGATTGCTACGGACAGTTACTCATCCAGTGATTCAGCTTTTCTGGTGAATTCAGACTTGGTTCACGTGACTCCAGCTAGAGCTACATTCCCATGTCTCGAGGTTTTTGGCTCTCTAAGGATTCTGTTAGACTGTCAGAAAACCCCTCCTGCAAGGTTGCCTCAAGTCCAGCACTCTCAAGAGACCTAGAACATTACAAGCAGATGTGAAAAATCCAATGCTCCTTCTAGCAGTGAAAACATGATGAGAAAAGTTATGCTTAGAAGCCAAAAATTAAGGAACACACATGCCAAGAAGAGATCTGGGAAAACATTAAAACTAACACACACAAACCCACTCCAGCATTTCAACTAAAGCAGTAGCGTGAAATTTTTTTCAATGAAGTAATTTTTCAGAAATGTAAAAGTTACTCAAGATTCTGAATCTCATTTTCAATTTATGATTCCCTGTATTCCTCAGAAAGTGCAACTAAGCCACAAAGATTTATGACTCCAGCCTGAGAAGAAGCTGTCTGGAATAATGAAAAGCAGTGCTTTTTATTGCAGCATAATCTAAAAAGGGTGACAGTACAGGGGTGAATATTACATTCCAATGTACGTACAGGCACTTCACATAATTTTAAAAATGCACAGAATTCTTTTACTACACTGAAACATGATAAAAAACCTGAAAATGACAGGCTCTGACAAAACCTGAGAGGTTTATCTCTGCAATGCTTGCTGTATTTACGTTTTCTTCTATTGATAAAACCTGAGTACTTTGAAAGAACAGCAAAATACAGCACAGAATTCTATATCACCATGAACTCTCTTTTATCTTACTTTCCCACATCATTCTGGTTGAGTTGATTTTCTCATTCTGGGAATTGCTCTGATGTATTTAATAGGTATCTCCTCAGTAAATAGGAAAGTGAAATTCCTGGCATGCACTTTGGAGACAACCAGCTGTAGGACATCAACAGACTCTTCAGTACTTCCTCTTGTTTTTGCAAACCATGAGCACAGCATTAAATACTTACATAAATTGTTTACAAACACCAGAAAATGCTAGATACTGGAAGGCAGTCATATGTATAGGTTTTACTTCAGTGCCCAGGTTGGGGTTTTTTAATTATTCATGGCGGGGAGGGAGAAAGCATTCCTAAACAAATCTGCCATCCAGTCCTGCTATGGCACTGATGGTCTCATAGGAGAGAGCTGGAACTTCTTTATGAGATATTTGTACTCTCTGCATTTTTAAAGAATCACCAAGTTACAAAGCGGTTTAGAAAAAAAAGTAATTTGGCTTACAGGGTGTTTTTTTTTCCTTCTGAAGAAAACAGAAATTGATGTTTAGGGAAGTTTGGCTTCCTAACAATGCCAGACAGCACAGGGCATCCAACTACACCCATGGAAGGTGGAGAGGCAGGACTGGAAGCACAATCCTGGTGGGCTGTGTGAATGCACCAGAGGACAGGGAATACCTTGTTCTGCAAGAACTGATGAATTCTGTGGTGATACTTAAGCAAACAAATTAAAATGGAAGACTTCTGGTTAAGAGCCCAACTGTAAAGTAAGGGAAGATCACACAAAATCAAACTATTTTAAAATACCTTATCTTCAATTTTTGGCTCTTTGTGTCTTTTGATGATTTTTAATTTCTTGAAATTATTCTAATTTTTAATTAGATCTCCTACCCATAAACGACAACAGGCTTTCTGTGCTGCAGAACAGTCTTTGGTTGCTGTTATTCCTAAGGAAATCTGGATTGCTCTGTGTATGCCCCATCCTATTGCCTTTTACAGCAGTTTTGCCAGAATTAAAACACATACACATTTAGAATTCACTCTACCTGTCCTTCCTTAATTATAGGCAAGCTCTGCAGCCTGACCTCTGTCACCTTAGCCCCAAATTTTAAACCAGTTATGCTACACAGAAGAAGGAAACAGCTTGTGATCAGGTTACTTTTCTACTTTAAGGAATTCGAGGGGCTCTTTCCCCTTTTAAACACTAGACTGCAGAGAAGTTACATAAATAGGCAATCAAAGCCGGGGTGAGCAGGTGGGAACTCCCACACACACCAGTCCTAACACGGAGAATACACAGGCCATGCCACAGGCTCTGCACTACTCACTATGCCAGACATCAAAATTTCTGACTTTCTGGATTAGCATCCTAATGAAACACTTGCTCTGAAAGGCAGCTAAGATGGATTTTATTTTGTCCAGGAGGACATGGAGTGTGAAATGATGTAATTCCTTTACAGCAACTGAGTTTTTCTGTGAGAAATTATGCTTTGAAAGGTACCAGCATCCTCAAAAACTCATCCGGGCCAGCAGCTGCAATAGGCTGAGGAGGACTGAAAAGAAAATTTAACATGTCTTTACTCTTCCCTTAACATTTCACAGATTTGTTTGTCATTTCTCTCAGCACTTTCATAAGCAATGAGTGCCAGGCAGATTGACAAGAATTTACAACACTGTTGTCAGCATTCAATCAGCCCAAAGGAGTGGCTTGGCCATAGAAAACACTGATATTTAATTAACTTTGCCTACAGCTGATCAAGAGAATCCAATTAATTTCCATTTAGTTTTGATCTGCCTAATGAATATGGTGAGACAAGAACAAACCATGTCATTTCAAAGCTTAAAACTATCCCAAAAGTGACCAAACCCAAAATGCAAAATTTAAGGACATTATCTTTACTGTACTGAGAGCTTTAGGTTTGTTTGTAGACTCTGCTATGAAAACACCAGGATGAGTGTTAAGTAAACAAGGGACAGAGGCAATTTTTTTTTTTAAACACCTAGAGGGCTTACTAGGTGGTGTCAGACTGAAATTACTTTATCCCTTTTAAATTAATCAGTAGTAAAGATACTAATATAATCACTATCCATTTTGTGTGTATACAGAGGAAAGAGAAACCTTTCAAAATTATTGCAAATTACCTTGAGCATCAAAAAACTACTATTTCACTATACAAACTTGGACAGTTATAGAAATCATTAAAAAAAACCTTTATCTGTTAATTGTTACAAAGGGATTAAACAAAGAACAATGTTGAGAATTGGTGAAGAATACCCCACAAGGATTTAATATTGGACAAAAAAAAAAAAAGAGAACCATTAAGACAAGTGAAGACAGTAAATGGTCTCCTCTGTGTAACATAACTGGGAAGTACATATTGAACAGCTTAAGCTGCAGATATCTGATATTTCCCTTTCTGTTTTCATTTTCAATTCAGTTTCACTCTGTACCAAAGAACTTCCACTTGCACTACAGCAGAAGGTCCAGCAACAAACAGACTGCTGGAGGTCCATTTGCAGGCAGGATAAAAAACCCCAAGTTTTTGGCATTACAAAGAAACTGAACCAAAATAATGAAGGTCCCTAAACAGAATATATGCAATTAAAATGTATTTTGAATCAAAGTTAGAACACTCAGACAGTCAAACATGTTTTCTTCCTATGGAAAAAGATAAGATTTACTATGGAAAAAGTTAAGACTGCTTGGGACCAAACCCACATATTTTTCTGCTCCCACTATCTACTTGCCCTGTGCCTCAGCCACTCATACTCTGATTCTTTATCATGGACCCGTGCAATGAAAATAAAAGTAAAAATGTTTTGTCTTGTCTTGCCTCTCTATCAGCACAGATAGTGAAGTAAGGAAGTGGAAAGTTCAGGAATTCATTTGACATGAGACAAATCAACATTCAGTCTCGAGTCAAAGGAATGGAGGGATGCAGCTGCTTTCCCAGTGAGGGATGTCCTGTCGTCCCAGGCAGAGAAATGGCTGCGTCTCACTCTGTGACTGAGGACAAAAATCTCATTAGATCAAACCACTTCAATACCCACAATTACAACTACTGCTGATCAACAGCAATGCAAATCCCTCAATATGCACTGTTTTTCAAATGAAAAGGGTGACAGCTTAAGTCTGTTAAGAAATGGATGGCCAGTGCTCATTCTGCCTATAAAAATATTGTCCTCTCACAACCCTATGTTTTTTTCTTTTTAAAGAATATAATTTACATGTTGTAGTAAAACTGTTTATCCCAAAAGGGTCTTAGACCTCTTATGTTTATCCAAATAGCTCCCACCTTCTGGGATCTGTGGTGTGTATATTTAGATGGCAAATGAGAAGTAACTGAATGCATTAAGAACAAAAATAAAGGGGTCTTTTCACTTTGTTTTGTTATATTCTGCTTACTATGTAATGAAACAACAGCATGCAATTACATATTGAGCAAACCACTGCCTACAGAGAGAATGTTTCAGGCAGATGAGTAAAGAGTACACCAGAAACTTGCAAGAAGATTAAGGGAAAACATGGAATTTTTATTAAAAAATGGAGATGGTGCAGAAATATGAACAATGAAGCATTAGCTGAAAAAGTTTTATGTTCCACCTTCAATAAAATAGAAAAGGACACTTCAGTAAAGCATCCAAAGACTGCAGCCCTCAAAAGGCCATTGCACCCATGAGTGCACAATTAAATCTGCAACACCCTCATAAAACACATGGTATATTGCACAGAGGGGAGTAAAGACTACTGAGGGGGAAGAGGACATGAGAAGTCTAGAAAAAAAAAGCAAACAAACTATATTCTAATTTGGTTTGTTAGCTTTTCAGATTTCTAATTGTTTTATACAAAGCCAGAGATTTAACTAAAACTCTCTAAATTCAATTACGAGAGCAATTACATTAAATGTATTTCATCAAGTTATCTTTTATCTTGTTCTATTACTAAGCACTTACTCCATTTCTACTGTTACTAAAAGGAGGTCAAATCTGGCAGTGTGAAAAACTGTAAGACACTTGGTTTTCCACTTCCTGCCACAGTCAGGACTTACTGTTTTTCCTCAATGTGCTTAGATGGTAAAGTCATAAAATAAGAAAGAAGATCATTACAGATCTCCCGAAAACTCTTCTGTGCTGGCTGAGGCTCTTTGAAGCCAAACACAAGTTCTATGACAACAGGTTTCTTTCCTCCATTTCTTCCCACAAACTCATCCAAAGCAGTTTGTGGACAGCACGTTGAATATCACCATGCAGGACCTTCTCTCCAGGAGGAAAAGCAAATGGAAGACAAAAATCCATTTAAGTTTAGACAGACATTCGTAATGTAGATCAAGGATTTTAAAACAAGACAGAAGTTCAAATTTGTCTTTCAAATCAAGCAGTAAAATCCTGGTTACATTTCACTTCTTTTTTCCCTGGCTTTGATTCCCTCATTAGCAAGTCTCTGGCAGATGAGAAATTTTTTAAGATGCTTTTACATTTAGAAGCAAATCTGCCTATTCAAATCAGCAGTACCCATTACACAAAGAGTATATGAGCAAGTATTTTAGAAATAAACTTAACACGATATTTTAGTAACTAGGATACAACTGTTTCAGAGTAAAGATTTGAAGAGAAACAGATTCAATCATTCACAGATAGATCCAATAAATGCAAGTTCTGGAAAACTTCCCAACCCTCGATCTTTCTTAAAAATGTGGAGAGTACTTTGTTTCAGCTGCTTTACTGAACTTTGGTATTTACATTTAGATGACCTCTTAAGTTATTGGCGTATTAATGAAAGGTCCCGTGTTTCAGAAATTTAAATTAGATAAGACTTGATCAGAATGAATAAAACCACCTTTTATACTGAGTATTAAAAAAAGACTCCTGCCTACATCCAGCATCTCTAACCTTCGCCCACCCTCAAAGGTTTAAACTTTTGATGTGGTATCTGGGTATATAAGACAGTGTGGATATGAGATGCTACAGAAGTCTGGAAAAGCCTAACTGAGAGCCATGAGGACCTTTGGCAAGGGAAATGATTATTTCTGAATAATTTCCATATGAACTTCACATAGGATAACAGAGTGAAAGCTAAATCATCTCAGCATACCTACAGATTTTCAGAATGCCACATCCATATGTATTTTGTTATCTGCATGTACCACAATTTCACATACTTCAGGATCAGAATCTGTATCAGGGCTTTATCCTGAGCACTCTCCTACACCAGTAGAGTCTATAGACTAGTCTGTAGAGTCCAGTAGGAAAGAGTTTTCCCAAGGCACTGTCTGAACAGATACCCTCCTCTTGGCAGTTCCCAAATGACCAGGATAGCACAGGTAGATGTTCTGAATCCTAATATTCTTGGTAGAGAACAGAAACTCCCAAGCCCAGACAGCACTGCCAACAGGCAACCAGATTTACAGACCACTGTTTTCTGGTGGAGGCAGGGACTTATCTCTACTTCTTTTTCCCCCCCATCACTTCCAAAGGCAGCTGGCTAAGCTTAAATAAAGCAAGTGGTGATTTAGTATAAAAGGCTTCTGTTAGTTAACTAATAATTTGATATAATCCAAGTACAATTTTGCCTCTGAGATTAACCTTTAAAATGAATTCCCACATGCAAAGGCAGGCACAAGAGGCTTCCATACAGGTTGTCCAGTGACACAGATGTAGCAGGTCCTCTTCTTCTACAGATGAAATGCAAGATCAGTGATTAATAAGCCTGGGGCAAGTGGGGGGACGAAACCCAAAAAACCTGGACAGACATTACCTTGATTTGGCAATGCTGAAGCATATTCCTGAAAAATTCCTTACTTTCAGAAAACCTGGGAAACCCCAACCCCACATGAATATAAAAATAGAACTGTCATTGCAATAAAAAATCATGATGCATGTGACCATGGTATCAATTCCACCAGAACTAAGATCCCAAATTGTTTTACTTCTTCACAGGCATCCTCAACACACACTCAAGTGGACATTTATTTAATAGAGAAACAAAACAGAAAGAAAGAAACTAAATCAAGCTTTTCTAGCATTAATTGCTGCTATGAGACCACAGATTCACTTCCCTTCCTCACACAAATGCAGCAGGGCTTGTTTAACAATGGCATAAGCAAGACCCAGTTTTCCCTCTTGCAGTGAGCTTCCAAAATAAAGTATTTTTATAAAGTGTCCTTCTGTGAAGGGAATTATTTTTTTATTATTGACAACTTAAAGCTTTTAGTTACTGCCATTTTGTGATGCACAGGAGCACAGCTCCTGTAGCTACTTTGGGTATTCACAAAAAGCAGAAATATAAGTTAGCCTGGTTGGACCTAATTATTTATAACAGGAGGATAATGAAACATGGTAGTAGACAAACATAAAATTAGTGTCTGTGAACAAAGACCTCTTTTGGAGGTCCTAAAGTTCATCTGCCCTACATGAAAGCCAGCCCAGAACAAGGAAACTTGTAAAGGAGGCTGAAACCACTGTTCCAAGACAGATCAAAATATTTTGCTTTTGCTACTTTGCCTAAGGGTTACTACAAAGTATCTTTCTTTCTTGACAAGAGGGGGCCATGAGGGCCAGAAATGACATCTGGTACAGATCACTAATGTTTCCCAAATATCTGCCTGTAAATCCATCCAAGTAACATAACCCTGAACCGTAGCTCTAACTCAGCTAAATACAAGACTTAGACATGAATTATTTTGGTTAAGCAGAACACTGAGCAGAGCAACAGAAAGGCTTCAACATACCTTGGATCAAAAAAGAGCAGTGAAAAGAAGCAAATTCCATGCCATACCAACCCGTAATGGTCAGTACCACGTGAAGAGGACATGCTGAGATTTTAAATCATTTAAATCATGAAAATACCTATGCCACAACTGAGAATAAATCTGGTCAGCTCATAAAACCAGAAATTGTTGTTAATGTCTCAACACCAGCTGCTGCTGACATGGAAAGGGGAGAAGTTAGTTCTTCCAAAGTGGGCCTGCTCACCACTTTATTTCATCTGCCATGTCCACCAGAGTGCCCGAAAGACCAAAATAAAATAGAAAAAACCCTGGAATGCACAAACTAATAATGAGTATTAAACAATGCAACAGTTCTGACCCAGTTCTTTGAATCTGAGTTAGTTACATCTGGTCAGCTCTTTTCGACAGAAAACTGGCTTAGTGTTTAGAAGCAGTCAGAAATCAAATGATACATATAATGCATAATGAAACATAGAAAATTATTAACATGCCACTGCAGGCATTCACAAGATATCTGTATTTTGAATGTTCTCTGCTGTTCTGATTCCTCATTCTCAGAAAACAAAAGAACCCCCTCCTCCCCTCCAAAAAAAGATAGACCTCTCAAAGGGCATCAGAGTTCAGAAACAGGATGATAATGAAGTAACATTCTGAAATGGCTCTTATATGTGAAACAGCATGCTAGGACTCATCAGATGAAATTAAAAATAGAGAAAGTGAGAAATATATAAAATTATCAGTAATAGAGAAGTTTGTTCATGATCCCTACCTGTATTACTATGAGAGAATCAGGCAAAGTAAGTAAGTGGCAAATTGAAAAAGAGCTGCTCTATTGCTTTATTATTTAACATCATGGATGCAAAAGCTCACACTGACTTAAAAAGAAACCAAGGTCTTCCACAAATTTAGCTATCTACAGCCATGAAACACAAAGTCACCAGCTCCAGAAACCTCTGAGTCACAAACTGCTGGAGGCTGAATATATTCAAAAAGAGCATCACTCCATGATTTGCCACGTCTGTACTCTCCATTATGCCTCCTCCACTGATCCTCACCCCGAGGTGAAGTGCTGCATTAAACAGCTCCTTGATCCATCTTTGTAGTGCTATTCTTAGACAGTCTTTCTGTCAACACTTCAAGATATTATTTTGTATTTGATTTCCATTCTGCCACCAATGGGTTTATGAACAGAGAGGACAAAAAACGTATTTAGACAATGCATATTGAAATGACAGTTTTACATAGAAAGTGTACTTAATTCAGCCACTTTCACATACAAGAACAGGAAGTCTGGTGTGGAAAGCCTTGAACAAATACTTAAGCTTTCTGCAATTAATTTTGTAGCCACTCTGAGAATACTCATGGCTTCTAATCTCCCCCCAAACAAGTATAATGTGGTATGCTTTTTGGTGCTTCTCAAACTACTAGTAGTTCTTTAAGATACTTTTCCAAAGAGGCATTATGAGAAAACAATTTAAAGTTCCCAAGTAACAATTACTGCTGCACATCATGAGCTGCTTAGCTCTAACAAGTTCTCAAGGCTTAGCTAAACTTAATCCTTTACTAACAGATAATGCAAAACAGTAGCTCAGAAACTCTTCCAAAAAGTGTAAGAAGTTATTTCTCTTGTTTCTGAAGGGATTGCCCAGAAGAGATTTTTAGATTACTCCTACTCCTTTGGGATTCTGGTGACATCAGACAGCCTGCCTGTATTATCACTTGCCTGAAAACAGGGTCTGGTATCTCAAGAATAGCCTATTAAAAAGGAAAAGGCAATTGAGTTAATTTTACCCTACAAATACAGATCCTCACTCCTGTGGTAGCTTAGCTGCACATTTTATGATACATTCAGTAAGTGTACTTGGCCAGGAATTCCTAATAACTTATGATGAAAAATAATCAAGTCCTTCCCCTGCAAAAGACAAATTTATTTTACTACAGTTTTTGTTTTTACTTTTTCTGAAATTAAAACAAATCACCTCAGGATTTACCTGTAACAGCTACAACAGGGTAATGAAACATCAGATGAACTCTCAGCTCCTCAATCCTACAATCTTACACTTTTTGGTTTGTGCTCACCTCTACTGACCAGATGCAAATATCAGAGTAACATCCCTACCTTCAGAGGTCCCCATCCTCCTGTACTTAGTTATCACAGACCCATTCAGTGCTGCAGATCATCCACAGACTGCTTCTGTTCTACCCTTACTGGGTTTATAAATCTTCACCTGGGAAAGGCACTGTAACATTATGTAGATACTTGATATAATGGATTTATTCAGAACAGTTTTTTCTTTTTGAAGGTGAACTGGCAACAAACACACAACAAGGGCCAGTGGAATTTCTCCAGCAATTTGTAATTGCCCCCCATGTAGCTACTGCAAGGTCATTATAGGCTTATCCTGCAAAAGAGAGAAAACCTGCCAAGTTTCTGCCATACCACTCGAAGAGCACTACAGGAAAACTGGAGAGGAAGCTATGTGGAAGGTATAGCTCTTGGATCATGTACATATTACCCAGCTGGAAACCCTAAATGAGCAAGTAGAGCAGTGTGTGGATTTCCAGGTTTGCTCTGGACACAGTGCTGCTGCTTTGCCGAGCTACTGCACCCGTGCTGGGAAGCCAGGCCAGGAAGCCAAGCCAAAAGGGCAAACTGCCATTTGCAGACCCAGCCCAGCTTCTGCAGAACGAGCTCAAATGTGCCAGGATCACATACTGAGCTGCTCTCAAGGTCAGAGAGCACAGACCTACGCTGGGAGCCACAGCATGAGAGCTGCAAATAAATGTACTCCCTATGTCTCCCACTGGATTGCTCCAGGAATTGGAATTAGATTACTCCGTATTAATATAGGAAGGAAATCTCAGTAGCTCTGCTCCAACAAGGATTGTTTCACTTTGACACAGGCAATGAGTAAGAAAAATGAGTAAGAAAAATGTAGGCAAGTCCTCATTCCTCCCTGAGCATTGCGAGAACTGACGAAAGCAGTGACTCAAAGACCAGCAACCACAAAATCCAGTCCCAAGACATCCTGCCGCTCCCATGGGCAGCACTGACACGTGAGCAGCTACTGGAGCCCGTGGATTTGGCATCAGTTCAAACCCCCTAACACGTGATACCCACCACCTATGGCACAGAACATTCAGGGGCACAGTGCCTTGGCATAAAAGTTGCTAAACCAGGCCTTATTAGGAGGGGCCTGGATTCCAAAGTAAACTCCTCAGGTGGAGAGATAATGGGGTGGAGGGAAGAAGGGTGAAAGGCAGGAGGGGAGGGAGGAAAGAGGCACAGCTTCTCCCACTTCCTCTCCTTTACCTTGGGAAAATGAGAATAGTTCTTTCTCAGAGGCCTGGAAAAGGTGGTGGATATCAACAAAAATCTCTCATCAGAGCTGGGAAGATCGTGTTTATTCCCAACTGAAAACTACCTTGCAGCTGAAGTTTTAAACAGCCTTCATTTCTGTTAATGACAAATGCTCAAAGAGAAACACCCAAAAAGAGAGCACTGGAACATTTGTTAAATGATATGCCTCCATCACACAGAGATATAATTACCTTACACAAAAGGCAGCATTCGAACCATGGTGATTTTTGCTAAATCAAAAGAGCAAGAGGTTGGACAACAAGAAATTGAGAGAGAAACTAGCCCAGAAATAAAACCAGACAAACAGGTTCCACATGAACTTGTAACCTACAATAAACACGTATCTGAGCACAAAATTCATTAGCTTTTACTCCAAGGATATTTACTTAATTTGCACTTTGCAGCCACAATCAGCTACATAAAACCACAGTATGATGCACTAACATTAAGGCTTTGGATGCTGGCCATGAAATAACAGCTAGAGCAGGGACCTGAAACCAAAGAACACAGATACTAAGATATTACAGTTATCACCACAAAAACCCACATGTATATTACAAGTTTACACGGGGACAAACATTTGAAAAAACTCCTTCACATGTTCCCTCATACTATGTTTTTTCTTACTTGAAACCTGCACAGTTGCAAACCTTCCCTATGAGAGAAAGAAAAGCCCCAGAATTTTTACAATCAAGTAATCATATCATAAAATAACATCTTGCAACCTTTAAATGCTTTTCCTTTCAACCTCTGTGCTTTAAAATGCACTGTGATAGGAAAAAAGAAGACACAAGCATGACCCTCTGTTTCAAATGCTCTGAAAACAGGGTTGCCATACTGCAGTCTGATATCAAGCAGGTGGCTGTTCTGATTCAGTAGTTTGGTAGCTCACGGGTTTGGCACAGGAGCAAATAAATAACCCTATCACTCACCAGCCACCAAGCCCCAACCACTCTGGGAAATGTGCTGACGTGGTTTCTTCTGACCATTTTTGGACAAAAGGCAACTCAAAGAAGCCAAACCTCTCATTTTAAATGAACCACATACCAGGAAAAATTAAATGCCACCCTTAATGGACAACCAGTGTCAAAGGCTTCATAATAAACTGCATAGATGGACATATTAAGATCACCTCTTCTGTCTAAAAAAACCCCCAAACTAACAAATGCACACAAATATGCTCAAGTTGTTGATGCTAATAAATACACAACCTTTTAGTCCAATTTATCCTCATTAACAATGAACTGGATAAAGAATTACTCAAACTATTGACCGTGCCTGCACCTTTTACCTAAGTAGTGATTTGAAAAAGTCTGAACCTGTTAGTGTTAAGACATTTTCCTTAAAAAAATCAAAAAGAAAACAAACTCTTTAATAGCATTCCTGAAAACATCAGTATGGATCATTCTAGGATAGATAATATACTCAAGTCATAAAAAAATGATAAATATTTCTGATACTTGAAAAACATTTATACAGTTCTGGAACTTATAAAGTAGTTTTATTGAAAGTAAGGATAAATAAGATTAGGAATTTAGCAGCTGTGCATGTGGTTCTTCTCTGCATGTGTGACCTTGGGAGAAAGAATCAACACTGAAGGGCTTGGCAGGGCTGGGTTAATGGCTGGACTCGTTTTTTTCAATCTCTGTTTCTATGATTAAGCAGAACCTGCGGCTGACAGAAAACCGTAACATGTTTTGTGTTTAAGGTGTGTAAAACCAGGACCTATTAACTAGCCAAAGCACTCATTAATGTCTACCATTGTTATACAACACTATTCAGAATTAGTCACTGAGAAACTATACATAGAAGCAGCCCTGCTACGGAAGGTTCTTCCTCGGAGATAAAATTATTGCAAACCATATTCCTTTAAATGGAGTCTAGCAACAAAAGCTAAATAAAGGGGGAAAGGGCTCCCCGCAGCATTCTTATTTAAAACTTGGCAAAACAAGTTTAAAAAAGCAAAATATTAATTTCTGCCCGCATATAAAAAAAGCAAAAAACAGATAAGCTTGACCACGAAAGTTAATGACACCTAATATAAGTATTTAGATGTTTCAATTAAAAATTCACTAGGTTATAACAAGCAAAACCAGCTCTTTTCAGACAACAAATATGGGTAGGGACTACATTCCAATGGCCAAAATCTGATAATAAAGAGTTCAGCTTATCAGCCAACTGACTGCTAAGTATATTTTTCTTTCATTCAGATTGAGGAATATAGAAACAGGAGTTCTTTCTCTCAAACATCTGGTTGTTAGGAAGCCAGAATACCCCATTGTTAGAGGCCATCTCTAAATTTAGAGGCCTCCCCAGCTCCCTTGCCCAGGTGCACATCCTGACTTGGCTACAAGTCTGGAAGCTTCTGTTCATACATCACATACTTCCAGATGCCCTGATTCACTCTGGAGACTTATTTTACTGATATGGAAACAGAATTTATGGGGTACTCCTGGCCTAGGGAAGAAACAGAGA
Organism: Hafferia zeledoni; assembly: GCA_035583235.1. NCBI lineage: Eukaryota > Metazoa > Chordata > Aves > Passeriformes > Thamnophilidae > Hafferia > Hafferia zeledoni. The sequence goes on from JAWWEV010000134.1 coordinate 65,493,568, forward strand.
TCAGAACTAGAGTGCACCTGTACTTCATTGAGAAAAAAAAAAAAAATCATAGAAAGTGACCTGTTTGTGGGAAGCACCTACTGAAACACCTGAAGATGAGCACATGAACACTGAAATTCCACTCTAATCAATAAACCTAACAAAACACAGAATGCAAAAAAAAATGTACTACCTTCTTTTCAGCAGGGCTTGAAGACTTTGATACTAATGCTGCTTCAACAAGGCCCTGCTCAAGTAAGGAGTCATATTTTATGCTTCTTTTTCTGTTTCTCCTCTCCTTGTTTGTTGGTTTTTGTTCATTTTCCTCTGACTGAGACACATCTGCACCGTTGTCTCCACAAATGGAAGATTCAAAAAGAGGTTTTCCATTCATGTAGGTTTTAGTGATTTTCAGCTTTATCTCTGGGGAGCCATTCTTGATAGGAGTAGTGTTGGGTGGTGTTCCAACCCCCTTTATTTCCTGGGGTTCAAAGCGCAGCTTCGCATCCTGAGCCCCGGACTCGCCGTTAAACACGCGGGAGGTCAAATCTTTCAATTTATCAGCTGGAATAAATGGAAGAGTCTCGTGGCCATTATATTTTTGCATGACCCCTTCCTGTAGAGTGCCAGAAAGTTGTGCTTTTCCCAAGTAGACAGAACATTCACGATTCACTTCACAATTCTGCGGTTTCCCATTGGTATTTCCAAGGATCTCTGGTACCTGCTTCATTTTGATGTAGTTAATTTTTTGAGTTAACAGTTGAGAACTTCTTTTGATGCTAAAGTCCATTCAGTCCAGATGTTTCCAGTCTTACACTGCTATAGTAATACAAAAAGACAGAGAATATTTTTAATAATACAGAAATGTCAAAAGCCATTAAGCATACAGGTAGATGTCACCACTAAATAAAACACTCAATGTGCTTTGTTCAAGTTTTACTGAAAAGAGCGTTGTTTACAATCTTGCTCAGGATATTCTCTGATTTTATGATCTTCATAACCAAAATACATCAATATCTGTTAATATGCACTACAAAAAAAATCCAAGAAAAATAGATTGATGAATCATCAATTTTATTAAAACAAAAGCAGAAAGTAAATCACAGCTTTAATTTTAACAATCTGTTAGCCATCTCCAGTGTGAGTCCCACCCACACTAATTATACAAAGGTACTGCTCTGTTTAAAACAAGAGTTAGACCTAAGATAATATCACTAATAACAACATAAACCAGATGAGTTTATTTCTAAGAGGTTGTGCCAGCATAAAACCCCCACAGGCCATGTTCCTGTAGCACCTACACCATGGACAGCAGCATCACAAGCTTTATCTTCCTCACTCTACAAACAGACCTTCAATCTGCCATCAAAACACACTTCCTGAGGAAACACCACAGTGTCAGTCTCCAGACATATTCAACAGCGTTCTGGCTATATGAACAAATAAAAAGAGCATTTTATGCCAGGAACACCAGTCCTAGCTAATCCTTCAGGCCAGTGGCTACTGTGGGCAAAACTTAAATGGTCAGAACAACTCCTGGAGTTTCAGATTTTTTTGGAACAGTATCATCTAACACCCACATTTCCTACAGAAATTTGCAAACAGGCAACAAGCTAAAACTGCACTATTAGCCTAGACAGGCTCTCCAAGGGTTCTAAAAGCTAACTCTGCCTATTTCAACAGTATACCATTGTAGCAAACAAATGAATCTGTTAGAATGACTCCTTTGTGCTTCTAGACCAGATAAGATGATTTCAATTTTTAAAACTTATATCCATATTCTTCACATTACCAGGTCCAGTATATACACAATATAGAGAAATACACCATCATAAATATTATGAAAACTCAGCACAATAATCATCATATCCATGTTCAAGGTAACCAATTTCACATATGATTAAGTCCAAGAACTGTCACATCAAATCAAAAATTCATCAAGTCTAGTCTCATGCTTCCAAAAAAGCACAGTAAAAAACATGATGAATAACTATTGAATTGTCAGTTGCTATGGAAGAAATCACTTCTGAATCTCACCACCTTGTTTATTAACACACACAGTAATAATGCTTGCAACTGGCATATTCCTCCACCTTGCATATTTGCTACCCCTACATGAGGAGCAGTAATGTACAAATGCTCATAACTGAGCATTACCCTTGCCTGGCAGAGCTTCTTAAGGGTGTCAGGCCTGAATTCAAAGCAATCGGCAAACATGAAACCTTTTCATTTACAACAAAGATACGGGGAAAAAAACCCACCTAAAAATCATAACTCCATCACTCCTTAGCAATGATCCCACCTCCCTAACATACTGCCCTGAGGTACCTACAAGATAAAAGAGTATCTCTCCACACAAGCTATACAGACTCATTTGGGAGATGAAAACCATTCTCCCTCCAGGGCCAAACAGCAGGCTGAAAGGATGGCATTACACATAAAGAGCAAGTATTCCTGAACTCCAAGTAAATTTGCAAGAGAAAAGGTTCTAATCTTTCTTTAGCCAAACGAAGTCTGAATTACCAATAAAATCTCTCACAAAATTAATGGAAACCAGCCAAATATACCAACCCTTTTGAAGAGAAATCAGAGGTAAAAGAAAACCCAAAACTTCACCAGAAGAGAACAAAGAACTTGCTAACCCAAATGAGAACTCATGTCCTTTCACAAGGTCCCCTCTGAAAACATGGACATGAGACAAACTCTCAACCCAAATAGTAATATGACAATCATAGAATCGATTGGGTTGGAAAAGACCTCAGAGATCATCAAGTCCAACCCTTGGGCCAACTCCAGTCCCTTTACCAGATCATGGC
>JAWWEV010000134.1:65496462-65533968 GCA_035583235.1 Hafferia zeledoni
GATCTCCAACTTAAATTTCCCCTGGCAGAGCTTGAGCCCGTGCCCCCTTGTCCTATTGCTGAGTGCCTGGGAGAAGACACCAACCCCCACCTGGCTAGAACTTCCCTTCAGGTAGTTTCATGCCATGATTCAACAGATTTAACTGAAATGGTATTTATTTTAAGAAAGAACTAATGGCAAATTCTATAAATCGCTAGGCAAAATGCAAACCCATGCAGGAGCATGTCGCAGTTACGGAGATGAGAGAAAAATTCCTTAAAAAAAAAAAATCCCAAAACAACCAAAACACCGAATTGTCACAAAAATCTGTAGTTCCTTCCCGTAGATTTTTCACAAAGCAAAGCAGGGATTCGATTTGGGCACCAAAATTCGGAACCAGCAGCTCCGCGCGGCTGCAGCGCCCTCCAGTGGGTGCCGATGGAGCCGCCTTCGCTCCGGATTCCCGGCGGCTCCTCCCGGCTGTCCCAGAGCACCAGCGCCAAACTCGCCTCCTGGGCATCCTTGAAAAACATCTTCTACTACGGCTCTGGTAAATCAGGCTCTAGATTTCTGGATTGACACGCCTGCATTTTGTAATTCTTTGTTTTAATCCATAATTTACTGGTATTTGTTTTTTCCTGCTTAATAATAAACTCTTACTCTCATCACTTCTTTAGGCTACAAAGCCTTCAAGCTTGAGGCACACCAGGACAACTCAAAAAAGCAATAAATAATCTAATTTGACTATGTTACTGGTGTACTCAATCTCAAAACACTGGATGAATTAGAAGTGATAGCTGTAAGAGTTTCAAAACAAAAAAATCATCACAGAGTAACAGAATAACTTACGCTGGAAGGGACTTTCCCAGATGATTTATTTCAACCCCTTGCTTAAGCCAGGCCCAACACACATCAAACTGCTCAAGGCCTTGTCTGCACAATGAGCAGTAGATAACTAAGAGAAAAGATGTGGCTTAAAGAAATCATTCTCCTTCTAGCTAATAAACCCAAGGGTACTCATTCTGTATCACAAAAAAATTAAGACCAATAAGGCCATGCAGTGAAAGACCCTGAACTTCCAAGAATTACCTTGATTTCCCTAATACATCAGGAGATACACAGCACATGGATTTTAGAACTTTGGTGAGTGAAGGTTCAGTTAACAATTCTCACTAATACAGGTCACTAAAACCAGCTGCAAGCACTGAAAAAGGCTCCTCAAATCACTGGAGCCTAAAGAGCCAACAAATTCAGGAGTGAAACTGGTAAAAGGCGGTTATATACACAGGACAGTAGTAAATGGGAAGATGAAGACACAGGCAGGAATTTGAGACAGTAAGATAATCAGAACCAGTAGATACAGATTATAGAACATGGAAAATAGACCACATTTGTACAAAGATTTAATGGAACCAAATAAGAAGACGTTTAAAGAAAGAGGAAGAATAATGGGCAAAGGTAATAGAAGTGAGTACCTATAAACAAACATAAACACACTGGGGAGATGAGACATGTAGAAAGCAATTTGCAGGTTAGTCACCAGTCTAGGACAACCAATGGATGGAAACTTTTGAAACACACCTCAGTCCTTGCAAAAGATAAGCTACATTGTGGGATCAGGGTAAACGGAGGAAGTTAACAAATCTACACATGGAAAAGATCAAAATTGAAGCTAGTTACATTTTGCACCACCTTTACTATATAAAAATCCATGGTAGAAAAAGGAACAGGTTCTTTGTGAGAAGAGGATGACAGAGCAGAAAATAAAGGGCACAGAGAAAATAATCAGTAACAGATAATCAAGCAGTGTTGCTGTGAGTTTGGAATTAATGCAAGGAGATCTAGAAGACAGGACATGAAAGAATGAAGTGAGATAGATCACAGACAAGATCTGGTTGATCCAAATTGTAAGAGTAACATCCTGAAGCAACTGAGCATACAATTAGATTTGGTAGTTAAATTTAAGTGCACTCATGCTGAACCACCATATCAGATAGAAGCAAAAGAAATTCCTTATCTTTTTCTAGATGACTCTCTATCTATTGATAAGGAAAATGGGGGGAAGGCAGGGAAAGAGATGGGACAAAAGCAGCACACACTAGCAGCAACTAATGAGCTTAAGCCAGTATCGTCCCATATTGAATGTCTGGTGACCCAACAAGTACCATTTGCACTAACAAAGAGGAAAAAAACATGATAGCCAAGGAGTCTGCTGAATGAACATGATATTTTGGCTTGTGAACAAATAGCTTTCAGTATGCAAAAACCGATCTGACTTATCAAAGAAAGGTCTCTAGACATTTTAATCAGACAATTACAATCGGACTATCCTTGCAATGGTTTTGTACGCAGTCATTCTAAAAGAACAGGTTCTATATAAGGCAAATTATTTGCAGACATTTTAAATAATGTTATTAATTACTTGAAAGGTCATCATCTGACAGAAGTCATGAGCCAAATACAGTTACTCTGCATGTCAGATTCCTCCTTCACTGTCCAGGCCACTATCATTTCTGTGATACTTATTAGTCATTTCTTCCACATCTGCTGTAATTTCAGAGATGTTTTTCTTGTGTGTCAGAAATAATGGAGTAGTCCATTCCTTCCAGTTCTGCCAAAGGGAGTGAACAGAGTAAGTAACAAATAACAAGCACCTCTATTAAATAGCACGTTTGTTTTCTCTAAGGGCTTTCTTACTCAGGTGAATTACCGGGGGCAGGCACAGCGAAGGGGAGAAGAGGGGGAAGATGACACACTTCAAGTACAAATTCACAGTATGAGAACTTTATCTGCAAAAGCTACTTTTATTACCTACAAATAAGGCTTTCAGCTGGCACTGAAAAAGCTAATAGATGGCTGCTGCCTTTTTCTGTTAAGATTGCTTTCTGATAAGTCTTCTCCATTCTCTCATCAATTTTAAGACAACAGGTTATTCCTATTTTTGGGTCAGAATGAGACAAAATACTTGAAGAGATTAATAAGGTTACAACACATTCTTGTTAATACATTTGATAACTTAAGTATGCCTACATTATCTTGTATAAAACCACTAAAATATCAAATAGGAGTATAGAGATATTTACTCCTGTGCAGTACTGTAACCCTAACCCTATACCAAAACAACAGAAGATTACTACAGGATCTAAATGGTATTTAATTTCAGAAGGAAACACATAAATGAAAATTGCACTGCAAGTTTGCCAAAAATTGTTACAAACCAGTTCTACCCAGAAAATTCAAAAGCATTATCTCTCATGAAGAAACCTTTATGTAGTAGCTGACAAAGAATTGAAAATAATTGCACCAAACCTTTCTAAAAATTTACCACTAGTCTTATGAAAGAAAAAAAAAAAGGAAATGTTAGTCCAAAGGAGCCAATTTTTAAATGTAAAAGCACCTGAAATAAAGACTTCATTAGTCTTGCAGTAGATACACAATGATTTCAGTTAATCAATCAGCTGGAAAGGCTGACTTACAAAGCATTTTTAAATGGGTATTTAAAAATTACCTTACACTTTTAGTACACAATGATGTTGTATAGAGATGGAATAGACATTTGCACAAAAAGATCAAGCACATTTTGAAAATTGTGTAAATAAAATTAGAGTACTTACAGTTGCACTTACCATCCAATATTACTTGCCATCCAATATTTTTTGAGGAAAAAAAGTATCAATCTTTTTTAATTTGTCTTGGGTTTTTGTTTTTTTCCCCAATTGATAAAATTTCAGAACTTTAATGTTATAGTCTATTTTCATCAACCAAAACAAGCACTTACTGCCTTCTTATGAAGGCAAGAAGTAACACCAACTTGTACATTTAAGAATTGTAGAATGGTGAGTAATTTCTTCCCTTTAATTGCCACTTATTACTGCAGGAAGCAAGCTTATAAAATGGATGGACTGGACTTTTTGTTCTTCCTCAGGAAAAGCTTTTGCAACCAACCCTTGTTGCTGAGGACAAGGCTAGAAGATTCTGTCAGAGGACTCCTCCCTGTGAAGTCCTTTTCTTCAGAATTGCAAGAAATACTCTTTCCCCACTGCTGCAGAAATTTAATTTTGTCAGTTCCACTCCTGCTGTTGGAGGTTGGTGGAGAAGTAATGAGACAGATTTGAGTAAAATCAAATTCTTCTAAGATGTTGTATTTCTATCTGAAACAAGAATATAGATACTACCATGGTGGGACCACAGACCAAACAGAAAATAATCGCTTTTCCTCTGCAGATAAGCAGGGAAGAACACTGGTGCCTAAAATGGTAGGAACTAGTGGATTTACCCCCAGTATTTAATAAACACTAAAAGGCAGCTCCTAACACTTGCTTAACAAATGAAAAAGTAAAAATGTTATGTTTTCAAATGCAAACCTTAAACTTTTCTGTGTCCTGGAGAGTTTCACGTGGTTCAGCTGAAGGGACTGGTCCATCTCTAACAAAACAGAGCTCAACAATTCAGTACAGCCAGCCTAGGTCTTTGCTCACCAGTGAAATGATGTCTTTCTCTCTCTTAAGTGAGTCAGAGTAGTGCCCCTGGCTTCTATATAGCTTGGGAACAAAGAACCAAATACAGTCCCAAATAGATTGGCACTTCGGTGCAGAGTTCCTTATTTACGCTGCTTTTACACCTGGTCCAAGACTACTTTCATTTCCCACACCTTCTGTAATCCCACTGCTTTTTCTTTTCAGCATCCTACCTGCAACTCCTTGCACCACTCCTTCAGGACCTGGATTCTCTGGCTTACATGGCACTCCCTGCAGCAGATAAATGCACTGTAGTCTGTTCCCTGTTCACTGGGGCCACTGAGTGCCCTTATTCCCATTTGTAGTTGTGACAGCAACTGCCTGAAGCCTCACCGAGAGAATCATGAAAATTTCTGATTATGCAGATTCTGAGAAGGAAAGATCAAACCTGGGATTACACCACAAAATAAAGTAATTAATCAAACTGTAGTGCTAACAAAATGTTATCTGCTACACCACTGCAGAAATCAACAACACTGCCCAGATCTGACCAGACAGCAACTAACTTTAATCCACAGGCCACTATTATTTTGTCTAGATCCTGACAACTCTGCTATTTTGCCTATCACAGTACTGAAACCTGTTCATCCAAGTGGGTGAATTTAAAGGCCAGAAACACACTTGGTGCACTGGAATCATTCTAAAAGGTGGTGTTGTGACACTGGTGATACATGAAGCCTCACCCATGGTATGAAGGCCCAGCTGTCTGTATGTACAGGTGGGCATCACAGTCTTTACCAGAGAGCAGTGTTTGGCCACATCTCCTGCTGTTTATAGGAACAGCAGAACATTGTACTGATAATGCACCTCCCTAATGTGTACAGGTAACATGTACAAACAGATGATTTCTTTCATCCAGTACGTCCAACTTCACATCCCGCAGCATGAAGCAAAGAACTGGATGGTGAGGTTCAGAGGTAATTAATACTGACTCCACAGAACTTTACAGATGTGCACTGTTCACCAAAAACTGTATGTATCCATATCTGAACAACTTAACTGCCCATAATGTAATTCTGGCCATACTGTCCTAATTCTGGTTTAATTCATGGAGACCCAAACCATTTATATTCAACTACATTAATAATTCTATCAGTGTATTCCCTTGAAGCAAAACACACACACAGGAACTGGCAGATGTGTGCCAGGAACACTCACACAAGGCCCAAGACTTAGACACTCCCCAAGCAAATCCAAATACTTGCTATGAAGTGGCCTTTCTCGTTCTGACTTCACTTGAAATAATTTCCCTGTGCTGGGGCTTTACCATGCTCTTGCCAAATGCATTACCACCATTCTCATCGTTCTTAATTCCTTTTTATTTTGCTAACCTACATCAAAAATCTCTCAGAAAGCAATTAGCGTTAACTGTTACAGGTAAAAGGTCTGAATTTGAGTTTCAGGTTTCTGTAGTCACAGTGTATCTTACCTATTTAGCTTGGAGACTGTGTGACTGTTGCCGGTAAAAGGTCTGAATTTAAGTTTTAGGTTTCTGTAGTTACAGTGTAGCTTACCTATTTAACTTGGAGATAATGTAACTGCTACAGGTAAAAAGGTCTGAACTTGAGTTTTAGGTTTCTACAGTTATAGTGTAGCTTACCTATTTAGCCTGGAGACAAAGATAAAACACTTTCCTAACAAACCAATTACTTTTTGCCCACTTTCCAAGACTTCTGTGTTCAGAGGTTTGCAACAGGTATCTCTTGCCATTTTTTGCTGTCCTTTCAGAACAGCTTTGTGGATGAGTTCTCTGTCTTATCAAATTTAGTTCTTTAGACAAATATTGTTGTACATACTTCTCATGGGAAAAATCTAAGTACTTCTGACCATACAAATAAGTTGTGTTAAGCAACTGTAGCTGCTCCCTTTACTTGCTGTTTCTGAAGACTCAACTATCACTCCCATTTTGAGCCAAGCATTCACCTGATGAGTAGGTACTGTACGTGCACTTTCTGCTACACGTTTTAAGCCTGCAACTTGTTTTTTGCATTAGTGCTGAATTTCAGTCACATTCCACATTTAAGCCCAGCATTTGTTTCCAGTTTGTTCAGGAGTGCTACTATAAACCAGATTCTGATGGTCTGCATTTTGCATCCACAGACAAATCGCAACATTAACTTCGTTCTGAAGTATCTAATTGAAAGTTGTTGGCAACTACTCCATATAGGGAAATGATCCATATTCCTATCTTTCATCCTGCACTGCTCTACAAGGTTCATACTTTGGCTTAAATCCCTCTGGCTTTATTATCAGACTAGAATCTAAGCATTCTTTACTACAGAGATAACTCCCCAATTTAGACAATTTTCTGAGTGCCAGTGCAGTCAGGATCTTTGCTCCGATGGCATCCCACCAAGGCTGGCAAGTTCCACAATTGATTTATTTGATACATGATCTTGGGAACCTCAGCTCCATAGAATAACCCATGCCACAGCAGGAACATTTACACTTAAGCTTATTAGAATGAATAAATACATGAAATGGGTCCCAAACACCATAACAGGAGGCTCCATTACTGCATGTTCTTTCAATTGCTTATTTTATTCTTTTATCAGTAGCTTTTCAAAATATTTCAATGGATGTTTAGATCCCTTCTCTAATGAGATCTTCCCTAACCTCAACCCTCTCTCTTGAAAGTATTTTTGCCACATCTTCTGCTCCTTGGTGTTTCTCTAGTAAACTAAGGCAGAACTCAAAAGATCAGGACAACATTCACTCCTGTTATGTTTCTGACTATGGCTGAGAAAACATGGAATTCTGATCTCAGCCCTCAAGGACAAATATGTTTAAAGAGGATTTGTACACCCTGAGATCAGCTCAGCTGGTTAGAACATGGTGCTAATAATGCCAGAGTTGTGTGTCCAACCCCCATATGGGCCATTCACTTAAGAGTTGGACTTGATGATCTCTTCCAACTCAGACTATTCTATGATTCTGTATCAAACACAGGGCTATTTATGTGTGTTTTAGCACAGATGTGGGATGCTACTGTTTTAGTATTTTGTATAAGGCACAGGCCAAAGAGGTTTCACAGAGACAGTTAAATGGCCATCTCTGTCAGCCAACAGAACAAGACATCCTTGTACTTCTCCAAAGAGACACACAGAAAACCAACAGGATCCTTCACACAGCAAAAGAAAAATGTTAAAGCTCCTGTGAAAGTCGACTTCAATATCACACCATGCTACAGTTTTCCAGTCATTTGCCACCTATGCATCCTTACCCCAAATATGAATATAAAGTAGCTCCAATTTAGTATTCAGGTCCCCAGCACAAAGTTCAAAAGATGATCAAATTGCTATCTTGCACTAAGGTAAAAATAGGAAAAGTTAAAATGATGAGGACAAAATCAGAAACTGAGCATTCACCTGTTGAGCAACACTTGCAATTTAACCCATGCTGTACACTTATATTTTATTAGTTTCAAAGTATGTCAAATACCAGAACCTGGATCAATGGTGCCCCATGGCAAAGTCATTTTGCTCAACATATGAATACTCTGAAGTACATAGAGGCTAATACTTCACTATTCTGTATTTACTAAATCTAATTTGATTGCTGTGAGATGTTTTAAAATATTTCCAAACCTCTACTTTCCACATGTAGCTCATCACACCACTGTACTATCAGAACAACTTCCATGCCATGGTGTTAATTCTCAACATTAGCAAAAAGGATAGTAGAAATTTTGCTTTTGGTTCAACCCTGTTTCACAGGGATTTGTTTATTGCACATAAAATGCATTTTAAAAAATTCAGTTTATGTTATAATCTACTATATGCTTTGGAGAGAAGCAGCTATTCAAATGTACCAGAGAATCAACAGATTATCTGGTGCTAAAGTTTAGAGTTACTTGTTAGGAAAGTAATGCATGATGGACTGTGCACTAAACTCTCATCACCATACACAATGTATTAATATGTATGATCTGTTCACTAGGAATCTTATGTATTTTTGTAGCTTGCTATTCAACCAGAAGGGCAACAGAATAGAGTACAGCCTAAGTCTTCCTTCTAACACATCCAAAAACTTATCTTCCTGCTGATGCTGGAAATCATAAAATAACTAGTACAGATGCCACCAAAACTGATAAAAACATTAAAAGTAATACCTGATGTATCACTTTAGTAATTTCTGTCAGTGTAAAATGAAAGGAAAAAGGTAAATACATTTATACAGCTATCTTAGCACCTCCAATGACTGCAGGCCATAGAGAAGCTAATTTGAAGGTGCAATGAAGGGAGAATTTAGGCAGTTTCTCTCTTTTTCTTCAAAAACATTCTCAGAACCAATAACTTCCAAGAATCCATTAATAGTACAAAATAGCTGGCCAACCCACTCAACCAGCCACCTGAATTTACAGTCAGTAGGGTGACTGCTGGCACATGAACCAGGCTTTTCTTACCCACCCCCTTTCTCCCAAGTCCTCCACAAATATGCATCAAAGAAAATTTGGACTCCCATGGCAGACTCTGATGAGAAATTATTTTCTCTCTCCACTGTACCACCGGACTGCTTATCCTGGTGCCATATTCCATCTCTGCCTCACATTTACACCACCGAGATTCCAGTATATCCTCAGTGAAGTTATTTCTCAAAACTACATCCTGACTGGAAAGTGGTGCTGCCTAGAAACATGGGACTTGCTGATCCACTTAGATCCTCTTGAGATGGGGCTCTGAGCAACCTGGTCTAGTGAAGGGTGTCCCTGTCCACAGGAGGGGAGTTGGAACTAGATGATCTTTAAGGTTTCTTCCAATCCAAACCATTCTGTGATTCAATAACCTCCATTATTCCTTCATCCAAAGGCATGCTTTGAGAATTATACCAGATATATCACATTTACTCAACCATAAGGCCATTTCACTTGTCTTTGCAGAAAAGTAATGAAAGAGCTCAAATAGTACAGCCACAAACATAGTATTAGAACACGCAGTCATCATCATCTACTGCATTACCATTAGTCCCACCCAAGCATTTCTTTATTGATGCCTGATTACTGACTGTTAGGGAATCATGTTTTTTCAGCAACACCACTTAGTGGATGCTTCTCACTGTGCAGCACAGTGCTCTCGAGAAGTAAAAATATTTTTTCCCAGAAAGGCCAGGCCCTTTACCTTGCTCTACACAGAAAATACTTGCAATTTTCATGCATTAAACCATCTTCTATGCTTAAAACCTGAAAGATGCCTCGTAGTTATGTAAGCAGGAATGACCACATGTGACTGAAATGCTGCGAGAATCCTGCTTGTATCTTCTCCTCAGCATGCACTACGTCCTCGATGCAGGAATCCGACCAGAGCAGGTGAACCTTTCCTTTATGCACACATGGATGGAGTCCCATCGCAGTCAATAGGCTTTGATCGACCACAAGGAAATACACGCATTTATCAGGTTGGAGAAACAAGACCTCGCTTGGGAAATGTACTGACACCGGTGGAACAAAAAGCAGGCTCAGTGCAAAAGTGAGAGGTGAAAGGGCCACAAACAATAGGACACTGAAAAATAATCCCTTCTTGCCATTCTCTGCTGTTTCATTAGTGCAATGTTTTGGACATCAACTCACATATATGTATATATACATGTATATTTGTGAAGATATATAAACATATATGTATTTATATTTATTTCACCAGCCAAATATTAGAAAGTCACCCCCCCAACAATCACTTTTGCTTCCAGTCTAAACCCAAGTGGGGTTGTTTTTGCTGTAATATCCAGTCTATTGCATGCAGGCTGTAATTTAAATGCAATAGTCTCCCCTGCAAAACCACCACGGCCTTCAGAAAAGGCACATAGCCCTACTGATAGTAAAACATTTTTTTTACTAGCCATTTGCTGGATTCATATTAAACTAAAAAGAAGTATATTTTGTATTTATTTTCTACACCACTTCAAATCTACACCCTTAAAGTATAACGATTTAGTTTCTTCTGACATTTTCAAATAATATTTGATAAACAAAACGCTTTACTGTAATTTCAGTATCTGGGGTTTTCTAAGCATGTATGAGGGTGGACAGTCCTTTATAAGGACTAGCCATACAGTCTCCAGGAATATTCAGAGTATTTATATTCACATACTGAAAAAATCTGTCAGATTTTCTGATGTCTGCATGCTAGATGAAAATCCCAGCATATTTCAATAGATGCTTACTGAAGCAACCAAAAATTGCACATACTGTAAGTACTGAGCCTTGAGTAGCCCTGCAAAACAGTGGTTTAATGCAATGACTACATCCAACAGTCAAATAATACCACACTGTGAAACTGAGGAGTTTATTACGGTTGATATGCTGCATTTCCCGAGTGAAATTCCCACAGCACATAAGCAAATAATAGCTTCAGCAATAAAATTACAGAGATTCTACTAACATACAAACATTTTGGTAGAGAACCAATTCATCCTTGCAGCTGAAGCCACACATTCCATGTGTAAGGAATTTCAGTAAGCGTATCTATGTCTGCTCTAAGTCACCAGCAAGGACTCTTTGCAAAATCCCCTACAAACTTCACTGCCACCCTACAGTGTTTACAGTTACCTTCCTTGGATGTATGAAAAGGCTAAAAGCCAAACATATCTTTTTTTTTTTTTTTTTCCAAAGCAGACTTCTTTAGCTTACGCAGTGTGGGCACCACTAGCTCCTACATTTAACAATCAGTATAAACCAATTTTAAAGCAAATGCCAGTAAGAAACTATTCACACACACGAAATACATGGGCAGTGACTGAAACCAGCCTCTTGACTGCTTAATGTCTGTTAGCAAGAAGCCCATTTTCTCTCAAATCTGTTTAAATATGGTGTTTACCATCTCTCTACTTCCAAGAGTGTTTACTCCCCCTTTCAGCCGACATATTTAAAAAAAAAAAAAGCCAAACCAAAAAGCAAGTATAAATACGTTCAAGAACTATGGCAAATTCCCTTCTCCACTCCCAGAGCGGTAAAGCCACAGCAGATGAGCTGTAACTATGGCCTTGGGAATACAAGTTCCCCAGGCTCTTTCACCACACAAATATCAATTCAAGTTACAAGAGCCCTGTCCTCTTATACTTAATGAAGATTGAGCCAACGAGCCTGCACGCTTTCTCAGGAATGTTTTCCTCCCGTTTTCCTAACAAGGCTCTGCTCCCATACCGGTCCAGGATGGACTGCAGAAGGGTGTAAGTAGAAGGATCATCATACCAGTGTTTAGTGCAGGAATAAATCAAACATGGCTTCCCCCTCCATACATTTCCAGAGTTACATTCACTCCTGCTGCCGTACAATCCCAGTCCTGCCCGGCGGGAAGGGGCAGGAGCAGCCTCCACCTCCCCTCACTCTCACCGCCATGGAGGGGGCATTTGCAGCCTCCCCACCCCTCAAGGAGGTGGTTTAAACCCTGAGGAGGGTTTTTTTCCTCCTTCCCATTGGTCGTGTCCCCCCCGCTCCGGTTTCCTTTCTGACTTGCACTGATTGATCCCCCGTTCCCCGGGGGCGGGAGGTGGGACGGGTGGGCACCTCTCCCTTACCCCTTTATGCTGCTCCCGACCTCCCGCAGCGCCGAGGAGGAGGCGGGCAGGGGGGGAAAGGATGAAGCTGCAACAGCCAGGACTCCGGCTCGGCATCGCTCCTTTCCGCTTCTCCGCCACCCAGGAGTCAGGCCCAGCGAGCGGCACAAATCCTGCGGCAGCCCCGGGGGGGGCGAGGGGGACCCGCGGCCCCGCAGCGAAGGCCAGGTAGCGGGGGGAGGAAGGGGGAGCGAACAAAAAAACCCTCCTCCGGGCGACAGGGAACCGGGAGCTGCGGGCTGCCCGGGCAGGGGCGGGCGATGGAGAGGGTAAGTTTGAGGGGAGCGCAGCCCCGGCGGGCGGGGGAGCGCTCGGAGCGGGGCGGCGGGCGGGGAGCGGCGCGGATGTCCCGCCACGGGACGCCCCGTCCCGCACGCCGCCTCCACCGCACTTTGCCGCGCAGGGCCCGCGATGGCGGCACGGGAGGGCGCTCCCGGTGGCCGCGGGGCCGGGCGGCAGCATCCCCGCGGGCGGGCGAGCCTCGCCGCCGCCGCCGCTCCCGCCTCCCGCCCGGGGCCTGCGGGAACGTGCCCCGGGTGCCTCCTCCCTTCCCGCGGAGCGCAGAGCCAGCCGCGCTGCCGGCCTACCGACCTGTGCCCTAGCGCATCCTTGCCCGCGGGGAGCCGGGCGCGGCGGGGCGGTATCCCGGGGCCGGGGAGCGGCGGGAGCCGAGGCGACACAGCGGCAGCGGCGGCGGCTCCGGCGGGTCCTGCGCGGCGGCCCCGCCCCCTCCTCCGGCCAGAACCAGCGCGAAAAATCCGCGGCGCTGATTGGCCGCCGCCGCCGCGCGGCCCCCGGAGCGGCCGTTTCAAATCCCCCCGCGCGGAGCCGCCCGCACGCGCGGCCGCGGCAACGGGAGCGGGGCCGGGAGGGAGCGGGACCGGGACCGGGACCGGGACCGGGACCGGGATCGGGATCGGGATCAGGATCAGGAGCGAGGAGGGATTGGGGCAGAGGAGGGCAGGCAGGCCGGCCGGCCAGGCGAGATGCAGCCCGGCCCGCTGAGGGGGGAGCCTGGCTCGCCAGCCCCCAGGGTGGGCGAGAACGCGCGCCGAGGGCCCGCCCGCCTCACCCACTCCCGGTGCCAAACGCTCATTTTTAAATATCTCCCGTGCCGCTGTTGTTATTTATCTCCCGCTGGGATAGCCGGCCCGGGGGCAGGGGGAAAGTGCCCTCCTCGCCGCTGGCCTCAGCCACCGTGCACGTGCGCCCTCCGAAAAATCCTGATTCGAGCCAAATGTTTTGACTCTGCGCACAACTGCGCACAATTTGGGGGCCGGGGGGGTGGGTGTGAGAACCCAGGTGCGCCTGGCTCCGAATTACCCGCGCTGTCTCTTCGGGAAGTATGGCCTGCGTTAATTTTTTTTTTTTTATTAAGCTTGCATCAAAAAAAGTACATGTGCTTGCAATTTAGCGATGGAAAGCACAGCGGGTTTTTAAAATTTATTTTTTTTTAGGTCAAATCGTTAAATAGCTGTCATGTTGTGATAGGAACAAATATTCTCATGAACTATTGCACTAGATAACGTAAAGCAGGTAATGGCCAACTTTTTCAAGCTTTCGATGGTTTAATAAAGGATTTATGGAGCCACTGAGAACCTCTGTTTTCTGTACAAGGCAGAGGACAGAGCTCCCTTCCCGGTGCTATGGATACTGTATTAACCTGGTAGCTAAGGGCCTATAGCAACTCCTGGGAAGGTAAACAGATGATAGTTGAAGGGGGGGACACCGGCATCATACTTCATGGATAATGGTGAAATTAGGCCATCTGTTACAGAAAGGCTCAGCTTTGATTTTTTTTTTTTTTTCCACATAGTCCTTAATTTACTTTCATATGTTAAGAGTTTGTTGATGTGTATTTAATGGTGGGTGCACCTTTCTTAGTTAACAGTTGAACAATGAATTTAGTGCTAATTACTTAATAATGGAAATCTTAATCATCGGCTGATTAAAACTTTAATCTCAAGGTGGCTGAAGGAAATCAGTCTGTAGTGATAAGGTACCTTAACTTGTTTTAGAGCCTTCCTGTAAAAACAAAACAAACCACTATCTTTAAGGTGTTAGACAAACAAGGTTTAGCTTCCAAATGTCAGTGTTTACACCATTAAAGAGAAAGATAAAATGCCATTCCATTTTACAATAGCTAGTTTGGACTAACACTCGGTACAATTTTATCCATCTTCCTTTCAAAAGTTCAGTTAAATGCATTTACAGAAAAACTACAAATGCTTTCTAATTAAAAATAGACACCAGTATCAATACAAATAAATAGATGTACAAATATGGAATCCTGTTGTTTATGTAAGGAACTATACAGGTGTGCTTTTCTTCCATAGTTGAACCATAATGCTAATATATTGAAAGTACAAAACACGACATATGTGCAGAGGTGTTTACTGTTCCCTCCCAAAACCTCCCCCCACCCAAACTGGCATAAGAAATGAGGCCAGTTATCAATAATTGGCATAATACAAATGCTTTATCTACATTCTCATGGGAATAAATTCTGTCTTCAGGTCCAATGATATAAATTCATGTTTATGTATTACTTATAAAAGAGAAACAGATTCTTATTTGTACTTACTACTAATGCATAATATGCTCCAGATAATGCACTTCCTGTGTTTGCCTTCTGTGTCAGTCCTTTAAGGTATAAGTGGAAGGATTTTGTTATCATGGTCAAGGTGACAACAAATCTTCCTTAGCCCTTAGAGCTCCTGTAGATCACTGGCCTTGTCTATGGGACTAAGATTTGTAACCATGTAATTACCTCCTGATAGACCCACCATGCAAACTTCCAGGAAAGATTATGCTGACAGTTAACACCTTTAACTGGAATGCTATCAGTTTGTATTGCAGATTGACAGTGGTGCAAACTTCTCCAATGTCTTGACCCTTTTAAATAGAAACCATGCTTGCAGGATTTTTAATTTCCAAAACAATTGACTGTTTTCTTGAGCGCTTATTGTGATAATAAAAAAAAAATCTCATTTTTTCCACTGCAGTACACAAAGAGGCTTTGGTCCTTTGCAGGTGGGTATAGTTACATTACTCTGCTGAAAACTGAGTTCCTTCTGGTGGTATAAATGCACATGCAGAGCAGAATGAGCTTGTGCTGGCAAATCATAGGCACAATCCATTATACTTGAGCAATGGCTTTGAAGGAGTTGAAGGAAATGTTCTCCAATCAGTTTCTAGTAGTTGCAATTTCTCAGGCTGAACCTCTTGGAGATTTTATTCTCCTTCATTATATTTTCTTATGATTTTTGAATTAGCCTATATTTTTAACAGTTTTGGTTTCAATGACCTATTCAAGAAATATCAAAGATGTATAACTAGAGCAGATAAAAGCATTTATTAATGACTCCTGTTTCATTTTATATCTAAAATTGTATTGCTTCTTACTTTCAACTTATATGGATACAGTGTTAAACAGTATCATGATCAATATCTCTCTGTTCAACTCAAAGGTTTTAAAATAAATGTAGCAGTCCTAGAAATACTTAAATATTTTGGAGATCATCAATTAGTTACTAGGCCAAAAGGTAATTTGCAATTTAAACACTTTTTCAAGATCACTTATTCAGCAATAACTGTAGTCAGTGCTCTGACTTCAGGTATATGTTAGGATATGATGAAATTCTGAAGCTGGAGGAAGATTTTTGTTGTCACCACAGAGTCAGTCAGTGCTGGAAAAGCCAAGGCCTTGCACTGCAGTTGCTGTAGTTCCCCTGTGTTAGGCAGAGCTCAGAACCACGTGTGTGTGAAACTACTCTGTGCAACAGTGCAGAGCTCCCTCTGAGAGCTTGGCCAACCCTCTTAACAAGGGGCTGGGACACATTTTGCAGTATTTGTTGCCATTAGAAGCAATGGGGACCAATTAAAGCTTTGCCTTTCTCCTGGCAAAGGCCAATAGCAATGACGGTGAAGTTCATGAGCACGTTTAATCTCATTGAAATCTTTGTGGCAGGAGCTTTGTGTTTACATTTCTCTCAGTATTGATGCTAAGGATTGATTGCTTTCTAAACTCCTTTCTCATATCCATTTTCGTTTTAGTTTCAGGATTTTATATAATAATCTGCTTAGTAAATACTTTCCTGAATGCAGATTATCTTGGTGTCAATGTTAAGATAACTCAAAGTAGAGTTAAAACGAAGTTATGTGACTGCAGTCCATG
The DNA here is from genome assembly GCA_035583235.1 of Hafferia zeledoni. NCBI lineage: Eukaryota > Metazoa > Chordata > Aves > Passeriformes > Thamnophilidae > Hafferia > Hafferia zeledoni. Next base: position 65,512,684 of record JAWWEV010000134.1, read on the forward strand.
CGTTAATCAGATATTCCCCGATCAGTTAGTACAGTAGAACAGCATGTCCACAGTGTTTATTGTACTACAGCTGTTTAATGAGATAAGGACTGTGCTAGGCCATATAGAATGTCTAAATGTAGGTTCTTCTTGTTTCACAGACTTTTCCACCCATTAGCGGTGGACACTGAAGACATTGTAGTTCTACTTCAAACCATGAATACACCAGAAAAGTTCGTGCTGCCCATTGTCCTGTTTTGGTGTAGCACAACTGCAGAGGATTGCTCAGCATTGTCCCTACTACCACCATTACTCTCTCTTTCATGCTGTCAGCCCACCACCTGAGCACTGGCTTTGGCCACCAGTCCCTGACTTTCCTTTGGATTAACAGAGAGCAATTGTGTTTTCAACCTGTCCTAATCTGTCCTTATCTATGGTAAGTATAGCCAGGACAGAGCCACTGTTCCTTCAGCACATCAGTCCATGTGTCCTCATGGCTATTAAGAAAAATCTTTATTGGCATGTGTGCATTTATGCCATTGATCATGCAGCATATTCCATGCTGTTTGATATGGAAACAGCAAGCTGCTGGTGTAAAATTAAGAAAGAAAGAAGTATAAAACATAAATCAGTGTTTCAAAACACGTTATATCAAGTGTAGCATATTCATCCTCAAATTACGGTAGTAAACATGTTCTTGAGAACTTACACATACATCTGCTAATTAATTTGAACCAAAATTCATTGAAAATGGTTATTAAAAAAATTTGGCGTTGTGCATTAGAATCACTTTTACTTTTAAATTAACTTGAAAATGAGAAGGTACAGGCTTTTCAGACTTTTTGTATGTTTTGTGTAATCTCATATAGAAATGGAGTAATGAATTTTTTGATTCAAAGTTGATTCTTTGACAAAAAGAAAATAATCTACTTAGAGAATTTCAAACAGAATTAGTCTCTGTCCAAATGAGAGGCCTCGTAAGGGCAACTACAGCTTATAGCTTAAATACTAACCAGAGTAAGATATGATAACTTGATGAAAATACTCAGTTAAATGTGAATCTTCTTCATACTAGGAGTTACATGTTTTCAGATAGGAAAAGAATGGAGTAAATGTCACTTTTCTCACAAATCCCTGTTTGTCTTTGCATCATTTGTAGTGAGCAGAAGGAAGGGAAGTGTAATTGAGGAAGCAAAAGGAAGAGGAAAGTTGAAGACGTGAGGGAGTGGGATACATCTTCAGGGCAAGGCAGAGGCCAGGAGAAAGGAAAACTGAGGAGCATGTCCCTGCTGTTTTCCAGTGTTGGGATGATAAAAACCAGCTGTATATCAGTTCTAAGCAGCTAACGTCCTTCAGCCTGGTGTAAGTAACTTCAGTGCACTAATAAATTTATCCATAGAAGTTATATGTCTCTAATTATCTTCAACATCACTATGACTTAATTTAAACATTGCTGACATTCAGAATAAAATAAATCTAATCTGTGTAGAAACACACAGCTTGAGGATTCAAAACACATTAACTCTTCTATGTCTTGATAGCATAGTATGTTGCTGTGTTTATAAGCATAAATGTAATCTCATTTAGAAGTATAAATATCAAAATACATTCATAATCAGTATTATTGTTTAGCACTACCGATCAAAATGTAGTTTTTTTGCAATATGTTTGATATGTGTTTCTAGATCTTAGCTTGTTGGGGCCAAAGCTTAGTTCTGTAACTCTTGCTTTGGAGGAGCCGTAATGTAGGTTTGAATGCTAAATTCTTCTGCATTTCAAATTGATGATTTATGTTTAATCTTCCTGTAATTATTGGTCAGTGATAATCACAATGTGGTAAGTTACATAGCAATGGAAGTCTGGAAGAGTGTTTTTTCCTCATTTTGGCAAGTGACTATTGATATTTCCACTCTATGCCAGGACCAAAGAATAAAGTTTGTTAAGGGCTGATTAGGCCAGATAGATAATGCTACTACTGTTTCAGCAGATGCTAATGCAGTATTTTATTTTGCACATATATTAATCTTTGCTGCCTCAGTACAGAATGGTGAGGGTAACTATGTCAGTCCTAAAGGTTAATTTCATTCTTTTTTAAGGCATGCTATTATTCTGTTAACAGTAATTGCTCTTTTTTGTATGATTAATTTGATCATATGAACTGTTTCTAATTATATTGGTGGCTGGCAATTTCCTGTACTGAGAAATTGTAGCTGTGATCATATCCCATTTACTCAGTATATATGCCTTGAGAAAAATGCTCACTGACAGGCATTTTCAGAAACATCCACTAATTTTGAGAACTGTTTGGAGACTTTATGTAAGATGCCTACCACTTGTTTCATCTTGGTGTTGACTACGTGCAAATGTACTTGACAAATGAGGGCTGAAACAACTGGATTTGAGGCACAGGATGAGCAGGCTTGCAAATGCGGGCCTAACTGCTAAATTATCACCTGTGCTGTTTCTGCTGTGAAAATTGAAAGGAGTAGGATGTGTTTCTTGCACATTTTACAGTATTCTTACACCCTTCTCGAGCTCGACATGCCCACTCCTGTAAGCTCTATTTGCTCGCTTCAGTTATTGTTAACGAGGCAGAGCGTGCGCTCTGCCAGGCAGTGCAGGGCTATGTCAGACACTCCTGCCTGGGGAACCAGCCCTGGCATGGAGCAAAAGGGCTGCTGGGCTGCCTGCAGGGCTCACACTGTCAGCAGCTCACCCCTACACAGAGGACAGTGGCAGTTCCGGCTCCAGTGCCAAATCTGTGTCCAGTTTACATATAGAAGAAAAACATCAGGCTCTCTCAGCTGCATTTACAGCAGCTGAACTAAACTGTGATTGAAATGACGAATGTACTCAGCAGAGAAGAGGTGTTGGGCTTGGACAGTGTGTAGGACACAGCCTACATGAGGATTCACCCACCCTGTGTTGTCTCACGCTGAAGCTGGGCATGATTGTGGTCCCACTGTGCTAATAATAGTATCATTCCCACGGGCACAAGCCACCCTGTGTTGAACACTCCTCCTTTTGCAATTGCTGCAGCAACTGGGCATGAGGTATTTGCTGAAGGGCTGATGTTATGTGCATCTTCTGGGTCTGAACTGGTTCTTTGAAGCAGGAATAAACTGTTTGTGCTGGTCCAAAGGAGGTGATAGGCACTTAAATGTCACTCAGAATTCAGGAGTCTAACTGTGATTCAAAGCCCCAGTTTTTGTCTCACCCCCAAAGAGAGCCCAGAAGAGGTATTTTTGCCTCTTACTAAAAGTATGCCACTGATATCATGCAGATCACCAGGAGCTGCAATACCAGGATCCCAAAACTGAGCATTCTCTTTGGAGATCAAATGCAGAGGCCTTTGAAGTGCATCTAAGAGCTTTGCCATAACATTCCATCTACACGTGTTCCTTGCTTCATCTACACTTGTAGAACTGTTACATTTGATTTGTATTTGGATACACTCTGGCATATAGATGCATTTATCAATAGTGCGGTGTGTCTTAGCATCCCCAATCCTGTATGTTCAAATACAGCTCTAATCCCAGTGCCTGAGAGGAGTCTTGTCTAGCCCACTGTAGAACTGCAGGAAGGAATCACTGCAAGCCTTTTTATGTGCTCCCTGATTTGCCCTGTAACCTGCCCCCCAGGATTTTTACAGGCAGATAGCCTGTAGGCCTGGTATGGATTCACAATACATTAAAGAACTTTATCAGACTTCCACTGACTCAGTAAAATGCGACCTGTGATCTGTGCCCACTACACACACTCTGCCTCTCCAGCCCCATGTTGCCCTTCGTGATTGCTGTTGCTACCTTTGGGGCTGGAACATACATCTGTTCATGAATCAGCTCGGGCACTGCTGTAGTTCTCAGCCTGGTGTGAAAGGTAAACCAGCTCCTTTCACAAATGGATCACAAGTTCCTGCTGCAGTATTTTGGGCCAGAGAGCTTCTGCTGCCCAGCAACCATCCACTGTCTGCCTTCATCTGCCTGGAGCCATCCTAAAAGTGTAATAAATTATGAGGCATGCTCTCAGAATTTACCACGTTGCTGACTGTACGAACTGCAAAGAGAAATCTGAAGGACGCTTTAGAGATGCTTTTTACAATGCAATATGAACACAGTGACTGGGCCTCTTCAGAAGTCTATGGATATGCTCACACTGGGATAGTTGCTGGGCCCAGCTGATTGAGAAAAGAACATAAAGAAGTCATTGATTCAGTGGGAAACATTTACCCAAGAGTCATGTTTGAACAGCTCAGATCTCAGAACAGAATTCCATTTTGATAATGGTCAATATTCACTTAAAAATTTACTGTGGCTTCTGAGAATTAATTTCTAAGTTGGTTTAAATAACCAATGCATTTTCATGGCGTTGTAGGCAAAATAATTGTTAAGCATTGAATAATTTGAAAGATTTCATTTATGACCCAACTATTCTTGCCTTTTAAAAAATCTCAAGGGCAAAGACTTAGAAGCCTTACATGCTTGTATGGCATCAGTATGGGAGCCCTCAGCATGCAGATGTCCTGTAAGCAATATTGAAATATAAATTTTAAATAATTCTGTCTTCTGAAAGTAAGAGCCATGGTTTTTACAAACCTTTTGCACATTCATGAGTGTGTGCCAGGTAGACAAGCACTCCAGAGTTTGAAAGATGAATGCCTTTTGAAATATAAGCATCCCATCTCAGTGTGATTCCTGGGGAGAAAATCTTCTCTTGTCCAAGCATTTTGGATTTATGTAGGCCCTGTGGAGTTCACTGGAGGGTTTATTTGGCAGGTGGGCCTTATTAACCTGCCAGCAAGGGGCTGTTTGACCTGCTTAGGTCTGTAGAGCTTGTAAATAAAGATTCTGTCAGGGAAGAGAGATTCTCTTGTGCTTTGGACTATTTATATCTCTTCTAACTGTGGCTGTTAAAGCTTATAAAGAAACAGAAGGTCTGGGATGTGAGACAGAAAGCCCTGAGGGAGTCTTAGGTGTTGTATTTGGATTGCTGTGTTAATATCCTAAAATAAACACGGCATGCCAGAAAGTGGGGAATACTTTTATTGTGATTAAGTCAAAGACATAAATTATTGGTTATTGAATGGAGCATAGCTGAGCTTGGCTGCACAGGACTATAAAATAACCTCTTAATTTAACACTAGCAGCTATTGGCAATCAATGGGAGCCAGACATTTAATCATCTTCATTTGCCTCTTTTTTTCTTTATCTTTTTTTTCCCGGATTGTTCTCAAGGTTAATAATTACTAGTATCAACATTTTTTACAGCTCAGGTTAATAATGAATAAATTAAGTTTACAAAAAATTGTGATCATAACCCATGATACATCATCAATGGAATTACTTTAATTGGGTAGAAATATTATCTTGAAAGATATGTTGTATTTCAGATTGAAAAACAATCTTTTCAAGAAGTCTTTTAGTCTGCCTAGTGCAGTTCTGATGATAGGGTCGGTTCTAATTCTGTAACATGTAATTTTTAACAGATGTGTCTGAATCAGTGGAAGGACTATATATTATTTTATTTATACTACTTATAATGTAAGAAAATGCTTTTATTCTTACTCAGAAGCCACCAGTTTGGACTACCTGGACAATCTTTTTGAGAAAGATTTCCTTCCGCTTCAGCTGACCTACACAGACACCCAAGCGTTACTGCAGATCAAATGATGGGTTCAGCATCTGCAGCATTGAGATTGTGAGTCTGTATTCCTTGTTCATTCATCTGAAAGTCAGTTTTGCAATATTTCTGCCTTCTGTTCTGAACAGACTCAATAAATGTTTTTTGACCTTAGTCAGGTTAGACTGTTCTGCTACTTTCACATTCTAGGGATATTTTAAAATATTAAACAGTTTATAGAGAATCTGTTGAATTTACAATTACAAACATACCATCTGCAAAAGTATTTCACCTGAGTTGCTGCTGTGGCCCAGGAGAACTTGCTTTTGGGGAAGAACAAGTAGGGTATTACTGCCAATGCACACTGATTGGAGAAGGGTTTCCAAATTCTTCTAGGCACCAAAACTTTACAAGTGGAAGCCACTCAGGAGAGATGCCAAGACAGGCAGTGCACTTTCTTCTTTTGTTCCACCTCCTTTCCAATGGGAATCTGTTTTATGAGCTGGATGCCCTGGCTCCCAGCCCTGCTATGATGTGGGACTGGCAAAATGCTGTGCACCTGTTCCAGGGGGGATTAGCCACCAGCGACAGCCCATATCCAGAATTTCCTCCACAGATGGTAGTACCCTTCAACAAGTGAGTCAGAACCACTTGACTTAGAGCTTTTTATAGTTGTTGTTGAGGGCAATGATAATCATCCTAACAAAGTCCAGTTCTTAATCTCTCACACTGAATAGTTTGCCATTGGTTGAGGAAGATACCAAGCTGCCCTTCACTCCCACCCCTATCAGCTTTACCAGCATTGGCAAAACACTGCTAAGCTTTTACGATCATCTCTCATTACATTGGGAAGCAAGAGCTGTCTGGTGGATGAGATACCGGGCAGAGGCCAGAATTGGCTCCGCTAATTAATTCACTATTGGGAAATCTAAGACAATATTACTTCCTCTGCTGTTTTGATTTTCCTAATGATAAATACATTCATTTGAGAATTCAATAAACAGCTCATGCTGAAAATCAAGTATGCCAGCCCTGGTTTGCAGAACCAGGCTTTATGTTAAGTTTTCTAGTCCAAAGAATCAAATATTGTCTGTATGGTATTCATACACATTGATATGCACCATCTACCACTACAGTACAATTGAAACAGAAATAATATTCACTGTTTTTTTTCTCTTTTGTCCACTGCTTATAAGCCTTTGTCATTCTAGGAGAACACAGGTTTTGATATAAATACTTCATTTTATTACTCTTGAAAACTGTATCCATATAGTTAAAGGAATAAATGTCCTAAATGTGATTCCACACAAGTCTTTCTTCTTTTCTTTTTATCTTTTTCTCTTCTTTTTTATCTCCTTTTTTCTCCTCTTTTTTTTTCTTTTTTTTCCCCCCTCTCTTTCTACAAATACATAAAAAGAATCAGGCATTTCCTGCTATCCCTAAGCACAAACGTAGTTCCTGGTATATCCACTCTAACGTATTCAGGAAGGAAGGAATAATCTTTCTGAGGCTGTAGTGCTTTTACAGTGGCTGCAGTAGCTGCAGCTCAGACTGTAGCTCCATATTGGAGGAATTGTGTAATGTTTGATCTTTGTGAGTAATAAGGAACAGGCCCGTTCACAGGTGAGAATAATACGCATTGTGCAATACAGTGAAGCAGACAAATGGTCCTGCATAGAGGAGACTACTATCTGCTAGAATTAAACAATTCATACCAGCCACAAAATTCACTGAGTAACAAAATTTTTCTAAAATTTTCTAGAAGAACCCCCTCTGCTTTCTGGCTACCATAAGGTAAGACTGATTAGGTACCACTTGTGAAAGGTGGATTTTGTGAAAGAAGAGGATGTTAAGTGCTCTAGAGAAGAAGGATTTGCAGAAGAAGCACGATAAGATAAAGATTTGTCCAAAATAGGACTGGGAAATGGCTAAGTTGGAACTGTGAGCTGAGTGTGTGGGAGGGAAGAAGGCAAGCATTCATTTCACCCAACATTGAGAACAGAAAAAAAGACATGGGTGGAGGGCAGATTTCTGTTTGTTAGTCTGCTTAAAATTAAATGACTTGTTGATTTCAGTCCTGCAAGGTATTAAAATTGGGTTCATTAGGCTTTTAATGTACGTTTGTCAATGACTTTGTTGTGAATGGTTCCTATCTAATCTTTCTTTTAACCACTCTCTTTACCTCACCAAAAAATCCAAGAAGTGACAACCAGCCTGATTCACCTTTCAATTCAGTTAAGATTCTGCTTGATTTTGACCCAGCTGCTTTGCTTTGCTTTAGATACCAGCTGGTAATTGTAAGCAGAGCACTGTAGGGTTGCTGTAGCTTCTACCTGCGAGCAGTCAGGTCCAATGAGCCCTCAGACCCCTGTAAGCCTTCTCCTGACTCCCATGGCAGTGGATGTTAGGACAGACTAACACAGGGTTAAGTTATACTGTTGGTGCGAGAGATAAACAGAGCTGCCTGGTAAAGCAACCTTTTGTGGAGCATATCAGGCTCTAGCCCTGATTTGCCATAAATTAGGCAGTTTAATAAACATTTCCTGCAGCCTTTAGTAAACAGATTGTTTCATGCTTGAACTTATTAACATGCTCTTATCTTTGCTATAAAATGTATATAATCAAGAGAGATTTCCGAGTGACAGAGTGATTTGTGAAAACATCCGCATAATGTTTTTCCACTTGCTTTCAGCCCTGTTCTTGGATTTGCTGGCTGAGACAATGTTTGGAATAGTCATGTGATCAATCTGCATTTTCTTGCAGTCTCCCTGAGCTGTTGCACCACTCCTTTTCATGCCAGGTATTCTGTTGATCTATAGATCCAAGCTCCTTCTTTTAAGGGTAATAAATCAAAATTATACAGTGTTTAGGATTTCAGTGAGAGAGATTATGTCAGAATTAGAACATTCCTGAGCGAAGGTCATATAAATCAATCCTTCAGTTATTCCATTTTCAGTTTCATTGTAATGAACAGTAGCCTGCTTGCAGTGAGAAAGCTTATGGTGCTAGAATACTGATAAGATGATACTGCATTCAGAGTACATTTTCCACTATTGGATGAAATCTGCAATGCGATATATGACATATATGCAACGGTCTGTGCTGAAAAGCCTTGAAATTGTCAAATGGTAACAATTTAGGGATGGTGCTAGTTTGCAAAATCATTGAATTCTCTTTACTGCAGAAAGAATTTTAATGAACAAAGTAATAACAAAGGACTTGTAGTAGAAATGTAGAAGAAAAACATACCACTCTTTCAAGCTATCATATTAAACAGGTTAATGGTATATCATTGGGCATGCTTAACATGGGGGTGTGATTTTTACCTGCGTAGTAATGCCTAACAATTAACATCACTTTTCCTACTTAAAATACTTGACAAGTGATGTAGCTAAGTAGCCATTTTAATTGCCTGCGAAATTGGAACACTGAGAAGTAAGGAACTTGGCATCTGGATCAGAACGATGGGATTTGGTGTTTGCTGCCAGTTACTCAGGTTGTTTTCTAAATCCTTGATCATTCATATACACACCCTATATGTACTTCCTAATGTATATGTTGAACCTGTGCTTGCAGGACACTATAAAGCAAATATGACTTTCTGAACACACTCCTCCTCACTTTACCCTGGGGAAATTGCTAAAGCATGCATATCTCCATTTATTTACTATACACAGTCCTCCACTGACGTGCCAATATTCCAGAGCCTGTACGTTCCAGTCTGTTTGCTCGCTTCCCTTTCACTAGCTCTGTGCTTCCCACCAGCAGCCCCCTGGGTTAGACATATTTGGTTACCACTCAGTCCTGATTTGCATGTGGCTTACTCCAGTTCCTGTGCCCCCTTGCCCTGCACAGAAGTGCAGCTGGAGGAGGAGGAGCTCTCCAGGGTTCTGCTCAACCTGAAGTGCAAGGATCTAGGGAGAAATTCCTCAAATATGCCCTTCAATACAGCCAGCTTGAATCACCTTGCAGAAATGAGGACATGCCCAATGGCTTAGAAGCCAAGTAATGCATCAAACTGGTAAAGGCTCTCCATTTCAAGGTTAAAAATGGGAACAGGAATTCTGGCAACTCCCTTCTACCTGTCTGCATTGTGACGTTCTGAGTAGTGTCCTGAGTGTGGAGCTTGCAGTCCTCCACATGGTGTTTCTGAAAGGATGGTAGAAAAATGGAGGTGGAAACAATGGTTGCAAAGGAAGAGGGGGTGGAGTTTCAGGACAAAAAGTGAAGTTGTGAGCTCACCAGAATTGGGCCTGCAGCTGATGGACTCAGTTTCTGAGGATCCATTCAGGAGCAATCTTATCATGCTGGGAATTGCAGGAAGTCCTGAAGCACTGTGAAACATAGTTTTTAAACAAAATTTTTAGTGGACATTTTTAAGGAGGTGACTTCAACATTATCTTTCTGGTTTTACTGAAAATCTAAGAGCATCACCTTTTTACCAGCAGCTTCAGTGGGGACATTTGAAAGAGTCGGTGCTACCTGATAGATTGAGCTTGACTCAGGCTACGCAGTCAGAGAAAACATTTGCAGAGTTTTTACACCAAGCCTGTTTTTTCTGAGTGTAAGTACTTAAGGATGGCACGCTTAGGGCAAAGCACAAGGACCACAAAGGCCAGTGATGATAAACATGTGAAAAACAGAGGAGCCAAAAGAATAGGGGAGAGATGAAGGGGCACAATAAGAAGTGTACCGGGATATTGTGCAGCTCTTCTGGAAAGAATCACAGATGTTAAGCAGCTCAATAGGGAGGAACAAATCTCTCCATAATACCAGACCTGGCCAACTACAGCAGAATGCAAGTGTGGGTACGTGAGTGTGGGGTGTGCGTGCCTCTGCAGTGCGGAGGCTTGAAGGCAGGTTTGCCGCCAGCACACGTGCACATGAGCTGGGACACAGCAATGTACAAGTAACCTTGGTGACAGAGGCAGGACTGAAACAGCGGATTCATAGCTCCCAGCTCTGTGCTCAGACCACTAGACTACCTTCTGTGTGTATTTATCAGCAGCAATGAAATACAGCATTGCTGCTACAGGCAGTGCAGGCAAATGGCAGCAACGCTCTGTGCTCACCCTGTTTCTCACACTCTAAGCACTCATTTCTGGCTATGACCAGAGACTGGGACTCACAGGCCTTTGGTTTAGCCCAGTGCAGTCATTTTAGTTTCCTTAATGCCAAATGAAGCCTTCATCCAATCTAAATAAAGAATAGGATGTGGCACTGTAAGTTTCTTTGTTTTCAGCCTCTTAATAAATTCTAGAACAAATGTACTGAATTTGGATGCAAAAGAACATGTTCTTACTGTCTGCTGTATAAGCTGGTCACTGAATTCTTTTTTGTCCTGTACATCAATGCAAGGAAAGCTCTGGAGACAAAATCTGTAAATTTCTTCTGCAGTCCCTTTTCCCTGCCTCCACATCCTACCTCAGCGCTGTCTGCAATTCTTACCTTCAGCAGGTTTATGAAATGTCTCAGCTGAATAAAAATATGTTGTAACTGATATAGGAGCAGGATTGGAATTCATTTCATCTTTATTACAATGAGATGAAATTAGTTATATTGACATCTCAGTTATAAAGGGAGCAAAAGCTACAGTATTTTTTTCCCATGTAAGTAAAACAACTGCTGATAATCCTGATATGCTGTATACCAAAATTATTTTTGTATGAGGCTGTTTCACAAAATAGTGTAAATACATGGATTGCATAGGTAGCAGGAACAGAATTTGCTCACAATAAATAATATGTGATCTTACTCTGCTTCAGTTAAATTTCAATTTGCTTTCATTTTATTCATTCTCCTTGTGATACCTGGGTTTGTTATAATAAAGACTCTTGGGATTCCAATTAGTGGCTTTTGAGGAACACCATTATCACAGTGAATTGAGAAAAAGGTCAATGCCTCCAGGAACCTGGAAAAAACCTGGACTGGAGCACAATGTCTTTCATGTTTGTTTATTTAGATAATTCAAAGTTTTAAACACAAAAGGTAACATAATGTTTAATACAAAGCTTACTACCACTCAAGAAATGTACTATCAAAGCCTATCCTAAAAATTTCTTTGAACTAGATCTGTCATTTTTCATTTGGACAATATTGACTTGGTCCTCTTGTTCTTTGAATTGTGCTTAACCAGACAAAAAAAAATCAGAGTAGTCAGAGAAAGGAAATACCTTTGAGATCCATCCCTTATATATTTCCATTAATCTGAATGAAGTTGCAACAATAATATCCAGCCTATATGCTCTGCAAGGAGAGAAATGCTGTTCCATAGACAAAAGGCAGGGTCTGGTTAAATCAATTTCTATAGCATCTTGTCTTGACATATTTGAGAGCACTATCCTTGTCAATTAACGTCAGCTCTGCTCTGGGAATACTCTTTGGTAGTTAACTGTTGCTGTTAGAGAGCTAACTTCAGATAGAACACAGCTGGCTTATGTATTTTGCTGTTCATAGTTTTGGTAATGGAACAACAAACGCAAAGCGAACAAACTACTAAGCAGAACGCAGAAGATTTTCCACCCAAATAAATCAACGTTAAGGATAAGAAAAAACCCAACTGTAAATTTCTTTTGTCTTACTCCAGATAGGAAAAATAAATTACAAACTTCAGGAACCCATTTAAGGTAGGTCTTAGGGTTTTCTTTTTCCCACATTTCTGAGCCTTCAGCATACTGGGGGTTGCATGTGTGCCTCTGTGCAAACACCACTAATCTATACAATATTTCATTTTAAATTCATTCTTTGGCAGCTTCTTTACTTTCATTTCCATTGACATCAAAGTCAAAAAGAAAACTCAAACAGCCCAACTCCTCACATAGCACAAGAATGGAGAAGAAGCAGCAATGAGGTTTAGGGAGGGTATCAAGAAAACACAGAATATATGCATAAGAAAGATCACAGATGAAAGAAGAACAAAGCAAACTGAAGAAAGAAGACAAAGGAAACCAAGTGCAAGGCAAATTCTTAACATACATCTCAGTCTTGTCTTGGCTTTCATGGGTAATTAACTACCCACTAGAGGGAGATCGACTGTAACTTGTTGCCAGGTGGATTATGGAAGAAGTTGGACTTTGTAAAGTTCAAAGAGGAAACACTCTGGTAAGAAAGCAAGAGAGGATGCACATTCCCTTCCTTAGTAGTGTCTTGTGCTGCACAGTTCTGTGCAATTTACCAAGTGGACTGAAATCCTTTCCCTTTCTGACCTGGGTTTCATTACACTTCTACACAAAACCCCCCACCTCTATTAATCTGTTTGTTCTTCCATTGGTGAGAGCAATACCTGGAGTTATAGGGATGGCAGAAACAGTGCAGTGCTTGTATAGGACTAACCAAACTGCCACAGCCGCCAGCATGGAGTGAGCCAGTCATGCCTCAGATCAAGTGCCTTGAGACCCACCAACAGAGACCCTTCAGACCACCACAAACACCTCCCTGCTTCCAGTTTAGGACTTCCACCCTACGGCTTTTATTTGCTGCCCATAGGCTATCATTTATGTTCTCCTAGTCTCACTTCTCTTTCTGCAGAATGGAGGACACTTCTAAAATTCAAAGCAGGCTCAGGCATGTCCTTTCCTCAAGGGAAACCGAGAAAGGAAGTAGTAATGGATGTTTAGCATTGGAAACGGCAAAGGAAAAGTAGCTCCTACCCACTTGAAACTCATTAGTTTAGAGATTTCTTAATTTCCAAACAGGGCATTGCATCTAGATGAGCATGTGTCAGGGACTTTGTTAACCCTAGCTCCCTTGAATTTGCCTATTTTTTTGTTGAATCTATTTATTTATATTTTGGGGTTTTAGAACATCCTGTGGGAATGAGTTTGCATGAAAATATATTTCCTTCTCTTCTGTGTTAAACCCTGCTCCCAGATAAACTGATTGAATTAGTATGGTATTATGAGCAGCGATAATAACCATTTTCTATTCACTTTCCTCCCACCTTCATTATTTTCAGACCTCTACATTTCCCCTTCCTGTTGTAGTACAGAATTCTAACTCCACTCTGGCTCCACTTATACAGGGATTTTTGAATGATATGAGGGCTTTTCAGAGTCAAACTATTAGCAGTGATAACAGTCTTCTCTTAACTCTAACCTTGCCTCTCTGCATAAGAACTCTTGCATACATAAGAACATAATGCCAACTCGGAAAACATGCATAATTATTTCCACACAGGAAGTTTGCAGTTGATAGTTCGGTGTCACAGACAGAAATGACTTGTCTAACATGCTGTGAACTAAGTCAGAGCCAAAACAATTATCTAATGTTTGTGAACCCTCAGGGTCAACTATACTCCTTGCTGCCATGTGAAATGCCAGAAAAGTTTGCTGACAAACACCAGCCATCAAAAACACTTCTTCCTCCCAAACTCTGTGTCGCTAGTTTTCAAAGTGGCCTGTGGTTACACCCTTCTCACCTTCAAATTTGCTGGAAAATACTGCAGGGGTTCTGGGCACTACTGGTTCAACAACCCTGGTTTAAGGATTACTGAAAATACGTCATGGCTCCATTTGTCAGTGCCCTGATAGGATCCTGAGACAAACCAGGTTAAGGTAAATGTAAAATAATGTATTTGCAAAAATCCAAATATAAGCAACACATTTGCATTTCTTATCCAAAGCAATACATAGAAATGAAAAGAAATGGGGTATACAGGACATTCACAGACCTAGAAGAGCAGCTGGCTGCGCTCTGTAAGAAAACTAGGCACAGGTGCTGGGATTGCGCCCAGGGCCCTGATTCCCAGCTGGCACGCTGAAAGAGGCTTCCCGCTCAGGGAGAGTTAGATGAGATGTCTGTTCCTTGGGCAGAGAGGCCTTGGAAAGGGGAGGAGGTTGTTCCCTTGGCATGACAGGAAAGCACTGCTGGCTGAGCCAGGTTTTCGTTGATATCTGTTGGGTGTATTTCCTCTTTCAGATGTTGGCTTAGCAATTAAAAAAGAAAATTATTGATATATGTTTTACTGGAATGAGTCTGGAGCTTGTTTCCCTGACTGATGAGCAGGCTGGATGGCTCACTTTTACCTGCTGCACAGATTAGTCCCAATGTGTTCCTCTTGCTCTAGCCAGCTGAAGAACTGCTAGATATTTGCAGCCCCAGCTAAGTCTTCAATTTGTACACAAAATTCCCTCTTGAAGTTGCTTTCAGAGGAGAGCATCTGCTTTGGGGGCCCTGGATTCTGAACAAACCCAATAGTAAAACTCTTTTATGTCAACACTGTATTTTCTTACATACACATGACTTGCTAGCCACACTTTACCCATAAATGTAATCAGGATTAAAACATGAAATATGTTACTGAGAAAATACCTAATTGCCTGAAGGTAACAGGATGTTTGGGGGTGAATGCCTCCCAAGTCTGTCTCTAGGGAATACTATAATAGTAATAAAGTGAATAGAGGCCTAAGACAGTCAGGAGAGAGGTTGCTGATTACATGGGAAAGCCCAGACAAAGCGTCCTCTGTTTCTGATGCCTGAAATTCAGCAGCACAAGAAAAAGGCAGGATACTGGCAAAGCACCACTGGGATGCACTTGTGCTGATGGTTCTTTGTTGTTTTTCTATAGCTCCACATCACATTTTACCAGGTATTTCCCCTCAAGATTCTCATATACCACAAATCAGTTCAAACCAAGTGTTGTCAACAGAGCTGCTGCTTCACTTGCCTTGCAAGTTGCCATTCTTTCTGTGTCACAAAAACAAAGATTAAAATGTTGATTTTTAGCTCTTTTCAAGACTTCTGTGATATTATCTGGCAAGCACCAGGATTTGATTTTACAAATACATAACTGCACTGTTCCTTTACAACGCTGTGTGAACGTCTCTGATAGCAAAGGGACATGGCATGCATATGCATGTGTAGGATTGGGGCCCAACAGCTTAGGTCCTGCTGAGGTCAAGTCAGAGACATACAGACAAACACTGATTTGGAAAATTTACAGTATAGAGGATGGTTGTAGAAAGGGAAAGCGCACTGACCATTCCAAAGGAACCAACTCCTTTTTTAAATCTCTTAATCTGCTTTTCATTATCTCTGTGGGGAGGCCTCTTGAGAAAAGCAGCTCTTTGACTTGAATAAAGGAGGGGCTGTGGGCTTGCATGCTGGAATGGGGAGGTCATTGTACGGCAGCGTGGAAGATGGGAGTGTTAGTCAGGTCAAGGAGAACAGGATAAAAAAGTGTGAGATCTGTTTTACAGGCTTGGTGTGGATTATGTAAGGTAGAAAGTTTAAAGCTGAAAGGTAAGTAAGAGAGAGCGATTCAGAGGTTGGAAAGACACATTCTGGTAGGGTTACTCAGCTGATTGTTAGGGAAAAATATGAGCCAGGACTGATAAGATCATCAGCAAAACCCATAAGAAAGAGGTAACAACAGCCAAGGCTCAAGAGGGCTAAATTTTGCATATGAATTTTAAGCATCAGGCTCTAACAAATCAACCTCTCCATCTTCACTATCTTTCTCATTTGTTCTTTTAACAGAAACGCTTAGTTCCACTCACCTCCTTGGAGGCAAAGAAAGCCTGAATGTGCCTGGAGGACAATGGGGCTACGCTGCATTTTGCCTGTTACCAAGTCATACAGCTGTGGCCATGTGCTGCTGTAATCTGCTCCAAACCAGCACCTACCACAAGCAGCCTCAGCCGCACCAAATGCCCAAAAGAAAGTTATGCTGTTGTCTTTAAAATGGCCCTTGGAAGTACCATATTTTTCTCCTTTTTTTTGAATACAAAGGTAAAAATCCTCTTAAAATGGTATGCTGATCTTCTGTTGTTTCAAACTGAAAGGTATCTCTGGTTTGCAGGGACCTCCTGTTTTGCCAGCACTCCTGTAACATTGCCTGAGCTCACCAGGAATTTAGTGATATATAAGGAGTGCAGGAACAGGTCCACAGACTCCAGGATGGGTGGGGGGAAGGCTGCCCTGTTCACATGCGTGTCTTGCTTCTTGATGGGTGCACAAAAGCAGAGATGGCAGATTTAGGGCTTTTAATGACAGTAACACAACATTTGGTGTTTCCTTAGAAAAGACCTAACTCTGAGAGGCAAATGATGACCTAAGATTGTTGGTTTTCTGTGTTTCTAACTGCAGACAGGAACTCGCAAACCTTACAGACTCAAAAAATTCTGGAAGGAAAGAATAACCCGAAATACATAGTCTTAAAGCCTGTCATTCATAAAACCAAACATGCATTTGGAGGCACAAGAGGTTACTTATATACAGGATTGGTGATTTTGCAGCAAAATCTCAGTCCTTCTCATATCAGCTGGAACTAACAGGTGCATTTTTAACACTAGACTCCTTTTGTCTGGTTTTTTTTTCCTCCTCCGTATTTCTCAAGGTCTAAATCGTTTTGCTTTTTATAGCTATGGTCTTCCCTTTTTTCTTGTGCATACAGCCTGAACAATGCCTGCCCTCCTTCTGCTTGATCCTGCCTGGGTCAGAACCTTCTAGCCTGCCCCCCGTGCTCCTCCAGCGCCCCAAACCCTGCTTTGTGCGGTGATTACGCAGCTTCTCCACCTGTTTGCTTCACATAAGCTCCATCTGGTGGGTATAGCGAGAACCTTCGTGGTGTTCACTCACAACCACAAATGCTACTTTTCCCCCAATTTGGAAAGATTTTCAAAATTACCTCTTTGTGCCCCCCTAGCCGTGTTCTCTTTGTCCCTCTGCCTGCATGTCAAATTTAACTAATGACAACCTAATACATTATTTGTATTTATCATTTTGTGTTGCTAATTTGGGTCAAGCCTGAGCAATCTTTTAAAATACCACTTTTTGACTAGAATTTGAGCAGGTAATTATCCTTGAATCGGGAATGACTGTTTACAGCACGTTATTAACCACAAGGCGATCTCTGCGTAGCTTTTGAGGGCAGTATTTGAAGAGGCACCCAGGGCCGCCTGTTTCTGTGCTAATGTGTAGCCAGTGCCGTTTGGTTTTGGCACATGTACAGACAGGAATGAACTTGTGACCTGGACGTACATGCAGCAACTCTGTAATCCAGCCACCACTTGAACTTTTACCTTTGGGTCTAACATCGACAGAGCAACAGGCTTCAGTATCCCACGAGCTTCTCCTAAAAATCCCTGATGATGAATGGGAGTATTTTTAAAAAAAACTAATAATAATCTTTTGGTTTTCTCCCTCGAATGGAAACTTAATGCAACTTGCTACACAGTAATCTTTTTTTTTTTTTAAATTCCTTTCTTTAGATTTACGGTGAATAAAGATGAGGTTAATCCCCTATTCTTAAACCTATTCAAGGAGACAACCTGGGGATTGCCATGGAAACAGATTGTGCAGATTGAAAGCATAATCCTACTTTTAAATACTGTCTATGGACCAATGCTGGTATGTATCTTACAGAATCGCGCTGTGTACACAAACATGATGCTGCAGCAGTGAAATGGCAAGCCTGTCTCCCGACTCATCAAATGCTAATTACGCTCCCGCTTCCTCCCGGAAGCCTCAAGCACTGCCCCTCGCTCCCCGCCCCGCTCACTGAATCCCAGCTCCCCGGTCCCTCCCTGCCTCTGCTGCCAGCTCGGCTTCTCGTCTGGGCGTACCAGGGAACTGAGGCTGTGCCTGTGTAATGGTGGCTGTGGCAGGAATGTCACAGATCGGGCACTGTTACACAGCCACTCTCACAAGCTACAGGGCACCTGCATTTCAGAGTGTGTGTGGGGGTGTCCTCTTATCCATCCTCAAAAATATTAACAGGACCTAGGAGGTGCTTCCAGAGGGCACCTCTCCAACAGTGCAGGCATTTCTGGCAAGGCCATCAAGGTATCCTGCTTCCCAAATGCACTTGCCCACCACCTGTGAGGGCTCATCAGGTGCTGGTGAGGGAAGGAGTCCTGGACAACAGCAGACAGGGATTTCATGGAATTGTTACTTTGAGAAGCCTTTTAGCTGTGAAGCAGATTTTCTGAATAAGAATACGGCACATATAGTAGTTCCCTTACAGTTTTGCTTCCTGTTCCTATTAACACCTGCCCCCAATTTCTAGAAAGGTTTCTAACCTTTCACACTGAGAATTGTGGGTTCATCTGCTCCTTTGTCACGTCCATGCAAGTAATGCACACCCATAGGCATGTTCTGTGCTTTTTTACAGGTCTTAAACATCATACTTCTTTTAGACAAGTAAAACAATCTTGCCTTTGTCCTGTCACTGAGCTCTGCTCATATATCAGTAAAATACATATTTCAATATTTCCCCAGTCTATAACAGGCATCACGTTTTCCTGTTCTTTGGGGGTTGTTTTGAATTGGTTTAGACAACTCTTACCTTGCTTTTGCTTCTATTTAACATTTGGGGAGAAAACTGATATTTAATACTAAATACTAAACTTCATTTTCAAATTAAACTTTCAAATCTTAATGTTCAAACATTACATTTATTTTAATAATTCCCTGATTCTTATTAAATCCATCTAGAAATAAGGCCTTGTATTTCTTCCTTTAAGTCTCTCATCTATTCTTGCTAGAAAACACATTTTTCAACAAGATGGCTGACAACTTTTCCAAGCAACGTGGTTGCTTTAAGAACCAGCTCTAAAATGGCTGTAGCAGTTGAGTTTTTTAAAAATAGACCACTAATAACCATGTGTATCATGATTTATTCTGGGGATGAGTGTTTTCTCTGTGAACTCACGGTCTGTTGCTCTGGGTGGAGTGAAAGATGTTTTTCTTTAAAACAAAACCTGACCTGTGTGGAAGGTTTGTGTGTCACCTACAGTCACTCGGCCTTTTCCTATGGGAGCAATTTGCACAACTAATTTAAAATTAGTAAAACTTTGCCTCATCTTAAACATTAGTTCACAAGGCTTGGTAAATACACACAATCAACTAGTTTTTGAAACTGTATCTATTTAGGAAATTTTCATGGAATGTATTATCAATCCTTTCCATACACGGTCGAAAACCATGTAAATTTCAGGTATAAACAAATCTGGAACAAAAGACTGTACAAAAACATAACGAATTCAGCTCTGAAAAGGCACATGCATCCACATTGTCTGCCACCCTGAATACTAATGACTTTAATGTAACTATTGAAAGACTGGTTACTTGTCTGCATAAATGTATTGAGACCTCTGTAATCATCTGTTTGCTGTCTGAAATCTCTTGTCAATAGTTTAATGACTTCAGAGCATATTATTCTTCTTGTATAGGCTTCATATAATGTTTCTACATAATTAAGCAGCTTTGTTAGAGGAACTGCCATTAGTTGCCCCATTTCATTTGGTTTTGTTATCAGCCAACCAGAAAGAAAAAAGAATAACAAGAGAAAGCTACAAACCCAGTCTAGTGAGAGAGATGTGTAGATTGGGAAGAGGGGTTTTTTGGTTGTTGCTTGTTTGGGGTTTTTTTTAAGATTGCCATATTAACATAAAGCACCATTGACAGGCTGCACATTTTAAATAATTTTAACCATTTAAATGCACTACATTTTTAAATACTTGTAAACCAAACAAAGCTGGCTAAAAATCTTGTAGTGCATGTGGGGCTTAGCATTTTAATAGTAGCTCTGGTAATAAGCGCATAAATAATATCAATTAATTTGTTAATTATCACTGGATGTAAACAACACTAGTCTTTCTATAGCCAACAGAGTCAAAAGATGTGAGAAAAGGGTGTCTTGTTTTTTTAATGTTCGGTCAATTGCATATTCCATCTTCACATATTGTTTTGAATCTTTTTCATCTAAAGCCTTCATGTCTAGGAGAAACCCCCAAGGACTTTTCTTTAAATACACAAAAGGACTTTACAACATCACTAATTAATTTCCTGCTTTTGCAAAGTCTTGAGTATGAAACAATAACTGCAGACTCATTTGCTTTTTATTATTGTGAGACCCTTTCAGTCACGTTTTGGGGCAAACCTGAAGCTTCTGCTGCGCTCACATAGGAGGTTAAGTAGCACCTATTTTCTTTGGGGTTTGGGTGGGTGTAGAGGCGATGAAACGCCTGGTATTGCAAACAAGCTGTGATGCAGGAGAGTCCCTTTGGAGCCCTGCCCTTGAGGCAGCGCCGGCAGCCATCTTGTTGTTGGCAGCGCCGGCAGCCATCTTGTCCACAGCCACTTTCAGCAACTTCTCCCTCCTTTTTGTTTGGTTTTTTTGTTTGTTTGTTTGGGGGGTTTTGTTTTGGTTTAGGTTTTTTTTTAACAAGGAAGGCATTAACACCCAAACCCCAAGTGCATAGCTTTTAAAATTTCAGTGTTCTCAGATTAAATTCCTGCAGTTTGGTTCTGGTTATTCACTGTGTTTGCCTATACAGTTGAAGACACGCAAAATAAATGGCACGATGTAATACTGTACTGAGCACTGAAATATTTAATACGAGATCCTAATGCTGGTCAGTAGACTGGCATTTTAAGAGTAACATGTACCTTAACCACCACTAGCAAGGCACATCTGTCAATTGCCTGATTTATGTACTATTTCCTATGAAAAGCATTGCAGCTCCACCAGAAAGCTGTTTTCACGTCACATCCCTAGACCCACAACCAGAACAGTGTGCACAGTGGAACTCCTGCTGCCCGTGTGGGAACCATTGGAGCAGGCTCCACGGAATCCCAGGATCGCCAGGGTCGGGAGGGTTTACTGAGGGGCTGGAGCGGGGCCAGAGAAGAGCAACAAGGCTGGTGAAGGGACTGGAGCACAAGTCCTGTGGGGAGAGGCTGAGG